>JAREYC010000006.1:5265000-6465000 GCA_030015325.1 Cryptoblepharus egeriae | reverse complement strand
CATACATTACATACATACATTACATACCTACCTACCCATGGCTCTTAAAGATAGGACTTGAACCAATGGGTTGAAACTATTGTTGTTCAATCTTTCAGTCATGTTTGACTCTGACCCCATGGACTGGAGCATGCCAGGCCAACGTAACTTCCAACAGCTTCTGAAGTCTGTCCCAATTCATGTTCATTTCCTTGGTGACACTATCTAACCACCTCCTCCTCTGCTGTCACCTTCTCTTTTTCCCTTCAGTTTTCCCAGCATCAGGCTCTTTTCAAAGGAGTCCTTCCTTCTCATGATATGGCAAAAATATTTGAGTTTCATCTTCAGTATTTGTCCTTCCAGTGAACAGTCAGGGTTGATTTCCTGGAGGATGGACTAATTTAATCTCCTTGCAGTCCAAGGGACTCTCAAGAGTCTTCTCCAGCACCACAATTCAAAGGCATCTATTCTTCGGAGGTCAGCCTTCTGTCACAACCATACATTACCACAGGGAAAATCATAGCTTTAACTACTAGACAGATCTTTGTCAGCAACATGATGTTTTGACTTTTAATTAAGTTGTCTAGATTTGCCATGGCTTTCCTCCCCACAAGCAGGCATTTTATTATTTCTTGGCTGCATTTGCCATCTGCAGTGATCGTAGAGCCCCCAAAAATAAACTCTGTCACAACTTCCATTTCTTTCCATGAAATGATGGGATCAGAAGTCATGATCTTGGTTTTTTCAAATGTATAGTTTTAAGACACATTTTGCACTTTCTTCTTTCACCCTCACCAAGAGGTTCCTTCGTTCCTCCTCACTTTCTGCCATTAGAGTGGTATCATCTGCCTATCTATGGTTATTGGTATTTTTCCCAGAGATATTAATTCCAGCATGTGATTCATGTAGTCCAGGCTTTCACATAATGTACTCTCCATATAAATTAAACAATCTCCATAATCCAGCAAATATTGGCAATTTGATCTCTTGTTCCTCTGCCTCGTCAGAAACCACCTTGTACTTCTGGTAGTTTGCAATTCACATGATGCTGGTGCGAAGCTTGGAGGATTTTGAGCATTACCTTACTAGCATGTGAAATGAGTTGAAACTACAGAGCAGCTAACTTGGGCTAGACATGAGAAAGAATTTGTGAACTGTCAAGAAACATCCAACACTGGATCTGCCTAGGGCAGCCAGGTGACCATATGTCCTGTTTTTCCAGGATACGGTGTCTTTTTTAGCCTTGTGTCCTGGAATAAATCTTAATTGTCCTCCTAGATGACCTACATGGTCCCTTCTTACTTTTACCCTTCTGTGATTCTATGCAAACTCCCTTAGCAGTGGAATTAAAAATGAATTTTCTCCCCCAAATTTTCTATGTGATTTTCTCCAGACAGTTTCTGAATGCTGTACTTTTCTTCTTGCTATTTTTTTAAAATATTGTGCTATCTGTTGGCTGTATTATTTCAATCCTTGATATCCGATAGTTGATATTTTGCATAACTGACATGCAATTGTGTTTAGCATTTGACAGTGTTGATAGGTGATACCCAGTGGCATACCGCTCTGGTATTCCACAGTATACACAGTATATACCGCAGCCTACAACCGATACAGAAAAAGGAACAGAAAGATCATTCATCTTTTGCCAGCTACAGAGGCTCAAAGAGTGGCCTTATTTTAAGGTTGTGGTCTTAGGTTAGCAAAATAATAACCCGCAGCTTTGTTGCATGTGGATGAAAAGAATAAGTGCTATCCCCATCTGTTGTTTGGAACTCTTTCTTAGTATCAATTTTAATCTGGATGCAAGACATCAATAGTGTTAAGTAATTTGTGTGATTAGATGGTGAACAGCAAAGCAGGAACTGTGACATCTCAGGTATTGTATTTACCTGAAAGCCTTTAGATAGGAAAGTGAGTTATTGTCTGCTGCATTTTCCCAGGTTCATCAGGAATTCAGGGGAGATATTATCAAGTTCACTCACTTGGTCTCATTTCAGGATTTGATAACCCTTTACAGAATTTATCTATGGAGAATTGCTGGTCATTTGCCCACAACACAACATATAAATCACAAATTGATTCCTTCTTTCCTCTTCTTTTGAAAATTTAGGCTGCAATCCTAACCCAGATTAAAATTTCCTGGGAGTAATCTCTATTGACTATAATGGGATTTATTTCTGATTAGGCTGGCCCTAATAACCCTATCCTATCCAAATTTTCAGTAGTGGCCCCTCCAGGGGTTCCATGAGCACTCAATATAAGTGGCCTTCATCTGCTTAGTACTCTGCTGCTCCTTGCTTATCGTAGGGCTCTGGTGTTGTCCCAAAACTCCATGCACAAACTAACAAGATTGTCCAAGACTCCATTTATGACTAGAGACAAAAAAACTGAAAATAGCTACCTTACAAGAACTATACAAATAATATACTGTAACATATGTATGTTACTAGTTGTATATCTTGTGAACTTTTAGTTGAAAAGCGGTATATAAATAACTGTTGATTGATCGATCAGTCCATCTTGTGCTATTCCTTTATCTTCTATGATGCATGGGCATCTTTGGGTCATCCATTTTTCCATGCACCAGAATAGTTATGACTCATTATGACTGTGGTACTTGATCATGTAAACATTTCTAACAAATTTACCTATGCCACAGCAACACCCTTCAACAGATAGGACAGAGCCTAGCAGTTCCTAGTGGTCTATCTTTAGTTGGGTTATAGCACTAATAAAAGTGCTGCAGTTACCATTCTAGCAGAGGTGCAGCATTTTCCAGATTCTGGCTTCTTTGAAAGGAGAGGTCACTGGGTGGTTGATTAAAAAATTTACAGGATGGGATCAAGTGGAAATAATCAACAGACAAGCCTACAACTGATTGCATTAGAGGAACATCTTGCACCGTAATGTACCTTCAATCAGGTTTCAGATCCGTCTTCCCCATTCAATCTCATTCAGAAGCTATGAGAAACAATACATATGTCCTTTATGGTGTGTAGAGAACTGGCCCTACAATCCAGAGAAACTATGGGAAGACATGAGAGGCACTTACTCTGAATTGCTCTATGCTTTTCCTATATGTTTCCCATAGATGGCACAGTAACAATGTTGGTGTAAAAGGTCCTATAGTTACTCTGGACTGTAGCCTGAGTCACATTGATAGCTTCCCCTATTCAAAGAGCAATCTGCAGAACTCTCAGTGGGGACATCTTCTGGCCATGCCTCCCTCGTGAGAGTTGGTAGACCAGGATTGTCCAGTCCTGCAATAATACAGAAGCCTGGCTGACTATGCAGTGTGAGTGACTGTCCTGCTCTCTGCACTTCCGCTGCAAAAGTAATAACTTAAAATTTAAGTTTTAAGTTTTTAATTTAAGAACTTAAAATTTAAGTTCTCACAATTTAAATACTCAGTTTAATTAATCACAATCCCTCTAACTGTCCACTACTGTCTCAGCCCTCTAACCATACAGTATATTCAATTGCCAAGGCCCCAGTACGTTTTACACCTTTGTATACCAAATGTGCTATACAGAGGAAGTAATATTAAAAATCTGAGTGCATTAAAGTCAACAGAGAGGTTCCTGCATAAAATATACCTGTATTTACTCAAATATAATGCACCATCGAATATAATATGCAACCTTAATCAAAATCCTGTACTTATTCAATTCTAATTAACATTGAATCTAATGCACACCCTGATTTTGGAGACTAAATTCGGATGAAAAGGATGTGCGTTATATTTGAGTAAATACAGTATATGACAAGTTTATTTTAATGAAGCAGAAAATGCCTATAGTTTTCTGCAATCTGTTAAATCTTGGATGCATTAACACAAGGGCTCACTGTATTTCCCAGTGAGCCAGGATAGGCAGGAATATTGGTTTTAAAAACCACTTGCTTGGATTGAAAGATTTGGATTGAATCATTTTTGAAACCTTCCCCATGAAATTTTCCTTTTGAGTGACAGAAAGGGCAAAAAAATAGGATACATTGATTTACCAATATTGGTTGGGATAAGGAGGAGGAAGAATTGAGTAATAGGGTCTCACCAGCCTACCCCCCCCCCCCATGCACTAGCTTGTGTAGGTGACTGCTGTAATGTGGGATGGGATTTGAGATACAGCCCATGTTGAAGTCCCCATATTATCAATTTGATACTGTTCCGCAGCAAAGACATCTTGATTAGTTCAAACTAGTTACTTAAGTGCAATCCTAAGCATGTCTACTCAGAAGTAAGTCCTACTGTGTTCAATAGTATTTATTCCCAAGAAAGTGTGGTTAGGATTTCAGCCTTAATCACTTTTAAAAGTTTGTGCCTGAACTGGAAAATGCTGGTGAAGCTGAACTGAACCCAAAATGTTTGTGGTTCAGAACCCTGCATGAATTCTAATAAAATGTTTCATTTTTAATTTAGTGTTACATACCACTGTGTAAAAATGTTCCATTTGATCACAAATAATGTAAACCAATCTGAAGACACTCACATAATAGACTAAATACAAGCAAAAGGAGAGAAATTAGTCTTAGATATAAAGATAAAAACAAATGATTGTCCTATTATCTGATTTGAAATAATCTGATGTAAAACGTCTCAGCTTAGCATCTGTTCCCGATAACAAATACATTATCTTTTTTCTGCAAAAGAAAGAAAACTATTAAGCCCTGTGAAAACAAACTAATTGTTGCAAATAAGATATCTCACTCACAAGTCTTTTATTCATCCCACCTCATCAGTTCATCACAGCCTTCCTACATACAAGTCATCTGAAAAGCATCAAAAAAGCAGACTAAACAAGAATCTGGAAGCCAAAAAAAGTGGTTACATAGACTTCATTACATATTTGACATAGTATAACTGTTTAAATGTCATAATACCACAAGGTTAACTCACATTACAATAAGGTGATCACCAATTTCAGATCATCCTGCCATGGAAATAAGTGAATGTGGACTTATTAGGATGGTCACCACCAACCCAAGGCTGATGGATCTGGATGGGTTCCTGAAAGGACTCTGGGAATTTCCTGGTGGCATAGCTAGCACTTCTGTCAAATGGTGCATTCCTAACCATATCTACTCAAAAGTAAGCCCCATTGTGTTAAATGAGTTTTACTCCCAGGAAAGTGCCTTTAGGATTGGAGCCATGGTCCATGAATCCTAAACAGACCCTCCATTGGTTAGTTTGTTGGCTCTCTGCTTTACCAGGGATTTTGAAGCAGTGAAGCAGATGGTGTGGACAGTATAATTGTGAATGGCAAAAAACTTGACGTGGATATGGACCAAATGTAATTGGGAACTCATCTTCAGTTGTATATGTGGTGCAGAGGCATGATCTGGTGATTCGGCAAAGGGCTGCAGAAAAATGCTAAGCAGGAAAATAACTTTTGGATGGGAGACTAAAGGTGTTAAAAGCTATGTAAGCCACCTTGGACATATGCATTGGCATGAGAAAGGTGGGGTCTAAATCCCTTAAATAAATAAATAAATAAACAAACAAACAAACCTTTTGTAGGATTTCAAAGCAGCAGTATTCCATATTTATTAAGTCTGGTAAAATACCTTATCATCAGCTATAAAAATATGGAATTTGAAAACATAACTATCTCCCATTGTATATTCTAAAGATATGCATTTAATAGGGCGACCAACCATGAGGCCAATTGAAATGGTTGCCTCAGTCACTTGATAGGGATGCCAATCTCTCTCTCTCTCTCTCATGGGTTGGAAGAGAAAACTAAGAAGGGAGAGATGAGCTAGAACACCGGAGAGTAGGGGGAACATAGGCTGGCACATCACTGAGTAAGGAGGGCAGCATTTACCATGCTGCCTCAGGTGTCAGGAGATCTTGATCTACTCCTTGCCTCTAGTCATGCAAATACTATGACTATAAAGACAAATATATATACTGTACATGACTAGCATGTAAGGCATCACACACAGTGGGCATCACCGCACAGTGGGCAGCAGGCACCACTGCACACCACCCGGCACCCCCACCAGGCACCAATGGGCACCTCTACTAAGCATCAGGCACCAATGGGCAGCAGGTACCACTGGGCACCACCAGGCATCAGGCACCACTGGGTGGCAGTGGGTAGCAGGCACCACCAGGCATTCTTACCTGGCAGCAAGCACTGGGCACCAGCAAGCAACACCAGGCAGCAGGCACCATAACCCACCAAATCAGTTCTTACATCACAGAACAAATATGCTCCCCAAATTTCATGATTCTGTGTTCAGGGGTTGGGGCTGAGTCAGTTTTCAATATTAGGTACAGGATGAAAATAGGTTGTACCCAGGGGTGGGCCCGGCCTGGCCCAAGATCCAGTTTGCCGGAAGTGGGAGGGGCCAGGCCGGGGTCAGGGGGCAGGACCAGGGCGGGGCTGGGGAGGGTCAGAGCGAGATTGGCACCTGCGCAGTGCCTGCCCTGAAGCTGGCAGGCCAGTTTCAGAGCAGGCACTGCGCAAGCGTCAATGTTGGTGCTTGTGCAGTGTGCATTTCAAAAAAGATGGCCGCCAGTGCGAACTGGTCCGCCCTCTTTTTGATTTTCCCTGCCGCTGGCGCTTTGCCAGCGGCAGGAAATTGGAAAATCCGGTTCGGGCGAGTAGGCCCGAACCAGTAAGTGCCCACCCCTGGTTGCCCCCCTTGTCACTCCCTTAGGAGTTAAATTTCTTAAAATTGGTACTTAGTGGATGCTCATGTCATGGAAGGTATACCCTCCCAAATTTTATGCTTCTAGGTCTGTGGGTTTGGGCTGGGTGTTCATCAGTCAGCGATTCTTCAATGTAGAGGGACAAAAACGTGTTGCACCCCTTTTCATCCCCTTCTGGTTTGAATTTCTTGAAATTTTTTCTTAGTGAGCGCCTATCTCATGGAAAGAACACCCTCCCCAAATTTCACGCATTTAGGTCCAGCAGCTTTGGCTGGACGTTGGTGAGTGAGTGAGTGAGTGAGTGAGTATATAGGATCACAGCCTGAGTGGGAACATTCCCAATTGGGAGTTTGTTCTCTCTTTCAGAAGGACATGCTATACTCTGGTCTTCTTCTATGTTTCTCTGTGCTAAGCTAATTTTATTGCATGAGAAATCTTGTGTCTCATGTAAAATTTCTCAAATGTGGTCAGTAACAACTTCATAGATGTCACCAACAAGGACTAGGTAGACAGTCGTGAAATACACAATAATATGTGTTATTGCACTTTAAATTGGCAAAAGATATGAAATCATAACTTACTATATCATGTAAGCTGGATACCACTTCTCTGGACCTAATGTATATTGTGCAGTTAAGTTTTTTTTAAAACTTTGAATGTTTCATGTTTGTTGCCATCTAGTGGCGAAAAAAGAAATTCTTGTTGGTTTTTTTGTTGGTTTTTTGCAACACAACTATAAATACTGTACTGTATTTCAAATTTGGGGCTTTCCAACGATGGATACCAGGCTACATCTCTGTGAAAGTAAGTAAGTAAGTAAGTAAGTAAGTAAGTAAGTAAGAAAGAAAGAAAGAAAGAAAGAAAGAAAGAAAGAAAGAAAGAAAGAAAGAAAGAAAGAAAGAAAGAAAGAAAGAAAGGGTGGTGTTTTGGATGCAGTCTTCATACATTATGCTTTAAAAACACGATCTTCTAGGAAGAAGGTGTAATTCAAATGCATGAATATATTGGCCTTCCCTAAAGTGTACAATTCCCCTCCTTCCTACTCTGGGGTGTAAGACCCCAAATGGTTGAGGAGTTTGCCATTGTTTTAGTAATGCCCATAACTTAAGAACCTGCATCTTCAATACTTGTGTTCTGCTTTTTTAATGCAAGGGAAATATTTTCAGGAATAAATAACAGAGCAAGCTTGTCATTGGCTTAAAACAAGTATTTGTTGTCCTGAAGGAGGAAAAAAACATTTCTTCTGGTTTATTACCTGAAAATGCATTGAACCATGAATCACAAATCATTGCCGGTCTCAGTTAAGAGTCTGCATTTATGTGTTTAATATGTCTGATTAAAAAACAATGTGGTCAATCCTGTTCTCATTTTTAAAAAATTTAATACAGGGAACACCTGCCTCACCACCTGGGCATTAAATCCCAGACTCTACATTTCCTCCGGTGGAAGTTTTAAAACTTCCAGTTTTAAATGAGGCACACAGCAAAGAGGAATGAAATATGAATGATTCTTCACAAGGGGAAATGAAAATAATTTAAATGATAAAAGGATACTGCATAAGAAGCTGCCTTCCCAGCAGTCATGGCAAGAGTCCTTGACATCATGCTCTTACATCCAACAGATTACCACTACTTACACCACCACCACCCCCACCCCCACACGACCATGTGCTTATGCTCTCAAACACTGAATTTCAGCCCAAGCCAGAAAACAGTTGTGCTGACGGCCTTGAGAAGACATTATGAAGAACCCAAAAGCACTGGTTTTCAAAAGGATTTAGTGGACTTGGGATGAAACCATGGACAAGGCTGATGCAAAGTAGAGACACTTGACTGAATAGCTTCAGTTCTCCAGTGTTTTGACAGGTCTGGAGAAACCAAGGTGTCCACAGATGCTTCCATAAAGATGTTTTTTCCAGATTCCAGTTCAAGCTTCATCTAGAAAACATATGCCTGTTTTAAGCTAATTATTTCCCCTCTTCACTCAAAATAGCCCTAATTCTGCATGCAGCAATGCAGGACCCACCACCAGAGTAGCTCACCTGTTCATCCTACAGTGGCCCTCCTCCTCCTGCCAGCAACTTCTCCAGCCACTTTAGCAACACCTGGTTTCTCAGCAGGTCTTTGGGTATGATAGCCATACACCAGTCCCCCAATCACATCACATACCAGTTCCAGTAATCTCCAGTACTCCTCATTCCAGCAATCCTCAGAAGTCCATCCATCCAATACAGGCTGACCATATAGAATGGAGGACAGAGTGCCTGTACCTTTAACTATTGCATAGCAGAGGGAATTGAGGCAGGTGCTGCTTTTTAAACCCTTCTATTTGAGCTAAACCTGCCTCAATTCCCTCTGCTATGCAATGGTTAAAAGTACAGGCACTCTGTCCTCCATTCAATATGGTTACCCTGATCTAATAGCATTATTCAGTCAGCAGCTCCAGTAGTCCATTAATCTCAGTCTATTAACCAGTCAACTAATCCATCAGTTAGAACTATCTCTCCTCCAAGCTGCTTCCTTCAGTTCGCTTAGTCTTACTATACTCCTCATACTTGCATTCTTGTCCTTCCTCCAGGTGCTGCTTTTATCCCTGAGGACCTTGTAACCTCCATGTGACTGTAGCAGTGCAGCATAGCACACTCTGTGCAATCTAAGGCCTTGATATTTACCCCATGCTTGCCCATTTGAGCAAGAGGCTAGAGCTACTGTTGACACACAACCTATCTCCTCAAGAGATCTTGCACATTTCAATTACAATGAATCACAAGTTTGTGATTAACATACAATGAATTACAAGAGATCAAACGTATTTCAATTACATATTCAATGAAACACTCCTTCCAAAATATCAGGATCACCAGAGACCACTAACATAACCAGAACTAACACAGAAATATTAAGTGCCCAAACAGAGAAATAAGTTCTAGGTAGTGGCACCCTCTTTAAAACATGTTAAGATTTTTGGAGGAACCCCCTGAAACTTGTTGAACCATTGCTCAATTCTTTCACATCACTCCAGGCAGGGGTGGACTTCAGGGGGTTCTCACAGGTTCTATAAAACCCTTTGCAAATGAATGCCTGGTTCTGAGAAGGTTACTAATGGGACATAGAACCTGTTGTTAATTTAGGTTATTAGGATATAGAGCCTGTTATTCATTTATTTGAATCCCACCACTGACTCCAGGTGTCAGCTTCTCCCAGGGTGACCATACGTCATAACCACAAAAAGAGGACAAGTTCCCTTAAAAATTTAGGACATACAAGAAAAATGTAAGACTTCAAAAAATAAAACCTAGAATCCCACATATATTGCTTTCATATGGTTAATTAAAACACTATATTATTTATTATTAATTTTTAAACTATTACGTATAGTTTATTACAAATCATGTATTCGTTACAAGAATTCAACATGTTGTTGTTCACAAGGAAAAGGAGGACAATGAAGATTTTTTTCCAGAACAGAAGGCTGTAGAAGAGGATGTATATGGTCACCCTGGCTTCTCCAGCCTCTTCCAAGTCACCCAGAAGTTCTTGTCTGCCAATGTTAGCCTCCCCATGAGGCAGACATGAGGGAGGATATGGGAGTGGAGGTGGGTTAACTGGGCCCAGAAAGGTAGTGGGCTCTATGGTGCCAGTATGCATCATATCATAACCCTTTTCTCTGGCCTGATCTGTCTGTTTGGCTCAAACTCAACTTGCACCCATGATCAAGCTGGTGAACGGTTCAAGTAGACCCATTGCAGCTGCTGAGGCTGTAGCCAGCACTGGTTCCACTGTATTGCCACACTGGAACTTAATTAGGATTGGGCTATCAAGAAGGTTTATATAGGCTGACAAGCCAGGATCCAGCTACAGTTCTCATTTAAACAGCTTTCCTACCCATCTGTCTCTAAATAAGAACATAGAAAGGAGTAAAAAGCCTGGACATGGTGAGTGTCAGGGTCTAACATCAAGGAACACTACTTCAATCCAAAATATACAGCTGCATCATATTCTCTGTAAAGTGAAACTAATTCCCAATTTCATCAGGAATATTAATAACAGGAGGGAGGGGAGGTTTCAAGAAGATTGAAACTATCCAAGTTTCTTGGCTATCTTGATCTTAGCTATGATCTTGGCTATCCAAGATAATTAAAGTGGGTCTCGAACCTGATTTAATTGGGTCGGTTCCTTTGACTGAGGCCTATAGAATGATAAAAACGAGTCTCCTTGAAACACACAAAGTACACTTGTTGCATGAAGCCAATAAGTTTTGCTTGCCCCTTTATCATCGCATCAATGTGCATCCGGGCCAGATCCCCACTTACCTCTATCTTTTGGAAGATGCCAGGGATCGTAGAGCAATGTCACTGGCCAGATGTAATGTAGTCCCGTCAGAAGTCCAATGGGGCCGTTTTAAAGGGATTGTGTATTCCGAAAGCTCCCATGGTGTTGTTGAATCCCTGGAACATCTAATTTTTCATTGTCCTCTCCATGTTAGGAGCATACAGCGTTATTTAATTCCTTTGCTGAAGCTGAAGTCCCAGTATGCCAATAGATGGAATATCCAATTGTTTTTTGAAATGCAAGATGTTAAATTTATTAAGCAGCTTGCTCGTTATATAGCTTGCATTATTAAGGCTAATCTAGTTGTTGACAACCTTTTTGTTTTTGTTTTTGCTTGGTGGATTATTGATTGTGTTGTGTATACACCTATGGAGGTTTTTTAATGCCAGTAAAGATTTCATTATCATTATCATTAAAAAAAAAGATCAGACCAAAAAATGCCAGGGATGCCTTTGGGTAAAGAAGCATAAGAAAAATTGTGCCTTCCTGTAGAAGTCAGCCTTGGTTCAAATTTCAGGCTGACTCTTCACAATTCAAATCCAGGACTCTGAAGGCTTCCTCAGTGTTTGTCAAGAGCAGAAATTTGCTTACTGTTCAGAATTTATATACCATAGTTAAACGTGAACATGTATGGAGAAATACAGGGTGATTCAAAATGAATGGGACAAAAAGATGTAAGGTTGCTTGCCTTTTTGTCCCATTCATTTTGAGTCACCCTGTAGAATGACTTTTCCCATGAAACATGGAAGAGTTCCTGTGTTTATGTATATGATAGCTCTCTCTCTCTCTCTCTCTCTCTGTGTGTGTGTGTGTGTGTGTGTGTAATTCATAGCGCACACACACACACACACAGAGAGAGAGAGAGAGAGATTATAAAAGAAACTATTGAGGAGATGTAATTTTCCTAGAATTTCCTCCAAACACTTTATTAAAATTCTTGGATCCTTGTAGTCAATATTTTGCTGTCTTTTAAAAAATCACTGCAGTTTTTTAAAAACCTAATGCCAGTTTTTTTACTTCTTTGATCCTTTTAACTAAACTGGCCTGATCTAGCTCACAAGCAATCATCTCAACATAAATCAGTGTTGTTTGCAAAGTGAGGTCTCTGCATTCTGCTTTTTCCATTTGATGATCAAATTAATTCATATTAATTTGTACACATTAACATGTACAAATTAACATGAATTTGATCATCAAATGGATGACCAAGTGTAAGTGTTACAGAGCAGTGCACAAGCTTGCCTGTATATAGGCAGCAAATGCCTTTAGTTTTTTTACTGGCTATTATTTCTTTTCTTCTTTTTTGCTGTTCAGAAGAATGCTATAGGCTCTCCAGCCTTTTAAATGTAACATTTATAATGCAGTATTGATTAGATTCTGTCTTCCTCCGTATATTACCAGTCCTTATTTGAGCTGGTCTTGCAATTGCATTACTGTTTGAGTGTAATTTGGTGGAAGTAAGAATGGACCAGTCTGTAGCTCTGGAGCCATAAGGAAAAGGACTGTGTTTTAACAAGTAGATAGACACGTTTAGACATAATGGAATAACCATGGCCATGCTTAAGCAGAAAGATAAAATAATAACCTTCCTCAAAACTGAATGTAGATTTTTGTCTTGCAGGACATTCGTCCCAAGTGAAAAATGGAGATCCTCTTCAGGAAGGAGTTCCAAATGTAAATGTGATATATTGAAAACAAGAACAGAGGCACTGGAAAGGTCTTCAGAACAGGCCCTCTATTCAATGTGATCAAACAAGTGAGAAACATGCAAACCACTCCATGTGTTTGTAAGTAAAACTCATGCCTAACAGTCTTGCAATGAAGAATGGGGAAGGATTCAATTCCTTGTCCACCCTGTACTTTTCTAGCAAAGCAAATATCTCTCCACATTCCAAGGAGCCCTCAGATTTCAGGCCCCTGCAGCTTCCCACCCTGGGTAGCACCATCCATTCAACAGCAATTTCATGCATCCTATCCTGAATCCAACAACCACTGGTGAAAGTGAAACACTTTGAGCAGGTACAGACAACTGACAAAAATTTAGCAGTAGTCCCGAAATGCCTGCATAAGGTATAAGCTTATGCTAGAAAATTGAACTCTGTTCTCCAAATACCGTCAAGGAAAGAAAGGTTTAATTTATACGAACCAAAAGAGAAGTACCCTGGAGGAAAGTGCATGCTTTTGCTCTGGGGTAAGCATGTACAGTACATGCTCAAAGGTGCCCTTTTTAAGTACTCCATTTCTTTTTATTTCTTTTTTTTAACTCAGAGTAACAAAATGTGGTTTTCAATGGGTATGATTAAAAGGAGGAGAAATGGGACAGCAGGACCAGCAGTCATCCCCACTTCAGGCATCACATTAAAATGTGTTTTGTATTTCTCAGCCTCCTCAGAAACAGGTGCTAGGGTTGAGTTACTGCTTAAACTTGAAATGTACAATTGCATCTCTGAAGTGTATACCAGCATGCATTCCAATATCTCAGTGTGACATCCATTTGCTCCTTTGAATGGTCCTTAACCTTCTTCTAACTGGCATGCCAGGCATTGATGGTAAGCTAAATTAAATACCGGTAGGTGTCTAGCTGTTCCTGTTCATCTGCTGGAATTAATCTTCTTTTAAACATACAAAAAGCACTAACAGCTACATACATACCTACATACATACCTACATACATACATACACATAAATAGCTATATGTACGCTGTTAGATTATAACTAACAGCTATATAAAATCCATAGTAAAAGATAATAATTCTGAATCAAAAGTCTTCCTAGCGGAATCAATAATCAAACTTCTATTGATTCTCAATTGAGACCATAACAAAAGGCTTGGCTGTACAGTTATATGACATTTAACTATAAAAGGGAAATCTAAACTAATTTAGAAAAGATGAAAGGTAAACCCTGAAAGATAAACTGATTTGGGAATGTTTTCTTGGTTTAGGATACAAAGAGAGCAAGTTTGGACGTGGGGGCAAACCTGGAGAATGGCTTTTCGGGATCTGGGGCAAAACCAGTGATAAAACCAGGTCTGGGCAAAACCAGATGTGGGGCAAGTACAAGTGATAGCTTTACAGACACCTTTCCATCTCAGAAATGGAGCCAGGTTGTCCCATTCAGATAAGCCTAACCGGGGTTATGTATTAACACATGACATTCATAACTCTCAGTGATATCCAGACTTCAAGGGAGATATCACAGGACTGTGCATGTTACAGCTTTCTAAATCCTCTTTAGGACAGGTGCAAGTATTGAATGAAAGTTCAGACTTTGAAAGAAGAATCACACTGTAGTTTTATATTCTGAGTTTCTTTCTTATCTCTTAGTGATCAAGAGAGACAAATTTTGCAGTGTATTTTGCATCTTTCCTTGGCCCATCTTTCCTTGGTCAGCGGGCCATGCTGGTTATCAAAATTCAAAAGTAGAATTATGTACTGAAAGTGCCCACTAACTTTTAACATTTCATTCTTTAAGGTGGATCTCGTTTTTTTTTTTTCTTTTACTCTTGCAGGAACCAAGCTAGTGTTTGAATATGACATGGAGGTTTTTGTCCTAACGTATTTACAGTTTACCAGATTTATTCTGATAACAAGCTCAGTGTTCAAGGTCATTATGAAACAAACAAAATGCATAAAGGGAATACCAAAAGAGCAAGTTAAACCACATCCTTGGCTTCATTTGGCCCAGAACCTGACACAATCAAGAGACCATTCTAATCCAACACGGCAATGCAGTCATGCCAACACGGTGCCCATTGCTTGGTACATAAGGTTATACCAACATGAGACTGTATGTGGAAAGAGGATCAAATGAAACATGTTTTGTTGTATTTATACAGTGCTTTTCGTAATGGACCATGCCCAAAGCAACTCACAATAAACATCCTTGTGAAGGGGGTGGGTGGCACTGGGACAAGGTGAGCTCTAATTTCTCCAGGTAGTTTTCGTTCTCTTTCAATGAGGTCACAACACAAAGAGAATGTCGTTGGTTAAGCCACTTTGAAATGAAAAGTGTTGATGTAAGAACACAAAGGTACTTTTGCGCAACACTGCTATTATTTCCAGGGTGGCTTAAGCAGGAAATCTTTTTGTATTTAATACTTAAGTAAGGTGAAACAAAACCCAGTGGTGATACCATGTCTGGAAAGTGATACGCTGATTGTTTTGACAAGACATTGTTTAATGAGTGGGTTGAAAAAAACCGGCATCCTTGAATTTGTACCTTTAACTGATCTGTATGTATCGATTAGGTATTTTCTGGACGACCCTGAAAATGTGACTCTGATTGCTTGGATATGTAAGTATGGCACAGCTTAAATTTGTCTTCCCCATGATCTAGGGGTATTCCAACTATCTGGCATCAGGGCCACATCATCTATCTGACAAATTTGAATAAATTTACAGAATTTTACATAAATGAATATATTAGAGATAGAACTTATATGAATGAATGATGAATTCAAAGCAGTTTATGAACACTTTCTAACACAGAGAAAGGGGGTGATCTTCCAACCAGCAAATAAGCACTTTCTGACAAGAGGTGTGTACAACCTTATTGGCCTTCATAACGTCCTCCGTAGGTGAAGGGAGCAAATATCCTCTTGCCTCCACAGCACAGGGTTCATTGAAGGACAGGGTGGGGGGGGGGGCTTGCAGCAGGAAGTTCCCCACATGCTACATCCATCCCCTGGGCCAGTGTTGGACAATCCTGGATATGCCACAACCATTGCTTGGTAGGAGCCAGAAATGAGAAATCAATGAAAACGTTTCTGAATTCTGTATTTTGAAATCAATAAACACATTTCTGAATTCTGTTTTTTGGAATTCAGAATTTTGATGGCCAAACTCTGCCTATGGTAGAAGCACAAACTTGCACCAAGTCAGCATTTTCTGCAAACCATGCAAACAAGGTGGAGCTGGTTTGTTCTATCCAGCTTACTTCTAAAACCAAGATGGAAAATAAAGCTTAGATAAGACTGGAGCACTCATCATATGGCCCTGAATTTGCTGTTGGTACTGAACTGAAAACCATCATTTGGTGGCATCACCACAATGAAGATGAGGCTTGGGGGAAATGCAACTTTATTGGATGAGCCTTATTTGTCTGCTTTTGGATGCCATACAAATGACTGCATTCAGTTTGCAGCAGGACACATGCTGAGACATATTAGGAGTTAAGCACAGACATGTGCAACTGAGAATTTTATAGCTGCCATCGGTTTGCCTCAGGTAATTTCAGCGCAAACCTACGTGGCATTATACATTTTGGACCTGACACTTACTGCTGGGTGAGTAAATGGTGATCTGAATATGGAGATTAAGATCCTATCTCATGGGCAGTTCACTCCATAGTGGGTTTTAAGTTGATTGCAGCAACCTCCATTTTCAAGGGATGAAGACATTAATTTTTATTTTTTGCTTGACCTCAGTGATTCTGATGAGTATCAGACTTGCTTTCTTGCCTGAGAAGCAGTGTGTATTCTGGCCACCAAGTGCAAAGGAAAAGTAGAGAAAAATTTGGAACTTGGGAAGTGCCAGGATTTGAGGAAAAAATTGGCTGCTATTTCTGATGCACAAGAAGTGCATTTCAGAAATTATATACCGTATGTGCTTCCTGAATTGGATTTCAGTGGCCAGTTTTTCAGCATATCTTGGCATGCTGAGAAAATGGGAACAGAGACCTTTTAAATGGGCAAGCTGCAGTGTCAGCACTGAAGGAGCTGCTCTTTATGAACAACCCACTGTTGCCATGTTCGTTTGTTTGATCTTTCTTTCTTTCATGTTTCACACCGATGAATGTGAACATGTAACGTAAATCTTAGCATTACTAGGACTCATGTGGAGGAGAACCCTTCCTCATATGGATGGATATTCAAGTTTCAGAACTTTATAAAGATGTTTTGGATCTATTAGTTTCAATATGAGAAATTAATGAATTAATGGCCTAATCGCATTCCTCATTAATAGGATTTTAAGATCCACTGCTGTAAAGCTGTTTACAACAGCGTGAAAGGTATGCTGCCATCAGACTCTCTGGATCCACTGGCTGTAGATTCTGATCACCCATCAATGCCCCACCAGGTGAAGTAAAAGCTATAAGCTGACAAAGGGGGCAGGCTATGTGTAGTTTGAGAGGGGATCAGGTCATTGGAGAGGATGAACCAGGGTGAGCAGTGGGCTGGAGGGGGTGGATTATGATGGGAGAAACATGTATGGGATCCTACCCACCAAGCCCCTTTCCTATCCTTGGACTTTACACCAGCTACATAGCTGGTGTGGGTCCAAGATGACCAACAGGTGGCCAGAAGACCTACCAAGTTTTTTTTTACATACCTCTTCCTGATCTTCTGGTCATCTCCTCTGCTATAGCATTCAGCATACACCCATTCAGCTGCATGCTGTAGTGTGTCTGTAATAGATCTGGGCTGTCAGATACAGGATTTTTTTTCCAGAGCTAGGATTTTAATAGTGCCAACCAATATATTTGATCAGTTTACTGTCAAATAAAATTAATATCTAAGGAACTTATTTTTCTCTTCAAAAAATTGTCTTTATCCTCACATCTAGGAATCAGTCAAAACAGCAATGTCCCTTCTGCTTTTAGATGATAAGAGTCCAAATGACTAGCCATGTTGGTTCTTACAGCAAAAACAAGAGTCCTGTAGTGTGTTTTGCTGCAATCCTAAAGACACCTTCCTGGGAGTAAGACTTATTGAACACAATGGGGCTTACTTTTGAGTAGACATGGTTAGGATTGTGCTCTTAAAGAGTGGCAATTCTGGTTATTATGGTATAATAGAAGCACAAATGAGTGCAAAATCCAGCTGGAGAAAGTGGGGGGATTTACTCTCAAGCAGTAAATCTACTCTCAACCTACTCTAAAGTATCTGAAGTAATCAGTAATCTGAAGAGGAACAATTTCTTAAGAACATAAGACGAGCCAGACCAAAGGCCCATCAAGTCCAGCTTCCTATATCACACAGTGACACACCAGATGCCTCAGGGACCACCACATATGGCACTTACATCCAGGTGCTGTCCCTGCATCTGGCATTTTGAGGTTGTCCATCTCTATGTACACCCCTCATGGCTTGTAACCCATGGTAGTCCTTTCCTCTCAGAGTTTGTACAGTTCCTTCTAAATGTCATTGAGGCTAGATGCCATCACCACATCCTGTGGCAGGGAGTTCTACAGACCAACTACAAGCTGGGTAAAGAAATATTTCTCTTGTCTGTCTTAACCCTCCCAACATTCAATTTTAGTGGATGTCCCCAAATTCTGGTGTTATGTGAAACGGAAAAGAGCATCTCTCTATCCACTCTCTCCATCCCTTGCATAATTTTGTATTTTATATTCTTCTGTCATGAGAAGGTAGATCCAATATTAGCCAAGCCTAAGGTGTGTTTTGCTGAAAGGATAAATAAAAATAGTTCAAAACAAAAGACAGCTGCCCATTCAGCTTGAGTCTGCTTTGAAGTTTAAGGAACTGAAAGCATTTTGAGCTGATGGATCTGGTTGGTATTTACTAGAACAGGGTTTTCCTACCAAGGACATAGCAACGCCCAGTGCAAAAAACAACCACCACCTCCCAACGACAAAACCCAAATTGACTTAGGCGAAATGTCAGTCATTCTTCTCTGCCAGTTCAAATGGCAGTCCCAAGTAGGAGCCTTATTTATAGCCTGCCATTCCAGAGATGAAAGTGAAAATGTAGGATGGGCAGGATCAGAATGCAGGATACACACGGTACAAAGCGCTGCTTAACAATGGAAAGGAATGATGATGCCATCTCTATCACACTGGCAGATTTTGCCCCAGGGATGAGTTAAGCTTGGAGAGTTCAGCTAAGTGCCACCAGTTTCACATCCAGTGGGCTGCTTTCACACAGCTTGGCTCCAGATCTGAACTCTTCCAAAGCTCAGAGATCAGGGGAGGCTGTAGTAGTCTTCAGAGGCGCATACTAATGCCAACATTTCTTGGTGATCAAATTCCTGATCTCAATTCAGAAGATCCGTCATTAGCCTCTAAGTACTTGTCTGAATCTTTTGAAGTCTACCCCATGCAGGATCTCTTTGAACATGTCTTGGTTTATGCCGCAAAGCATTCTTGTACAAAAACCGGGCAGGAAAATTTCCATCTCAATGCAGCTTCGGTCCTGCGAGCCACATACCATGACCAGACCTTGCTAAGATACAGCTTATAAGCAGTGGTAGCCAGGGTTGACACTGGCAGCCATCTGACAGGATTGCATCCAATGTCACTATCTCCTGTAATGGTTACAGGTAATTATAGCACACTTATTCCACATTTATGATAATCATCAGGCAAGATGTCTTCAGTGGGGGCTCGCTGCAGCTCACATCCTCACCAGCTCCAACCAATTGCTCTCCATATGTCTCTGGCTCCAGCCCCCACCCCTGCTGTTACTCAAGTGGAAACACAGTACTGTATTCACTACTACTCCTCACACACTTGCATTCTGTTATACCAACTGCTGACAGGTTGAGCCTGTTCTTATCAGTGACTTTTGCATCCATGAATTTGGCTCAACCTAAGGCTCTGCTCCATCAGAGGCTCTTCTGTGAAAGAAGGTGCCGTCTTACCTAAGCCCCAGAGGGATATCTTTGAGTTGGTCCCTATAAGGGCCAGCCTCATAGTACACAAGACCTCAAAAGGGGGAGTGACATGCCTGAGGGGGAACCTATCTATGGGATCTCCCATCTGGCAAATGAAAATGGGGATCCCAGTGTAAAGAACAAAGATCAAGAAAACCCCAGATAGCTGTCCCAACAAAAGAAAGTTATTTTGGAAAGCCCCCGCCTATGCTATCAAAGTACACATCCATCTCACATGCTCAGCTATGGACCAATGGGATAGTACCTGCTATAGAGCCAAACACCCACCTTACCCTTACCTTGGAAGGGCCAAGGACCCCCAGGCAAGGCAAGGGGATTAGCTGGGTGTGCTTACGCAACTTGGGAAGTGGCTTGTGTCAACCAGGACATCAGTGAACCTGCTGATAGGTAGATCTGGACAAAGTCCAGCTATTGATCCAAACGGGATGGCAGAGCCCCAATCACTGAAGAGCCTTGATCATCTTGTGTTTGAACAAACCTGTTGAAGAATAAATATACCTATTCCTGTGTTGTTATGTGAGGATTTTTCTGTTGATCCCATACCCGTGATCGCTGAAAGTAGCCCATGTGAGGCCCACACTCCCTGTGGGACAACACTGAGAGTCTGAGATCTGTGACATGAGGTTTTTCCAGAAGTGCACTTCTAAGACCTCCAGAGGCCATCCTCCAGGGGCCACTACTGCTACTCACACCCTTGCATTCTGCAACACCAACTGCTGACAGGTTGAGCCTATTGTTATCAATGACTTTTGCATCCATGAATTTGGCTCAACCTAAACTCTGCCCCAGTCTCCTCCAGAGGCTCTTCTGTGGAAGAACGTGCCACCATCAGAGGCTTCAGAACAGCCCCATGTGTGACTTGAGCAAGGCTCTGGTCACAGTTGGAGCTCTGTGGACCCCAATATCCATGTGATTTGATTTCGTGTGGAATTCAGTAGCCATGAGGGATCCAAAAATGGAACCCCCCTTGGATAACAAGGTCCACATATTGATGGCAATGGTAAAAGAAGAGGAACAGGGTCAGAAGGCTCTGGGAGTCAACAGTGAACACTGTCAGATTTATACTGAACTGCTAAAATATATTGTTTTCCAAGACATTTGATTTTTAAGACAATTATTATTTTAATTGAATTAGAACCCCCTATTCTCTCCTTGGAATTAGCATGTCAACCTTTTAACTGAACATACTAGATGTGGAACATTCATCAGCCTGTATTTATATGTGGGAGAGCTGAGGCTGTGACCCTTACTATGAGCACCAAGATGTTAGAAGTACATGAACATGTCCTTAATCTCATCTGTGAAACATTGGCTGGTGTGGCGTTTTGAACAGTTAACGGCTCCTTACACAACAATGTCTCCCCAAAGGATAAAACAAGGAAGAACTGATGCTGTTAATTTTGTCATCAGCCACTAAAGAACTTCTGAGGTTTCAGCAAATGAAATCATATAACTGTGTCATCTCCCGCCCCCCATCCCCAAACCCCCATCCCCAAACCAAACCTTTTAGTCCAGTGTTAAATGAGTGGGGGCAGATGTTGGATTGTGAGAAGCACATTTTGATGTTATCACCCTGATCAAAAGTCCTCCCTTGGGTTTAATTCTCATCCAAAGCAATGAGAATTTGGCTTGATTCTAGGCTGCAGGTCTGGGCTCCAACATTCCCAAATCTCTGGGGTTCACTTCATCTAGCTGGTGTGAGTTTGCTTGCTTTGGCCTCGAAACAAATATTCACAAATAAAAAGAAAAAGAAACAGATGATACAACAGCCCTGCTTTTATCATTTAGAAACAAATGTACATTTGGAATATTTAAAACATCTTCCCGAGTATACAGGAACAGCCAAAATCAACCACCATTCTGTTAAAAAATGTTGTTTGTGGCAGACAAGCTGCTTCTGATCAGTAGGCACAGCAGAAGGGAGATCATGGATCACTTTTGCTAACATTGGTACTGGATCCAACAAAAGCAAATGAAAGGTTTTGACCTAGTTTGGCCTAGAACTAATTTATGATTCCACACATAACTCCGATGGTAAAAGGCCAAAATCTTCTTAGTGTTTGGGACAACATGCCAAAAGCTGCCACCAATCTGGTGATAAGCCAGACTCTGCTCTTCCAATACTTTAAATCCTCCAGTATGGATTGGTAATGGTCTATGCCATGATAGGAAACAGGCCATCAGGGCATGACCAGGCAGCCACAGGACCTGGGGTGCACACTCCAGGCTGCCCACAGCTTGGCTCCCTGATGGTTGAAGTGGTGGTGGTTCGGCTTCTCCTCTGCCCACTGCCACTTCAGCCTTCAGGTAGCTGAGCTCTGGGTGGGTATGCAGTAAGCAGACTGGTGTGTGTGCTGCGAGCAGAGGGTAGAGAAGAAGCCACACCAAGACTGCAGTTTCAGCCTTCAGGGATTATAGCCGAGCCTCAGGGTGATGCGCAGAACTTGGGCACCCTCCCAGCAGCAGGTGGAGTCGCTCTGGCTGGCATGGCACTATGCTGCTCTGGCCATGGAGGCTGCAGTGGCTTCCATGTTGGGGAGGTGCAGGGATGGCAGCTTTTAACCACCCATTGAGGATACACATGGTACCCCTTGCCCCTTCATTCTATGCTACTGGCCTGGTGCCACCCATCCCCCATCGATGGAGAAAAAAATTTCCACGCAACTGGTCCCTGGAACGAAAAGGTTTGGAGCCACTGCTTTAGGCCATCAATCTCTTTCTCTCTCATATTGCCTCCTGCTTTGAATCCAGGCGTAGGAATAGGAGAAGTAATGGAGGCAAGCAGATGAAACAATGTAGACGCCCCCACCAGTCTGCTGCCTGAGGTGACAGTTTCAGTTGACCTCTAGATGAGCCAGCCTTGGGTCAAAAGAGTCTGTTAAAACATGCCCTGCAGAGCTTGCAGTGCATTGCTGTTTCAGCAATGGGAGATTCCCACATTGCAGAGGCACTGCAGAGGGGAAATAGTGGTGCCACAAGGGGGAAGCCCATTGCACGAGTCTTTCTCATACCACTTTCATATGGTATCTAGAGGTGAAGATAATGAAGAGATCTAGTTCTTTCCTTTTTGTTCATAGGAATGGGTGGCAGCCATTCACAAAGGCTATACAGTGGTACCTTGGTTTACAAGCATAATTTGTTCCATAACAAATTATGGAACAAGCATACAAGCATAATTTGTACCACTGTAATCCAAAACACACGTATATCAAAGCAAATGTTCCCATAAGAAACAATGGAAACTCAGATGATTTGTTCCACAAACCAAAAATATTCATATAAAAATGATTACAATACTACAATATGATACAAAATAACAAAGAAAATACAAAATATAAAGAAAAATAAAACAAGAAAAATAAAACAAGAAAAATATTTTCTTTATATTTTCAAAATATAAAGAAAAATATTTTTCACTCGTTTATCAAGACGTCACTTGTATATCAAGTTAAACTTTATTAGGAATGTTTGTATGTCTTGCAAAACACTCTCAATCCAAGTTAATTTCAATTCAAGGTTTTAAGTGAACTTTGGGTCATCACTGGAATAGAAGCTGCTTCCTGGTGGCCTCCATCATTCCAACTGTTGGCTTCTTATTTCCTGCTAAACTGTGATAGAACATTATGGGCTGTTGAATTCCTTGTAGTCATGCACTGGCCATAACACATTAGCAATTTATGTGTGTGAAAACTAAGTCAGGTTGCAATGTCATGCTAAGCTGCTCGGTGTCAGTGTGTAGGACATGCCTGGGAAAGTATATTCACTTTGAACAGCCACAGCTGTCTCTGCTGCCATCCACACACGCTCTCACTTTGCCGCTGCCTTTGGCTGCCCCCCAGCAGCTTTCTGAGAGCCAGGGAGGCTGCAGGTGGTCTCAGAGGGCTGGAGGAGGCCACACATGGCCTTGGTTGCAAGATAAAGGGGGTGACTTGTAGTGGTGTCATTCTGCAGTCCTGGTCTCAGTCAGCACAAAGGCTAGGATTACAAGTGCCAGATTGTTAAAGCCAAATTCTGCTAAGCTCTATCTTCCCAATCACACCTTTTCAGCATAGCCCAACATGTGTTTTGGGTGCATGCCAAGCAAAGGTGGGATCCAGGCCACACATGTGTTTCTGATGCCAAGAGACTGAAAAAACAGGTCAAAAGGCTACAATTTTGCTTGTAGGAAAATCACCATCAGAAGCATCTTTGAAACAGTCCATAAGCAGTCAGTCCTGCAGTCAGTGCCACAATAAGTTCCCTATTTAAATTGACAGTACAGACACAGATATCATGGGCATTAAAAGAAGACCTGGGTCATATCCGTCCCAAGAAATAGCAATCTGAATAAATGAGACTAAATTGAAAGGTGTTGAAACCCTTAAAGAACCACTCTTGAACAAAAGGATAGTCCAGGACTCACCTATCACTCAATACAGGCATTACCCCACTTATTGGCAGATTAGGAAGCAGAGCACCGTCCATAGGTGAAAACTTAAAAAGTGGACCCCAGTCTTTTTCAGCTTGCAAATGCAAAACGTCCACCAAAAAAACAACATAAATACATTTACAAAAGCCTAAATAACACATATTTATTTACACATAGACAAAATGCATAACAATTTACAGTCACATGAACAAAGGCATGTGTGGACAATGAATATCTTAATTATTTGAATGATGGGTCAAATGTCATAAGGAAATCATTTAAATGTCATAGGAAAGTCATAAGGAAATGCCATATGGTGCCACCTATGTGAAACCTATGGGAAATGCATAGAGCAATCCAGAGTAAGTGCCTCTTATGTCTTCCCATAGTTACTCTGGATTGTAGTGCATGACACATTCAAATTAACATTAGGGAAGACAATTTTATCCTCTAGACGAGCAGAGTGAGGTTGAAAGAGTGGAGGATGTGTTGAATAAATGAATTCTGGGTATAATTGAAAGGTGTTGAAAGAACAGAACTGTCAGAAAGTTGGGGCACCGGTAATTTTCATATTTCAAGACCCTATTAAAAGGGAATAGTAAAAAAAAAACAACACAAGAATTTGCATTCACTCTCGACCATAGTGCCTAGGCATAGTGACGTAGGCATTCCTCCAACCTTCTTCAATTTTGAAATATTTCTGTCATGAGGCACCTTTGAGGGGCAATTATCTTTCTACTTTCTATTTGCTTCTATTTCCAGCACTGAATAGCTGTACCAGTGGGGATTGTGCGTCATCCACAGTTGAGGGAAAGTCACAGAGGCATGTCTGGACATGTTTGTTCCCTTCCCTCAGTGTTGTATTATCCTTGCCTCAGTGCTGGAAAGTTGGTTAGGATTGTGCCCTGGGACACTCTTGTCCAAATTATGTTGAGTAACAGTGCTGTTGCACCTCCATGTCTAATTTGTGCCCCAGTTAACTCTCATTTGGGCTGTGGGTGGCGCATGTGGCTAAGACACTGTGCCTGTTAACCAGCAGGCCAGGGTTCGATACCCGGGTCGGCCCCACAAGACAGGGTGAGCTCCTGTCCTTAGCCCAGCTCTGCGACGCCAGCTGGATCCAATCGTATTGGCTCTGCCTTTCCATTGGACTAACTCAGTGGTGTGGAGAGGGGGGATTTGCTGCTTGGGTAACAGCCTATCCTCCATAACAATCCAACCCAGGCTTTCGTGCTTCGCATGCAGCGTATGCAGTGCCGAGCATGATACCATAGTCTTCCAAGACTGACGGAGGCCTGCTATAACTCTCATTTAGTTCTTCCTTCCTCACTTCTTCTTCCTGTTTTCTACAAATTCATCTTTCTGTCTCTGACACTTTAGCTATTACATAATCCCTAATTTCGCTAAATCAGCAGTTTTCAACCTTTTTTACCTCACAATCCACTGACAAGGCAGTAAAGTTCTTCGGATACACCATTATTTTTACATTGCCTGCCTGCTGACAAGGCAGGGCTCACAAAACTAATGACCTTTTAATAAATTAGCTTTCCATGGCGCACTTGCATAGCAGTCATTTTGCATCTAAATCCTCTTCCCTCCAAATCTTTCTTTCTTTCTTTATTTGACTGATTGATTGATTGATTGATTGATTGACCCATGCCAAAGCAAATGCCCAAAGCAGTTACATTTAAAGTGTATTGGAATGTGCACATTTGAGCTATAACAGTGTGCCCTGGATAAGTTCCCCCATTTTTTTCTCTCTTTTCAGTGGTACAATTAGATTTTCAACGAACAGTTCTGTGCGAGATGATGACTCTTGAATGACCCCCTTTTTTGTGGCGTGCTACATGCCAACAGCTCAAGGACCCAGTAGACACGCACATTCAGATACACATGCATGAGTGCACACACACAGCTCTGAGCACATGCGGTCATGCCAGCAATCACTCAGCACACAACTAGATGGGGGATTGTATGAAGTGCTACAATATATTTTGAAATCTGGATAAATGTTGGAAAGAACTTATGTCAACACAGACAGTTTTGCCCTGAAATAAATTTAGACCACATACCTGCTTATGTTATGTTTGACACTGACAAAAGGAGTGTGGCTGAGTTTCAAAAAACACCCTAAACCTCAAATAGTTCCTCCAATTGCCAGGAATGTGTTGTGTCCAGTTTCCAAAATAAAAAAGCCATTGCATTCATTAGGGGTCAATAGGCCATTCTTTCCATCTCTGCTGCCCTTGATTTGTAGGAAAAAGATAGAAATACATATATACAGTGGTGCCTCATGTAAAGAGGCTAATTTGTTCAGGAGGCATGCTCTTTAAGTGAAACACTCTTTAAGTGAAGCAGATTTTTCCATAGGAAATAATGGAAACTCAGACAATTGGTTCCACAACCCCCAAAATATTCATAGTTAGACATAGTTAGGAGACTGCAATCAAAGACACTTTCCTGGGAGGCTTACCTGGGCTGTTGCTGGAGGTTCAAGGTGGTTGGTGGGGCACTTGGGGGCAGTTATGGGCAGCTGCCTCTGGCACTTCCAGGCAACTGCCCCCAAGTTGGGGGCAGTTAGAGGCAGCAGCACTGGCCGGCAGCCCTTTTAAAGGGCCTCTGAGCAGAGCGTCAGGGCTGCATAGCACATGTGCCCATAGCGCACCTGCTTGTTAAGTGAAGCAGAACTTGTTGTGTGAAGCAAGATTTCTTGGAATTTTTTGCTTGTTATGTGAAGTGCTTGTTAAGCGAGGTACCACTGTATATTCTTTTTTAAGCAAATACAAGTACTGCAGAAATTACCCTGACCTGGAACTCTGACAGTAAGAATGGGCTTGCTATTCCATTGCCACAGGCACAACAGTGATGATCTCACCATATTATATAAGGCTGGAATATGATTCCAGACCGTTATTGAAAGGACAGTCAACTCTGTCTTATACAAGGACTACTGTATGTTCTAGAGTCAATGTACAGAAGTAAAATCTCAAACACTCAAAATTAGACTGAAAATCCTAGACATCCTGAACTTTGCATGTAAACTCTTTAAAAGTTAAGAGAGGCAGGCAGGAACTGCAGGACAAGGAGTTTGATCCCAGATTCACAGTTCAGGAGATGCCTGTATTAAAACTGGGTTTTTGTTGGTTTGTTTACTGACTGTGTCAGTAAACACGTGTCAGCACTTTTGCAGCACCACCAGGTCAGCATGGGACTTGTGCCAGCCTAACAAGGATTAGGATTGCACTAAAAAAAGCAGGCCTCCGTCAGTCTTGAGAGACTATGGTATCGTGCTCGGCGCTGCATACGCTGCATGCGAAGCACGAAAGCCTGGGTTGGATTGTTATGGAGGATAGGCTGTTACCCAAGCAGCAAATCCCCCCTCTCCACTGAACGCCACTGAATTAGTCCAATGGAAAAGCAGAGCCAATACAATTGGATCCAGCTGGCGTTGCAGAGCTGGGCTAAGGGCAGGAGCTCACCCTGTCTTGTGGGGCCGACCCAGGTCCCGAACCCTGGCCTGCTGGTTAACAGGCACAGTGTCTTAATTGCTTGCACCACCCACAGCCCACTTGCTAAACAGGCACTTGTTGTGAGTCACTATTCTGGACAGGGGCACCACCAGAAATAATAAAGGGATTCATTTTTATGCCAAAAATTAAATCCAAATGCATCTAAGTCACTGGAGAGGCATATAATATACATGAGTATATTTGACTAGTTCTTAACGAAGAAGAAAATGGTGTGTTTTTTTCCAGTGTGTTATTGATATAACACTGTCCTACACAAAAATCACTATTGACCATGGGGTGATTATTTTCCTTTAGTGGGAATTTGGCATCTTCAAACGTCATCAGAGACTGAGGTGAGAATCAGCACATGAGTGTTAAGTGGACTAGAGAATCATTCTTCCATTTCAGATTACAGCAAACACCAAATGCTCCCAAATTGTCAAAATTCCCAATGACTTGCCTGACAGGGTGTAAGTGATTAAATGTGGTGTCTGTAATTCTGCAGGAAATAATGTCAGGCAGGTGGTTGGCTTTTTCATATCCCTGGAAACAACTACAGACTTATTTAGTTGTTTTTATAGCAAAGTCAGAACCTTTATAAGGGGTCAGAGAAAGTGAGGGTTTTGTTCCTTTTTCACTGGCATGTTGCTTGTACAGTGCGGAAGGAAGCTAGAGGCACATCTGCTGCACGTTCTCTTGCATGTTCTATGGAAATGATTGGGAGCTGCCCCCAAAGCATTGCTCTTTCATGACACCCATGCATTCAACGGGCATGTTAAATTGGAGAACGTCACTGTGGAGTGCAACATAAGTTAACAGCCTTCTCTGAACATTATACAGTAATTGAGAATTAACATTTTAAAGTAATAACACTGGCAGCACAATCCTAACACCCAGTAAGTTTGGCACAAGTCCCAACTGGCCTGGCCAGTATTACAACAATGCTGACACGTGCAAATTCAACTGTACCAACAAAATTTGGGAGTGTCACCAAAATGCTGTAAGGTACTTCTGTGCCACTCAGAGGTGGGGATTAGACCAAGGTACAGGCATGCACCAGCCTCCCCATGCTACTGCAGTTACAGGAAGATGGGGGAGTTGTTCTGGCCTAAATTGTTTAGGATTGTGCTCTGACTAAGTACATGCTATAAAGACAAGCATCGTCCATGCATGTCCATGTATGCCTGTAAACAACCTTCCATAATCCAGATCACGAACTGGAATTTCAAAATAAGAGAGGTCTAACATAATATATTTCAGAGGCTTTTCCACAATGAGTTCAAGGAATCTGAAAAAGGAATAATTGATCCTATTAAAAATTGACATCTGTCTTGCCTTCTGTATATTGTACAAATTCTGAATATATTGCATGCACAACTTGGTGCGTCCGCAAGGCAACCATAATTTGCACAATCTCCACTTGCACAGAGAATAACCTTACGACTATCTAGCAGCATTGCATGTGCCGTGTCAAAGAAATTCACATGCGATGACATTTCTCCAAGAGTTTAACAGTTCACAACTAGACTTTTCTCCTCTGGCAATCTTTTAAAAACCTTTATCCTGCAAAGCAGAAGTAATACACAGTATTCACCCACCATCCTCAAGTTACAATGATACCATTGGTGAAACTGGCAAATTTAGTCAAAGCTAACCATAGGTTAATGTTCTTGGTGTGACAGACTGATATGGTCCAATATTGGTAATTCTCTTCCAGTTGGCCATAGCTTGGAAATAGAATAAATCCTTCCTCTCTTTATGCCTCAGATTAAAACTGCTTCTTGAAACTGCTTCTCCACAATGTCTCCTCTCTAATGTCCTTGAAAACCTTTCTTAAAACCAACTTTTCCATGGAGGTTTTACATAATGCCCTTTTCTTGTCTACAGTATCCTCTCTAAATCAGTATTTCTCAATCAGTAGTAAGAATTCTACTAGTAGTACTTGAGGTAGGATCTGGTGTTACTTGTTAGACCTCCAGACACCTGCCACACAGCAGTGAGACCAGGTATGTGACACAACAAACTCCAAAGCTTACTTGGAAAAAACCTCCTGTCCACCCTAAGCTTCTCATTGGTTTTTCTTGCTTTGCTTCTAGACCACCAGAAGTAGCTCATGATGATGCCATCATGAGTTACTTCTGGTGGTACTTTGAGTTGGTGGATCCTATGAAGTCATATAACAGAGGACAAACACACTTGATGGGAAGCTTCTTATTGCTGGGAGGTGTCCTTTCATGGTTACATGAAAGGTAGCTCTTAGGTTACATTAGTAGCTGACTGGTGTGGCCATTCACTGTCCTCTGAAACATCTCCCACAGAATCAACCGTTTCCCTTATCAAAGTTCCCAACCTTTGCATTCATGAAAGGACTTTGCACAAGGATTTTTCAAACAAAACTGAATGGTTTTGAATAGTGGTAGCTCTTCTGCAAGCATTTGTGAGTATGCATAATCCTATGCATGTGTATGCAGAAATAAGACCCAGTGAGTTCAGTGGAACTTACTCCCATGTAAGTTGTGTATATGGTTGTAGCCTACAATGCATAGATCTTGAAAAGCATTGATGTATTTCATTATTGATATCACATATGTGGTTATTGCATGATAACCTGAACACTTTATCACAGGTATAAACTGCTGATAAGATAGCAGTCACAACATTGCTGGCTTATCTGCATTGAAGGAAGTAGTTCAGATAATGCATAATTACTTACCACAACCTAAATCCCTCAGTTTGGACCTGCACCAGCAATGCCACTGACGCAAGTCCAAGATGAATCCATGCAGGCAGATCTGGCCTGCAAAAGGGTTTGGATTTGGTATTTGCTGTTGAACATGGTTGGAAGAAGATGCTGATGGGAAAGCGGTGTTGGTTGGATTCACAAGGGCACCTCCTGTCTTCCAACAATTGGAGCTGAGATAGAATATTGGAATAACAGGATGTGGGTGGCGCAAGTGGCTAAGACACTGTGCCTGTTAACCAGCAGGCCAGGGTTAGAGACCCCAGTCAGCCCCACAAGACAGGGTGAGCTCCTGTCCTTAGCCCAGCTCTGCAACGCCAGCTGGATCCAACTGTATTGGCTCTGCCTTTCCATTGGACTAATTCAGTGGCGTGGAGAAGGGGGATTTGCTGCTTGGGTAACAGCCTATTCTCCATAACAATCTAACCCAGGCTTTCATGCTTCACATGCAGCGTATGCAGCATCGAGCACAATACCATAGTCTTCCAAGACTGACGGAGGCCTGCTTTTTTTCTGTTACATTTTATATATTGAAAAATGTTAAAGAAACACACACACGCACACACAAATTTTGGGATCCCAACATTAAAAAATGAGCCATATTTATGCCTTCTGAAATCATCCTATATGCCTTCTGGAATTAGTGGTTTCCCAAGCGTTTCAGCACTGGGACCCACTTTTTAAAATGACACTGTATCTGGATCTGCCTAACCCCCAAATCCAGAGTAACTACGGGAGCACGTAAGAGACTTTACATGCACCCGTAGTTATTGCACCACATAGTGAAAACCTATGGGAAAATCATATTGCAATCCAGACTAAGTTGTTCTTACACCGGAGCAAGAACTCTCCGTAGTTACTCTGGATTTTGCCCAAAGTTTATGAGACTTCAAAAAATTTTACTTTGTCAGCTGTTAAAATGTATCAGCCATTTATCTGTTCTGTTTTTATCCTCTTGACGATGAGGGAGGCATCTTTGTGTTTGTGAAGCACCACATTCATTGGACTGGGACCATTCTGGTGGCCTTGCATTTTCTTTTATGTTGATAAGAACCTTTGTTCACCTACTTGCAAGTTAACACAAACACTTGTGACTGAATTTCATATTCCACAGAACTCAATATAATTTCCTTTCCTGGGGGTTACCTTTTCTGGTAATTTGTGGAGCCTGTATTTATCAAGTCAGGACCCTCCAGGCAGCATTGTATTCACTCAGCATTGGCATTGGCATCCTTCAGTCTCGAAAGACTAGGGTATTGTGCTCTGAGTGTCCTCTCCATAGCATGATAGCCTGGGTAACTCTTTGAAATGGACCAAGGAAGAAAAATGTGCTAGGGTCCCTTCATTTCAGTTTCCATAGACCTCAATTGATTTTTCTTGTCAGATGTCCATTTAATTGCTTTATCAAACTCCCCTCCCCTCTCAAAAAAATGGGCTGTGACCCTCTGGTCTAACCAACAGTTTGAGAACCACTGTAGAATGTATGACAAACCACACTGGGATTTTCCTTCAATAAAGAATATTGTTACATCACCATTGAACAAAGGAGCTGGGAGGTTATCTTGGATTTTATCTTGATGGTGTATTACAAGTGTTACATAGACTTGTTTGAAGATTAATAACCCAGCAATAATTTTTCTGGGGGCAGCTGTTGAAGACTGGTTGCCGACAGACAAACATCATTTGCTATCCAGCTTAATTAATGATTTCAGATCAGTAAACAGCAGCTCCATGTTAAGTTTTTCAAAAAACGCAGTCGGCTCTTCTTTTCATTTGTGAACTTTTACACCAGTGATAGACTCCTGTGTGTGTACACAATAGAAATGAAGGTTCATTCAGGTTAACTTTATGACAAAATGACCTTAACCTTCAAGATCTCAGAAGACTTCAACAGGTGTTCAGTGTGGAATGTGAAAGCTGAAATGTGGCACAAGCTTCCATCTGTTGCACACTGAAGTTCAAGGAAATTGATTCCAAATGTGCTTTGGCGGTGCGAGGGTTTCTTATTCACAAGTCTCACATTCAACTTCTCAGTACTGTGCATCTTTGTCTCAGTTGCCATTTGCTAGCTGCTCAGTGTTAGCAACCTGGTGAGAAAGGCCAGCCCAAGAAAATGATAGCATCACAATTCAGAATGGAGATCTATAAAACAGAATGGTATAACATCAGGCATATTAAATCACAATAAAGTTTTCAAGCAATTGCAAACATATATATGCTAGTGTAATTAAGGATCACCTTTTAACTATAACGGAAACTTTATACAGTAAAATCAGCCTGAGAACCAAGCCAAAACTCAGAGCAATCTGTGGTGATAATTGATAATCAATGGTGAAAATTGGGGTACGCATTAGATTCAATGGTGCGTTGGATTCAAGTAAATACAGTATTTTGATTATAAATATAGATCAGTAATAAATTTAACAGTTTTCTATGGGCACAATCCAGAGTAACTACAGGGAGTCCTTGCTCCGGTGTAAGAACAATTTGCTCTGGATTGCAATATGAATTTCCCATAGATTTTCACTAGGTAGTGCAGTAACTATGGGTGCACATAATTTCTCTTATGTGCTCCCATAGTTGCTCTGGATTGTAGGGTATGTTGTAAGAAAAATGAAACCTAAACCTATTGTTTTATAAAGTACAGTGGCGCCTCACGTAACAAACACCTCACGTAAAGTATGTTTCGCGTAACAAATAAAAATTTATCTAGGATGCTGCTTCACGTAACAAACTGTGCTTCACATAACAAACACACTCGTTGGCAGTTGGGGCAGACGCGCTGGCCGGCAGCCCTTTTCAAAAGTATCAGGGCTGCCTAGCATGCCTGCCCATAGCGAAAGCAACACTTCTGCACTGTTCCTCCTGTGGCTGGGCATCTGCTGGGCAGAGGAAGAGAACAGCAGTGGAGAAGAGGGAAGAAGCTCAGGGCTAGCCAGAAGGGAGCAGGGGAGAGAGAGGCTCAAGATGGAGAGAAGGAGAAAGTGGGGAGACACTTGGAAAGTGTCTTGGATTGCAGAAGAAATTGTCTTTGATGGCAGCCTCCTAACCATGTCTACCCAGAAGTAAGCCCCATTGTGTTAAATGAGTCTTACTCCCAGGAAAGTGTCTTTAGGATTGCAGCCTAAGTAAACTTCATAGAATCATACACATTGAAAGCATGTTTTGAATTCAATTCCAGTGTTTTGTCGTCATTTTTATATCCAGTTAATTTTTTATATGAATATTTCTTGGGTTGTGGAACCAATTGTCTGAGTTTCCATTATTTCCTATGGGAAAATCTGCTTCACGTAAAGAATGTTTCACGTAACAAGCATGCCTCCGGAACGAATTAAATTTGTTACATGAGGCACCACTGTAGTGCAATTTGGTAAAAATCATAACACCCAGTCATACTATGATTGTCATATAACTCATTGTTGTAGGCAGAAAAATTAAATTTTGTACTTGCTTTGCAGCTATGCGTTAAAATCGTCTATAAGCATTTTTTAATCTCAAGCATTTTAAATTGGGGTGTGCATTAGATCCAATGGCACATTAGATTGGAGTAAATATAGGTAAGTTTAATGATGAAATTGATGAGTAAGATGGTGATGATGAGTAAGATTGATGAGTAAAATTGATGAGTAAGATTCATTGAACACAAAGGGTCACTTTTAAGTAGACATGGTTAGGATTGTGCTCTAAGTCTCACTGACATTTATTTCTGAGTAAAGCAGGCATAAGGCTGAAGTTATTTAGCTCCCCCACCCAACGTACACAAAATTACCACTAATGGATCCTTGCCAGGTTGTAACCAGCATCAACCTGTGTTGCTTAATTCATCATTCAGCAGAGTGTCTTAGGAGTAGTACAGATGGTTGTAATTAGAGCTAATGAGATACACCAGCATGAAACAATAGGGATGACAAATGTTTTAAAACCTTCCTACTGAGCAAGCGAGAGAAAGGTACCTCAGTATTCCCTAGAGGATGTTGAGTTCAGCTATACATTCTCCCCTTCCCAGAATTTCCCCTTCCACCAAATCATTTCCTCTTTGGACAGCTGCAATAGTGGTAGAATGGTGCACCATCCCACCATGGCTCCTCCACCTGCCTCATTTTGATTTGTAGTGGACACAAGCTGCTGAGATGTATTGGTCCCCAGAGGGTCATTTAGGGTCACTAGTGCGGTTTATATTAGTCTCTAAGGCAAGACTGAGCCATGCTGGGGTCCTAAGTGGCCCCATCAAATAACTTTGCTAAAAAAATGTAAGACAAAGAAAACAGACATGTTAAAATTTTATATTTCCAGATATTCATAGGTGAAGGTGCAATTTAAAACTCATTTACATAACTATTTTGCCTATTTCCATTTAGAACTACTTCCGAGTTAAAATACTTTATCATCTTGATGGTTGCTAAATTACCATATAGAAAAATATTTCAGCTACAAGAGAGGTTCCTCATAACATGAGTCCTTAAGTTATAGCTTACTCAGCTTGGTTATAAATCCAGATGTTTCTAATGCATCAGTATGGATAATAGCTGTTTATAATATAAAGTCATAAATAGTCATTATGTATACTGTACTGCATGTATGATATAAATTATGATTGGTGGATGAAGGTGAAGAGAAATATAGACAGAAATATAGGGACAGAATTTGGGACAGAAATATAGGTATCTCAGAATTTGCTTGTAAATAAAGAAGTAAAGCATACAAGAAGAGTCTTCCATGTACTGCCCTGTCTTAGACATATGCCAAATGTGCAACTACCCAAGTGTGAGGGCATGGGGTTAGTGTAGGGGTCTCCAAACCCCAGCCCAGGGAGCAGATGCAGCCCATGGCAAGCTTCTAACAGGCCTGGGGCCAGCCTTTAGTCCCCCTAAGAGCCTCTGATCCAGTTGAACAAATACAACTGGAGCGGTGATGGTGTGGTAGGGAAATGGGGATCCTTTTAAATGTGTGTTTTATTTCTGCCCACACTTTTTTATTTAAAATACTTTTTATTTAATACTGTTTTATTTAAAACACACTTTTATTTCTGCTGTGTGTTGGTGCTTGCAGAAATCCTGGAAATTGGAGCTCATTTATTCATTAATCTATGTCTAATATATTTATATTTTACATTGAAAATGTTTTATCTGGCCCTCAACATTGTGCCATATATTTGATGTGGCCCTTTGGCCAATAACTTTAGGGACCCTTAGTGGATGTGGTTCAGCTCCCCGCTCCACCCTCGGCACCCCAACAGAGTACCACTGGAAAGTGGTCTGTTATTCAGAAATACGAGAAAAGCACTCCCTGCTGCACTGCTTTGGAGACAAATAGATAGAGTAACTATGGGAGGACGTAAGAGGCGCTAACGCTCGATAGCTCTATGCATTTCCCATAGGTTTCCCATAGGTGGCACCGTAACTACATCGGTGTAAAAGGTCCCATAGTTACTCTGGACTGTGGCTGAAGCTTCATAAGCAAAATTCTGCATCTCCAAATGCATGGAATGGCTTGGAAATGGTGATGAGTATTTGGGCTGAGCAGAGACCATTAATCCTGACATGGCTCTTTGACCTCCAGGCTTAGCATTCTTGGAACGGCACTCTCTTTTCTTCAAAACTCCTAATCCACCTTTACCATGGAACAACAATTTCTCAAATTCTCTGCTTAGACATTGGCAACGCAATGCTCCCTTGCTCCCCTTCCAGCAGCATTTTCCTATTGTGTGGTCAACTTTCCACATGTGTCAGGCTACTGTCTGTCTTCTAAAAGGAGATTCACATGACTAATATGACTAATATTCACATGACTAATAAATAATAACAGTCAGATGTTAGTTAGGCTGCAGTCCTAAGCCTCTTTCCTGAAAATGTAATTCACACTGCAGGCACTGTGTCTTCACAAGCAGCTGAAAACATGCAAGGCTGTACTAGTAAAAGTCTTTATGTTCCTTTAACTGGGATTATTATTATTATTATTATTATTATCATCATCATCATCATCATCATCATCACTACTACTACTACAACTACTGGCTCAAATATTTCTTTCAACTGAAATATTAACGAGAACAAGATTAAAAAGAACAAAAGTGGGAGAATGTATCAGTGGGCTTTTATTGTGCGAGGATTTTTAAAAATCACCCAAGACCAAGAGGCTATTAATATTAAAAAGCCTGTGTTCATTGGTTGCTTCTTCCTAGACCTAGAACAACAGGTAGACAAGCTGAATCAAGACCTTTCTTCCTTTGGTTAATTTAAAAAAATTATGTTGACAATGTTGCAAACCCTTTTGGGTTGAGATTGTTCCATTTTTAAAAAAATTCCCAATTTGGCCTCTCCAGCCAAACGTAGCTAAAATAAATCCACCAACTCAAAAAGATAGAGAGATCAGTGAGTAAAGTCAAAGTAGTTTTTCTGCTTACAAAATGTTCTGAGTATAAAATAATCAACAGCCACAATCTGATTAAAATAGTTGATACACATGTATAATGAGCTCCCAAACCCGTTAATATTAAGGAATTAAAAAAAATGAAAACAAGACATGAAAGTCTTTTCTGAAAGCAGAGCTCTTTTAAGTTACCATGGCTTTTATAGCCTCTAAGCAACATTTCTCCGGCAACAACACCTTGGTAATTATTGCTGTAACAGGTAATTTTTAACTAGATGAAGGCATCATTTCAGATCTCAAGCAGGTGGAGATGGGATTCAAAAGGGCACCACAGAATAAAAACAAAGAATGTCACCAGGGTTTAGAAGGGGGATTTAAGGTCACCTCGTTCAAGAACCCCCTACCCATCATAATAATAAACTTTATTACAGTCTGCAGACCAGCCACAAATAATAATCAAAATGTATAAAAACATTATTATTATTAACCCCCTACCCAGTACAGGCAACTGCTACAGCACCCTTGACAGGTGACCATCCAGCATCTACAAGGGAAAACCAAGCTCTACCCAACTCAGACTGTTCTTTGCTGAACAGCTCTTAATATTAAGAAATTCATCCTCTTCCTAAATCTACCTCTCTGAAGTTTCAAGATCTAGTCTTCAAGAACCACAAAGAGCCAGTTGTCCCATTCTTCCTTGAAAGGTCAATCCTGGTGACACCTGGTATAACCTAAGACATACCTGAGGGACCATGTCGAATGCTGCTTCTCCTTTATAGTGCATTGTCCTGTGCTGCTTTGGAAGAGGATGACAGACCCTTTCTTCCTCTTGTCCCCTTCTTGTTTGAGAAAACATTGCAGATGTGCATGCAGCTATGAGGGGAAATTGTCAACTCACCATCCATGAGTTATCAGAGGATGTGCAGATTAGTTACAGTTCAGTTCAGTCCATTCTCACTGAAGATTTGGGTATGAGACACGTGTCTGCCAAGTTTGTGCCAAAACTGCTTTCAGCCGATCGAAAACAAACTCGGGTTTCAGTTGCACAAGATCTTGATTGTGTCAAGAATGATGAAATTTTTTGGAAAATGGTCATAACAGGTGATGAATTGTGGGTCTATGGCTATGACCCCAAAACCAAGGCTCAGTCTTCACAGTGGAAGACCCCATGCTCCACGTGGTCAGACAGTAAACAAAGAGTACTACTGTGACACGTTTGTGGGATGTTATTCTTGGAAAAGGCCAGAATTGTATCATCCAGTGAGTGGCAATTGCACCATGATGATCCACCTGCCCATTCAGCACAGCTTTTGCAACAGTTTTTGGCCAACCACAACATCCCCCTGGTCCGACAGCCACCATATTCTCCAGATCTCATCCCTTGCAACTTTTTCCTCTTTCCAAAAATCAAATCCCACTTGAAAGGACAAAGATTTCAGGACATCGAGGAAATCCAAGTGAATGCGACAAGGCAGCTGCTGATTATCCCAAAAAACAAGTTCCAGGAATGCTTCCATCAATAGAAACAGTGCTGGTTAAGTGCGTGGCTTCCAAAGGGGACTACTTTGAAGGAGATGAAATGCTAAATTGTTACATGTTGTAGTTTTCTTTTCATAGCACCAGTCCTGATACTTATTGATCACGCACTCGTATATTTAAATTTTTTCAGCCCTCAAAGGTGTGCCAGAAATTTGATGAGGCCCTTTGGCCAAAATACCCTGCTCTGAAGGGCTATCATAGGTTCACCAGGTACAACAGGTTCACCAGGTTCCACATACCAAACTCTTTTAAAACCTTAGCAAGCGGGGGGCACTATCCCCAGAGCCAGACTGGGCCATGTGAAGCCCAGCCAAGATAGTTGTAGCAAAAACAACAGCATGGTTGTAGGCAATGTCTACTGCTTCCTCATGTTTCAGTGGCTTTGCAATGTCTCTGCTGTTCCTTCTACTTCGGAGGCTGAGATGATGCAATGTCTCTGCTTTTCCTTCTACTTCGGGGCCGCAATACCATCACTAACCCAGTACCATCACCCTTGCCTTTTGCAACATCATAAATACTGGTGCTCCATGAGCTGTACTGACTTTCCAAGTGTGTTTTTAAGCATCGTTCAAGGTGCTGGAGGTTATTTTCCTACTAAGGCCTCTATTGCTTAGGACTTGGAAGGACTTCATTCTCCCACATGAGCCTACCACATCCAACATCTGACCCTCTGCTCCACATCCTGTTGCCTGTTGAGGCGTAGCTGATGGGGATGAGGAACACAGTCTTTTAGATGACAGCTCTGTGGCTGTGGAATTCCCTGGCTTGCAAGGCCTGGCTGGCACCTCTGCTGTCTGCTTTTAAGCAGGCAGTAACTGCCTTTTTTATTTTGTCTGGCTTGACATTGATTATTCTTCTGTTTTTTCCTTTTATTTTGCTCATTCTGTATGTCGAATTTTGTTATGTTTTATTTGACTTTCATTCTGTTCTTACTTCCAGTGTTCTCTTGGTTGTTAAATGTTTCTGCTGAAACTGTAAGCCACTATGCTGATTCTTTTATTGGAATAGAACAGCATCGTATACTTTTTTTAAAAAGTAAAAAAGACAGAAACCATGAGATCCCTAACAACATCAACTTACCCACAAATCTAGAGTAACTACGGGAGCACGTAAGAGACTTTACGTGCACCCGTAGTTACTGCACCACCTAGTGAAAACCTATGCAAAATTCATATTGGAATCCAGAGTAAGTTGTTCTTATACCAGAGCAAGGACTCCCTGTAGTTACTCTGGATTTTGCCCATAGGTTGCAATCCTAAAGATAGTTTTCTGGGAGTAAGACCCATAGAACACAATGGGGCTTTCTTTTGAGTAGGCATGGTCAGGATTGTGCTCTTTAGTGTTAAAATATCAGAAATGGAACAAATTTGCAATCCAAAATGTGCTTACCACAGAGATTACCACTGTATATCTTCTTATAAATAAGCCCAACTGATATCAAAAGGATTTACTCCCAGGTAAGTGTACATTCAGTGTACACTTAAAAGTGTAAGTTGAAGTGTACTGCAACATAAGTGAGCCCCATAAACTCAATAGGAATGACTTCTCATTAACAATGGATGGATGGGTTTATTGCAGAATATCAGTTTTTTAAAACTTAAGTACCATATTTCATAATCTTTGGGCTTCAACTGTTTCTTGAAATTGGAGCAAGGTTCATGTCTAGTTGCTTTGAAACCCAGGACTGAATGACATTTCTGACAAAGAAGCCCAGCTGAGACCATGGTGCAGAAATTGTATGCAATGAGTGAGCATTCCTATCATTCAAACATTTGCATTCCACAACGGAAAGCCTGACTCTTTGCTGAATGATGACGTAGCCTCACTCTGAAATATCTTTAATTTCTAATCCACTCGCATTCAACTCATTGGGAAATCCAACAGGGAGACCCAGGGCTAATTGCTTGGCTAATCTTTTCAACAATTGGTGACATGAACAGTTTGACTGGACAGAACAGGTGGAAGGGATCAGCCAAACCACAGTTCAACATTTCAGCTGATTTCATGCATCACAAACCATGAGATATATGTCTAAACACATGTAATTCACACAGATACAGTATTTTACAGTCCAGTTACTCCCAGATTCAACGTTAAAAAGTCATTGTATAATCCAAGGTGCTTGACTATAGTCCAAGGTGCTTTTCTGTCTGTGCCGTGGATGTCTTTGTGTGTATCCTCCATTATCTTTCAGAAAAATCAAATATAATAATAGTACTGTATTGTACTATTATGTAATAAAGGTTCCCCCGTAGGTTAACTGCCAGTCATTTCCAACTACAGGGTGCTGTGCTCATCCCTGTTTACAAGCCTTTAGAGCCAGCGTTGTCCAAAGACACTTCTGTGGTCATGGGGCCAGCATAACTATACGCCAAGGCGCACAGAACGCTTTTACCTTTCCCACCAAGGTGGTACCTATTCAGTGATGGGATTCAAAGAAATTAACAACCAGTTCTATGCCCATCTGGCAGCAACTTCTAAATGGCTATTTTTAAACTTTATATGTCCTATCTCTCATTAACAACCAGTTTTATAGAATAGGTGTGAACCTGCTGGAGCCCACCACTGTACCTATTTATCTACTTGCATTTACATGCTTTCGAACTGCTAGGTTGGAAGAAGCTGGGCTAAGGACAGGAGCTCACCTAGACAATAAGAATTTAAAAATTTACCTACTAGTACATATAGAGGGAACCTATTTCTGGTCCACCCTGATTGCTTCCAGTGCATACCAAAACTAGTAGCACTATCAGCCGATTGTACACAGACTAAAGGGTTTCAATAAAGACTAAAGGATTGCACACTAAAGGGAGTGCAGTAGACAAGCACACAAAGGTGCCCAACGCACAGGATACGTCATGTTTTCAACATTTGTTTTCAAGCAATTCTACCAGTTGAACAGGAAGAATGCAGGCTGTCTGTTGCTGCTCAGAGAAGGTTTGGCTGGCAGAGTCTGCAAAAATACCTACCATGCCCATCAAGGTCAACCACTCACTTACCTCCTTATCTGCCTGCTAAGCGAAGCACTGAGTTGTGGGGAATAAACCAGTAAGGATGCAATCTTAAAGACATTTTCCTCGGAATAAGACCCATTGAAAACAATGGGGCTTACTTTTTAGTAGACATGGTTAGGATTGTGCTCTTAGAGCCCAATCCTATGCAGTTCTACTCAGAAGTAAGTCCTCTAACAGTCAGTGGAGCTTACTCCCAGGAAAGTATGGACAGGATTGCAGCCTAAAAGAGTCAAGTACTCGGAGGGAGGAAGTTACATGTACACTTTGTGCATATTCACAGAGTCTGAGAATTTTTCATGCCCCAGTGTGCAAAGGACATTGGCTCCAACAGTGGAAGAGCCATCCCTTCTTCACCAGTCCCAGTGGATTCACCATACCACATATCATACTGATAGGAACAATTACGCTGACATTGTTGTGAATAGCATATTCAGTTTCTGTAATATAAAATGGCTGTAAAACCAAAAGGTAGTTCTGTTGAACTGCAATTACAATATTTATTTCAACCATTTTTATTTTGACCTTCATAAGGATCACCAGGGCAATTTATAACAGATTTAAAAGCAATTTATAAATATCTGTAGATATTAAGTCATTAAAACAGAATTCAAGGTCCAGTTCCTCCCATCAATCAATCACTGTTGTTTATAGTGCCATCTCAATATAAAATTTACATTGGGAGCTACCCACCCCAATAACCCACTATTATGTACTAGATATTGTATTATAGATTATGTATTAGATATTGGACATATCTAAATGAATCCTAACCCTACAATCCAGAGCAACTACAGGAGCACGTAAGAGACATTATGTGTACCCGTAGTTACTGTACCACCTAATGAAAACCTATGGGAAATTCATGTTGCAATCCAGAGCAAATTGTTCTTACACCAGAGCAACGACTCCCCGTAGTTGCTCTGGATTGTGCCCTTAGTTAGGCTTTACTTAGTAGCTAGTAATGTTGAATTTGTGGTTGTAACTATTAATTTTACATGCCATGTTTGCTACTCAATAGAATTCCCAATTATGTGCCCAGCATCTATCTATCTCTCTATCTCTCTATCTATCTATCTGTCTATCTATCTATCAATCGATAGATCGATACTCACTCTCCCTCCCTCTCTCCAAACCCAGATCTCTTGCTAGCAGAGCAAAGCAGTAGTTTCCATGGAAGGTTTCTTGGGCAAAAGAATTTGAGCAGAAAAGTTGAATCCATTCAGTCCATCTGCCAGGTAGCACCTACCACTGAGAGCATCTCAGGAAATGTAGATGAACTATAATTAAGACAAGATATTAATAACTGTTAATGTTCACATCTGGTAATACTAAATCTTAACAGAAAAAGAACATCCGGATTCAGCAGGAACGACAAAACGTGGCTCTTCAAGCACAATCCTAAACATGTCTACTCAAAAGTATGCCCTGTTGTGTTCCATGGGTCTCACTCCTTAGAAAGTGTCTTTATGATTCCAGCCTTCATTTGACATTATTGCTGAAAGACCTTTAATTGGTAGTAGCTAAGAGGGATCCCAAACTGTCCCAAGAATCATCTCCTTTTATATTTGAGTTTATTAGATACTGGTGTTGTTGTTGTTACTGCAATTTTGTGAGCCACCATCAGCTTTTCAGAGGAAAGGCAGTATATAAACCAATAAATAAAAATAAGTTCCACAACAGTGCACAGGAGGGCAGATATTACTTGGCCTCAGGTAGCCTTTGCCATGACCCTGCCTTTCCAAGCAGATGTCTAGCATGGTGACAAACCAGTGGGTTAGATGTGGCTGTATAGTTGTGTGGGCTTGTCCAAAGGAACATGCTTCAGGAAAGAAGGGTACAGAATGAAGGCCCAACTGTGAGATAAGCTCCACACTTCTGTTCACTGATGTTGTCTCTGATGACAGTGACGTTACCTGAAAAATGAGATACTTTAAAAAAAAGTTGAGATTGCTATAGTATTGTTGAGCCCAGTTGTAGTACACTGTTACTATAATTTTAATTGGTAAAAGTTAATTGCTGCATTGATCTTAAAATATTTCTTAAAGGATGAATACATAATTTTCCTACATTTTTCTTCCTGAAAAATATGCACATGGGGGGAAGTTGCGCATGGGGGGAAGGTGCGCATAGGGGGAAGGTGAGCATGGGGGGAAGGTGAGCATAGGAAAAGTTGTGCTTGGGGAATGATGCGCATGGGGGAAGTTGTGCATGGGGGAAAGTTGCACATGGGGTGTTGATGCGTCATGGGGGGATGTCGTATGGGGAAATGTTACTCCCGCAACGCGGGAACACTTTTCGCTAGTAATTATATAAAAAAGCAGGCCTCTGTCAGTCTTGAAAGACTATGGTATTGTGCTCGGCGCTGCATACGCTGCATGCGAAGCACGAAAGCCTGGGTTGGATTTTTTATGGAGGATAGGCTGTTCCCCAAGCAGCAAATCCCCCCTCTCCACACCACTGAATTAGTCCAATGGAAAGGGAGAGCCAATACTATTGGATCTGGCTGGCGTCGCAGAGCTGGGCTAGGGATAGGAGCTCACCCTGTCTTGTGGGGCCAACCTGGGAATCGAACCCTGGCTAAATACTCCTGAAATACCACATTAATCAATGCTGTCATCAAATAGTAAAAATGAAGCTCTTTCACCCTTATATTATGGAATTAACCCTGTACATGCCCCTTGCCCCTAATTTTTTAGCATCAACATTTAGATGATGGAGTAAAGCTTTTCCAAGCCTGGGGATGAAGTAGGGGGGAAAGTTTCATCAATGAAATATCCACATGCTGTGCAGCTACTAAAAAAAACCCTGTGCTGCATTTTACTCTGGGTTTTTGTTTGTTTGCTTTGATTTTTTCTGTTTACCCTTTTTTGTATGTGTTCTGATTAACAAAATATGTGAAAGAAACTTTGTTGTGGGTTCATAACACTAGTCACCCGATAGGCAAATGCCTGTATTTAACTTGTAGAAAGCAACTTAAGCAAGCTATACTAGCAATCTATACCTTTAAGGAAAGAAATTGGTTTCTGGCCACAACATTGCTTGATCAACAGGCACCACAGCTAGCTAAATACTGCCATCTGGTGGATGATGAGAGGTTTTGGCTGCATTTGGGGCTAAGTGTGGAAAGTATTTCCATACTGGGACTTGACGCTCAAATGCCAGGCATTTGTTAAAGCTATAGAAGATCTGCCTAGAAGAAAACAAATTAAAAATGCTAGCAACCCAATCTATAAAGTACAGTAAATATAAAGCCTATAGGGCCAATAAGGAAGCAGGCATTTATTTAAGGGATTGATATCACACCTTTCCCATGCCTATGCAAATGCCTACGGTGGCTTACAAAGATTGAGTCCAATACTACGCCTGTCTACTACTCAGAAGTAAATTCCATTATAGTCAATGGAGCTTACTCCCATGAAAATGAGGATAAGATTACAGCCTTAGTTCCTCCCCTCCTTCTCTCTTCACAAGAACCTTGTGAAGTAGATGAGGCTGAGAGTAAGTGACTGGCCTAAGGTCACCCAGGAGGATTCATGACCACGGCGGGATTTGAACTTGGAACTTCCAGCTCTTAGTGCATCTCCCTCACTACTATACAGGCTGAACATATCTTATAATCAAAAAAGATGACAAGGTCCGCCAAAATGTAGGATACCCAAGAAAAATGGAAGACATGACAGAATAAAAGGTAATATATTTAGAAAGAGTAATATATTTAGATAGAATAAAAGTATATATATTTGGTTTATGGGGTTAATTTAAACACTATATTACTTAATATCACATTTAAAATTATTACATATAATTTATAAATCACAAGAAGGCTACGTGCTGCTTATTCATAAGCAATAGGAGAACAATGAAGACTTTTTTCTTGGACACAAGAATAAAAAAGAGGACACATGGAAAAAAGGACATATGGACTGCAATCCCAAAGACACTTTCCTGGGAGTAAGACCCACTGAACACAATGGGGTACACATTTGAGTAGATATGGTTAGGATTGTGTTCATCATCATCCTGGCACTACACCATTCTGGCTCTCTTTACCTTTAATAGTTATGCAACTATGAAAATTCATATTCTTGATATTCTACCTTGAACTTCCTCCTTGGGGAAAAAAGGTGGGATACAAATCAAATAGATAAATAAATATTCTGCCCCTTTTACTGTATTGTATGTTACATTTTGATTGCGCTGTTAGATGTTCTAAAGCCACCTAATGAAAGGCAGGATCAAGATATATTAAAAAATGAATTTGTGCATGTGTGTCTGTGTGTTTAGGGTGTACTTCAGGGAACTTCTGAGTTGGTCTGTGCTGTGAACCTCTGGGCGACAGTGGAGGAATGCAGAGCAGAGCTTCAGATGATGAACCAAAGAAGAAGGCAGATTCCTAAGATACCTTGTTCCCAAACAAAAACCTAAGTTCACCTCCACATCTGGGCAACTGGAGGCCCAAGAGGCTTGTGCACATTTTATGAAATGTGTTTCCCATTCTTTGCTTTCTAGAATCTCCTGAGGAGAATAAAAAAAATCAAACCTGCTCCATTATACTAGTTACATTGCTTTAAACCTGATGCATTCAGTTCTTTTTCTTACATAACATTACATTTATGTAATTTCCTGCAATAATTCTCCTACTATGTATGGATTTTTCTGAACTGATCCAAAGCTATATCGTTTGCAAAACAGCCAATAAACACTTTTTAAGGAAATGAGCAGAAACTCTTGCGATCAGGGAATTCTCAGAGTTGCCCTCCTCTCAACCTGCTGCACTTCATCAGTGCCTGTCTTGAGACATGGAACCCAAAACCAGACATGGTATTCCAAGTGAGGTTTGACTATTAGTATAGAATGGAACTACTGTACTTATGATTTCATGAGACCTGGTCTCTACACCTCTATCGTGCATTTGCTTCTCTTGAAGCCGCATTACACTGCTTGCTCATATTTAGCTTGTCATCTGCTACTAGCCCCAGCATTACATCCCATTGAGTCCAATGAGCCTACTCCCAGAAAAGCATTATAGCACTGCTTCCAAACCTACCTGGCTTATGATGCCATTTGTGCTGCAAATGCAGTGCTCAGAGCCTAGAAATGTCATGTCAGAACATGACAAAACATGTCACACAGTGGTGTCACTGCCACTCACTTCTGGTTCAATGACCAGAAGTGAGCCTGCAAACAGCAGTAAGAAGGTCAGGGCAGGTTGGCTGGTCTTTCTAAGTGCATGAAAACAAAGTATAGTAGCTCTGTCCAGTGATGGGCCCAGCCAGCCCCAAGATCCGGTACGCCGGAAGTGGGTGGGGCCAGGGGCGGGGTCAGGGCCAGGGGGCGGGGCCAGGGAGGTTTTCAATTTTAAAATAAAAAAAATTTAAAAATTTACTTACTTCTGAGTAGACCTGCACAGCATGGGGCTCTAAGGCTGCACTCCTCCACACTGGCCTGGGAGTAAGTCCCATTGACTGTCATGGGACTTACTTTTGCATAGACCTCCATGCCTTTCAGCCCCCCACCCCAGCGGGGAGAGGCTGGGTGGTGCCGCGTGTGGCTCTGCGGATGACTCCCTGCTCTCCCCGCCGGAAGGAGAGGCTGCGCTGGGCGCAGAGGTGCTGCGGGTGACTCCCCGCTCTCCTCACCGGCGGGAGAGGCTGCGCTGGGCGCAGAGGTGCTGCGGGTGACTCCCCGCTCTCCCCACCGGCGGGAGAGGCTGCGCTGGGCGCAGAGGTGCTGCGGGTGACTCCCCGCTCTCCCCGCCGGCGGGAGAGGCTGCGCTGGGCGCAGAGGTGCTGCTGGTGACTCTCCGCTCTCCCCGCCGGCGGGAGAGGCTGCGCTGGGCGCAGAGGTGCTGCGGGTGACTCCCCGCTCTCCCCGCCGGCGGGAGAGGCTGCGCTGGGCGCAGAGGTGCTGCGGGTGACTCCCCGCTCTCCCCGCCGGCGGGAGAGGCTGCGCTGGGTGCAGAGGTGCTGCGGGTGACTCCCCGCTCCCCCCGCCGGCGGGAGAGGCTGTGCTGGGCACAGAGGTGCTGCGGGTGACTCCCCGCTCTCCCCGCCGGCGGGAGAGGCTGCGCTGAGCGCACCGTACCGGTTCGCCCACTTCTTCCTCCCCTCGCCGCTGCCTACTCACTAGCGGCAGGGGATTTGTAAGATCCGGTCCCCGGGGACCGGACCAAATAGGCCTCTGCCCACCTCTGGCTCTGTCGGCTATCAGTATTTGCAGGCATGTGTTGTGGTCTCACTACCAGACAACAGGCATCCTGTGGCATCTCAGAGCATCATGACACAAACTTTGGGAACCTCTGATGCATAGGATTGCAGCTTATGAGTCTTACCCTACAATCCAAAGTAACTACGGAAACACATAACAGACATTTACGTTGACATAGTTATGGCACCACCTAGTGAAAACCTATGGGAAATTCATATTGCAATCCAGAGTAAATTGTTCTTACGCCAGAACAAGGACTCCCCATAGTTACTCTGGACCCTTAGATCCTTTTCACACAATTTGCTGATGAGCCACATTATATACAGTACTTGTACTTCTGAATTATTGCACTTATATGCAGGACTTAACTTGTTCCTCTATTGAATGTCATCTGATCAGAGCTGTAACTAGAAAAGGGCCAGGATAGGCATTGCTCACCCTGAATCAGCAGTTTGTCCACCCATACATTTATGGGTCTTTGATGTTTCTCCATATTTATCCTTTAATTTTACACACCAGTTTGTATACCCGTCAAAACTCTGCACCCTGAAAACAGTCACCCACTCACCTCTAGAATCCTGACTACAGGCCTTCATCTGGTTGGTATGGGTCAAATGCTAAAGTATGTCAAGATAATTTTGAGTTTTGCTTCAGTAATTCAGGGTACTAGTTATTCCACCACCTCCACCAAGTTTCTGATAGAGAAATAAAGTGCTATAAGGACTAAAAAGAGAATTTAAAACAGCAGAACTAACAGTATTGTATGGAGCAAAAAAAAATAGCATACAATATAAGATGCAAGTGGGGGAAAATTAAGAATCTGGTAACAAGAAGAAGGACAGGATAGTATGAAGCATCAGTTATAAATAATATAAAATAGATCCACTAAAAAGTCAAACTAAGTAGATTCACACCAATCATTTCTTAAACAAGATGGTCATTCCAGCATGTTGTGTTCCTGGAGACTCCAAGTGAATGTTGGACACTGCAGGGAAACAATCTGTTTGTCCTTGCAGAGATTAAATTGAAGTCAATAGCAATAAGCCCAGGAAAGACACAGTACATGAAAGGCCAGATAACCACCCCAGTTCACAAAGTTTTGGTCTTTTAAAAGAAGCATTTACAGCTGTGGAATTACAGTTCAGGATGGCATCCACTACCACTGCACATTTCTTACATTGCCAAGTCTGATACATTTGTAGTTCTTAATTAAAGGTCTCCCCAAAATCTGCAGACAAAACAGAAGCTGGCGGAGAGTTAATTGCATTTAAGTGAGCCTAATTGTATAGCCTCATCCTGTTGGTTAATTGACTTAACTACTCCAAGCAGAACTGAGGCTGATGTTCCACTGGAAGCACAATTATAGGAATTAATGAGCGAGGCTATATTTATCAGCGTTTCCAAAATCTTCCCACCAAGGCACAGGATGCTATGTCCTCAGTTCTTCTGTGAACTCCACCTCCCGATCTCCTAGGAGAAAGAATTCATACCCTACAATCCAGAGTAACTATGGGAGCACGTAAGAGACTTTACGTGCACCCGTAGTTACTGCACCACCTAGTGAAAACCTATGGGAAATTCATATTGCAATCCAGAGCAAATTGTTCTTACACCGGAGCAAGGACACCCCGTAGTTACTCAGGATTGCGCCCTAAAGCTCTGTATCAGGCTACGGTGTTGGCTGGAAAGGCAGTTGAAAAACTCTGTTTAAATGTGTTGCGCATAGACCACAACTTTACATGTCCAACCTTGTTGTACACTGATTTTTTAAAATACGGATTTGACTCGACATGAAGAATTTGGACAGGGAGCTAATGGCCCAACATTTGCTGCCTGCAGTCGCAGGGCTCCCGTGGAACCAGAATGGCTGCCATGGGATCCCTACATATTGCAGGCAGCCTCTGTGGTTTACTCAGGGGAAAGGAAGCCTCATCCCATTCCCCTCCATGAAAGTGCAGCCCCACAATGGCTTCTGTGTAAAGGCGAAACACTCTTCAAGGAAGCATTGAATATAGAGAAGCTCCAGACCTGACACCTACCCTCCCCTGGCCTTTGGCCTGCCCTCCCCCTACCCTAGAAGCCTCCGCTCCACCTCCCTCCATGCAGTGGTGGGATTCAAATAAATTAACAACAGGTTCTATGTCCTAATAACCTAAATTAACAACAGGTTCTATGTTCCATATTAGTATCTGGTTCTCAGAACCAGGCACTCATTAGCAAAGGGTTTTATAGAACCTGTGAGAACCCCCTGAAGCCCACCAGGAAAGTGTGTTTAGGATTGCAGCCTATGAGTTCCAAGTAGGCTACAAGGAAAAGGACCAGTACCAGTACCTGCTGCATTTCCCACACTAAGCTTATACTCGAGTCAATACGTTTTCCCAGTTTTTTGTGGTAAAATTAGGTGCCTCGGCTTATACTTGGGTCAGCTGAATTTAAATTTGCCTTATACTTATAGAATACAATTTAAATTAGAACATATATATGAGTAAGAAAGTAAGACTGCAATCTTAAGCTCCACTTAGGCTGGCCTAAGCCCTGGCATAAATCCTGTGCTGACCTGGAGATGTCACAAAAGTGCAGTAAGACACTTCTGCCTCACTCCTGGAGGAGGTTAAACCAAAGCACAGGCATTTGCCAACCTCCCCATACCATCACAGAAAGATAGGCCAGGTGAGTTAGGCCAGCTTAAATTTCTTAAATAACCCTAAGTAAGTAAGTAAACAAACAAACAAACAAATAAATAAAATGCTTAATTCTGCCCTGTTTTAATTTAGACATGGAGCTGATTCTGAAGGAAGTTACAGCTCATGCTGACCACAATCAACTTTGATTTGACAAGAATCCACAGGAAGGTCAGAAATCAAACTAAAACACAAGAAGAGTGCAAACCTAATCTAGGCCGGCACTGCTCATTGGTCTTCCTGTTCCTGAGGTGATGTAGGGAGGCAAGAGCATGTCTGTGCACAGATCTAACCCTCCCCCAGGAGTGCCGCAGAAGTGACTTATGGCACTTTTGTGACACCTCCAGGACAGGTCAGCACAGGACTTATATTGGGGCTTTGGCTGGCCTAATTTGATATTAGGATTGCACCCGAAGAGAATAAAAAAAGGGGGAAAGCAGTCTTTAGTATCTTAAATTTAAACAGGATTTAAACCATAGTATGTAAGTTTTACTAGGTTTAAAAACTTGACAGCAAGTTTAAACTCAGTGTAAAGTCCAGCTTAAAGAAAAATTCTCTCCAGCCAAAGAAGACGGAATTGACACTGTACCTCACCAACGGCTACAAACTCCACAGTCAAGGAATTGAAATTCATGAAGCTGGCCTAGATGGGACTTTGGCTTGATCCAGCAGGGTTTTTTCTTATGATCATGTGTTCTTCCTTGCCATATTTGGTGATCCTTTAAAAGAAAAATAAACCTCATAACGGTAAGATGTACAATGTTGAAAAATATCCTTTTTTATAACATATCGGAATAATGAATCCACTTCAGGTCGGGAATACAGTGGAGGTGGCAAACTCTGCCCAAATCTATACATATTTCTTAAAATATCCATACTCCATATGTACAAATATACTGTACAGGGCTCTTTCCATATAGCAGGGAACCCTGGCCCACCAAAATCCACCAGATTCTGGATTACAGGCAGAGATACGTACTTCTCTACGTGCAGGGTTTCTCTATACGTGTTCTTCTAAAAAATATACATTTCTCCTCAGTCTTCCTCCAGTCTCCAGTGCTGGAGTGGATGCCAAAGAGACTCCTCTGCTGCTTGCCAAGATCTTTTGAGTACCACTGAAAATTGGGCGCGTGCTGTCTTTGGTACCCGTGCCGGAGGTTGCTGACCCCTGCTATACACCATAGAGAAGAATGCTTTGAGTAATACAAGCAGAGATTCCCCAGTCGCAACATTTTGGTTCTGAAAATTCTGGTAAATAGCTATTTTCACGCTATACTAAAGCCATTATTTACCATTGTACTAATGAATCAATGATTCATGATGAGGGAGGCAATGAATCAGTTTTCTTTTCCCTGGTTTGAAACAACTCCATTTCAGGCTGTATTCAGATACAAATAGGAGGGGATTATTACTTCAGGGTAGGGAGGAGTCCTTTCAGCCTAGGGGTCCTAGCTCTGAAACCTGATCCTTATGCTCACACAGAGTGGAAGATTCATTGCCTGCCCCTTTACATGGCAAACAAGCTGTTTCTAATCATTAACTGCTAAAGAGACATTATTTAAAGAGCCAATCTCCTTCGCTTTTAGACAAAATCACATATAAATAATTAGCATATAAATAGGTTACACACCTGTACAGTTTTAATTCCTCTTTATCGTCAAGTTGCATATACTCAAGTTTTTTTCATTTTTCACTAGGGATTCAAAGCCTTATGACAGTAATTTGGTTAAATAACTAATTAAAAATGTGTCTTGTGTCTTTTCAACAGTGACCCTCCTGTGAATTGAACATAATCATCAATAGATCTCAGCTCTCTATAGTGAGGGAAATCCTCTCTTCTCCAGTGACAATCTCTTGTGTATACTGTTTTCACTTTGTGATATTCACTGGAAGAAAACCACTGGAGGGCTCAGTGTTTGAGCTGAGGGAAACTTTCACAAGGGAACAAGTCACTCCAAATCACAACACGTTTCCACCATCACAATACCAAGTGTCCATTGGGAGAAAGTGACTTATGTAGTCAGAGGTCATTTTTTTTTTTGCAGACCAGTAAAATCTTGGAAATTCATCACTATGAATCACCAGTGGAAACATCTGCCCAGCCAAAACCATCATTATCTTCTCACAATTATGAATAGGGCTTTTGTTCCGATTCTCAGAGAGAGAGGTGATGAAGGAAAAGAACATGACAGAGTTCACTTGAAGTGTCACAGAAGAATAAGAATATTCTGACCACAAATTAAATATTACTTTATAAGCCAGTGTTTAATTTACCTGAATTTATAAAACCAGCTTATAAATGGAAATATTTTTGGTCTGATGACATTGCTCAACAGCCACTTACAGAGCACGTAAGCGAACAATGTGTTGCCAGCAGTCCTCAAGATTTATTGCTCATTCCATGGGCATAAATACCCAACATAATATGTTGTGGCTAATCAGCTAATGAAGCTGATTAGCTACATATTTCATTTTAATTTGCCATATAAGTTAAGGTATGAAAAGGCTTTTCTTCTCTTATGGTGGACAAAACCAGCTGTCAGAATTTATTAGAATTATTATTAGAATTATTGAAATTAATTGATACCTTTGAAATCATTCTGTGGGCTGCCTATAGTAAAGGACACGCTTGGCAAAGGCTGCAGACACACATTCCCTGACAGATGCTTCCAATCAACATTCACAGGCTCCCCGGAGAGGAGATGATAACATCACAATGCCCCTTCTCCTTTCCCAGGGGTTTGATGGTTATCAGTGATTAGCCACTTGAGGCTTGTAAAGCCAGCCAAAGCTAAGACAGGAAACTCTTTGTCTTCACCTGATCCTGTGGCAATAATAAAGAAGCCCAAAAATTATAAAATTAAAATAAAATTTTAATTCTTCTTCCTGTGGGAAAGGAAACTCAGATAGATCAACCAATGTCAGAATACACGTGCTTGATTGCTTCATTGTACTGATGTGTAATGTCATGTCTTGCCACACATTTTTCCATCTCAGCTCAGGAAGCCACTGAAGATAAAATCTTTAATTGTATAAATCCTCTTGTTATGAACAGAATCATCTTATTATGTAGAGAAACAGTTGTGCTATAAAGGGTCTAGTCAATTTGGACAAAGCACTCAGTCTTTTCGTAAGATAGAAAAACTCTGTCTGGCTGAGTCCAGAGCTCTGAATAAAGAAATCTCTTGCTTGCATCATCGTCTCCTGGGTCTTTCCTGCTGATACCTACTTCATTCCTATTACAAATGGGGGCTCGTGCCGGGATTATTGGATCTGGACCTTTTCCAGGGAATTGAAGTGGTACCCAGGGGAGAGGGCTCTTGAGGCCCCCCAAGCCGGTGAACAGTGTGCTGTCAGTGGAAACCGGTCCTCAGGTTTCTCCAAGGCGCCTCCAACCAAGTTTGGTTGGGGAGAAAGAAGAACACCGGTTCCCATCTGATAAGAACCTGTCAATCGCCTTCGGTCTCAGGAGTACAAGCAACAGATCTACAGGAACCAGGCAAGTATAGTAACGCCCGACCTGAGATACTGCCTGAAGAGTGCACTGGTTGAATCCACTGGCTTGGAAAGGCCAGCCAGTGGAGCCCACTCAGTGACGCTGAGGGGTGGACCCGTTGGGTGACCAACGGAAGGGGACCGAGTCCTAGGTAAACTCCCGGAGCCCGGCCGTTCGCTCAGAAGGGAGGACTCGTCACCCTCTCTGACTGGGGAACATTGGCCCGTTACTCCTTGAAGGGCACCAGACCTATCCTGAAGCATAGGCTTGGATAGGTGAGACCTTTCTGTCTTGAAGCGTAGGCTTGGATAGTTGGGTAAGATATGCTAGTCTCTATCCTAAAGAATTTGGGAACGGGGGGAAGAACCTGACCAGACTTGGTAGGGAGGTAGCCCCTAAACCAACACCCAAGATTGGATAGAAGAGTCTTATCAGACTTTAATTAGCAACCAGAAAGTTTTATATTGCCTGTTAAACTATAACAGAAAGTTTCCTTTTATGTGATTTAGTTTAACTGTTCCTAGCAAAAGGTACTATTGTAACAAGAAGTATTTGCCTGTTAGACTATACTGTGGTTTAGTTTAACTGTTTTTGCTAAAAAGTATAATTGCAAGCAAAAGTTTCTTTACCTGTTAAACTGCAAGAAGGTTCTCCTTCTATTGTTTAGTTTCACTGTTACTTGGTTACTTAAAGTATAACATTGTAATGTGATTCTGTTTATGATGGGAGGGAGAAGGTAGAAACTGTGTGAGTGAAAAGTGGTTGCATGATTGACACAAGTGAAGGCGTCAGACCCCAGACGCGTGTTGTGTGTGATTGTGTGAACGTACCAAGTGTGATTGACACCGCCGTTCTTGTTGTGAGCCACTGACGAGCCTGGCCACGCAAGCTGGAGGAAGAAGTGAAAGTTTACCCTCTGTGTTCCTTACCCCATAAATAAAAAAGACCCTGATCCTCCCCTTTCCCTATTCTGTCTTGTGAGTGCCTTTTGTCTGTGGCCTGAGGACAGACCTCAGAAAACAAATACAAGTGGCTCTGTGAGTTAGAAAAAGTAAGGAAGGCCCTTGGAGTTTGGCTCCAGGAAGGGGGGGGGGTGGAGGCGACTAAGCCTGCCCCATTACAGGGAATTTTAAAAGTTGTAGATTAATTTTGTGTCTATAGTGCCTGTCAGTGCTTGCTTTGCATTGTCAGATCTATTTATTGTTTTCTAAAAGAACGCAAAAGAAAAGGTATTACATTGGGGGAAGAACCCCCCCCCCCCATCTCTCTCTCTCTCCCCTGGGCTGGCTGTGATGGGATAGCTAGCAGAGCTGCCAGAGGGGAGCAGGGATTTGGTGAACAACAGCAAAGTGGACTTTAAAAATTTAGTGTTTAGTGGATTTTAAAATTTGTGGAGGGACTAGCATGGCTCAGGTGTGCAGTGACACTGCACATAGAAGACCACAGCAGGGTCAGTTGTGTGTAACTGTAAAAAGAAGTCTGATACCTGAAGAAATTGCTCTCAGTTGTGTAAATTTCTGTATGTTGTAGTATAAGTGGCACCAGGAGGTGAGCTCAAAAAGCTTCACAAAGAGCAAAGAATCCTGGGAATTGTAGTTTGCTAAACAACTATGGTGGTGTCCCTTGCTTGATTGTGTGGTGGTGAGAGGCTCAGGGCCTCTGCATGGAAAACAAGAGTAGTTAGAGTTTGGTTGGGGGCAATGAGTTCTCAGAAAGAGCTTGGGACAGAGAGGAGTAAAAAAACAGGGGGTTATAAATACAGTAGTTGTGTGGCAACTAGAAAGCAGTGGACTAAAGTTCCTTATTAGGTATAAAAAGGTGCATGTTCTGAAGACTGTATAAATCAGTGTGTGGTTTGTGCAATCTTGTTGCCTTGTCAAGTTGTGTAGCAGGTCACACAAAGTAAAAAAGTTTCACAAGCATAGTTAGATTTTAAGCAGCAATCTTGGTTCTGGGAAGCACATGGAAGAAAAAGAAAGTCTTTTCAGTGGTGAAGTGTGAGCAGTAAGTTAAGAAGTACACTTGCCCCTTAAGATGTGTGAAAGCAGTAGTCTGTGGGCAGTGGTCTGTGCCATAAGTGGTCTAGAGGTTTCTTTTTGAGAACTAGTTAAAAGAAAAAGTCCATGTTAAGGTTACCATTCTGTCTGGAGGTTTTTTTTTTTCTTGCATTGGTTCTTTGTTCTAAAAACACCATCTGGGTTTACAATGCTTTGGGTATTGGCAAAGCTGAATAAAGCCTCCAGCAACAAGTATGAGTTACCAAAATTTAAAGAAATTGAATTCAAAAATACTTTTGCAATAAACAGCTATTTATATTGAGTTATGGTCAAGGCCAAAGAGAAAGGAGAGGACTCTTAGTGTAGTCTGCATAGTGTCACAGATCAGTCAAAATGTGTTGCCCTTTTCTTCAAACATAAAAATAGTGGACCTTAACATGTTGTGTTTTGCTGCTTGTGAGGTTCTAAAAAGTCAAGCAAGTTGGTCTGATTAAATTGTCTTGTGGTTCAAGTTGCACCCTCTTTTGCCAAACAATAAGTTCTATAAAATAGCTCTGGAGGCCAACAGTAAAAATAGTTCAGAAATAATTAATTGAAAGTTCTGGAGTTGTATGTGTTCAAAATATCAGTGTAAGTGTTGAAACTGCCTCTGAGCATGGACAGAGTCTCTTTTCCAGGAAAAGACCTTGCCTTCAGGGACTTTCTAATCCTGATTCACGCATAACCATGGTTTCTCCCACAGAAAAGGAGGGGGGGGGAAGCTATCAAGGCTATTTTGCTTGGTATCTGTTGCTCTGCCCCAGATTCTCAATTAAATAGCCTTTATGTTCAAAGTATACGTTCTCTGTTTGTGGTGTAGTCTTTTTGCTTGAGTGCAAATTGTTGTATTGGAATGTTCAACTTCATAATATTTCAAAGACAACCTTTTAGGCAAGTCCAAGCCAAAAGAGAATTGCATTTAACTAGTATCACTGCATGTCCTCTTCCTGCAACTCATTAATCTGTATGGCTATCTCTGTTTCAAATGTAAATGTTATTGTCTCTCTCTCTCTCTCTACACCCCGCAGGGAAAGAGTGCAAAAGCCATTAAATTTCCATTATTCCAGCAGGTCAAATAAGAGCCTGATCCAAGGTACAAAGTGTTAAAAAATGCCTGCCTTATAAAACAGAACAGTCTAGATCTGATTGCGCAAGACACCTTGATGTATCGAGGAGATTAGAAAAGGAATGTGTCCTCAGTGCAGATGGTAGCAAGCAAATTTGCTTAACAATGTCCATAGCAATCTCCTAATCCTTTTGTTTCAGCAGCAAAAAGGAACAACAACAAAAAGGAGAGAGTTAAACCTTATTTCTTTGCAGACTAAGCATGGATTTTTAATAAAACATTGCTTTTCAGAATATAAAGTTAACTGATTTATCTTGCTTAAATTACATTCATATCCACATATGTGTATCCTAGTATTATGTTGTATGTGTGTTGTGTGTCTTGCATTCTTATTTACAGAGCCAATATGATCCAAAGTACAGAGGTTACAATAAGAGTACCATAAAAATCTTATTTCCAGGACTGTGCTAAAAGATGTTAACTATCAAAACCAAGCAACTGTGTGCCAATAAAACAACAGGAAAAAGAAGACGTGGCTGCCTGCATCATATCAGATGGATCAAAAGTGCCATGAATTACATGTTGTCTTTATGTTGTCAGTCCTGTGTTTTCTTGCAGATATTAGATGTCAAAAAGTCAAAACAAGCCTTACAAAGGAAGCAAAGGAAGTCAAACAGTATACAACAGTCTTGCAAACAGTCCACATATGAGATTGCCTGTGTCTACAAAGAAAATGGGCCAAAAAGCAACAACTAGAAGGCATGACGTAAAGTGGGTCTTCCACATCCCTACTTTGCAGGGGTGTCGTACAGCCTTCTCCTAGCAAACTTATGCTCCAAAGCTGCAAAATGTCAATTGAGCCTCCGATATTGACTGCCAACCATCTAATGTTGAAAGGCACGACAAAATAGTGAGTTTTTCACTGCCAACAAGGTGTCGCAAAGCCTTTCCAGCTTCAAGGCCATCCAGGTGAAACACTGAGCCAGGCTGGCAAGCATGTAGCCGGTGCATGCTTCCATGCAACAAGAAGCAGCGGTGAGCCGTGTGTGACATGCAATGTGGCCTGTGCGCTTGTGTTCCTGTACTTCTGTACACCTGGCTTTAACTCTGGCCCACATCAGGCACCTTTTGCAACCAGCATTCCTGATCCTGATCCGTGTTATAAACAATGGAACTTCAATCAAAGTATGAGTCTTGGTGTTAGACTCTAAGCTCAACAGCACAAGAACTCTGTTGTGGCTGTCCAGTGTTGTGAATTCCTAAAGACTCTTGTTTTCCACAGGTGTGTGGCAAAGCATTCAAAAGGTTAATTTGCAAGGACTAGTAAAGTATAACTTCTATTTGCAGTTGCAGATAAAACAATATTACATCAACCATGGAGTGGACTCTGCTGTTGAATATTCTTCCTGTGTGCATAGTCTTTTAACAGTGCAAAGACTTAAAATAAGGATTGTGTTTTGTTTGTATTGTATCTCTGTAAATTCGTGTCCCTTAGTTTTTGTATGTTAAATGTTTATGTTGTCTTGTGTGTGTGTTGGATAAGGTAAAAAGGACCCCCAGCCTCAGAAATGCCCTACTGACTGTAAAAAAAAAAAAAGCAAATTTAAAAAAGGTCCCAAAACTAGACAGTTGTGCATTATTGGACACTACCCATTTACCTTCATATATAAATGGGGTGTCCAAAAGGGGGGAATATGGTGGACAAAACCAGCTGTCAGAATTTATTAGAATTATTATTAGAATTATTGAAATTAATTGATACCTTTGAAATCATTCTGTGGGCTGCCTATAGTAAAGGACACGCTTGGCAAAGGCTGCAGACACACATTCCCTGACAGATGCTTCCAATCAACATTCACAGGCTCCCCGGAGAGGAGATGATAACATCACAATGCCCCTTCTCCTTTCCCAGGGGTTTGATGGTTATCAGTGATTAGCCACTTGAGGCTTGTAAAGCCAGCCAAAGCTAAGACAGGAAACTCTTTGTCTTCACCTGATCCTGTGGCAATAATAAAGAAGCCCAAAAATTATAAAATTAAAATAAAATTTTAATTCTTCTTCCTGTGGGAAAGGAAACTCAGATAGATCAACCAATGTCAGAATACACGTGCTTGATTGCTTCATTGTACTGATGTGTAATGTCATGTCTTGCCACACATTTTTCCATCTCAGCTCAGGAAGCCACTGAAGATAAAATCTTTAATTGTATAAATCCTCTTGTTATGAACAGAATCATCTTATTATGTAGAGAAACAGTTGTGCTATAAAGGGTCTAGTCAATTTGGACAAAGCACTCAGTCTTTTCGTAAGATAGAAAAACTCTGTCTGGCTGAGTCCAGAGCTCTGAATAAAGAAATCTCTTGCTTGCATCATCGTCTCCTGGGTCTTTCCTGCTGATACCTACTTCATTCCTATTACACTCTTAAGAAAAAAACCAACATGTATTCCAGAACTCATAACGGGAACACTGAAGGAAGGATGAAATGTACCGTAGGTTATGAAAGGATACATGAGAGGGTTTGAATGATTTGACAATAATTTGACTGAGGAAGTAGGATCTGAAAGCATGTGAGTAGGTCGAGAAAAATTCAATTCTCTTTTTTCCAAAGGAAATAGATATTACAAAATGCAGCTCCTTGGTGGTTCAATATGCCATTCAGGAAAGAAACAGAGGAAACTGAAGTGCTGGGGAAATTGCTGTAGAAGACCAGAGGTAAGACACAGATCACATGTGACATTACAGTGACACTGAGGGCACAATCCTAACCAATTTAGGCTGGCACAACTTATTTATTTATTTATTTATTTATTTATTTATTTATTTATCGAATTTCAATCCCGCCTTTCTCAGCCAAGGCTGACTCAAAGCAGCTGACAGTTACAAAGTTCACAATTCACCCGCTCCCCGTTCCTGTGTTGGTGTGGGGAGGCTGGCACATGTCTGTGCACTGGCCTAACCTCCCCAGGAGTGGCGCAGAGGTGCCTTATGGCGAGCACGGGACTTGTGCCAGCCTAATTGGGGGCTAGAATTGCAGCCTGAACCATTTCTGATGCAATGATTTTGCATTTACCTGCCACTTAGACTGGTAGGCCTGTGGCCCCTGAGTGCGCTGCCTGCACTGTCTAGAATTCTTGCTGCCACCTTGCCAATTTGTGGCACCCCTTCTTTTTCCCAAAAGATGGAAAGAATCTAGTGACTTGAAGGAACTTCCTTCACTGGTTTTCTGAGGGGTTTTCAAGTGTACTAAGGCAAGTTTGCCTACTCATGAGTAAAGCATGATATGGCTAATGCTGCAATCCTAAAGGCACTTACCTGGGAGTAAGACCCATTGAACACCATGGGGCTTACTTTTGAGTAGACCTGGTTAGGATTTTGCTCTAAGTCTCATTTTCCATACAGCTTCATACATTTGCTTTTTCTTTTCAGTTGCATTTTTGGTTTCTAGTTTTTTTTCCGTCAAAATAGAAAGGAAATATTTAATTCCAGTTTGTTTTCCATTGCATTCTGTTGCACATTAGTCACCCAATGCAGGCAGGGTGACTTTATATCCTCTTTTGTTCCAGGACATGCCCCCTTTTTATAGCTTTGTGTCTTGGAAAAATCATCACTGTCCTCTTTTTCCTTGTGAACAGGCAGCACGTAACCTCCTTGTAACTAATAAATTATGGCTGCAAACCTAAAGACACTTTCTTGGGAGTAAGACCCATTGAACATAGTGGGGCTTACTTTTGAGTAGACCTGGTTAGAATTGTGCTCACTATGTAACAAATTAGATGAAATAGTTTAATATTTAATTTGCTTAAATTACCTTAAACTGAACTTAAACTATGAATTAACTTTAAATTAAATTTAGTTTATATTAACTGGATGAAAGCAATATGAGTGTTTTCAGCTATTATTTTGTCATGCCCTAAATTTTTCTTGAGTGTCCTACATTTAGGGTTGGCCTTGTCCTCTTTTGTGGTTACAGTATCTATGTCTCCCTAACATAATAGTATATAGCATCATGTCATTCTTAAAAATTGTGATTTTGGTCATTAGTAGTGTCACACACACAGTGCACATCCCCCTTTAGTCCCCCTGTACGAGTCCACCCTGAACACCCCCAGTGACACCACTGCATAAATATGTACTTGTAAAGCACCTAGTTTAGGACCAGAGATTCTGACAGCTTTGCTACAACATAAACGTGGCTAAGTTTAAGAGTACTAAGTAATTAAAGAGCTCCACAAAACATGTCCATATCTCTGGATGTTCAGGTAAAGACAGTTAAACTGTCATTGGAAAACAGTTAAACTGTCACTGATGATTGACAGGTTATTAACAGCTGGCTCATGGAACCCTCCTGTCCATGGAGTGTTGTGTCACTCTCTGCAGCTCTTGCAGCCGACATGGCCCTTCTTTCCATATGATCATATGACTTGAAATTTCCAGATTTGTCCTCTTTTTTAGCCTTCTGTCCAGGTGTCCTTCAAAAGGGCTTCATTGTCCTCCATTTTAGGCTTCATTTTGGAACTTTGCCATGGTGTGTAGTACTCCATCATGTCATATGTTGTTGGATTCGTATTGAAGAGCAGAATCCAATGCAAAAATCAGTTTTGAAATATCTCCCTCCTATCAAAAGTTATGGCCAAAAAACTAAAAATAAAAAATATACATTAAGCTCTATGGGAAAGTAAAAGTGCCCAATATTGCGGCTTTACTCGTGAGTAGACAAATATGCCATTGTCAGCCAGAAAAGCCTGGCTGAGAGGAGTCAAAGACCTTGTCCTTCTTTTGAGGTTTGGGCATCTGGTCACCCTGCCTTATTTCTAATACAGTGTTTCTCAAAGTTGGGGTCAGAACCCCTTTGGGGGTCGACTAGAGCTTTCCTGGGGGTCGCCTAAAGACCTCTGATGCAGGGGGCCAGGTCAGGCTTGCCAGATATCCAGCTGTAGCTGTGCGCGCACTGGGGCTGACAGCCTCAGGGCCAAATCCTATGCATGCCTACTCTGAAATAAATCCCATTATAGTCAGGGGGGCCTTTACTCCCATGTAAATGTGGATAGGATTGCAGCCTCAGGGCCCAATCCTATGCATGCCTACTCTGAAATAAATCCCATTGTGTTTAATGTGTGCATAGAACACACATTTCATTTGTAACAATGAAAATACATCCTGCATATCGGATATTTACATTACAATTCATAACAGTAGCAAAATTACAGTTATAAAGTAGCAACAAAAATAATTTTATGGTTGGGGGTCCCCAGAACATGAGGAACTTATAAAGGGGTCACAGCGTTAGGAAGATTGAGAACCACTGTTCTAATAGGAACCAGCCAAGATTTGGTCCTCATTTGCAGTGCCAGTTGAGATTTACAATACAGTGGTGCCTCACATAAAGAACGCTTCACGTAAAGTATGTTTCATGTAACAAACAAAAATTTCTCTCGGATTCTGCTTCACGTAAAGAACACATTCGTTGGCAGTTGGTGCAGACGCGCTGGCCTAGCAGCCTGTTTAAAAAGTGTCAGGGCTGCCAGAGCCCTGACCCAGCCCCGCCCCTGACCCCTGCCCCTCTCCCTGACCCCCGCCCCCTGACCCCGCCCCACTTCCTGCAAACCGGTTCTTGGGCGAGGCAGGGGCCAACTCTGTATACAGCTTGTATAACTGTAAATTTGCTGTCTCCTCAAAATAACACACAGCCATTAATGTCTAAACCGCTGGCAACAAAAGTGAGTACACCCCTAAGTAAAACTGTCCAAATTGGGCCCAAAGTGTCAATATTTTGTGTGGCCACCGTTTTTTTCCAGCACTGCCTTAACCCTCTTGGGCATGGCACTCACCAGATTGCTGCTGGAGTCTTCCACAGCTCATCCACGGAGCTGGTGGATGTTAGAGACCTTGTGCTCCTCCACCTTCCATTTCAGGATGCCCCGTAGGTGCTCGACAGGGTTTAGGTCTGGAGACATGCTTGACCAGTCCATCACACTTACCCTCAGCTTCTTCAGCAAGGCAGTGGTGGTGGTCTTGGAGATGTGTTTGGGGTCATTATCATGTTGGAATATTGCCCTGCAACCCAGTATCCAAAGGGAGGGGATCATGCTCTGCTTTGTATGTTGGCATTCATGGTTCCCTTAATGAACTATAGCTCCCCAGCGCCTGCAGCACTTATGCATCCACAGACCATGGCCTAAAGTGGTTAGGATTGCATCTATGGGAAAAACCACATCATTTACATATTCCCGCAAACTTTACTCAAACTAAAAAAAACTGATTCAAACAAGATTGTTTGGCTTTAACTGTACTATTAAACACATATACCATGAATATTGTTGCACATACAGTTTTTTGAGATAATTATGAAGAGGGTTCAATTTCTGTTGAAAGTTCTGAAACACTAGATGGCACCAGAGAATGCTGATAATGCAGATATGGTCCTTTGGGCTTCTTTTATGCCTTGAAAGTGTAATGTTGAGTTTTTCGTTCTGGGAATTGTCTGAAAGAAATCTGTTGTTCCTCAAACAATTCTAATCTCTAAGTACTAGAAGCTATTCCCATAAAGGGAAGGCTGATTCCTGATTGTAAAAAGCCAATTAATCACAACAGTTAATTCTGCCTGAACATGCATAATAAAAGCAAAACTCATCCTTGTTAAGTTTTGAAATTATGCTCTCTGGTACGGCATCTACTTAGGAGAGGTATTCCCTTTCATTTTTCTCTCACACACAGAAAGGAATGCCGCTTCTCAGGTCGCGCTTGTCATGAACAGTTTTTATAACTACTTTAATTAAAAAATAGTTGCCAAAATTTTAAGTCTGCTGTCCCATTAGCTGCTTTCCAGCCAATCAAAATAGCTTTAACTGATTAATCTGACCAATTTATTGAATGAACATTGTACCTCTAAATAAAAGAGATATCCTTCCCTAGATTATCGCTAGCATTCTGAGAGCATTCTTCTTGAACTAACTTCAAGAGTTAATTACTTCCATATTCTCACTTCCATATTCCATTCTTCTTTATTCTCTTCTCAAGAGAGGTTGCTTGCATTTCAAATTGCTGCTACTACAGTAAGAAAAGCAGTTTTTTAAACCACAATTTTAAAGGGATGCATTTCTTTCCCCTTCTCCAGGCACTAGTGCATTCATTCATTCATTCAAGAGATTTATACCCCACCTTTCCCATGCTCTTAGAACTATTCTCTTCCAGATGGAATCCTTCACAGCAAGGTCACCATATCTGGCATTAGGGAAGCTTTCAGTAGAAGCTTTCAGTAGAATTTGCCAAGCTTCCAAGCTTTCAGTAGAAGAAGTTTTAGGTAAACCCAGCTGTAAACAGTGGCATCTCTTGCCCTGTTGTCTCATGACAGCTTTATTAGCCTTCAGTCTCTCATCCAAGAATTATTCAGGACTTTTCCTGCTTAGCTTTCTTCGGCAACCCCCGTACTCAATTTGAAAATTGACTCAACACAAATTTGCAATGGCCATTGCAAAAAAAATGGCCAAAAATAATTTGTGTTGAGTCAAATCCACATTTTTTTTAAATCAGTGTATAAAAAGGTTGAACATGTACATGAGCCAACACTGGCAGGACAATCTATCTCTAGTATTTATATACTGCTTCGGAGGTGGAGTGGCAGCCATGAGCTGCTGCTCTGCCACCCAAGCGAGGCCAAATGGCCAGGCAGAGGCACGGACTTCCTCTGCTCTAAGGAGGAGCAGGCTGCTCTTTCTTAGAGAGGAGGAAGCCTCCTCTGAAGCCATTCAGCTTCAGAGGAATACTGCGCAGGCTTCAGAGTTGGCACCTGCGCAGTACTCTTCTGAAGCCAGTCGGCTTCAGAAGCGACTGCCCAGGTGCCAACTTTGGCACCTGTGCAGTCCTGGAAGAAGGTGCGCGCATCCCAGGGGTGACGCACTGAGCCCCCACTCCGGGTGATGTGCAGAGTTGCGTTGCCACTGAATGATATTATTTCTGAGTAGACATGCATAGGATTGGGCTCATAATAAGGGACATTCTCAATGGTCAAAGGAACAGGGAATGCTCATGAGTGTGTACATTTGCACACACAGGGTGCAATCCTAACCAATTTAGGCCAGCACATCTCAACTTTCTCATTTCCACGGTGGTTTTGGGAGGCTGGTGCATGTCTGCGCACTGGCTTAATCCCCAGGAATGGTGGCACTTTTGCAACTCTCTCAGACAAACACAGAACTTTCACTGGGATTTGTGCCAGCTTAACCAGGGGTTAACACTGCGCTGACATACACATAGAGAGGTTCAAAAAACTTGAAAAAATGGAAAAAACTTGAAAAACTTGAAAAAACTATTTACTACTATAAAAATAATGGAGTTTCATCTCCATGTTCAGTGCCTATGAAGGGCCTGAGGTAGATGTTATAGAATCTTTACTCAGCAACATCATATCTTTAAAAAAATGAAAATTAATGAGGTTTATTTTCCAACAGAAGCTATCTAGCAATCAGTATACCTGGTTTTGCTCTCTTTCAGACACAACCTTATGCTCCATCTTGCTGCTGATGGATGGAAACTTAATCCAGATGGAAAGTGTTGAAGGCTTTGGACATGACATTATGGGATCATGACATCATCATGAACCAATGATCTCAGCAGCTAACTACCTGACAAGGGAATTGTCATTTATCCTCATTAAATGTATAATCAAGATGTTAGAGAGAATCAAATCAGGTCAACAAAAGACCAATTTTTTTAAAGGGCAATATCCCCAGATGCCTTTAATTCAAATGAAAGCCATTTGTTAAGATCTGAAGACATTATTGTCACAGGAAATGAAACCAAGTATAAGTAAATGTGTTCGCCTGCAACCCACAGTGAATAGAGAGGATAGATTTGTATTCTTAATCTTAAATGTTGGCTTAATAAGAGAAGACAAATCTGGAAGCTAAAATTCATAGCCCCAGTGGTTTCTGAACTATGGCTGATCTGAAATAGTTTGATGCACAGGCTCTACTTCACCAAGGAAGTATTTTGCATATGTTTTGCAGTATGCTTCCTTTATGAGTTTGCATGGAAAATCTAAATATTGCCGACTAAAAACCCAATCCAATGCATATCTACTCAGAAGTAAGTCCCATTATAAACATGATCCATGATTGACAGGATTGTAGCCTGAATTCCCAAGATTGTGTTGTTCAAGCAGGCTGCTCTTGCTAACTGATAGCTCTTGGATGAGACCAGAAGATATTGTGCAGAAACAATATCCTCTTCTTACCAATCAGTTGCAGCTCTCTGAAGACACACATTTCTGATTTTTTTTTCCTTTCCCACCAACAGTACCATATTGAATAATCATTTCCAGAGGAGTAGCCGAGTTAGTTAATGGCAGTTAAAGTCAACTGGTATTGTATCAGAATTGAATGTGCTTTCCTATTTTTGGCTTCAGAGACAGAGAAACCACAATGATGCCTCTCCTTGTGATACAGTCCAATCCTATTGAGGACCAGCATAGAGCATGCAATAGCGCAGACACTGCCATAGGCCAGCAAGGGAGCAACAGAAAGGAAATAACTTTTATCCTTACCTACTCTTCCATGCCATTGTCCCCAATGGTTCTACTTTGGGTTTAATCTGACTTGGATCCCCACCAGCTCTTTTGCTGGTGTAAATCTGAGTAAGTCCAAGGGGTCATGTTGAACCCAGACTAAGGTGGCATAAGAGATCTGGGCTGCATCAACCCATCTTTATCCCCTCCCTGATCCTGCCCCCCCCCAATCCCACTCTACTGATTTACCTTCTCCAGCAGTGGCCCAGCATTCCATCAGATCACCAACCATTTGAGCTGGTGGGTCCAGCTGACATGCCATCACAGTGGCTGCCACACCAGCAGCCCAGGAGTTGTGCCATAGAGGATAAGATTGGGGCATAACACTGTTAATCACCTTGAACATGTGTCCAGCTATAACATTACGGCATGTCATGTTATATTTTGACAGCTGTCAATATCTGGCATGAGTTTTTCCTTGCCATTTTCATAGAGCTGTCTAGGCTTGTACCTGAACAGGATGATTTCTTCCTAGAGCTGTCTGTCTGTCAGTCTGTTGTCACGCCTCATCTTGGCTAGCTGTGATTAGCAGCCCTTCGCTTGTTCCCAACATGGGGATGTTCATTAGGCCATGACAGTGTGGAGCCAGTGCTGTGTCCCTTTCCTCCCTCCCTCCAGGCAAACTAGAACTCCATGTTCTCAACACTCATTCTTTCCATGGTGTGAAAAGTGGGAAGTGGGAGGAAGGGGCAGGGGTTGTTGCCTTTGGGGGACAATTATTCTGTGATTTAGACACCTAATCCCACTTTTAGCAGGACATATTCAGAGCAGCACAACAAGCTTGCGATGGATTTATAAAGCTCAAATTGGGATGAAAAAGAGTGTGTGTGTGTGTGTGTGTGCGAGGGAGAGAGAGAGAGAGAGAGAGAGAGAGAGAGAGAGAGAGAGAGAGAGAGAGAGACCTTATCCCAGAGACAACAGCTCCCTGCCGTTCTGGCTCCACACACTTCACCCCATCCCACCCGGACTAATAGAGTCAAACTTTTTAAGGAACCGTTGAATGGATTCCTCAGAAAAACAAGGCAATAGTGCCAACTGGAAATGTTTGCTTTGGGGGGGAGCTGGGAGGCTGGCGTCAGTCAGGGCAACAGACATGCCAGTGGAATGTAATATTGAGAGGAAGCAGCAGGTCACTCAATCACTGGCAAAACGCCTGGAAGCAACTGGATGCCTTCAGAGACTTGTTTCTTTTCTTTTTTTAAGTTTTTGGTGGGGTTGTTGTCAATTTTCTTCTTCTTCTTAAACAAATCTTTAGTCTTCTGGGGGACAGAAGAGAAATGTTTCTAAATGGCACAAGCCTATAGGGATGACTAGTAGTGCACAGCTGTCTGAAGTTCCCATAATCTGGGAGGAACAGCCCTGCCCTTGTCGTCATGTCTGCGCTAAAGGCTTAAACTGGTTTAAGTAAATCCTTCTTCTTGGGCAATGCTGCATTTCGGAGGGGGGGGGGGGTGGGGAGAGACCAGGAAGCTGTTTTACAGTTCTCAGCATCCTCCCCAAATGTCAGCTCCCAGGATTCTTTATAGGGAAGCAATGCTGGTTACACTAGTATTAAACTGATTTACATCTCATTGCGGATATTGCCTGTAGCTGCCACAGATAGAGCCAGACCTAACCTAATGAAGAAGCTGATGTATGTATGTAGTGTCAAAACTACCCACTAAACCTGCTTAACCCTCACTGCCGGTGATGATGAAAATCACCCCCAAATTATCCTAGAAGTTAAAAAGAAGAGTTTGGAAAGTGTGCATGTCATGCATGCACAGGTCCATTATCACATGATCAATCACAGTATCATCTCAGTTTGATCACAGTTCAAGTACAAGATCGTGTTGAATGGTGCTATGTGTTTAGAACATGCCTTTAGAATTTAAGATCTTCCAGGCTGGACAAGGTTATCAGCTATGTATTGTGGTCTACAGATGTTTGACTATCGAAGCCTCAGGCAGGTAACAAAAATTGGAGGCTTATGGAAATTTCCAGGTCACCACGCCTGGCTTGAAGGCTGGATTCAGCTGGGTTTCTGAACCCCATGATAGCCTTTATATGCTACAGTGTCAGGGTGACCAAACGTCATATACAGAAAAAGAGGACAAGGTCCCACCAAATGTAAAATGTAGGTCATGACAATATAAAAGCTAAAAAAAACTCATATATATTACTTTCATGTGATTAGTGTAAACTCTATATTGATTATTAAATTTAAAACTATTATAATTTATTACATAATTTTTGAATTAGAAGAAGATTCCATGCTGCCTGCTCACAAGGTAAAGGAGGACAATGAAATTTTTTCCAGGGTGCAAAGCTAAAATCATGTCTTGGAAAAAGAGAACATATGTCCTACAATCCAGAGTAACTATGGGAAGACATAAGAGGCACTTACTCTGGATTGCTCTATGCATTTCCCATAGGTGGCACTGTAACTACATCGGTATAAAAGGTCCCATAGTCACTCTGGATTGTAACCATGTTTGTAGAAATGTTTCAGTTCCTCTGCTTGTCTGATGCTAACCTCGTTAACTAGGGCTCTGTTTCTATTCCAAGGATTGCCTAATAAAACATGAGAGGGATCGTCCACTTCTTTGTACATAAGACAAGATTCTTCATTTGTACAACTCTATTCAGTATTTAAAAAAAAATTCTGGCAAGTGCAGCCAAAGCTGAGGACACCATGTGCAGAGTACGAGCCAGCACACAAGTAGCATCAGACAGAAAAGACATACCACTCAACTGGTGAGAGGCGACCCTAAATGTCAGCTACATTTTGTCAGCTGTGTCTGCTGCCTAGAAGAAAATGGTGTGCAATGTGCACCTGTGCCTGTCCTGGGACCTCTGGTATTAACAGCGGGTGACAGATCTCTGATGTCACTTTGCTAATCTCTCCATTACAGAATGAAGTAATAAATTAAACAGTTTGCTGACAGTGTGGTGCTCATCGTCTGATCTGAGGACAAATACTCCTGCAGCTCTGAATCAGAAATGCTGACTCTGGAGGGAGAGACAGGGATGGCAATGGGGAGATCATTCCTTCCCTCTCTGTGTTGGTGCAAGTATCCTGACTGCATTATTGCAGTCAGGACGGAGAGTTGCTACCATCAATTTCTCCTGACGAGACCTTCATCACCCTGTTAGCGGACAAGGTGTCTTTGGCATTTTTGAATAAGATGAAAAGCTGAAATATGAGAGAGAGAGAGAGAGAGAGCACTATGTTCCCTAGCAGTGTCATTTAAGACATCAGCTGAGGTGGGAAATATTGCCAAGAAGTCTAAAAGTTCTACTCATGGCTTCACTCAAAATTCCAAAGTTACCTACTTCAGATGCTCATCCTTGGACCCTCTTTTTTAATGGTGCTGACTGCCATCAAACAGCCATTACCTGTCACAAAACATGCTCTGATGGTGCATGACTTAGCATGCTGACACAAGCACTAGCCAGAAGGTCTAGCCCTTTCTCCCATACCCAGGCTTGCCAGACCTCCGGTATTTTCCGGAGGTCTCCTTCAAAACTCCCCTCACTCTGGGAGGGGAGAGAGCCTCCCCGGGCTCCGGAATTAGGGCAGCTTCAATGCTGGCCCTTTAAATTTTTAAGTCAAGTTGCGCGCGCTTAGCCCTGCCAGCCACTAGGGGCTTGAGGCTGCCGTGCGCTCCTTGCGCCGCTCTCCCACGGCCGCGCCAGCTGGCAGGGGCTTGAGGCTGTCACGCGCGCCTTACTGCAGCCACCGGCGCCACCAGGACTCGGATGGGGGGCTTCCCCCAGGCGTGCAAGGGGACTTCCCTCCAGCCTGGCATGCGTGCTGCCCACCAGCCAGCCCACCAGCCGCTGCCCACCAGCCAGCCCACCAGCCGCTGCCCACCAGCCAGCTCATTGCCCACAAGCCACTGCCCGCCAGGTGGGTCTTACTCCCAGGTAAACTGGCCAGGATTGCAGCCTGAGAGGCCAATCCTATGCATGCCTACTCAGAAGTAAGCCCCACTGAAAACAATGGGGCTTACTCCCAGGTAAACTGGCCAGGATTGCAGCCTGAGAGGCCAATCCTAAAGCCCATTTCCCCTAGAGAAATCCTAAAGCCCCCTTCCCCCAGAAACCCCCCACCAGCCTTCCCTGCTGCCTGTAGCACCCACTATCCTCAGCAACCCCCACCAACTCCCCTGGCCTTGCCTGTGTCCACTACCCAAAGAAAACCCCCACCAGCCCTGCATTCACCCCCTCCTCCCAAAACCTCCCACTTACCTACTTTCCCCACCTCAGAGAAACCCTCCACCAGCCACCCCTGCATGCACCCACTGCCCCTTCCCCCCGAGCGTGTGTGTGTCTATTACCTTAAAAAGGTAATATAGTGTTGAAATTATATACAGGAAAGCAATACAAGTATTTTAAGTTTATTTTAACATGTCCTACATTTTGTCCTACATTTTTGGGGTGTCCTACAATTTTTTTTAACTACAGGAATTTTCTCAGGAATTTTGGCTTGGACTGGGAGGAATTTTAACCTTAAATCAGGAATTTTGGGGTTGCTGTGCAGGAATTTCCAGTTTGGCATCTGGTAACCTGGTAAAATTGGTAGCCAGAAGAGTAAAATGGGGAGCAGAGGGCTAAACTGGGCAAAGGTGAAAAGGGAGAATGTATCAGGTCCCAAGAGGAGGTAGAATCAGTGGCACTGGCATCACCAATTTCCTGTTTCCCTTTGTGGGTCTGATCCCGCGATCAGAAGTAAATCCCATTGTGTTCAAATGAGAATTACGCTACAATCCAGAGTAACTACGGGACCTTTTACACCAACGTAGTTATGGTGCCACCTATGGGAAACCTATGGAAATGCATAGAGCAATCCAGAGTAAGTGCCTCTTACGTCTTCCCATCATTACTCTGGATTGTAGGGTTACTCCCAGGAAAGTATGGATTGCAGTGTGAGTGCCCCATTCAAAGAGGCAGCGCCCAGCTTTTCATGACCCCCTACACCGAAATGAAGTTGCAACTTTCCAAGGGGGTCCTCACCCCCATTTGAGAACCACTGATCTAGTCCATGATGGTATACAATTTGCTTTTTAATTACATGTGATGGGTGGTGTTTATCTTTTGAACTATTTCAGAGCTTTTCATCAGAAAGGAATAGATAGACTTTTCTTTCTCTGCTTCCAAGACAGGAGAGGACACTGGGTACACACAGCAATATCTTTAAGATGTATAAAGGTTTATCCATTACCTCAATTCCACTAATAGATACCCAATTTCTTATTAACCAAGGGAAGAATCTTATAATTCTGATATTACTTTCCACGTCTCCAAGTAGCTTCGAATACAGTACCACCAATGATAGAGCACCAGCTTTCCGTATTCACTCACATTTCACTATACATTATTAGGGATATTAAGCAATGCTACAGGGCTTTTCCTAATGCAACAGACATCTGTTCATTCATCATATATGATCTCCACTGGCTCCTTATAGCTCAAACTGCTGATTTTTATAAATGAAGTTTTTAAAGAACATAAAATATACAGTATATAAGAATCAATCACCTCTGAATATGCCAGATTCTAAATTTTATCACAATATTCCATAATACAAGAGTTCCTGCCAGAACAAAATATTGCTTCTCACATTTGTACAATTTTCAGTACATGCATTTATGCACAGCAGCAGCCAGATGAATGAAATAATAAAATGCTATGTCCCTTGGAAACAATAATTTTGAACATTTATGCCACCACACAGTTAACACCAGCGTTGCAATGTGTGGCACTGTAATTAAAAATTAAAGGCTGAAATATAAGAGCGAATCTCAGCCTCATTTTCATGGTTGAGCAATGTGTTGATATACCCACTGGGCCTGTTCAGCCTGGATTTCTGTCTTTGCTCTCTAACACCAGCACTGAGTTTTTTAAAATTGTGTTGAAAAAGGCTGGTTGCAGATGGAAATGGGCTTGGGGAGGAATGTAAGAGAATTACAAGCCACAGGGTTTTTCTTGTATATCAAGGGGCACAGTGTTTGCTAGACTGCTGATAACCGAGACACATTTTTTATTATTACTTAATATGGGAGACACACTTCACACCTTTCTCTGAAAAGACTTGCAGTTGGAATTGGTAGAGGGAATCAATACACACTCCCCAAAAAATGCCTCCCAGTGCTTTTGTGTGACTAAGAGTAACTACAGGGAGTCCTTGCTCCAACATAAGAACAATTTACTCTGGATTGCAATATGAATTCCCATAGGTTTTTACTAGGTGGTGCCGTAACTACATTGACATAAATGTCTCTTACATGCTCCCATAGTTACTCTGGATTGTAGGGTATGAGCACAATTCTAACCGTGTCTCTCAAAAGTAAGCCCTGTTGTGTTCAATGGTTTTTACTCCCAGGAAAGTATCTTTAGTAGTGCAGCCCAATCCTATCTAGTTTTCCAGGGCTGGTGTGGTTGTGCCAGTTGATCAAGAATCACTGCAGTAAGTGGAGTGATGCACACAGCAGTAGTTCCTGGAGGCTCAGTTGCACATGGCAGCATGAGCATGTTGACAGCATGAGCATGTAGTATGCAGGGTGGGAGTAGCAGATTTGTATCCCAGTGGTACCAGCATGTACCAGGATCTTATCCTCACTTCTTGAACCACTTCGTCCAATTTCTCTCCTCAAATTTGTTGCTCATACCAAATGAGGAGATCTCTTATGGCACATTGGTATCCTTGCTGACACAGTCTGGAGAAAGCAAAAGTAGAGAGTCTGAAGCATGAAGAGGTATTTCAAGATGTCTAGTATTGGTTCCAGGAAAAAAAACCAAATAAATGAATGTGCTGGAGACTTTCCCCCATAACTTGTTATGCATTGCAAATTTTGACACTTTCTATCAAGTTAAAGTCTTTTTCGCTGACAATATTCTTGTAAGGTGTCCACACTGCTGCACAGACTCATTTGATGGAGAAACTTTTCCCTTTCCCTTGGATAGGGCTGCAGCAACTCTGGATCCCAGCACCAGAGTGCAAGGACAGAAATGGGTAGACTTCAGACTTGCAGTATGAAATTTGCTTTAATTAGAAGAACTCCAATGACCAGGGCCAAATTCAATATACTGATAGGCAGTGGGGTGGGGGGGGATGTACAATTCAAATCCAAAGAACAGGTGCCTTTCAGCTCATGTTCAGTTTAGGAATGTGTTTTCAGTACCAGAATTGAACTCACATTCCTGTTGCACAGAAAATCCACTGAGGTTCTCCCCCTGCTTTCTGCATCGCAGTAATCTAATTCAGGGGGCCTGGAGCTTTTTTGTTATAGCCTTTGTTAAGAATTAGAAATCCTTGCCAATCTACTGCAAATCACCCAAAGATCAGCAGAACTTAATCCACTTTCTATCCATTCTGATTGCATAGCGCAGACAGAGACGCCAGCGCAAGCCAACATGCTTCTTTTTCCTAGTTCTAACTGGTTGGCAAAGCATTGGAGGAGAGAGCAAACTGTGTGGTCAGAACTCAGGGTGGCCCTTATGCTGGGAGTGTGCAGTGAAGGGAAAGACTTGAGGAAGGAGTGAGAAAAAGAATAACTTCAGATGAGTTTTGCTTCCTGTTTGTTTGTTTGTTTGTTTGTTTGTTTTTCAAGCAGAGGTTTAATAGAGTTGAGGAAATTTAGCAATATGCATGTTCTCCCTCTGGCGTTTCATATTTGATTTTTATATCTGAAAATATATTTTCCCCACACCACTGAGCAATCTTAATTCCTCCTTGTATTAACTTGCAAATACAGTACTATGGTGGCTTTTTTGCCTTCCTCTAAAGCAAACAGATACATTTAATAGATAGTGGGTGCAAGTTCAGTGGACAGCACAGTTCATTGGTCTTCCTATTCCTATGGTGACGTATGGAGGCTGGTGCATGTCTTTGCACTGGCCTAAGTGGCACAGGAGTGGCACAGAAGTCTCATGGCACTTCTGTGACATCCTCAGGCCAGCACAGGACTTGTGCTGTGGCTTAGGCTGGCCTAAGTGGAGTCACTGCTATCCATTGGCTCAATGGAATCTTTGTCTTTATGTGCAACTTTAACATTCCCAAGCTGCTTATGGGGAACAGCACTAGAACATTAATAAGGCACACCTTCCAAGTTGCCACAAACAGATCCCACAAACAAACCTGGCTCAGGCTGCTCCCCCCAGACCCCCCATGAGTTCCCTGGCCATGGAAACCTATTCCAAACTTTGCCCAGGACCCCATTGTAGCTCAGGCTAGTCTCCTTGCCCGGGTGAGTTCCCTTGCCATGGAAGCCTGTTCCAAACTTCCTCAGAAGTGTTCTTTACTCAAGTCAAAATTTCTGCACAAAATTGCTCTTTACCCAAGTCACTCTTTATCCTAGGTACCACTGTAATTGCTTTGACACCCATGCTGGAAAGGGGGGCAGTTTTGTTTGTTTATTTACTAATGATTGTTGTTTTATTGTGTCTCCGCAAGTGACAGTGGCAGGGTGCTACTAGTAGTAAGATAAGAGAGTAAGGGCACAATTCTCAACCTATTTAGGCTGGCATAACTCACCTGGCATATCATTCCATGGTGGTGTGGAGAGGTCAGTGTATGCATGTGCCCTGACCTAAACCCGAACCCCAAAGAGTGGGGCAGAACTTTTGATACCCCCAGGTCAGCATAGCTGGCCTAACTGGAGATTAGTATTGCAGCCTGAAACAATGGAAAGCTATTTGTTCCTTCTGGGTAAGATTTGTTTGTTCCTAGATATTAAAGTTATTTTAAAAGCCTAAAAACAGAATGCTCTTCACAGGAAATAGTTAACCCAAGACAAGACATTATGTCCAGTATTCCAGCCCCACATAAAGCATCCATGAGATGGAAAGTGGGCTTTAGTGTTTCTGTTCCCCATTTCCACACTTGAAGCTGCCTTGGATTAGAGAAGGCAGATTTCCAGTGGAGACAAGGAACATGTCTATACATTCAGAATGGCAGCTGGATTTACAAGTCTGCATATCAAAAAGCTTAGACATTGGCCTGCACGTGCACCAAATTATAGCTTTGTATCTGTTTAGAAAATACTTTCTACTTTGATATAGTTGCCAGGAGTCTATCAGTCCTGAGTGACTGTACATATGTGTGCTGCTTTCTATTTTAGGAAACAGAAATAGAATAATTACATTTGTGGCTATCAGTAGAAGTGTCCCCTTCTCCAGCTCCGCGATGTAGGAGGAAGACTAATTTGTATTTGTTCCATTAACAGATTTAGACTGATGGTTGCAAGATGGATCTCCTCCCTCTTAGCATGAGGATGCTTCAAAAGGATGACAAGGATTTTCTCACAATCCAAAATAATATTCTCTTGTTCCCATAAGACCAGGGATGTTACCAGGGTTCAACTCACTCAGTGCAGGAGGCCACCATGTCAACCCCACACTGTGGGCAGGGCAATAACCTAGATGATAGGCATGGTTATGTGCCATCACCACACCTCCATTGGTTTTTTGACCATAGGTTTTTCCAAAGTTATTTGTTTCACTGCAATTCTGCTGTAAATTACGCATCCAAAGGTATATAACATGATGGGATTATTCCTAAAAAACCATGATTTTAGCTATTTTGGTCACAAGTGGTGTCACCCCAATCACAGCAAGAGTGTTTGTTTCCTTACTAACACCTTATTGCAGTGGTTCTCAAACCTTCAAGCTTAGCGCTCACTTTTTCGAGTGATAATTTGTCCAGGATCCACCAGAAGTGATGTCATAGCTGGAAGTCACATCATCAAGCAAATTAAAATAAATAATAACATAAGCCAAGTGAATAACCACAAACCCCTCCCCCCCAAAAAATCAGAAGATTTTTAGTCCTACCCAGTGGTGGGATTCAAATAAATTAACAACAGGTTGTATGTCCTAATAAACTAAATTAGTAACCAGTTCTCAGAACCAGGTGCTGATTAGCAACGGGTTCTATACAACCTGTGAGAACATGCTGAAGCCCACCACTGGTCCTACCCAATGCCCAGGTCAGTGTAAGTTCTCTTATTTAAACCAGTTCAGTGTGATTTGGGATGAAATCACTTTAAATTCCAGCGCATTTCTTATTTGGGCTAGATTTTTTTTAAAAAAATCAAAACAGCAGTAAGCCCCCCCCCCCACCTCTGCCAAACCATGAAAACCCCAGAGGGATGAGGTTTGAGGTCCCACAATTGGGATTGGGGGTGGGGAGGTAGGGACTTTTAGGCTTACTTCTCATTTTGATTTCAGTATGCAGAGGGTCCAATTCAGTTGCTACTTACATCAGAAAAAATGCTTCCATTTGTCCCAACGAGATCTCCTTTCCTGGGGTAAGTGGGTAGCCAGATTTTTTTTGGGGGGGGGGGGTCAATAAGTTAAAGGGATAGGGTAAAATCTTTGCTTGCTCTGTGCCAAAGAGTATGGTCACTATTATGAAGCAAGCTTTGAGCCCCATGTTCTGAAGGAGAGAAATAATATCAAAAAATGTTGTCTAGTAATCACTGTGAGCTAGACCGCGTGTGTACCATATGTCCCCTTTCTGTCTGCACTGGAAGTGTCTTAACAATGTTGATCTCCCTGTCAGCAACTGGATGAGTCAGTGAGTACATAGGGTTCAAGCATATTTTATTTTAATGTGTACAGCAGGATAGATCTGAAAGGCAACAGGATGCAGGAGCAGTTTAAGAGAAACAGAATAATGCATGCTTTCTAACTGCTAATTCATCCTTTGCCTTCCACTCAACTCTCTAAAGCACAAGTATTCTTGAAATGATTAGGGTGAGGACATTGGATTTAGACTGCAGTCCTAAAGACACTTTCCTGGGAGTAAGACCCATTAAGCACAATGGGGCTAACGTCTGAGTAGGTTAGACATGGTTAGGATTGTTCTCTAGCATTTTGCTAGAAAGGGTCTCCTCATGCTTAGTCAGACTAACTTCTCTTTTTTCATACAATAGCTAAAAAAACAAGGGTGTAGTAGAGTTGGAATTGGGGACAACAGAGTTTCAGGGCTTCTACAGTGGGGACAGCAATGTTCAGGGTGCTCACTTTGAACGTTTTTTAAGTACTTAATTTAAAAAGCAGCTCCGTAGGAAGTGAAATCAGACATTTGTCTAATGCAGCAGTTCTCAAAGTCCTTCTTTAGGACCACAGGTAACTGGAAATGTGCTCAGATTCCCAAACTAATTGATTTCTAGCATTGGGGAAGATCTCAGACAGGGTTGTGGGCATCCCAGACCCTTGCAAGTAAGGTGAAAACTTCTAGGTTTTCATGGCACTATGAGCATTGCAGCGCTGCTGGGACATACAAGGTACACACACCAACCGAACTCCCACACCTGCAAATACTTACCTGTGGTCCCAACATCCAAAAAGGACTTTAAAAATAAGTGGCAGGAAATGAAAATGCTGATGGAGAAATTCCAAGATTCTTTTTTTGTAGTTGCTTCTAATAAGGCCCAACCTGATTCAGCTTTCTAGTGCTGATGCTACTGCAGTGTAATCTCAAGGTAAAGGAATCAATATTTGATCACCTTGAGGTGTCCTCTATGATTGTCCCTGTACTGCAGGATGTAGGGTGCGCCTCACTGGTATGGCTGCCTCTGCGCTGGAAAGATGGATAGGATTGGGCTGTTGATTGGACATGGTCATGTAGCTCTGGCTGTTAGATGTGCCATGAGGAGCTCCTGCACTATAAAAATTTACCACTAAGCAGGCCTCCATCAGCCTTGGAAGACTATGGTATCATGCTCGGCGCTTCATACGCTGCATGCGAAGCACGAAAGCCTGGGTTGGATTGTTATGGAGGATAGGCTGTTACCCAAGCAGCAAATCCCCCCTCTCCACGCCACTGAATTAGTCCAATGGAAAGGCAGAGCCAATACGATTGGATCCAGCTGGCGTCGCAGAGCTGGGCTGAGGACAGGCGCTCACCCTGTCTTGTGGGGCCGACCCGGATCTCGAATCCTGGCCTGCTGGTTAACAGGCACAGTGTCTTAACTGCTTGCGCCACCCACAGCCACTACCACTATCCACTATTTACCACTATCCCACTGAATTTACCACTATCCCACTGAAAAATTACCACTGAAAAATTTACCACTATCCCACTGAAAAAAGACAAGCCCATTTGCCTTCCAGTGTTTGGCAGAGACAGGTGAGTACCAGCACCTCTGTGGTCTCCCCACCAAGCAGACATGCCTATGATTACAAATAACATCTTCATGGTGTGTACCCCCACATTTATCATCTTCATAGTGAGTTATTAATTACAAGAAAGCTCCATGCTACCTGCTCACAAGAAAAAGGAGGATGATCAAGACTTTTCTTCTAGGACACAAATCAAAAAAAGAGGGCATGTCCTGGAAAAAGAGAACATAAGGTCACCCTGGAGAGAGAAGACAAGGGCTGGGGAGGAACTTTGAAAACTATTAACCTTGGAGAAAACTAGAAAAGAAAAAGAGCATCTCATCCACAGGAACTGTCCATTATATTACAACCTGCTTTGGTTTTCCCAAGAGGCACATTTTTCATCTTCTTTCTGGAATGCATGAAATTCTTTTATATAGGACTGTCGTTCTGGTCCAAAGTTGTTTCATCTGTATGTGTGTGTGAATATATATGAATGAATATATATGAATGGAACAATAGTTTTACAGACAAATGTATGCTTTGGTTTTTAGGTCACACTCAAAGCTGGCCTTAGGAGAATTTGACCAGATCAGACAAACTGGGCCCCAGTGCTTGAAGAAACAAGCGAGCCACAGATGGCTCTGTAGCTGATGTTTTGGCATGAAAAATTTCCATGGCAAATTATTGTGAAGAAAGCACAGTGAGTGGATGTCCCATTGGGGGGGTGTGATGCCCCTCCAACATCAGTATGGTGTCCCTAATTAATTGTGAAAAAACCAGTGGTGTGCCTTGACAATTATAGGCTGCAGTTAACCTAAGCTCCAGTTAGGCTGGCATAAGCCCCAGTATAAGTCCTGTGCTGAACTGGGGGAGTGACAAAAGTGCTGTATGGCACTTCTTCCCACTTGTGGGAGGGTTAGGCCATTGCACAGGCATACACTGACCTCACTACAGAAAGATGTTCCAGGTGAGCTAGGTCAGCCTGAATTTGTTGGGATTATGACCATAGTGCCTTGTCATGAGATGGAAAAGATTGAAAATCCCTTAGGAAGATGCATTCCTTCCTACAAGAGCTGTTTTGGAAGACCTTTATCTTGGAGGTGAGTATCTATCTAGGGTGCGTGTCACCCAGTGCGGAAGGCCAGTCGTCACCCCCATACATTGTGCAGGGCAACAATATGAATGGTGGATGTGGTTATGTGCCATTGCCCCACCTCCACTGGTTTTTTTATCCATACATTTTAATAAAGTGGTTTGTTTCATTGCATTCTGCTGTAAATTGCACATTCAATTGTGATGGGATTATTTCTAAAGACCATGATTTTAGTCATTTAGTTCACGTGCTACCACCTCCTTCGAGGGTGCCTCCTTTCTAACGCCCTAGTAATGCCCCTGATTGGGACCATTTTGGAAGACTTGTCCTCTCCTGGACTGACCTTCCACTCCAGCCAAGGCATGCTTGCTTACTCACCAGTAAACACAGCTGTGCAGTTCCCATCCATTTTTAATGAATTTCATCAGGGACCTCCTTTTGGGGTGATTTGTGGGGGTTGTGTTCATTGGATCAGGACAATTCTGGTGTCCTTAGGACAATTCTGATTCCTCTCAGCCTGCCATTTCCAATGAAATGAAATATTTGCCCACTCGCGACTAAAGCCGCAATATGGATCACTTTCACTTTCCATAGAGTTCAATGCATATTTTTAATTTTTAGTTTTTTGGCCATACCTTTTGATAGAAAGCTGCTATTTCAAAATGGATTTTTACACTGGATTCTGCTCTTTAATATGAATCCAGCGGTATATGACTTGATGGATTTGGACACACCATAACAAAGTTATGTGCATTTTAAGTCCCCCAGTGTGCGTCACCCCCCCTTGGGTGCATCACCTGGTGAGCGGACCACACCACCTGCACCATCCTGGTGACACCACTGCTTGGAGGGAGTGACACTTTTTCTGATTTTTAAAACTGTGATTTTAAATTTGTGGGGAGTGTGATTTTTTAAATTGTTTTTAAAATTTATCAGGATGCCTGTGATCAAAAAGTTTCCAATCGGTGTGACTGGGTAGAGACAAACATACACAGAGACTCACACATATACAAATATCCAGACCCACACAAACAGAGAGACTCCTCCACAAGAAAGACCCCAACACACACACACAAACATATAGATAGACCCTCCCTACCACAAACAGAGGCACCCCATACAGACACGCAGAGCAAGAGACTCCACACACAGAAAGACCCTGAACACACACAGAGAGACCCCACCACAGAGAGACCCCAGCCAGGGCCTGACTTAGGATTGCTGAGGCCCTAAGCTACTGAAGGTAATGGGACTCTTTATATGTCCAGCTGTCTTTCAACCAGTGATATTTTAGGGAGCAGGCGGGGCCCATTACTTACATCATAGGATCCTACACAACACAAAGCACTGTTGCTGTATGTAGGTTTTATTTGCTTTTTATCTTATATTTTGGAAATGTACATCCAGTTTTTTTCCTTTAACTTTTTGGAAACCCCCAGGAAAGTGGGGCCCTAAGATATAGCTTGTTTAGCTTATTCATAAATCTGGCACTGACCTCAACACACACAGAGACCCCAAACACACACACAAACACCCTCCACGCACACATACAAAGGGGGAGAATGACTCTCTCACACACAAAGACTCACACATAGAGAGAAGGAGTGGGAGACCTACCAGAGACCCCCAAATGCACACTTACAAACATAGTGAGAAAAGCCCCCTCAAACACACACACACACACACACACACACACACACACACACAGACTCCACATGCAGAGAGACCACCTTAGGCACACAGACCCCAAAAACACAGAGAAACCACACAAACACAGAGAGAGATGGATAGAGACCCCAAACACACACAAAGACAAAACAAAACTACACACACACCCCAGAGAGAGAGAGAGCGATTCCTCACACAAGAGAGACCCCAAAAGCACACCCACAAACATGGAGAGAAACGCTCCCACCCACCCACCCACCCACACACACACACACACACACACGGATAGAGACTGCATCACACAGAGAGACCCCAAACACACACTTGCAATGACAGAGACTCCTCACACACATAAGAGACCACAAAAACACACATGCACACACAGAGAGAAACCTTACAAACAGAGGGAAAGGGAGAGACCCAAGACACACAGAGAGGGAGAGAGACCCCAAACCTGTGCACGGACGTGCATGCATGCGAACACACACGGGGGGAAAGAGACCCCAAACCTACATAAACACAGAGAGACCCCCAAACCCACACACACACAGACTCCAAACCCACATAAACAGAGAGACCCACACACACAGACCCCAAACCCACACACACAGAGACAGAGACCCCCCCACACACACATACACACATACAGACATGGAGAGACCCACACACACACACATATATACAGACATAGATAGAGACCCCAAACACACAAACACAGAGCGGAAATCACACACACTGGAGAGAGAGACCCACAAACACACACCCAGGGACTGACTGACTGAGTGGGTGAGTGTGTGTGTGTGTGACTGAGTGAGTGGGTGAGTGAGTGAGTGGGCGGGTGTGCTGTGAGGTAGCCGTGCTGCTCCTTTAAAGCCTGTTCCGAGAGCGGTTCTCCTGACAGGGAAGCGCCTGCCTGCCTGCCTGCCTGAGTCTCGGGGGGGGGGGGGGGGGCGGAGCAGGGACTGCCTGATCTGCCGACAGGGGCTGCTTCTGTGTAAACCGAGGCTAAGCAAACACAGATGGGGCTGCGGGCCGCGTGGAGGCATCAACAATGCGGGCAATGCGGCTCCAGCAGCTGACAGGCTGAGAGAGGGAGGGAGGGAGGGAGAGAAGAAGCAGCGGCAGCAGCAGAGTCCAGGCAGAGGCAGCGAGGAAGGCAGAGGCATCTGCGGGCTCCCCGACGGGGCCACCATGAAGAACCTGCCGCTGGCGGAGGAGGCTGAGCGGTGGAAGCGGCTGTGCCTGCAGGAGCTGGGCGGCCTCAAGAGGCTCCGCAGGAAGGGCAGGGAGCCGTCCAGGACCCTTCTCCGCAGGACCTGGCGCCAGGAGCCACACGTGCAGCCGGGGGGCTCCTGCAGCGGCTCCACCAACACCCCCGAGCCCAAGGAAAGGGGCACCGGGCAGGGCAGAGCCGCCCACGTCGAGGGGCTCCACCTGCTGCAGCAGCACCCCAAGAAAGCCCCCCAGCAGCACCCCAGCAGCAGCCCTCTAGACACGTGTCTGCGGGCGGCATGTCTGAATGGGGAGGAGGGGGCGCAGCAGGGCAGAGGCTTCCCCGTCGACCCCAGGGTGGTGGGGGGTCCTCAGCAGCAGCCCCACCTGGAGAGCCCCTACTCCTCCGACCCCCAAGCCGTCTACCCCGGGTCTTCCCCCTCGCCCAGGAGGCATCGGCTCGGGGAGGCTGCGGGAGTCCCCTTGGAGATCAAAGCCATCCAGCAGACACGCAGGCTCCTGGCCAATGCCCGCGAGAGGACCCGCGTACACACCATCAGCGCTGCCTTCGAGGCGCTGCGCAAACAGGTGAGCGAGTGAGCGGCAGCCCTGGGGACAGGCACAGGGGCCGCCACAGGCATCCCCCCCCCCCCGACGCCTCCCTCCAGACCCTCCTGGAAATGGACAGGAACCTCTGCATCGCCCTCCTTTTCCTTGGGACAGGCAGCCTTCTGCTAATTCATTACATGGAATGCAGTGATTGTACCTAATCACATGTACTAGGTTTAAATTTAAGAAGCAATGTAGTATTTTAATTAACTGCTAGATGGGTGGATGAATTGTCCTATATACTTAGATAGGTATATACTCCTATATGTATGTCTCTGTGTGTGTGTACATACATACATACATATATATACACATATGCATATATATACACATACATATATATACACACACATATATCTCGTACATACATACATATATATACATACATATATACACACACACAGACATACATATACATATATATACACGTGTATATACACACACACATATATATATATAATATGTATAGTATTGTATACTCATATGTATGTATTATACTTGTGCATGTGTCTGCACATATATATTGTATGCACACATATATGAGGATAATGCATATTATTTTACAAGTGTATTTAGCTTTTATTTTGACAAATCCAACAATTTTCTTGGTTGTCCTACATTTTGTCCTCTTATGTGGTTATGACACATGGACACCCTGCTTCCCATCCATCCCACTGTGCCACTTGTGCCACTCACAGTCCTTAAAGTTTCTTTCCCAAAGTCCTTTCCCAAAGTTTCTTTCTTTCGTTCGTTCGTTCTTTCTTTCGTTCGTTCTTGCGTTCTTTCTTTCTTTCTTTTACTTACTTACTCACTTATGGGATTTATACACCTTTCCCATGCCAACACAAATGCCCAAGGTAGCTTACAAAGCTTTAGTCCTTCCCCTCCTTCTGTCTTCACAACAACCCTGTGAAGTAGGTAGGTGAGGCTGAGAGTGAGTGACTGGCCCAAGATCACCCAGAAAGCTTCATGCTAAGGGGTGATTTGACCCTGGATCTTCCAGGTCTCTGTCCAGCTCCTCAACCACTACACCATCCTGCTTCCTCCATTTCTGCCTGGGGTTTGCATGGACAACCCAATCATAGGAATGTCCACTCAGAAATCAGTTCTGTGGAGTCCCAAGGGGCTTAGTCCCAGGAAAGCATGCATAGAATTGCACCCTTAGTCCTATGCATAGGGTGCAGTCCTTTCCCGGAACTAAGCCCCATCAAACTCAGTTGGGCTTTCTTCAGATATACTTACTTGCAATCAAGGGTGCAATCCTGTGCATGTTTTCCTAGCTCAACTCAATTTATATCTAGCTGAACTCAATTTCCATTGAATTCAATGGGGTTTACTTCTGAGTTGACATGCATATGATTGGGATGTAAATTTATACATGTATAATTTCATGCATAATTTCCTGGAAGTAAGCCCCATTGGACTCAATGGAACTTACTTCTGAGCAGAAATGCGTAGGATTGGGCTCTGCATTCTGTAGCAGAGGGGAGCTGTTACCCAATGTGAAAGAAATGTGCTCTGCACATGCTCTCATTTCTTCTTCTTTTGCAAATTCTGGGAATGAGCTCTGTGTGCTTGTCAAGGATCCAGGGCTGGCTGAAGATATTGTGGCCCCTGAAATGGAAAATTCAAGTGACATGCTGTTCCACTGATTAACACAGGGCATTGTCTGCTGTGGAGCTGCTCTGTACTAATCACTTGTTCAGATGAGTGGTTTCTGGTCCATATGACACAATCAGTCAGCATCTCCAATATCTTGGCTCTGTGTGTTTGTTTAGCAACAAGTTCCAGTGTAGGGAGTGGGACTTACTCCAAGGTAATGTGCCCAGGATTGCAAGTCTCAGGAAGCAGTCCTATCCATACTTTCCTGGGAGTAGGCAAAAAATGAAACTTACTTCTAAGTAGACCTTTCACTATGACAATCCATGTTTAGGTCCTTGCAGTCTTGTATGGTATCCTGTAGTGTGGGCCAAGCTCTGCTCAGGTAAACTCTGCCCCACATTGCTTTTTGAAAGAAAGAAAGAAAGAAAGAAAGAAAGAAAGAAAGAAAGAAAGAAAGAAAGAAAGAATACTGATACTTAGCAGCGTAGACCACCCTGAGGAGACACACTGTCAATGACCTTTATAACACTGAGCCTCACTGAAAGGCCACTCAACACTTTGCGCACAAGGTTTTGGTCTTAATTCCTAATCTGATTATCAGGTTTCAGAGAAGGGGCTGCTTTGGTTTGGTAGAAAACCTTGAGAGAACATTGGGTTCTCTGCTAGGATAATTAAACAATGAATGGTATGCGGCTAATTACTTGACATGATGTGATTTTGGTGACCTATAAGTGCCTTCTGTCCCGCCACAAACTAAACTTGGATGAAACACTGCTGTTATCAAAAGTTCACATGGGTCTGCGCCTGGTGTAAATTATATCTTCCTGTTAATCAGATCCACTTTCCTGTCAGTCACACAGTTCTGCACTCAAAACATTTTTTCCAGAGGTATGTGATGCTTGCAACTCAACAAGCATCACATAATGTATTCGTTAAAAAGGCAGGCAACCTCCCCTTATGCATACAGTGTATTTGCCTTAAGTGCTGTTGAAGGCAGTGCAAGAATAGCTTGATTGAAAAGGCAGTTTGCCAGACCAATTAAGATAGTTTTCCATTTTTAAATACTTTATTTAAATACTTAAATTTAAATATTTTAAATTAAATACTATTTTCTGACTTGCATAAGTATAGCATTCTCATAATGGAACAAACTTCTCTCTCTCTCTCTCTCTCTCTCTCTCTCTCTCTCTCTCTCTGATATAATTATTCAAAAAACAGAGTCAAGATTAAACAGTCCAGTGTTTCTTGACAAGATTTTAATAGCCTTTCTAATAGGGGTGTTTTATGGTTAACAACATCCAGAGATTGAACAACAACAGTTTGTAAGAGCAACAAAGAATGTTGTGGCACCTTAAAGTCTAACATCGGCTGCAATCCTGAACACACTTTCCTGACAGTAAATCACATAGAATAGAATGGGACTTTCTTCTGAGTAGACCTGCTTAGGATTGCACCCATATTCGCATACTTAATCTTAAACTATGCTTACTCAAACATATTTACCCCATCTCTTAAAACTGCTCATAGCCAAACTACTTTGTGAACTTTTGTTGAAAAGCAATGTATAAATACAATTGATGGATGGATGGATGGATGGATGGATGGATAACAGAGAAACAAACCACTTGGCCAACTCTGTCTTCTGCAGGAAGCACCATTATAAGACCCAGTGACGCCAGCAACACTGTTAAGGGCTCATTCACTCCCTCATCATTTAACATGTATATTTGTGTGTGTGTGTATGTATGTATATGTGTGTGTGTATACACACACACACACACACACACACACACACATACACACATGCACAAAATCACACCCAGAATTATGTTCCAAGAGAACCTCTGCAGAACAAGCAGGTCAGCCTCCACCAGGATGTCCAAACGTTTTGGCAGGACTAGGGCCATATCATCTCTCTGACACTGTGTTGGGGGCTGCAAAAATGATTTACATTTCAAATTTGAATACAGTTACATACTGTACATTTACATATAAGAGTATATTGGAGACAGATCCAGAGGATTACATAACTTGCCTGAGAGCCGGATGGAGGGGTCTTGCCACATCTGAGGCTAACCACAGGCCACAACTGGCCCCCAGGCAAGGGTTTGGACACCCCTGCTCTATGCAAAACAATATATGGACAAAAATTTGGCATCAGGAATGGCACCATTCAAAAACTAGTGAGGGAATATTTCAGTTTCCCAGGCCATTCTGCAACAGTGCTTAAGGCTAACATCCCCCCACAGAAACATTTGAAAGGAAGATTAGATTGAGAAAAAAACCCGAATTAGAATTTATGATGAAATTTAACACCCTCATAGGTGGAGGTGGTCTGAATACAACTGGGGGCGTCTGATGTCACTACATAGTTATTTGGCATTGTGATGCAGTTTTTAGCATCAGTGGTATGAATTAAGCTTATTATTAAGTTTTGTTGTATTTCCTCTTGCAAATTCACTCAGATTGTTGTTGTTTTCATATGGTTTCTCAGTGAGGATTTCACTGCAAGCATCAAGTGTAGACTATAAAAGCTTTATGCTAAAATAAGAAGTCATTTAGGTTATGGTGCTATAAGATTCTTAATTGTAATAAGCATTTAAATATGGTTAGGATTGACACTACATTTATAGTCATTAAAAAACCCTCATCAGATTGGCCCTGTTTAAATTTTAAGGAGGATTTTAGGAGGTATCATTTCCAGACAAGTTTGTTGGACCCTAATATTTTTAGTAGTCAGGAAAGCACTGGAATGTGGCAGGAATTATTCTCTGTTTTGATCTTGTTCCATCAAAACACAACAATACCTTGCACTTTCATCTTGTTAGAGACCAAAACATGGGTGAAATAAAAAAAAAATAGATGAAATTTTTAAAATGGATAAAAGGATATCCTTACTTCGTTTGCAGATTACTTTACATCTTTCAGTGGCCAAAATAACTATAGCACATGCAAATGAGTTAGAACTAAACATAAATGAAAGAAAAATACAGGTGATACCTTTGTGGGACATCCAAACCCGTATACCCCCCACCCAGGTAAAAGGTAACAATGTCACCTGCAGGTTACCCTGCTAGTTGTGACTGATGCTAGGGAGCAGCACTCATGCCCATTTCTAAACCAAAGAGCCAGCGCTGTTTGGAGATCCCACTGTGGTCATGTGGCTGGCATGACGAATCACAAAATTGCATGGAACACTGTTACCTTCCCACATTGGTGGTACCTATTAATCTACTTGTATTTGCATGCTTTTGAACTACTAGGCTGGGAGAAGATGGGCAAGGGATGGGAGCTCACTCTATCTTGTAGCACCTGGGTTTCAAATCCTGGCCTGTTGGTCAACAGACACAGCATCTTAAGTGCTGGGGCACTACAGCCACCACTACACAGATTTTTTTTTAAAAAAAACTACCAACAAAAATCTGCAGTTGGATATCCCTTAAACCCAGTAAAGAGGACTGTAGTCCTCTGTAGTCCTCAGAAAGCATCTGGAGATCTTAGCTCCAATCACCTTTGGAAACTCTAAGTTGGGCCAAATCTGTCTCAATGCTGGTTTGGGGGACATGTGTTGAGCCACAAGCACAGATGTAAAATCCACAGTTAAGCAGCTCAGGGCGCAATCCAGAGTAACTACAGGGAGTCCTTGCTCCGGTGTAAGAACAATTTGCTCTGGATTGCATATGAATTTTCCATAGGTTTTCACTAAGTGGTGCCATAACTAAGGGTGCACGTAATGTCTCTTACTCAGAGACATTATTTAGTTACTCAGGATTGTAGTTACTCAGGATTGTAGGGCTTACCTGATTATTGAGGAACACCATAAAACAACATTGAACATCATTGAGGAACATCATGGAAATTTGGATGAAATTAGATGAAAGTGGAAAGTATATGGACGAAATTTTAAATGTAGCTGTAATTGAATGTGGTTGAAAAGAGCAAAGTGATGAAAGTCAAGGGATGCAAATACTTCATATGGCATTTCCAATAAATGCCTTTCAATCACAGGACCTGCACTATGGCATGTTCATGAGCATTAGTGCCTTCTAGACATGTGAACTCTTGGCTCACATGGGAGGAAGTAGCAGGAAAGTAGTTTGATTGCTCGAGTAATGGCAGTGCAATCCTAACCCCTTGTTAGGTCAGCACAAGTCCTGTGCTGGCCTGAGGGTGTTCCAAAATTTCCATAAGGCATTTCTACACCACTCCTGGGCATAGAAGTGTATCAGCCTCCCCACACCACCATGGGGATGGGGAGACAGGTGAATTACACTGGGCTAAGTTGGTTAGGATTGTGTCCTGAGTAAGCTACTCTTAAGCATCCACAGGAAGAACAGGATAACAGTTTAAACTACATATTAATCATAAGGTTTTTAAATAAAAAGACAATTATTGCAGTAAGACTAAAGAGTAATGCAGTACTGGTATTTATGTTATTATTTTAATAGTAAAATGTTCTAGGAGGACAGCCTGGTAGATAAACACAAAAGAGAGGACAGGAACAATAGTGATTTAGCACTTCTTGAGTGTACAGACCACATCACGTTTTATCTGTTTGTAGTCATTATGAGAATCCTATAAGCTTAATAAGTACATTAACATCATACAGCAGATAAGACTAGCGGGTTAAGGTCATCTAGAGCAGAGGCAAGCCTCTACCCAGGGAAGTCCCAATCCACAGCCTCAGCTAGCATACATGAAGCTGCAGTCATAAACACATTTTCCTGGAAGTAAAACCCATTGAAAGCAATTGGTTTTATTTTTGAGTAGACATGGTTAGGATTGTGCTCTGTGTAGTACAGCAGAAGATCACAATTATTCTCTAGTAGTCCAAGCTGGCCCCAGAGCTATAGTCTAAGAAAAACCCACCTTCTTCCTATGAGCCACAAGCAGAGCCTTCAAAATCTTGGGCTGGGGGGTGGGTTCTCTGTTGAAATTATAATACATTTTCTTTTTGTTTAAGAACTTTTCCAAAAAGCTCAGGTCTGAACAGTCATGATCTCTTATTCTTTTTGGCAAATGTGGACACTGTAGTAGAATGAAGAGTAAAAAGAGACAACGCAACACTCAGTAGAGTCATTCTGTTCATACAGATCAGCACCTACTACAGATTGGCTTGACAACATCAGTTGTAACACTTCCAACACCAGTCACAGCAGGTTCTTCTGTATCATGAGCCTAACTTCACAACTCTTTCTGTTAAAGAGATACTGTAGTAGTTGCCCATGCTGAGTAGGACATTGAACAAGGTCTCCAAATCCCTTCCACCTCTGTCATGTGCTATTTATTCCCCATAGAAGAATAGACAGTGTAGACATAGAAGACAGTATAGATTTTCCACCCACACCAATCAGTTTTTCAGACATTATGTCAAAGATAGTGATAAACTATTATCAAATGATACTTGAAATGTTTGTAGTGAGCAATATATTGCTTCCCCTGAAACATTTTGCTAATTTTATCAATCTTGCTTTAACATCTCTTTAAATGTCTACTCAGGGTTTGTCTTTTTTAAGTAAACCTTAAGGAGAGAAGTGTTTGCTTAGCTTGTGATGTAGCCAAAACAGTTGGCTATCTGACAACAACAGAGCCTCTGCGATTCTCATGTTGCATAGCATGATTGATTTTAAGGCACATCGATACTTGTGGGTTGATCTAGCAAAAGGCCCCTGCAACAGGCCAGTCAGGTTTCCCCAATGTCACATCAACCATGGTTTCGATGACTCCAATCCAGAACAAGTGGACCCCACCACCTCACGGGACAAACACTGAAGAAGTTTACTAGCTGATTAAAGCAAGGGCAACCTCCACATTTAAAGGGACAGATGTTTTAACGAAGTTTTTATTGTCTGAAGACTTGGCTTGTTCTGAATGTTTCTTTGGAAATCGAGTTCCCCATTGCCCCACTGTATGCTGCAATGATGTTTATTTTATCTGAAAATATTTCTGTTCTGTCATCCTTACCTATTCAGGTGATCTAAGGCAGCTCACAATAACAAAACAAAACAACTCTTAATTAAAAGGCAGCATAAAACAAACCCCCGCATTTCTAAACCCACTGCTAAGTTAATCCTGCCACCACTGCTGAAGATGACCTCCCTAAAACGTTTAACAGGAATACCAAGTGTTATGATCAGGAGGAAAATGTTGTGCCAGTGCTACCCCCACCCGACTCCAGATCTTCCAGTACCTTATGCTGCCACCCCGAAGGCAAACCCAATACGAGAGAGAAATAGAAAAAGAGATCCACTTTGGAGAATTCCCAAAAGCCTGTGCCAGAGGTTTTCAACCTTTTTCATCTACCAGCACACTTGCAAGATCGGCAAGGACACTGTCAGTTTTAAAAAATTTACAAGGCACACTATGCTGCTGCTTGTAGGCCATATTAAGAAACGCTTTTTATTTAATTAATAAATTCTCCAAAATCCCAAGACACACTTGTGAACCTCTCAAGATCATGGCACACTGGTTGAAAATAGCTGGCCTATGCATATGCAAGTTGCTTGCAATACAGGAGGTCTGGAACAAAGCTCTGTGGACCTCCGGGCAGTAGAAGAGTTAAACCATGTGGAGAGTTTATTGGAAGGAAAAGAGGGAGAATAGCATGAAGATGGAAGAAATACTGTAACAAGCAGGCCTATAAAATTGTAGCACTAGGATACTGGAAGTGGCCAAATTAAGATCATAGCCAGAATAGAACAATTATAAGTAGACATATATCAAATTAATTCCCTTATGCATCAAACATACTTATTCTAATATACTATCCTCAGGTTTCAGATTCCATTGCATAGGATTGCACAGTGCAATCCTAATCCCCCAGTTAGGCCAGCACAAGTCCCACCACAAGTCTTATTCTGGCCTGGGGGTGTTGCAAAAGTGCTGTAAGGCACTTCTGCACCACTCCCGGCGGGGGCGGAGGGGGAAGGCCAGTGCACAAACATATGCCAGCCTCCCTACTACAGGAATTGAGCCAATTGAGGAATTGGTAGAGTAACAGGGTAAAGTTTAGGAAAGATTTACCCCCAACAAATTGGAGCTAAAGGGAAAAAATTCCCCTAGAATATCTGAATCTTCAAATGGTCACCAGAATGAGAATGAGAGACAGATTTGTCTCTGCAGTTTGGAAGGAATGTTTGTACAAAGGGAGAAGCTTTGAGCCCTGATGCACCTTCTGGAATTTTTTCCCCATGTTTTTCAGGGCAGACGATGAGATATTTAAGTCTCACTCTGTGATCTAAAAAGATTCATTGCCTAGCTAGCCAGCTAGCTTCCCAGTGGAGCTCTAAAATATTTTAACTCCCAGCACAACTAAATAAAACAGATTCTTTAGAAGATAGGCCAATTCAGCACATGTTAAAGCCTATCATGGAGGTGACCTTGTTTTTTGATACCATACACTAAGCACTCAAACTTGACTAACTGCTGTGTTGTCTTTCTCACGCTCCCAATAAGGTCTCGTCTGATTCCCACCAGTATCCAAAACAGGATGTAAAAGATTCCCTATGTGCACCAGTTGCTTGATGGAGATGCCACCACCTTACTGCTCATGTCAGAAGATACTTGCTTTAGGTTTTTCTGGAACATGACATGTTATTACTGAAAAACTAGAGTGAAATAGAAGAAAATTTAAGCTAGTATAAATCTGTCCAGCTCTATGATTTTAGCTGATCAGAATCTTTAAAACCGTAGCGTCTCTAGCACCTTAATGACCAATTTATTTCAATACAAATTTTTGATAGATTCCAGTTTAGTTCATCAAATGAAATTGTATTGTTGTTTTTGCTGCAAGAGACTAGCAGACATTCCTTATTCTTTGGTTCTCAAACTTTTGGCATTGGGACCCACTTTTTTGAATCTATCAGGACCTCCCAGAAGTATGTCATGACTGAAAGTGGAAATTCAAGCAGGAAATTTTTAACAATCCCAGGATAACAACATATCCATATGTACCCAGGAGTAAGTCCCATTTACTCTATTTTAAAGGCATATATATAGTAGCATTTTAAAAGTACAGATTCGTAACATTTTCTCAAATGCAGTCACATACCATGGTAGCATTAAGACCACTATATTCAAAATAAAATATTGAAATGAATGGTGATCCACTTGGAATTGGCTCATAACCCCCCCCCCCCCCCCGGTAGATCCTATCCCACAGTTTGAGCAACATTGCCTTGCACTCCAATTACTGTTATTCTTGATTACTTAAGAGTTATACAAAATATATACCTGCAGAATCAAGAAATATTAAGATTTCCTATGTATGGTTCATGCAATCATCATATATTAGCTGACAAAGGAAGGCAAATGATGCAGATTTTCTCAATGTTGAGAACTACTTTTTTTAATCATTTATATTTGTCAGGGCACCAAGAAGAGAAGGGTGGCTTGGGCTCCTGCCTATCATTTGGATCCCCATCCATATAGGCAAGCAGTGTAAATTCGCCCACAGTACCCACACCCACCTAACTTATCTCCACAGTTTTGTCCTCTTCCTCCCACAAGTCTCAAAACAGATTGAGGCAAACTGTTTTCTGAGGTTGGAGGCAAACTCCAACCAGACTCACAAGGTTCGAGCTCCTTCCTTCCAGCTAATGTCCAACCCTAAGCCAAACCACTTTCATTCTTGGCCCTCTCCTTATATTTCTGTGGCTTTAGAAGGTCCCTTCCTCCCTTTCTGGTTCCATCTACCCAGCCAAGTGGGTTGCCTTCTGGTTCTAAGACCCCTCTTTTGGCGGATCAGAAAGTCATTGCGGACAATCCCTGGCTGCTCCAGTATTTGCAGGCACACTTTGCTCAAGGAGCTATGCCCTTGCCTGCCCAACTGAGACTTTTCCAGCCTCCAATGCTGCACCTAGCCTGTGTCCATTTTACAGCCCACCTCCTGGGTCAAGTAAGTCCAGTTGTAAGCATTTTGCTTTTGCTCCCCCAAATGCATACATGCACACATATACTGTACATGCACATATTTGCTCCTACTCCCTCCACATGCATACATACACATATTAAAAATGTATTGACACAAAGATAGTCCTATGTATCGTTGGAAGCAATGACTTCCAAAATTTTAAATATTATTTGCCATATATAGCAAAACACAACAGGCAAGATTGTCCAACAGATATAACCCTGTTGTGACAAATGCACAAAAGTAGGCTGGAGGCACAGAGTTGTTTTTAAAAAGATTTGTAAGTGGAGGTGGGGGGACTTTTGTTTCCTATATATTTCTTTTGTCCCATGGTCTCCTCTGGCCTAACAGGATGTGGAAGCTTTTGAAACAAGATAAAAACCTGAAAGTTACTGGTTATTGAAGATGAAAGTGGAAGGAGTATGCATTCCTTGAGATGCGATTGCTCTTTCAAGTTGCCTTCATCTTTCTTTAAAAAGCTGGTGTCCATCTTCAGTCTTCCTTCCCAGCTAGGCTTTGATAAGTGTCCCTCCAAAGAAATGTCCTAGGACTGTTGGATCACAGAGATTAACCCAAATTTGAGTATATTTTCCACCAAATCTATTGTCCCAATTTCATCATAGAATCATAGAGTTGGAAGGGACCTAGTAGGTCATCTAGTCCAACCCCCTGCCTGCAGCAGAAAATCCTCGTAGAGCATCCCCGACAGGTGCTCGTCGAGCCTCTGCTTGAAGATCCCCAGTGAGGGAGAGTCCACCACCTCCCTTGGCAATCTGTTCCGCTGCCGAACCACCCTCACTGTCAGGAATTTTTTCCGGATATCCAACTGGAATCTCCTTTCTTGCAGTTTGTACCCATTGGTTCTAGTTCTGCCTTCAGAAGCAGCTATGAACAAATGAGTCCCTTCCTCCCTATGACAGCCTTCAGGTATCTGAAGAGGGCAATCATGTCTCCCCTCAGCCTCCTCTTCTCCAGGCTGCACATCCCAAGTTCCCCTAACCTTTCCTCGTAGGGCTTTCCTTCCATCCCACTGATCATTCTTGTCGCTCTCCTCTGCACTTGCTCCAGTTTGGCTGCATCTTTCTTAAAGTGAGGTGCCCAGAACTGAACACAGTACTCAAGGTGAGGTCTCACCAATGCAGAATAAAGAGGAACTAGAACTTCTCACGACTTGGAAGCTACAGTCCTCTTAATGCAGCCTAAAATGGCAATTGCCTTCTTTGCAGACACATCACACTGCTGACTCATGTTCAGCTTATGATCCACGGCTACTCCAAGGTCCCGCTCACATGTTTTGCTGCCAAGCCAAGTATCCCCCATTTTATACCTGTATTTTTGGTTTTTATTTCCTAAGTGCAGAACCTTGCACTACTCCCTGTTGAAGTTCATTCTATTTGTTACAGCCCAGTATTCCAGTTTATCCAGATCCTCCTGGAGGTTTCTCCTGTCTTCTCTTGTGTTTGCTACTCCTCCCAGCTTGGTGTCATCCGCAAATTTGATTAGACTCTCCCGTATTCCTTCTTCCAAGTCATTAATGAAAATGTTAAAGAGAACCGGCTCATCTAGAAACTTGATTTGTGGATGTTTCTATTTCTGCAGCAATTAGCAGATGTCTATAATTGCAGCCCCTGAACGAAGGTCATGGCTTTTGAAGGAAAGGTGCTTTGAGCTTTAAGCATAAGGCAATAGTCAGAGTTATGTATACTGAGCAGGACATGCAGAATACATATACTGTAATCTACAACTGTGGACCATCTCATGAGCGTGGTAGCAATATAGATGCAGATGCAGATACAATCCATCTTCAATCTTCCTTCACAACTAGTCTTGGGTAAGTGTCCCTTATCAGAGTGAAGATGGACTGTGATGGATAGTCCCTTATCAGATTGAACATGGAAGACTGACGATGGACAGTGTCCCAGCTGAATCACAAAAATCCAGTGAATCACCAAAGAATCTCATTTTAAAAATAAATTCAATAATTTGTATGGAAAGGCTGACTTTTGGGGCAGTTCTTAGTTATGGTGCAAGCTAAAAATGAATAGATTCATGATAAGACTGGATTGCTCTATGCATTTCCCATAGGTTTCCTATAGGTTTCAATTTTAAATCTAATTGTATTTTAAGTGTATTTTAATTACGTTTTAATTTCTATTTATTATTATTTTAATGGTGTTTTATTCTTCTCTTATGTTAGCCGCCCTGGGCTCCCTCTTGTAGGAGAGGAAAGGCGGGGTATAAATTAGGAAATAAATAAATAAATAAACAAACAAACAAACAAACAAATAAATAAGAAAGACTAGGTACTCTTCCAAGCACTGAATGTTGGTGATGCAGCCTAATTGACTTTTATTGCCCTTTCTAGGTTCCCTGCTATTCCTATGGGCAGAAGTTATCCAAACTGGCCATCCTGAGGATAGCATGTAACTATATCCTCTCTTTGGCCAAACTTGCGGACCTGGATTACAGTGCTGACCACAGTAACATGAGCTTCTCTGAATGTGTGGAGCAGTGCACTAGGACCTTGCAAGCTGAAGGAAGGTCTAAAAAAAGAAAGGTATGTTTCAGAGGAGAGAAGAAAATAACAGAAGGTTGTAAATGAATGGGCATCAGTATGTCTTCATTTTATGAATATTTTCTTATTCTTGTTATAAATATTTTCTAATTCTTGCATAGCTGCTAGGGTTTGTATAAACTGGGTGCTTCGTTCTCAGTTCAAAGAGTAATAACACATTCCTAGCCATTTCTCCCTACATTTGCTCACCTGTGAGATTGTATCAGGATCCTAGGCTACAATCCAGAGTAACTACAGGACCTTTTTCACCAACATATGCCACGTATGGGAAACCTATGGGAAATGCATAGAGCAATCCAGAGTAAGTGCCTCTTACGTCTTCCCATGGTTACTTTGGATTGTAGGGCTAATGTGGTACAATCATTTGGACAAAATTATGTGTGAAATTATAATCCAGATGTATGACCAGAATTTTGCCATATGAAAGGTCCTTTTAAGACGGGCTGAAAAGGAGGAGTGCATGTGGCAGGCTTATGTGATCCTATGAATAAACTATTGGAGATGCCCATATTTACAGATTCTATAAACAAATATATAAGGTGTGTCCAGAAAGTGATGAGAATGAAGTTCCTAAGCTGGAGAATGGCTCTGTGAAGGGAGAAGCTAGCCAGGGTCACTTAGGGTGGGGTGTCAGGTATACATTGGAACAGCGATCAGTTACATTCCAGCCCTGTCAGAGTCAAGCTATCCTTTTTTGTGATACCCTGTTTAGGTGCCCCATATTTTAAAAAATGCAAGCATTGGGAACATGATACAATTTTGTGTGAAATTAGATAAAACTTGGGAAGAAGAAACTTGGGAAGAAACTTGGGAAGTAGTGAGGGTAGAGAAGCTGCACTATCATCTCCACAAGTGTACCAATGGCTCAAGGCCTTCAGGGAAGGACAAGAAGGTAGTGAAGATGAACAATCACAACTGAGAAAGGAGGTGACTGCATGCACATACTGTTCAGTTTTTTATGAAAGGGATGTCCTGATCATTGAAAACTCCTGAAAATCCAATTTGGTACCTTAAAGAATCATGCACTGCATTCCTTTGGGTTTCTTAAAGTCTGAGCCAGTTAGCTGAAATCATCACCGATCTGTGCTCAGGAGGAAACCAAGCATTCTGCCAGTCTTCCTCCGGGAAAGTGACATGGGTAAATTAAAAGAGAGATTGATGCCTTTGTTCAGAGTTTTATGACAAAAAGGGTTCTATAAACTTCAAGTGAACTTCCTGTCTGCATTCAAGACCTTGTTGTCATGCAGGGTCATAAATCAGCTGGATGGTAAAGGAGAAATGCATAGCTGAACTGATGAATATTATAAACCTTTTGCCCTACCAAGAATTGCCTCTTCTGCTCATCAGTGTTATTTCTGTTGACTTCCGTGCAAATCATGTTTAGGAATGTAGTTGATGTTCCCACTCACCTCCCTTTGTCAGCAACTGACATGCCTCGATCAGGGGGCTGAGGAGATCGATTTGAATGAAATTAGTACCAGAGGTTTGTCATGAGGCAGGCAATCCTAAGCATCTAAGCAATCCTAGGCAATCTACTTAGAAGTAAGTAGCATTGTGCTCAGTAGTACTTCTCCCAGGAGAGTGTGGTTAGGATTGCGGCCATAGAGACAGTTGGGGGAAGAAGAAGAAAATCGGAAACAAAAGAAAGAGGTTTCTTCACTGGCATAGTGAAGAAATGTACAATGCTGGTCCTCTGGAATCTCACAGTATAGGTAAAGGTAAAAGTGAACCCCATACATAGGTCACCAAGCTAGTTTTAACCAACTCTACTGATCTTGCAGTCTCCACTGCAAGTCTGAAAAGCCAGTGTTGTACAAAAACAAAGTTCTCACAGAACACTTATTACCTTCTCACCAATTTGTACATATATTATCTATTTCCATTTACAGTTACATTTACTTTCAGACTGCTAGGTTGGTAGAAGCTGGGCAAAAAACAGGGGGTCTTTAACCACTGAGCCGCTATAGCCCGAGTGGGAATCTTGCAAGGAAGGGCAATAAAAAAGAACAAGTCAACTCAGGGTAAAGATGATATATAGGTGGTGGCAGCCACTGTCCCAGGTGAGCAGGCGGTCCTGTGACCACTTTGCCTCAAGAAAGCATCAGGTGACATCAATCTTGATATAGTGCAAAAAGGAAGCAAGGAGAAGAGGGCAAGTGACAATGTGTCCCCTTTTTCCAGGATGTATCCTTTTTTTAAGCCTTGTCTTGGAAAAAAAAATATTTTCATTTTCCTTGTGAGCTGGTAGCATGTAGCTTTCTTGTAATTAGTTATAGGTAAGTTACATGTAATAGTTTTAAATTTTATAATTAGTAATATGGTCCATAAATGAACAAAAAAGCAGGCCTCCATCAGTCTTGGAAGACTATGGTATCATACTCGGCGCTGCATACACTGCATACGCTGCAATTCTTGGCTGTTCCCCAAGCAGCAAATCCCCCCTCTCCACGCCACTGAATTAGTCCAATGGAAAGGCAGAGCCGATACGATTGGATCCAGCTGGCGTTGCAGAGCTGGGCCAAGGACAGGAGCTCACCCTGTCTTGTGGGGGCGACCCGGGTCTCGAACCCTGGCCTGCTGGTAAACAGGCACAGTGTCTTAGCCGCTTGCGCCACCCACAGCCGTAAAATGGAGTACAACAACAGGAAAGCAATATACATGAGCATTTTTAGCTTTTATTTTGTCATGTTCTCAATTTTTCTTGAGTGGCCTACATTGCGGGGGCTCGTCCTCTTCTGCATTTATGACGTCTGGTCATCCTGGAAGAAGGGTATTTTCTGGAAAGCAACTACAATTGTAATTGATCGGTTAAAACTAGCCAGTTAGAAAACATTTGCCTTTCTGCTGCCCATTGAACATTAGAAGGGCTGTAAGTTTGGGGAGATGATGTCCACAGTTTGGTCCCTGCCCCCTAAGTTTAAAAGGCTTCCCAATATCTCTGCATGAGCTCTTGGTCTTTGAGAGCTGCTGACAGGCAATGGAATCCACATTAGGCAAGATGGACTAATGGACTGATTCTGTATAAGGCAGTTTCATACATTCATGGAAAATTGGAAGCTGGTTTCTGGTTTCAATGGAAGCCATGTGGACACCTCAGGTTAACACCAGTGACAGTGTCAGTATCTGACCTAAACACAGCTGTAAGTCTTAACAGGCTGCAGGAGACCAGACGTCTCTTAGCTGGAGCCGCATGATGCTTTTTCATTTACGTTTTTTGAAACAATTACCTGTATATACAAATGTACTCAATGTGAACAGTAGGGATGCTGTAGGGAAATGCACTTGCTGTGTTCTTGTCGGATGTAAATTTTCTTCCTGGGCTGAGCACAGTAAAAACTGGTTCTGGCAGTTTGCAATGGAAGCATGCTGTGCGCCAGCAGTCTTGCTCGCCCTTTCCATCGCTGATGCCATTTTGCCCCTTTAAAAAAATGATTGCACAGTTCAAAAAATAAAGAGTGGGGGTCCCCAGTGTATATTCCAATGAAATAAATACATTTTATACAGTGTATATTCCAATGAAATAAATAAATATATTCCAATGATATTTCATACATTATTAAAAGGCAGCAATATCACTGAAGTATGGATGAAGGGGCATTCCTCATCACTGGGGAGGGGTTCCAAAGGGATGTCTTTTAGAGGCCTTCTGAAGCTGTATGTGGCCTCCCTGGACCTCAGAAGGTCTCCAAAAGGGATTTCTTTTCTTGCAAGATAACAGAAGAGCCAGATTCTAGGAGGCCTTCTGAGGCTAGAATGAGAGTGTATGGGATATGGGATTGTCAGAATTTTTTGGGCTCAGGGTGCCTAATCCCATAGCTGTACCACTTTCCCTCATCTTCTCTTTCTGGTACAATAAGTAGACCCTGAACCCAACCCTGCTACTTAGTCCAGCAGGGGATGCATATATTTAATAATATTGTCTTAGGGCACAGTCCAGAGTAACTATGGGGAGTCCTTGCTCCAGTGTAAGAACAATTTACTCTGGATTGCAATATGGATTTCCCATAGGTTTTCATTAGGTGGTGCCATAACTACAGGTACCCGTAATTTATCTTATGTGCTCCCGTAGTTACTCTGGATTGTCGGGTTATATGTCTAATTAGTTCTCAAACATCCATAGTTGAATTATTTAAACAAACCCATACTTTTTCACCTTGTCATTAGTTTGTTTTTACGGGGTGGCGGAGTGTGTATTGTATACTGTTTTTAAACTGCTAAGGACTTATAACCCAATCCTATGCATGCTGACTCCGACGCAAGTCCCATTGTAGTCAATAGGCTTACCCGCAGGAAAGGATGCATAGGATTGCAGCCTAGGTAGTTCCAAGAAACTATCAATTGTGGGAATTTCTGCTGTACTGCTGAAAGATTCAGTGAGCCAAGATAATCAGTCCCCACCAAGCCCACCCAACGTCAGTATGTAGCCCCACTGTCTGTTGGCCCTCCCTCCTTCTCTCCCTCCCTCTGGCTCTTTCAAACTTGTTCTAGTGCTCCATGGCATGGCAAACTTTTCACAGTCTCAGAAAGTAGCTGATTGAAGCATGTTCTGGCAGGCAAAAGCAGAAGAAGTAACATTTACCAGCTTGTCCATAACTTTTTGTTTTGTTTTGGATGTTCTGAATCCACTATATTCCATGTTCCTGACATTAAGGTTGGATTGGTTAGATTTTTTTCCCTTTCTTCATATTGTTATTACAGTTGGAAACAAGGGGTGAGTGTTTTTGTCCTCTCCCTCTTCTAAAGGAAAAATTTCAAGATTTTCAGACTTAGTGAGCCCCCATTTATCAGCTCCTACATGCTAATCCTGCCTGAACAGATCTACTGGATATGCTAGTAGCTCTCAATCCATAGTAGTTGAAGAATAAAAGTAAAATTTCCCAAATTTTGGATAGTAAGTGTATACTTTTCCTGAATTAAAATAAGAGATTTATTTTATTTTTATCCTTTTGAAAGTTTCCTTTTGAAGAAAAAAGAGTAATCATTACCAGCTCTTATGTTTTGGCTTACAGCTACTCTTGCTGTACAAAGGACAAAGGTCTACTTGTGCAGAAAGACAATTGGCAGCTTCAGAGATGCAATGGAGTTGCATCTCAGAGGAATGGAGACATTCACCTGCTTCTTTGCGTTGGCAGTGACAGAACAGTCTGTTCATGATTGATACATGATACATTGATACAAGTGGGTTACTAATCCCACTTCCAATAGAGGCTGATCAAAAGGATCCAAGACTAGGAATTGTGCAGAGATGTCATGGTAGCTTCTGTGTGGATATTCTGGGCTTTAAGTCGTGTCTTACTTGTTAGCATGCTAACGTAGAACACTGTTGGCACACCCTAACTTATGGATCGGGTATCTGTTTCTGTATTAAAGAGTCACAGAAAATTCAGATCATCACCCAACCAGGCAACAACTGAATGATCTCTTAACATATATGTAGTGGTGGTGATGGGAAGCCAGGCGCTATCTGCGGTGCATTACTTTAAGGTCCTCAAGGGGACACCAAGGCATGCCTCACAAACCAGTCCTGACTCTCATTGTTATATCTCAGAATGATTTCAGAACCAGGGTTCCCAGAAATATATATGTAGCATGAGTGTATGTGGAATGAGTATTTAAAGAGGCATGAACACACTCTTCTAAATACACATACAATATATGTTCACTGCTGGAGTGTATGTGTGTGTGGGGGTACTACTCACAGCTTTGCCTTAGGGGTCTGATTCATTCTCAGAATCACATGATAGTTAATTCTTTCAAATCTCAAAGTCAAAATTTGACTCTCATAGTGTAATCCCAACCAATTTAGGCCAGTGCAAGTCACCGATCTCCCATTCCCACCGTGGCATGGGGAAGCTGGTGCATGTCTGTGTACTGGCCTAAACCCCAAAGAGTGGCACAGAAGTCCTTTATGTTACACCACAGGCCAGCACAGGACTTTTGCCAGCCTAATCAGGGTTTAGGATTGTGCTGACAGAGAAGATCCTCATAGACCTTTGAAGGCTGTGAAAATGAATTGGAAAAAATCCTTCTTGCTACAGATTCTTCAGTGACACTACCAAAAGCCATTTATTCCAATCCCTGCCTCTGTACATACATCATCCACACATTTGTATGTACTTTATTTCTTCCTGAGCACTGTCCTGACTGCTTGACCTGGGCACTGTACATCTTGGTCTATTGTTGAAGCGGGCAGGCGCATGATAAGCATTGCCTTCATCTTACCTCTTGGTGAACCTGAGCAATGAGGGAGCAGAATGTGACCCTCAAAAAGTATCTCATGTATGTTGCAATCACTCATCTGCTGGGGAAATACCTTTAGAAGCCCAGAGAGGATGGAGTTTTCTTGGCTGCCCTCTCCCTCCTCCACCACCACCCAGCCACTCTGACTCCAGTGTTTGAAAGATAATATTGCTTGCTTCATTAGTTTTCTGAACATAACAGTGACTAGCGGTTGGGGGAGGCTGTTGACCTGCAGCTGGTTAGCTTGCAAGGTTTTTTTATTGGGGGGGTTGGTTGTTTTTGGTTTTGATTAGTTGTTCTGCTAGTGAGTAACATTGTTGAGCAGATGGAAGCTGAGCTGGAGCTGGGAGGGTTTTCCTTCCCCCCTCTCCTCCCTCCCCTTGGCTCTCCTGGCAGTCGCAGACTCCAGATGTTCAGAGTGCTAGTTGGGAAGTCCTGCTGGCGCCACTCAGGGCAGAGGGCAGGGGAAAGGCACGCGAGCTGGAACCCAAAGCACTCAGTCACTGCAGGATTTGGCACATCCCCAGCTTTTTGCTGGCACATTCCCCAGCACTCTCCTAACCATCTGTTCCAAAAAAACACTTTCAGAACCTCATCATCACTCAGGATACAACACTGAGAGCAGCTGTTAGGGAGGCAGGAGGGGGAAAAACCCTGCAAAAGGTCCCTTTGTGAGCAGAGGAAGCTGGCGTATAAATAACAGCAGAACAGTTGCGGCTCCATAAAAGTTTTCTGCTAGAATTTGTTTTTTAATTACACACACACAGTTTGTAAAGATTGAAAAAGAGAAAAAATAATGTAAAAGAATAGCATACTGTTTGTTGAGAACAGCCAACATCAGGCTTGTCTACTTCAGAGATCGGATGATACAAAAATAAGGCATAAATAACAAAATGGTTCTTCTTTCAGGATTCCCTGAGACGCTGTTTTTAAAGGATGCCGTTTTGATTTTTAAATGCAAAGAAAAATACAAGAGATGCACAGTGTATAGCAGTGAAATTTTCCAGGCAAAGATGCAGATTCTAAACACTGTCATGGTTAGTTGAACTTGTGATTTTGAAACCCTTTAGCAAGGCCTACCAAGCCAACAAAAATGTTGCCACAAACAGTTGTGCAGCCTGACTGTGAAACAGTTGTGCATGCTTACACAAAGGTGATTCCATTTGATGAGGTTGACTCCCAACTAGTGTGCGTAAGACTTCAGCTGAAGTGCCCTATGGAAGGCTTAGGCTACAATCCTAATCTCCAGTTAGACTGGCCTAAGCCCAGGGATTTGTCCTGTGCTGACCAGGGGGTGTCACTAAAGTGCCATAAGACATTTCTGCGCCACTCTTGGGGAAAGGTTAGGCCAGTGTACGAACATGCGCTTGCCTCCCTACATCACCATTGGAATGGGAAGACCAATAAGTTGTGCCAGCCTAGGTTAGGATTGCACCCATAGGAGACTAAGGCCCATATCCTAAAGTCAAATTAAGCCCTTTGCTCCAGAGCAGTTAAGGTGACTTTCCATAAGATAACACTAGAAGGTAATGTAATTGTGTGGACCCGTAACTGCTCTGGATTTTGCCCTTACATTCTAATCCTATCACCATCAGCTCTACTGGGGTAACAGTGCCATTAAGGATCTGCTGCATCCAGCAGCGCTGTTTCGGTTGCTGAAGGTCTCCTTGGGAGAAGGGGATTTTCTTCCCCTTCTCTGGGGAAAGCCCAGACCCTGCAAATGGGGCTTCCCAAATCTGCACCAGGTAGGATACAGTGTAACAGAACTGCTTTGGTCCCAGTCCTCTTCCTGAGCCAGTTCCCTGCCCTACCCCCACCTCATTTTACCAATCCCCACCTTCCCCCACTTTAAAAACACCACCAGCCACTGTTGGCTCTGGAGCTCAGTGCTGGTGCTGAGGTTACATAGGAATGGGCCCTCAGATGTTAAATTACCTTATCCAGAAGCATTTTTTTTACTTTAGGCTGCAATAAGTGCCGGATTTACATATAAGCTAAACAAGCTATAGCTTAGGGCCCCACTCTCTTGGGGACCCCAAAAAAATTTAAAGGAAAAAAAGATATACATTTCCAAAATATAAGATAAAACCAAATAAAATAAAACCTACACACAGCAACAGTGTTTTGTGTTGTGTAGACTTCTATGATGTAAGTAATGGGCCCTGCCTGCCCCATATAAAGGGCCCCATTACCTTCAATAGCGTAGAGGCTCATCAAACCTAAATCCGGCCCTGGCTGCAATCCTAATCCCCATTTAGCCTACAATCCAGAGTAACTACGGGAGCACGTAAGAGACATTATGTGTACCCTTAGTTTCTGCACTACCTAGTGAAAACCTATGGGAAATTCATATTGCGATCCAGAGCAAATTGTTCTTACACCGGAGCAAGGACTCCCCATAGTTACTCTGGATTGCGCCCTTAGTACAACATAGGCTCTGGCATAAGTCTTGAGCTGGCCTGAGGTTGTAGCAAAATTGCTGTAAGGCACTTCTGCCCATTCCTAGGAGGATAGGGCAGTGGGCCCCCATGCCATCATGGGAATGGGAGCAGGTGAATTGTGCCAGCCTGAACTGGTTAGGATTGCAGCCTGAAATCTCAAGATCAGATTTGTTTCATAATTATAACTAATTTATGCAGCTCAGTTGAACAGTTTCAGAGCTTTTCAAACAAAAGAGTCAGACAACACTATTTTGCTTATATTTGTGACAATAGCCAAGCCTGGCGTTCCCATGAGATGTGGCAAAGTGGTCAGTTTCAGTGGATTAAGCTGGATGGCCAAATTCGCCATCACAGGGTTTCCAGTCATGCCAGCTCAGCTGGCCTGCTGCCTATCTGAATCTCCTGGCTGAAGAACATTGTCTGCTGAATGCTTCTCTCCCTTCGCCATTTCCCAAACCATCTTCCTTGGCTCCCACTATGCACACTTTTGCCAACAGCAATCTGTGCATTTCTGCTCTTTGTTGGGGCCGCCTAAGCAGGCAGTTGGCAGTGTGATGAGACAATGTGAGCTCAATCCTAAAACCAATCCCAAAGAAAACCTGGTTAGGCCAGCACAAGTGCCATGCTGGCCTGGATGCCGTAAGGCTCTTCTTCGCCACTCCTGGCCAGTTCTCTCTGCCTGGATGCTCCTTCAAAAGTATGGATTAGGCAGAGAATTCTGAACATCTACTCCCAGCCTGCTCCAACCAGAGGGGTGAGTGAGTGAGTGGCAGGCAGTGGCGCTTCACATAAGGTACCTGGAGGGAAGGCTGTTTACTTGTCCTTTGGGGCAAAGAGACTGAAAGCAATGCTGTTTTTCCATAGCTGAAGCTTGCTCCAGTATGGGGAGATTGGTGGGCATCCTTCCCAACATTCACGGTTCAATAAAGCAAGTTCACACACCCGGAAGCCAGCACAAGAGACTTGCACCAGCTTAAGTTAGAGTTTCATTCAGACAGAGCAACCCCAGATCTAACAAATGTCCTTGCACAGCCTGGGGGTATCATAAAAGTGCCATATGACACTCCTATACCACTACCCCTGCAATTAGGATATCACACATCAGTACATCATCCTTTCTGCACCACCCCACATCTCTGCAAGTTAAGATCATTACCCAGTCAATGCATTAATGCAGAAACCTGTTTTCATTGGGGCTTTCATATAAATCTACTGTTTTCATATAAATTAAATCTCTGACATGAGTAGAAAAATGGTGTTTGAAACAATTTGAGATGAAAAACTTCAAAACCAACTTTTTACTCTTGATATTAAAAACAGAGCTTTAAGAAGGTGGCAAATATTACATAATACGATGTTCTTTCAAAACTGAGCCGGTGAATACAGTACACATCATGATTTTTCTTTCATTCACATTGGGGGAGGGTGCAATTTTTGCTGTTTGGTACTCAGAGATTAACATCTCTGCTTCCCCAAAGAGAATATTATGAACTGTGCAAAGTAAAATCTCAAGACAGTATCAGTAAGATGTGATTTGGGTTATGGAAAGTGGAATGGATAGCACAAAGGTATTGCAAGGAATAGTGATGAAATAGATTGAAAGATAATACAAGTGGGATCACAGCAAAATGTAGCAAATTGATTTTCATTTTTGTTTTCACAACTCTATGGGGTAGGATAGGATAAGAGGGAGATAGGATTGCTTCAGAGGCACACAGCTCCATAGGGCTGTGTTTGAAATTAAATCCCAAATCCCCCTCTCCATGTTTTACACCACTCCCCACTATCCTTAGATGCACACAATATAGAAAAGTATTCTATTTTTTTTAGATTTGCAACATTGCAACAGTGTTTAAGGCATTAGAATAGTGATTCATAACAATCTTTCTATTTATTTGTGTAGTACTCTTCAGGGAGCTTAGTGTTTTTTATTTATTTTTCATTTTCATATTTCATTTTTATTTTCACAACAGTCCTGTGAAGTATGGAGAAGGGTGGGAGGGAGAGAGAGAGAAACAGCACATCACTGTAGCATCTGAATCAATGCAAAATGTATATGATTATAATTGTCTATTTTAGTCTCTTCCTCCTATCACCTTTTTTGAAAAATCAAAGACAATTTGTTCACAGTAATTGCATTGTGATAATTAATTTACCATCACCGTTATTATTGTTGTAAATTGCAGTGTCATAGCTTGAAGCATTTCATAGAAGAAACTAAGAACAAATTTGTAATAACCTTGTTTTCATACTAAAGATAGGGATTTATTTCAAGACTCATTCTGTCCTCCTACCTATTCTCATAGTCATATGGGTGCAATCCTGACCTAGTCTGGCACAATTCATTGATCTTCCCATTCCTATGGTGATGTAGGGAGGCAAGCGCATGTCTAAGCACTGGCCTAACCCTCCCCATGGAGTGGCACAGAAATGTCTTACAGCACCCCCAGGTTTCCCCAGGATTCATGCCAGAGCTTAAACTGGAGCTTAGGATCGCAGCCAGTGGTGGGCACCAGCAGGTTCGCACCTACTCTATAGAACCGGTTCTTAACAAGAGATAGTACATATAAAGTTTAAAAATAGCCATTTAAAAGTGGCTGCCAGATGGACAGAGAACCGGTTCTTAATTTCTTTGAAGCCCATCGCTGATCACAGCCATTGTCTTATACCATCTGCTAGCTGGTGGGGCAAAGTAGTAAGTTCTGGATGTACTGCAGTGTGCCACGTAAGGGCCCAATCTCACTCACTATGGAAGCTATGCCTGCAAGTGATAGCAATGCTCAGGTATACACCAAACCCAATGATGTCTTCAGCATGTTCCCTTCACTACCTTGATTGGAATAAATGGTGAGTGGAAGGTGCTGCTTGCACTCTGCAGTGTGGCACCTGCAGTACTTTCCATTTTGGCCCCATCTAGTTATGCTAATGGGTAAACTGGCAAATGTAACTTGTGCGCAATCCAGAGTGACTACGGGGAGTCCTTGCTCCGGTGTAAGAACAATTTACTCTGGATTGCAATATGAATTTCCCATAGGTTTTCACCATGTGGTGCAGTAATTACGGGTGCACGTAATGTCTCTTACATGCTCCCGTAGTTACTCTGGATTGTAGGGATAGAAAACTACCAAATAGGGACTGTGAATATCATGTTGGAACTATAGTCATGAGCTCAGTTTGTCTTAGATAAATCACTCTTGCTTTTTCATAATTTTTGAGGCAAATAGGATTTTAAAAACTTTTTTGAGGTAAACTGGAATAAATTTCATTTAACTAAAACTCCAATCTGCTCTCTGTTCTGAAATCAGAACATTAGCAGTTAGTGACTTTTTTGCTTTTTCTGTTAGACCTTTCTGTGAAGGTAATTTGGAGATGTGGTTAGAAATATGCGCCTTTGAATGTTCATGCACTTCATTGTGAGAACTGTGAAAATTGTTTTCAGCCCTTTTCAGAAAATGTCCTATATGTGGAATGATGTGATAGGAAGGTGTACATTAATGTGTTCCAGTTCAAGAAACAAAAGGTGCAGAGTTTAAATAAAACCCCATTCATTTTGGTGAAGGTTCTACAGGACAACTTCCAGGTGTACTGTCCTCTAAATCCACAAATCTACCCATGACCATAGGAGAGGAAAAACAAGGAACTTGGCCTTTCCTTGCCAAGATCCTATAACCACATTCAGCAGGAAAACTTGAATTGGGAGATACAACAGTGGAAACTAAAAGGGGATGGTGGTTCCAGCAGAACTTCACAAGAGCTTTGGCTGAGTGAATCAGTTAATGTGAAACACTCCAACAGCAGCCAATTCCTCATTTATTAGGGCAGCTGTCATCTTCAGAAATTACATGAATTTCAAACATTTTACAAAGTGTCTGCTATCTGAAAGGGAATCAGATGTTTTAAAAAGTTGATGGCAGCAAGAAGAAAAGGGCAGGAGCAAAGGATTCTCCTCTGGTGATCTCACATTCATGAGAGCAGGCATACAAAAATTGAGATCCACCAAACCATGAAGTGTCCCCACTGCATCCAAAGAAACTGGAAGTTGAACTTCTGAAAATTTGATGCAGAAGTTTTCCTTTCAGTCTATTCATACGCTCTTTCAAGCAGTGATGCCACTTTTGTGTAAGAGGGTGGGAAAAGGCCCAATCCTGCGCTTCTCCAGGACCAGCACTGTTCCAGCCCTGGCACTGAGTATCACAAACATGCCATAAAACATGTCAGTTATGCCCAGAGATCAGGGAGTGCAAACTGCAGGGCTTGGGGTTTTCCTGAGGATGCGGGAACTAATGTCTGCTTCCCCCAAGGAGATGTCTAGCAGCCCCAATGGATTAGGCTGGGCTGAAGGTTTGGGAAATAGTATTGGGCTGTTTAGTACTGTGGTGCATATCCCCAGGGCCTCCAAGAGAAATTTTTAAGGTGGTACAAAACCCATTTGGGGCCCCTAAGAATTGCAAAATTATTATGAAATTAAAAAAATTGAGGCTAATTAATGTGCAACAAACTTCAACAAGTGCTCATTTATTGATCATATAAAACATTATGTTAAAACATACCGGTATTCAAGTAATGTGACAATATGTTTTACTGTAAAACAAAAGTTAAAAAAAAACTTACAATGTTTGAAATTGTATGTATGTATGCGTTATGTATGTATGTATGTGTGTGTGTGTGTATACCTGTTTATGTGTGTATGTATTGTTAGTAACAAACACTCAAAGTATCCTTCCGTCATGGGCCCCTCCATAGCTCTTGGGCCCTGGACCAATGTACCTGCTGGACCCCCTCTCATAGGCCCTGCATATTGCAACACATCCTACAGAGGGCTGATACCTTTGCATTCGTTTTCTGATTAGAGCCCAATCCAGCCTCAACCTGAAGACAAGGGCTTCTTGTTCCATATTCAAACTAAAAACTGAGGGCACAATCTTAAACACCCCCTCTTGAGCCGGCACAAGTCCCATGAGCCAACCCAAATTATCATTAAAGTGCTGTAAAGCACTTTCACATCAACATAGGTGCTGTTAGGCTGGCACCTACACTAGCCTCCCTTTGCCAACACAAGCCCCAGGAAGAGTATGTTTCCACTAGCCAAGCTTGACTGGAGTGGGGATCATCAGGGGGCATAGAGTAAGGGGAAAAGTTTCCACTTGCATTTGGAAAAGCCACTCGCTGCCTAAAACATGCCCTGGATATAATGCAGTCATTCTGAACCGAGCCTTTAACTTGTCTCATGTTATTTTTTTTTTGCTCTCCAGTTCCTGACATTTATTATTATATGTATAAAAGTTTAACCTTTTGCTATTATACTTTGTTAAATGCAGCAATGTCAGCATTCTGTATATAGACTTCACAGAGCCCAAGGAACTGGCAAGGAGTAACATGGGGACTCTCAATACAGTCCTTTGCCCCAAGTTCTTCAGAAACTGGTGCCAACGTTGTCTTCAGTATACACTATATCCATCCTAACTTTAGTCTTCTTTTGAGATACTGAGACCATTTTGTTCCAGATCTGAATATCTGCTTGGTTCTATAGTCAACAGGGGATTATAGTTCTTTGTATAGTCTATAGTCCTTTGTAGGTGAAACAGAAGGCAGCTTGATTTTCCTTGAGGGAACCACCAGTGGTTCAGCTATTGTGGAGGCATGCTGCAGTGGTGGTGCTGGGGAAGAGCGATAGCAAAGGATAGGTAGTCTGAAAAAGGTGAGGTAGAGGTCTGTGTCTTTATCGTAAGGTTTTGACTCTCCAAGCATTCCTTGTTCATGCTGGTCTCCAGCCGCTTCTCTTGAAATTTTGCTTCTCAGTTTCTGCTGACAGGAAGGTCTAGCAAGGAACTGGATCGTTCGACTGTTCACTGTACCTCATCTCAGCATCGTTGTGCTGGAACTTCCCAAACCTGATCTTTTCCTGAGTGAGAAATTTGGCTGTCATTTTTCCAATGATGGTAAGAAAGGAAAGAGACAGGAAAATAATTGCAGTCGGGGCAGAAGGAAAAATAAGAATGCAAAGACAGCTCTGCTCTGTTCAGCCTCAGAAGCCAATAAAAGCTGCTTTTTAAAAAACTATAAATAGTGTGTTGGAAAGCAGTTAGGACAGGAACTATGGCAGGAGCAATGTGCTAAGCTCTCATATTCCCACTGTGGTTTGGGGCCATTTCACACAGCTCCCTTCCTGTACTAAAGAGAAAAAAAGAACAAGGGCCAAACACATACATTGATGATAAGATGCAGTTTGGTCCTTGGACTGGACCAAACGGAGTCAACAACAGCTGAGATTGCATCTGCTATGACAACAGCTAATTCTTGCAACAACTAGTATCTTCATGTCTCCAAAGTGATGGTGAAATCATCACTTTGTATGGTCGTTGTCCATCTCTGCAGTATAGCCCTGTATTCACACTGGGAAAGCAATGGAGGAAGCAGAGGGGGGCACTGCTGGATATATGAAGACCATCTCTGTAGATACAAACATTTAGTATTAGATCTTCTTGATGCTAATTGGTTTGGTCCAGTGGGGTGGGTGGCATTTAACAACCTTAGATAAAATCTGGGGGAAACAGTCACATACTCCTACTCTTGGTTTCTCTGTAAGTTTCCTTTCCAGAGAACTCCCCATCCTTCCTACTGTCTAAAGAAGTCTCTGATCTTCTGTTACTGGAGGAAGATCTGAACGAGGGGAGGGATCCATAGAGGCAAGAAATAATATGGGGTTGGATCTTGGAAGCTTCTTCCTTTTCACGACTTGGTGCCCTGGGTTCTGCCTCATGAGAAGGTTCTTGAAGCTTCTTATGATTCTGCTTACTCTCAAGAGAGGATTAATAGGAAAAATGGCCGATTATTACTGCTCCTTGTGGAACATTTAAAAGCTCAGAGTCAGCAGGCTTCCTGCTCATGGTACTCTGAGATTGTCTATCTCTCATGTGTGATCTTGATTTACTTGGAGAACAGCTGCAGTTTCAGGATCTGTGAGGGGGAGAATATTATCTGTAAATCTTACTCCTGCATCTGTTGAACAGGCCACTCACTCACCCTCCTATCCACACAAAGAGACACTTCCATCCCCATGGCTGACTGTATTGTGGTTTAATATTATTATTATTTTAGATTGTGAGTCCTCTAGAACAGAAACCAGCCTTGGTTGATTTTACTACACACTTTAATAAGTTTTGTTGGAATAAGCTATTTTTGATCAAAAATAGCTCTATGTTGGAAAGCAACATAGAGCTATTTTTGATCATAATGAGCATTACTGGAGGAGCTTCCTGTTTGGCCTTGGCCTTGAGCATGTGCTCTTTTCAGTGCTCCTGCTGGCCTAGGTCAAGAACTGGTAGGGAGGAGATAGGAGGGGAGACTCCACTTGGGTTGGAATTCTTGACCCACTTTCCTGGGAGTAACCTGCATTGAGCACAATGGGAGTTATTTCTGAGTAAACCTGCATAGGTTTGTGCTGTTAAATATGTACTGGAAGAACGGAAGCCTGGGAGAGTTGTCTAGCCTGCCAAAACTGTCTCCACAAAAAAGTCATGAAAATCCCTACGGAGTTTCAAGAGAGGCTCCTTCTCTCTCCAGATGAAGGCTGGAGAGTGCCTTTCCCAATGTTGGCTGCTCACCACTCCAAGAAGGAAGAAATGGCACTGTTTTCCTTAGATTTCCTGGACTGAAAAATACTCACCTTTGTTTCTCTATGATTGCAATCCTAACCAGACTTTTCTCGGAGTAGCCCCCACTGAACACAATTGGACTTACTTCTGGGTAGATTTGCTTAGGATTGCACTGAAAGTATCTGATAAATCAGTCAAAATGATTACATAAATCTGTCAGTCTTTTAAGAGCCAGATGAAGCTTTTGTTTTTCCTGATAGGGAATTAACAATTACCTAATTACCAAGTCATAGGTTATATTAAATAGTAATACAACATCCATGGATGGCACGGTATCAATGTTGTTCATGATCCTGAAACACAGTGAGGAAAGTAACTGAACTCCATCTCCATGACTATGAACAATCTTTGTCTGAGATGCTCTTCCTGCCCTCCCGATCAATCTGTGCCTCACATGTTGTGCAGAAGCCAATAAGCTTAAAATGCCATCTGAAGCTTTTCTCTGTCTTGGGACTAAGAAATAATTACTGGGGTCCAAAGCCAACAAGGAATCTTGGCATGACCCACTTCCAATGGCAGACCCCCACCCCCATGTCTCTTAAATGCCATCCTGAAGCCACAGCTACAAAGTATAAAGATATAGGAAAAACAGGCGAGACGAACCACTTGGACATGCACTTTGCCATGTGCACATGAGCCTTTCTGGACCATAGCCAAATATTCTGAACTAGAAACAGACCTCGTTGGTTAAACAGTGACACATCAAAGCAGGAAGCTCACAAAGAATTTTGGAGACTCTCTTTTCCATTCTGAATAGGATTAAGTGGTATTTGAAATGTGTAAATATTTTTTCTTGTTTATACAAAGATGTTAGAAGTCCTATAGCCCTTTGGTAGCATGAAGCCAGTGCATGGGTATTTCTGGACTGTCTGTGAGAAAGTATTATGGTTAGGCCATCGAAACCCAAAAAATCAGGCCACAATACAGTGAGGTCAGCTGAAAGAAACCATCAAGGGTCTGAATAGGTCCTTGAGCCATTGAACAATGCTGATGCCAGGTTTATGGGGTCTCCTGCACTGGCTTTACATGGTGTCCTCACTTCTCCATGATCAGGCAACAGGTGCTACCAGTGCCACCAAATCAAAGAGTTCAAGGGATTGTCAGGTGGTCCTGTTATGAACGTGGGTCCTCTGCAGGTGTGCCACCTACCCAAACTCAGCTATCATAATCAAGAATTTTAGAGGACAACCCTAACCAAATTACCAGCAGTGAAGTAAAGGCAGTGCAGCTCCCAGGTATGGGAGCAAACATTCCTTATCTTAAGAAGGTCTCCATGACTGCCATCCAACTGCAGGTTGCAGCACGTGTTCCATTAGCACAGCAGTGTCATTGCAGAAATTGGGTTCTTGACCAAACAACCTCACCACTTTATCACCACACCACCCTAATAATGATGGATAATTAATGTAATGGTGTTGTCTCTGTGTTGCAAAGGAGTGTGGGTTCCATTTCCACCATCACCACCCCTTTTGTGCTATTCCTGTCGAATGGGCATGGCATAGACTCTGGAATGTAACCATCACAAAAAATGTGGTCCAACTGTAATATCTTAGACATTAAATAGCAAAGGAACTGAGGGGGAAATGAAAATATTATTACTGTGGGCAAATCAATTATAAGATGTAATTTTGAAGAATAGTTTTAATTAATGTAATTTCAATTTAATTTGATTTTACTCTCAAGTAGCATTGATTTCAAGTATATTTTCAGAAAATATTTGGAAAAAATAGCAAAGGAACACAGATTTATAAATTCCTTTATAAATTTATAAATAAATAAATTTATAAATAAATTTCCTTTATTCCTTTATAAATTGACACTTGTAAGGCTCCCAAATAATAAAATAAAATAAATCCAGATCATGTTCCATTTTCCTGTCATAAAATAAGAATAGTATTCATTCTGGCTCATTTAAGTATACAGATGGAAACTCTGTATCTATGGACTGTGTATCTGTGGAACGCAGGTACCCCAGACCTACATGGAGCCAGACCTTGGGCCCACCTGAGCTCTCTGGAGTTGACCAAAGCTGTGCTCTTCTCAGCATTAGAAGACTTGATGAAGTTTGTAAATACAGTGCACATCTGCCCACTTAAACATGGACACTTCAGATCCAAAAAAGTTACTTCCAGTTTTCCAAGGGTTTCCTCCAGGGGCATATACATTATATAGGGTGGTGGAGTTCTAGGATGTAGTAGCTCCATAGCTAGTTTCCTTGATCCTTGAGGAACCATGGCTCACGGTTTGGGAAACACTGCTTTGACACTTCCAGTGTTCCCTTTAAGCTGTGCAGCCGCATAGCTCAAAAACCCATTGAGGTGAAGTTTGCACAGCTTAAGAATTCAGTGTTCCTAGAAGGCCAGCAATTATTTATGATGTCTTCACCATGCATCCAGAAACACTATTGAGTCCTTAGAGGACTATTAGATATTTCCTGCCCTTGCTGCACATCAATAGCTAGCAATATCAGGGTGAAGTTCAACAATCCACCCACCACGATATGTGGTGATAACCTTTACCAGGTAGTACGATGATCGAATGAGATTAGCCTGTCATTTTTTGCTGTGAACCAGTTCTTCTTAAAATGTGTCATTCCACTCCAAGTTCCACAGCTTTAGAGTAACTGTCTTTGGGGATGTGATACTTTTTATTGTTACTTTTTTGTCCTTGTCTCCATAATCTCCTCTAATTTGTGGCTGAAGGCATTAAAAATAGTGGGATGTTGATTTGATTACAGTAAATGTTCATACACGTGGCATTATTAGGGATGCAAACCCTACAAGGTGATGCCATCAGGGACATTGATTTTCAACCAGAGTGCCATAGCACATATGTGCCTTAGAAGTTTTTTGGGGGGAGGGGGAGGATCATTTATTAGAAGGGCTAATGTGGGTGTGAGCCCTCATTTATTAGAAGGGCTAATGTGGGTGTGAGCCCTCCATCAGCAGCATGGTATGCCTTGTCAATGGTCCAAAATCTGATAGTGTGTCTTGACAATTTTAGCATCTTGTCAGTGTGCCATGAGATGAAAAAGACTGAAAATCACTGATCAGGGGAATGACACAAATGACGGTTAGTGTTTCCATGTCTCAAGGTTCAACCAAATCACTGCTTCTCATCCACCCAAGAACATGATAAAGCGCCACAGTGGCCAAGAACAGTGAGCCTAGGGAAAGGTCCCCAAATCCCTTAAGGGTCAGAATAATGGAAGAACGGTCCTTCCTCAACTCAGAGAGTGCCTGCACATTGCAAGGGTTGGGCCAAAGCAGGGGGCTGAGCCATGGTGACACCATGAGTGGCATATTCGGTGACACCGCTGGTGTCACTAATAATGACATCACTACTACCCTTTAGGAATGGCTCAAATCTTTAGAAACAAAATTCCTCTAGTTACTAGAAAAATCAGAGTGATTACTAATCTATCTTCAAATATCTAATACTATGCTGTTTATTTCTAGGAATGATAACTGACAATGAATTCAACAGGCGTCCCCGATGTTCCACCCTTTGTTGTCAAAGCACACATCATCCAGCTGAAAACAGTAGGCAGCTGTGGGAAGACATCTTTCTTCAAAATGGATATTGGAAACGGGAACTTTTCAGATGTGAGAAGCCCCCTCTGAGAAGATATTGATGTTTTCTTCTTATATTCTTTTCATTTCAAGCTAACACACTTTAAGTATGTGCAATGTATCAAGCACTTTCTCCCTTTGCTTCCATAGGAAATTTTGCCCTCAGCATTTCATATAATGTAATATCATTGTTAATGCCAAAGATCTGATGGACCTTTTGTATTGTCACTCCAACCCAGAGAAAGAGAGTCACTAACAAAGTCTTCTGTGTGTGTATTGGGAGCTGCCATCATAAATTAGATCTCCAGCTGAATGTGTATATGTGAAAGTCACAATGAAGTTCATGTTCAAATAGACATTCCTGTGTATTCAGAGAGCTGAATGAAGAGAGTTCATTCCATTGAAAATAAAACAGCATAGAAAGATGAAGTGAGCCATCAGGTGCATTCCTGGTTTATGCTCACCACTCCCAATATGCGTCCGGAGACATGCTTTTGACTAGAGCATCAGTATCTTAATTTTGCCTTAAATATCACAATTCTGGAAGCAGAGGACTATATCGATAATGTGGTCAGAAATCAGAGCTTTTGAATCCTTCTGTAATTTTTTTTGAAATTTCATACAATTGTTTGAATCTGCCTGAAGCACTGAAATCCTGGATTTGAAGCAGGAAGCAGCCAACACATATCAAAATTTGTTCCACAATGAATGATTTTCTTTTCCTGCAGCATGCAAGATCTGGATTTCTCTTTTGTAGACACAAAAACATAGAGGGGTTAAAAGTAATAACACAAAATGAGGCTGCAATCTTATCCAATCTAGGTAACTCCATTGACTATAATGGAAATTACTTCTAAGTAGATATACATAGACCTGAGCTCTGAGAACTGCAATGGGATATGCTTTTGTGGTTTTTTAAAAAGTGCCATTTAACCTAACTAATTAAAGAAATATATTTTTTGAAAAAGAATGAATAGGCAGGATGTAAAGTAGAACTATTCCAAAATGGTTTTATAACGTGACATTTTGGAATTTAGAAATGTTGAAAATCCACATAATGCAAAGGCATTTGAATTCTTGTTGTATCTTTCACTTCAAATTGAAGTTTTTAAAAGTATGTAAAGAAACTCACTTGGAGTATGTGGGCTTTATAAATAATCCATGTCATATGTAAGACATCTGCTAGTCATGAAGAATACAATTCAGTGTTACAGTAAAGAAATATAGCCTTTTGAAGAAAAAAAGATTAACATACTTCACTCAAACAGCTACAGTATACATTGTAGTTAAATTTGGGTGTCTGTTATTTCTGTATAAAGTAGGTATGTCCTTGCTTGATTTGCTTAAGTATAATGAATTTGAATCCAGCCCCTTTTCACTATCTATTTGAGAAGCACCATGGATCTGATCAGCTGTATCAGATTCCAATATCAGATGTATTGGGAGAGCAAGACCTTACACACTTAAATGTTTAGCCTAATCCTAAATGCAGAATTCTCCACTCTTCCTTAGCCATTCACTGCTGCTAGTGAATTGAAGTGAAATGAACTAAAGGAGCTGTTAGTTCCTAACTAGCATTATATCCCCCCTTCAACAGGGTGTTAGGATAGTAAGGGACTAACCGCACACCATGATTTGTTGCCAAGTGCTCAAGCAGATGTGAAACTTGGGCTGATACATTGCCCTCTTCCCTTCACATCACTTTTGCACACAGTTTAAAAAATCATTCTCTGTTTTTAACAAACAAGAGTTTCCAATGTAATCCAATCATGGGAAACTGGTTTGTTAACGGAAGTGATTTGTACAAACCACAGTTTCCTATATTCAGATACAAAAATACAGTAAAGGGAGAGATTACAAACTATAAATGAAATATTCTAATTGTGCATGAAGGATAAAAGAGTTTGCCAGACCATGAACCCTTGTGCAATCGCATTAAAGAACCATTAAATAGAGATGATTGGTTGATTTCTCTCATTGATTGAAATAAAACTAACAAGACTCACAAGATGCCTTGAAGGCCTGGCACTCTCATTGCCAAGCTGCCTGTGCCAATCGCTTTCTCCAAGTCTCTCAACTTAAATTTTCAGACAGAAGGTAAAGATGAAGGTGTCAAGAAGAGAACATTTCAGCATTGTACATAGGACAGCACTCTGAAGACAACATAAAAATTTCATGCACTTGCTACTGCATGTACAAAAGAAATTTCAAATGAGTGATTCTCTTTGCAGCACTTCACTTTTTAAAAAATGTTATTTTTTTAAATAGAGTGAAAATTCTTGGTGATAAGTGTTACAAGTATTATCTGCTGTGCATTAAATAAAAGCCTTATTTGCAGATTGTAAATAGGGGAACCAACATACCATGTTGTAGTGTTCTTGTGTGTACAGTACTTAGATTTCATTGTTTCCGCTTTCCATTCCTGGCAAACCTTTTAACCATCCAAGTTGCAGTATTCTAATCATCATTGTGATTCATTCTGAGCAACAAAATGCCAAATCCTATGATCCGTCAAGTGTCAAAAGCTCATTTTTGCTCTATGCAGCACGTTATCAGCTTCACACAACTAGTTTTCTGGCATATGTGCAGTTTTTTTTTTCCTGAAGCGACCGCTCAGTGAGAGTTGGGTCATGCATATGTTTTCATGACTTCAACACCAAGTAATGACTAGCAGATGTGAATGGACCGTCGCAAATATAACATGACAGCTTTTCAATCACATCATCTACAACACTGTGCTTTTCAGCAGAGGCAGTTCACACATTCAGCTGGCCGTCGTCAAGTCTCGAGAAATTAAATTATGTACATGCATTCGTGAACCAGACAAGTCTAATTATGTAATTTGGCCTTAAGTCATATCCTGATCAGTTAAAAGCACAGGTTGCCCAGTGAAATTAATCATATTTTTTCTTAATGAGAAAGGGGAGAATATGATTGATTTTCAGCGGAAAGGATAAGAGAAAATGCTACTCAGAACCTCCCCATCTTCACTTCCCTGTTCAAAGTTTTGTGGGCTTTTGAGACCCTTCTTTGGCTACTTTTGGTAGTATCACTTGGAAAAAGATAAGCTGGTGGTGGTCAGAGGATTTGGTGAGTCTCAGCAGCTTCTGTCTTGTCATGGATGCACACACTAGGAAGACAACACATTTCCAGAGATGACATTTCCAGAAAGTGCACTGCTGCACCCATTGAGCAGTGGGTATCCCAACACCAGGAGAGTGGGAACCGTCCAGTGTTTTGCAATGAGTTTTATATATGTGACTATACACTGGGACATATAAGTCATGGTTGTGTCCTCAGTGCAAGGATCTCCAGGAGCTCAGAGAACAGGTATGCTTCCTCAAAGCCTTGGTTGCCAACCTGTGGAAGCAGAGACAGGCAGAGACAGAGACAAACCATGATGAGACTTCTGAGAGTATGCAGACTTTGGCTGCAATCCTAAAGACACTTTCCTGGGAGTAAGATCCATTGAGGCTTACTTTTGAGTAGACATGGTTAGGATTGTGCTCTTTGTCCCACTCCCAGGTGAGCAGATCCTCAGCTTATTGGGAAGGAAATCTCAGGGCTGGAAGATGTCATTTTGGAGAGGCGGGAAAACCCTAGGGGAACTCTTCTTCAGGGGACTAGCCCATATTCTAAGGTGATCATATCATAATCACAAAAGAGGACAAGCCCCCCACAAATGTAGGACACTCAAGAAAAATGTGGGACATGACAAAATAAAAGCTAAAAGCATTATTATGTGTTGCTTTAATGGGGTTAATTTAAACACTATATTACTTGTTATTAAATTTAAAACTATTGCATATAATTTATTAATTACAAGAAGGCTACATGCTGTCTGCTCACAAAGAAAAGGAGATGATTTTTTTCCAGGGCACAAGACTAAAAAAAGAGGACATGTCAGCCTGTCATATTCAGTTGCATGAAGGATACTCTTTGGAGTATCTTTTTGGAGTATCCAATCTTCTCCTTTTCTTGGAGGAAGGAAGGTAGAGGGCTCATTGTAGTGATGGGTTATTGTATCATACATGCTATCATATTTTAGTGCTCAGGACTAAAAATCTGAAGAGGACCTTTAAATGAGGTAACAGATCAGGGAAGCATTGAGGAGAGACGGGTTGTAATCATGAGATAATTCAATTATCCTCACACCAACTGGGTTGATTCATGCTCTGGTCATGAGACTCTGGATTTCTTGACATGCTAAATGACTGTGCTTTAGAACAACTAGTCATGAAGCCCACAGAGAACTGGTAACTCTGGATTTAATATTGTTTGCAACTCAGGACCTGGTTAAAGATGTAAATGTTTTACGGAGCTGTTGGGGAAGAGTTACCATGATGAAATTCGGATGAAGTTACCATGATGAAATTCGGATGAAGAGTTACCATGTATGTCGGATGAAGAGTGTCACACCAATCTGACACAAAACCCTTGTCTTCTGAGGGACAGACTTCCCTCAACTGAGGATACTAGTTAGAAAGAAGTTGGAGGTAAAGAGGGTCCCATCTCTCCATAGTGCATGAAGGCTGTTTAAGTGTGTACCACAAAGGTGGAAGGGCTTCACTAAGTCCAAAATGATGCCAGTATGGCTAATGAGCTAAGTTAGAAAGGTTGTAAAGGGCAAGGAAGATTTGTTCCATAAATGGAGTTTTGCCTGAATGAGGAGAATAAAAAAGAACATAAAATGCTGCAAAAGAAATTATCGAGACAATTAATTGTGCTGGTCTAGGTAAGGATTGCACCCTAAATCAGACAGATGTTAAAAGATCAATATGAGCACAACCCTAACCATGTCTACTCAAAAGTAAGCCCCATTGTGTTCAATGGGTCTTACTCCCAGGAAGGTGTCTTTAGGATTACAACCTCAGTCACGAAGCTCAGGCAGAATCCACCTAAGATTTATTAAGGAACTGAAGAACAAAGTTGATAGTCTCTTGACTAAAATACTGTAGTTAACTTGTCCCTAAAATGGCCATGGTACCAGGAGATAGAAGGACAGCAAATATCACACCAATATTTTAAAAGAAAAGGAGAGGGGACTCAGCAAACTAAACTGGTCAGCCTAGTATTGGTTCCAGAACACCCCATCAAAGATAAAATCTTAAAACACATAGGAGAACAGGGAGGGACAAGTCTTTTAGAATTCTTTGAAATGTCAAAAGGCTTGCAGATGTGGGAAAACCTGTGGATATTATATATCTGGACTTGGAAGACATTTGCTATGGTCCCTCAGTGTCTGCTGAGGAAATTAGATAGCAGGACCTCTTATGCATTAAGAATTGGTTGAGGACCTGGTAACAAAGAATGAATGGGTGGTTCTTCTGGAACTGGTGCTTTTCATCAACCTGTTCATAAATGAACCTGGAGACAAGCTTCAGTGACAAGGTTTGCAGATAACCACAAATTTTTCCAAGTGGTAAAGACCAGAAGATATTGTGATGAGCTCCAGAATGATGTCTCCAAACTGGGAGAATAAGCAAAAAAAGCAGTGTTTCAGTGTAATTAAATGTAAAGTTATGCACATAGAGGGAAAGAAACAAAACTTTACATGTAGGTTAATGGATTCTGTCTGTGACAGATCAGGAGAGAGATTTTGGGATACTGGTGGATAGCCTGATGAAAGTGTTGACCCAATGTGCAGCAGCAATGAAGAAGGTCGATACCACGCTTGGGATTTTTAAAAAAGGAACTGAGAATAGAATGGCTAACATTATAATGAAATTGTACATACTGATGGTAAGGCCACACCAGTATGTGAAGTTCTCACTCCCATATCTTGAAGCATATATAATGGAAATGGTGTAGAAGAGAACAACCAAAATGATTACTGGATTAGGGCAAATGCTTACTGGGCTGACTTGATTGCTCCTGACTTTTTTGTGTTGTTGGTTTTTTTGTTGTTTTATTCAGGGTTATCAGATGTACTCTTTTTACAGGACTATACTAGAAAAAACTTATGTCCTCCTTTTCGCTGTGAGCAGGCAGCACTCAGTCTTTTTGTAATTAATAAACTATAACTAACCTCTTTAAATAATAAAGTAATATAAGTAATAATTAAGTAATAATATATGTAATAAGTAATAATAATAAAATAATAATAAAGTAATAATACATAATATAGTGTTAAAACTGAACACATGAAATCAACATTTATCAACATACATGAATGTTTTTGGCTTTTATTTTTTCAAATCCTACATTTTTCTTGGATCTCCTATATTTGGGAATCTATCTATCTACAGTATTTATATACCGCTTTTCAGCTGAAAAGTTCACAAAGCGGTTAACAAGAAAATGAAAAAATTAATAGCTAATTAATACCGGTAGCTAATGGGTCCCTGTCCCAAAAGGGCGCACAATCTAAAATGCAAAATAACACCAGCAGAAGCCACTAGAACAGTCGTTGCTGGGGTGTGTTGGGCCTGTTACTCTCCCCTGCTAAATAAATGAGAAACACCCACTTGAAAGAGTGCCTCTTGTCCAGTTAGCAGGGGTGAATCCTTGTCATTTTTTGTGGTTATGACATACCCTCTGTTTTATATGGTCAGTGTCTCAGGAGAGCTGTTCATTTGGTTCTACAAATTAAGATTTAGGTTGCATTTAATGTGACTTTTTAAAAAAGCTTTACATTGGTGCCAAATAAGAAATAAAGTGTATATGTTGTGAATCTGGCTCATCATAAGGCTGATGGCCCAGTCAGAACTGATGTTGGTAGTGGTAGGCTCCAGCAGGTTTGCACCTACTCTATAGATCCGGTTGTCATAATTTCCTGGCGGTGGCGATCCAGTAGCAATGGCGGGGGGGCAATAACCAAGGGACCAATTCGCGGCCGCTGGGGCTTGTGGGGCGCCTCGCTGGGCTGGACGGCAAATTTAAAAGTGCCTGGCTGGCAGCCCCTGCCGCTCCAGCGAGTGTGGCTGGGACTGCAGCCTCACAGTCACAGCCCATCCTCTGCATGTCTACTCAGAAGTAAGCACCATGATTGTCAATGGGGCTTACGCCAAGGAAAGTGTGGCTGGGAGGCTGGGACTGCAGCCTGGGAGCATCCTAGCATGTCTACTCAGAAGTAAGCACCATGAACGTCAATGGGGCTTACTCCAAGGAAAGTGTGGATGAGAGACTGGGACTGCAGCCTGGGAGCATCCTAGCATGTCTACTCTGAAGTAAGTCCCATGACAGTCAATGGGACTTACTCCCAAGAAAGTGTGGTTAAGGATGCTGGGGGGCACTAACAAAAACTTAGGTTAAAAAAAAATTAAATTAAATTTTTAGATTTAAAAAAAATTCCCCTTTAAATTCTCCCCGGCCCCACCCCCTTACCCTGGCCATGCCCCCTGACCCCGGCCATGCCCCCTGACCCGGCCTGGCCTTGCTCACTTCTGGGAAACCGGTTGTTGGGCTAGGCAGGGCCCATCATTGGTCATGTTGGGCACATGGAATTTGTGATCTAGTAGAGCAAGCAAATGGTTCACAATCAAGGGTCACTGGTTTCCATGCGACGTGAAGGAGCTCTCTTTGTTGGAGACTTCAGTAGTTTGAAACTACAATTGTGGTTGTGCAAAAAGAGGAAACTGCTCCTCTTTAAGATTTATTGCATGCCTGTTAGGACTGGGCGGCCTGCTTTGACTCTGCTGCAGAGCAGAGGCCATGCAAAAAACCACACACTACTGGAATCCAGTCAAACTTTTACAGTCCTTCAAATTGAGGTTGGAGCCGGAGAGGAAATACTAAAATCCCGTACATACAACTTCTGTCTGTGAGAGGGAGGGAAATTCCATGAAAATTAAGAACTCACTGATGGATCAAGTTATATCCCACTTAAAGGTCTGAGGTTTGTTTCTTGCTGGAAGAAACAATTTATCTCTTGCACAAGAAAATCTGGGATCTCTAAAAAAAAAGAATGACATTGGAGCTGGTAGTGATTTTTGAAATCCAAGCATTTAATTATCACATGAGCCATTGTGTACGACAGCTTCTCCATTCAAATTAGTTTTGTAAATAACATGTGGTACATTAAATTCAATTAAAATTGTGAAATCAACAGATCCAGCCTTACTTCTTTATTTTGAAAAGTATATGTAATTCTGTGGGTGGATGGGCAGGCGTGATTTTTTTGTTAGCTATTAATTTTTATGAAAGAAAGAAAGAAAGAAAGAAAGAAAGAAAGAAAGAAAGAAAGAAAGAAAGAAAACTGGAAAATACAAACATTAAAATGAACAATTTCATCAGTCTGACATGATGGTCTTGTTCTTACCTGTTAGAGATGGTGTATTATAGCACCACCTGGTGGTTCATGCAAGATATAACTAAATGCGCTCTTGTAGAAAGACCTCATTTGAATTTGAAAGTAAACTCTATATGGGGCTAAATGGATACCCGAGACACTTGGTTGACCATATAGACTTGGTTGACCATATTGACAGAGTGCCTCTACCTTTAACCATTGCATTAAAGAGGAAATTGAGGCATGTGCTGTTTTTTTAAACCTTTCTATAATGAACTAAACCTGCCTCAATTCCCCCCGTAACGCAATGGTTAAAGATAGACACACTCTGTTCTCCATTCAGTATTGTCACCCTTCTTATGGCACTTTTTGTGATACCCCCAGGCCAGCATGGGACTAGTGCCAGCCTGATCTGGGGTTAGGATTACCTTGTCACAACACAATCCAAACCCTGAGTAAGTCCCATTATTTCAATAGTACTTACTCCCAGGAAGTTGTGATTAGGATTGCAGCCACAGTTGTACACAGCCACAGAGACACAGTTGTAGAGACACTTATTATAGCTGTTGAATAAGAAGTTCCTCCAACCACCCATTTGGAAAGAGGCAGGTAGTTATGTTAAGGATTGCAGCATCTTACATAAAATAAAAATTCCTGACACGATGGAAGTGATGTTGCCTGAGAATCTTTGCTCTCCAGCGGTGAGTTGAGTGCATAGACAGCACTTACTCACTTTTGAGGGGCCAGGCTGGTCCTCTAGGGCAGGTGCAATTTTGAATTGGATCCATTCTGGAGTGTGTGCCTAGTGCCGTATTGCTAATAGGGTGTTATACTAACTGCACCAAATAAAATTTTATTTGACTTAAGTCTCCATAGATAATTTCAATTTCAATTTCTACTAATGTAAAGCACTTGAAGACAGGTGAGTAGCTGCAGCAAGCACAAAACACTAACTACATTCAATTCTGCAGGAAAAGTTGGACAGGCCTAGAAGACAAATATTAAAGAGAGTAAATAAAATAGGAGATAATTCAGAAAGCTGAAAGCAACTTATCCAGGAAGATCATGTTCACAGTATAAGCATCCTGCTTGCACCTCTGGTTCTATCCAATCAGGTTTGAACATCAAGTTCAGCCTGGTTGCACAAAGGCTGCAATCCTAAACACACTTTGCTGGGAGTTAGAACCATTGAACATAATGGGGCTTACTTCAGAGTAGACATGGTTAAGATTGTGCCCAAAGACTCAGCAGAAACTATAAAAATAAAGCGAAACAAAATAAATGTGAATACTCATGCAAAGGAAATCAAACCACGTTCAACTTTCCTATGAATGTTTGCCTGGCTCCAGCTTACTCTTCTTTGCTTATCTCTAAACAGGAAGCTTTCTTTCTCTTCCAATATTAAATATGTTTAATCTAGCCAGATGTTTTGGTAACCCAGGCATTCTCTAAATTGTGCATTTGTGGCTAATTAATCACAATTTTTATTTCCTTATACAGTGGCGCCTCACGTAACAAATTTAATTCATTCTGGAGGCATGTTTGTTATGTGAAATGTTCTTTGCGTGAAGCGGATTTTCCCATAATGGAAACACAAACGATTAGTTCCAGAACCCAAAAAATATTCATATAAAAATATTAACTGGATGTAAAAATGATGACAGAGCACTGGGATTGAATTAAATACATGCATTCAGTGTGCATGATCGTATGAAGTCTACTTATACTGCAATCCTAAAGACACTTTCCTGGGAGTAAGAACCATTGAACATAATGGGGCTTACTTTTGAGTAGACATGGTTAGGATTGTGCTCTTAGGCTGCAGTCCTAAAGACACTTTCCTGGGAGTAAGCCCCATTTAACACCATGGAGCTTACTTCTGGGTAGACATGGTTAGGAGGCTGCAATCCAAGACACTTTCTTCTGCAATCCAAGACACTTTCAAAGTATCTTGAAGAAGAGGATCAAAGGGAATGCCATTTTTCAGGAGTTATATATTTCAGCCAATATAAAAATAATTTAAAATGAAGGTATCTCCATGTTTATCACCATTCATTTGCTCCTAAATAGGAACCATTCTTTCTGGAGTCCATGTAATAATCTGTATATATAAAAGAGAAAAGTCACTGACTGACTGACTCACTGACTGACTGACTCATCACTGCCCTGCCAAAACCGCTGGGCCTAGAAATTTGGGGTGGGTGTTCCTTCCGTGAGGGAGGGGTGCACTAAGAACTGGTTTTCAGAAATTCCAACCGTAAGGGAGTGATTCCAAAGTATTCCTCCCTATACTTTGCATTGAGAATTGATGACTCATCAACATTCCTCCCCAACTGCTGGGCCTGAAGCATGGAATTCTGGGAGTTCCTTCTGTCACCTGAACTCCCACCAAGAACCATCTGGAGAAATTAACCCTTCAGGGGCTGAAAAGGGGGCAACGTGTTTCTGTCCTATACTTAACATGGGAGACTGAACAACATCCAGCCAATTTGGTGCTCAGACCCTGGTGCACTGGGGGATGTTGTTCAGAGGAAGAGGTTGCACTGGCGAGGATGCTGTGCATGGGGGGAAAATTGTGCATGGGGGAAGTTGCGCATGGGGGAAAATTGCACATGGGGGAAACTTGCAAAGTTGCGCATGGGGAAAGTTGTGCATGGGGGCATGGAGAAAGTTGTGCATGGGGAGATGATGCACATGGGGGAAAGTTGCGCATGCAGGGAAGTTGCAGATGGGGAAGTTGCACATGGGTGATGATGTGCATGGAGCGATGATGCACATGGGGAAGATGTGCATGGGGAAGTTGCACATGGGGGTGATGCGTATGGGGAAAGTCGCGCATGGGAAAAGTTGTGCATGGGAAAAGTTGCGCATGGGGGCATGGGGAAAGTTGTGTATGGGGGGATGATGCGCATGGGGGAAAATTGTCCATGTGGGGAAGTTGCGCGTGGGGGAATGATGCGCATGGGGAAAGTTGCGCATGGGGAAAGTTGAGCATAGGGAAAGTTGCGCATGGGGGCATGGGGAAAGTTATGCATGAGGGGATGATGCGCATGGGGGAAAGTTGTCCATGCGGGGAAGTTGCACGTGGGGGGAAGTTGTGTGTGGGGGAATGATGCGCATGGGGAAAGTTGTGCATGGGGGGATGATGTGCATGGGGGGAAGTTGCACATGGGGTTTGATGCGCATGGGGGACTGATGCAGATGGGTGATGTTGCATATGAGGAGTTCAGGCACATGGGGGAAGTTGCGCATGGGGGACTGATGCGCTTGGAGGGAAGTTGCTCATGGGGAAGTTACGCCTGGGGGATGATGCACCTGGGGCAATGATGCGCATGGGGGGAAGTTGCACATGGGGGGAAGTTGTGGATGGGGGAATGCTGCGCATGGGGTGTTGATGGGGGAATGGCGTATGGGGAAATGTTACTCCCACAACGCGGGTACGCTTTTTGCTAGTGAAAAATAAGTCTGCTCAGAGTACCACAAGCTCAGCTGCAAGGTAGTATACCTGGAGGGCAACATGTTAATGTCTTCCAGCTGCAAGGGTGAACACAAGGAATTCCTCTGGGGGGAACTCTATGGCTACTAAAATCCAGGTGTGATGGTGGTTTTATAGCAATTCTGTAATTTGTTAACCACAAAAGAATTGACAGAATTACATTCCAGCAAAAGTAATGGGGAGGGGAGAGATGGAGCAACCTGGATAATTTGGATTTTCTCTACTCAACCAAACTGTTGAGCAATTATTTTGATAGTTTATTCACAGTGTAAGACTAATCCCATGCAGGTCTGGGGGAGTCACAAAAGTGCGATAAGGCACTTCTGCGCCACTTCTTGAGGGGTCAGGCCAGTCTGAGGGGTCAGGCCTTCTTGAGGGGTCAGGCCTGCCTCCCCACACCACTGCAGGAACAGAGAGACAGGTGAATTGTGCTGGCCTAAATTGTTTAGGATTGTGCACATTCAGTTATTGCACATTATTAACTATGGCCTTAAATACATACTAATGCCTTATAGCACTTTCTGGAGGAATACCATTATGTGCCAATGTGTTAAAATCTGAAGTGTGTGTGCTTTAAAAAAAGAGAGGGAGTGTGAGAATGGCAAAGAGGACACAGTTCATTCCTTATTCCAAGTCTACTCCATTGCCATTTTCCCAGTAGAGTTGTAAATACATACTTGTGTAGAATATGCACTTAACCCCTTGCAGATGTTGGACTTTGAAGCAGAGATAAGAGATGCAAAGAGATGGAGCTGCGCCTTCCTGAGTAATGACCTATGCGTCATCTGCTGAACACAGGTGCACAACCAGCGCAAGTAATTTGCTTGGGAGAGATATTTAATTTCAGATTCTAATGATGCTGTGTAAGAAAAACTCAGGAAACTGGAACATTCATGCAAAAGATTTTGTAGTTTTGCACAAATTTTGCACAGTTTAACCACATATTAGAACCATTCCTGGCCTAGATCCTCATATGGTCTATAGGTGGAGATGAGTTCATTGGTGCTCTCTCAGGAAAACACTCTTGTTAATTGGAAGTTAGCCTGGGCTAGTTTTTTATATAGATATTTTCAACCTAATGAAGACTTTTGAGCCCATCACTTAAGAAACAAGCATAAGACGTACAGTGCCTAAGATGGCCAGGACAATGTCCCACCTGTCTGAAAATGTCAACAAAGTCATCAGTGTCTCACCTCTTTGAAAATGCCATCAAGAAAATGCAGAATTAATTCTGGTAAATAATACTTGGTAAAATAATACCGCAAAACACTACACTGGCCCATCCAAGAAAAGGTAGTGAAGCAGCTACAAATAGCTTCTGTGAGCATTTCTTCTGGAACCTCCCTTCTAAAAATACTGTATTTACTCAAATCAAATGCTCACCTTTTTCTGCTGAATTTAGTCTCCAAAATCTTGCACGTTAGATTCGATGGTTAATTAGATTAGAGTAAATACAATATTTTGATTATAATTATAGAGTGCACATTAGATTCAATGGCGCATTAGTTTCGAGTAAATACTGTAAGTGCAGTACATGATACCTCTTATATCTATACCTATCAGGAAACTGTGATTTCCCCCTATTTCCAATTGCCCCCTTTTAAAACAACAGTCTTGGATTTTGTGCCACCATAGGAATGGTGGTTTTCCCCAGTTGGCCCCCACCTATTTTATTTGGCTCAGGATGACCATATGTCCTCTTTTTCCAGGACATATCCTCTTTTTTAGCCTTATGTCCTGGAAAAAAAATCTTCATTGAGGTTATGTTCTCTTGTGCAATTATGACATCTGGTCACCCTGTTTGGCCAGGATGGTGGCAGTAGCTACCTATAACAAGTCATCCTCCATTTAGCTACTGACTAATCTTAGTCAGTAGCTACTGACTAAGCTACTGACTAAAGCTGCAAGGGGTATCATAACCACTCGGTGCTATTCCCCTTGCCTAGCCTCCTTTAATAGCAGCCCTGAGGGATACCATGGTTGGTGGTCTCAAAAGCACTGACATGTTCTGAGGACTAGTAGCATCAAACAAGACACATGTTAGCTTTATTGACAAAACAACATGGAGGCATTTCTGTGACAGAAATGCCTACAGTGACTAAAAATAAAGTAGGTCTCTGCCTATGGCCGTTATGCAGCCTGGGGTCCAGCCAGAAAGTGCCTCATTCAGTGTGCCAAGTAAGACTTTGTAGTGGTAGCCGCCATGCCAGTTTCTAAACTCCTTCTCTCTGCTGTATGCTAAAGCAGATAGCATACCTGAGGAGCAACCTGTATGTTACTTGCCAAGAACTACTCATGAGCAACCAAGTTTTATTCTTTAGATTCTTCGTGGGTTGTAAGAAACTGTAATTGAAACTGTTCATGTGGTTCACTGAAGTGTGAAACAGTGCCGTAAAATGTTAAAGAGTTAATTGGTTTATGACCGCAACCAAACATTCATCACACATTCTCCTTCCAACTAAGATTTCTGCCCAGCATCCACTTTAGTTGGGATGCCAACTCATCAGGGCTGTGCTTTCTGGGCAATGGCCGCACTTCAGGAAACCCTCCCCCTCACCAGCTATAAGGGACAGAAGGACACTATCAGGTGAATCTTTCCTACCTTCTTTGAGTTACCCTACAATCCAAAGTAGCTATGGGAACACGTAAGAGACATTACATGTACCCATAATTACTGTACCACCTAGTGAACACCTATGGGAAATTCATATTGCAATCCAGAGTAAATTGTTCTTACACTGGAGCAAGGACTCCCTGTACTCTGGATTGAGCCCATAATGTCACTAATTCTATATAATGGAAGTTATTAGCAATGCTCTGAGGGGCAGAGAGGTGAATGCAGCCCACACAGTAGCTTTGGGATGCCATATTACAGGCCTCCACATCAATGGTGGGCTCCAGCAGGTTCGCACCTACACTATAGAGCCGGTTGTTAACGAGAGATGGGACATATAAAGTTTAAAAATAGCCATTTAAAAGTGGCTGCCAGATGGGCAGAGAACCAGTTGTTAATTTCTTTGAATCCCATCACTGCCCCACATGATGCCACAGTGTGGGAATTTCCCATAGTATGGGAAACAGTATGGGAATTCAGTATGGGACAAACCCAGGCCCTCAGGCAATGTTCAGTTCAGACCCTAGATGGTGCTCTTAATCTACATCGGATTTTAACAATTCCTTTCAAAAGGCCTAAGATCCTTAGATCCACCAGTAGGATAGGAATCTTCCCACACAATTGTCAACCCAGGTTCTATAATTCATCTTTTCATCTCCATCAGCTGCACCCACTGCTTATAGAGGCTCACAATGGATGCCACCAAGGCTAGCTTCAATGCCCCCTTCCAACTGGTGGTAAGTCAATATCAAGAGTCTCCTTTTGAAGCCTGTAGGCATCCTCCCTCTTCACCATCCTTCTCCTATTACAGTATTCCTGCTCCAGAATCTCATCTGATTGTCACTCAAACCCATCTAATAAAATTGGGACTCATCTAGAAATTCACCAGTGAATTTTACTTGGTAAAACAAGTACTGTGTGGCAAGAACATAAAAAGCTACAATCCAGAGTAACTACGGGAAGACGTAAGGCACTTACTCTGGGTTGTTCTATGCATTTCCCATAGGTTTCCCATAGGTGGCACCATAACTACGTCAGTGTAAAAGGTTCCATAGTTACTCTGGATTGTAGCCTTAGACTGAAATGGACCATTTGATTCTTAATCTAGCTCAGTGAATTTTCATCCTTTTTCATCTCATGGCACACTGACAAGGCACTAAAACTGCCAAGGCACACCATGCTGCTGGGAGGGAGCTCAAATCACCCAGTTGCCCTATTAATTAATGAAAATCCCACAGCACATCTGCCGACCATCCGTGGCACACCAGTGTGCTATGACACAGTGGTTGAAAAATCAATGATCTACAGTTCATTACAGCAGTATATTCAAAATGGGGATCAGGACCCCCCTTGAGGGGGCCACAACCTCGGGTTAGGGGGTTGCAAGAAGTTGGGATCCACCATCTTGGAATCTGGCACTGGGCTTTTCTGGGAGTCTCATTGAAAACAACAGGACTTACTTCCAAGTAGACATGTAAGTAAGTTTGACAAGGGGTCCCAGACAGATTTTTAAGTTTGAAAGGGGGTCCTCATACTACTGCATTACAGTATTATCTAAACCCGCTCTCCAGCATTTCAATGAAGAATTTTTCTCTGCCCTACCTGCTAATGGCAGGGACAGGTGACATTCTGCATGATCATATGATCTACCACTTAGCTTCAGCCCATCCCAACAGGAGCAATTGAACATTCCCATTAGTAAATGCTTGATTGTCCAGCAGTACAATGATCTACTTCTCTTGCAAACTATGGGCGCAATCCAGAGTAACTACGGGGAGTCCTTGCTCCGGTGCAAGAACAATTTGCTCTGGATTGCAATATAAATTTCCCATAGGTTTTCACTAAGTGGTGCAGTAACTACGGGTACACGTAATGTCTCTTACGTGCTCCCGTAGTTACTCTGGATTGTAGGGTTAGTCATGAAAACTCTGTAGCATCTAATGTGTACTCTTGCGCACAAAGACTTCAGTTTTGGTGACTACTACAATTTCTTCACATGATTCTGAGCATGTCTTTGAGATACTTCTAGCATTAGTGTTAAGATGTGCATGTATACACATTTTGGGATTGTTAGTATTTGAATTTAATAATAAAACATATTTGTTCAGGCAAGTTGATTCCAGGCTGATGCAATACTGAAGAAGGCTGATGCAATCTAGCTGATGCAATCTGAAACTGCTCTTACAGCATGATTCAGCAGAATTGGAAGTGCTGAGTCACTGGTCACCTGACTGTAATATCTATAACTGATTGGTGTTCCACTAAATTTAAGTGTGTATGAGATTATTGCAATGTGTGGGTTACTGAGGAGGAGTATTTTGCTATTTTGATACTCTGAAAGACTGAACTGTATCTATGGACTGACTTGTGGACTGTTTGACTGGATTTACTGAGACTTGGAATAACCCTTCAAACTTGATGTATGTATATGACTGATCTACTGCTCTGACCTTGGACTGTGTTACTGGACTTATCTTCTGCCTTTTGTTTAAACAATATAGTTATCTTTAACTATAAACAGCTGTCGTGTTTACTCTGTGCTGCTGCCCGTTTGCCTCTGCACAACTACTCTGCTAAGCCCTGCACATCAGCAGGGTCTTACACCCCAACAGGGATGTGAGGAGAAAATAGGAAAAGTTACATAGTTGTTGCAACACATTTTCACAACTTGCTCCTAAAGTACTCATCAACACCTCTTTAGCCAAGGATTGTACCAAATAGTAGGCAATATTGTACCAAATGTTAAAGTCATTTGCATGATCGTAACACTGTACTTTATCAATTAATGATGATGACATCCTGATTAGCTGGAGAGATATTTACAATCTGGAAATGGGCAGCCAGTGATGTCATACCATCTAGGTTGCTGAAAAATATATACAGTATGTATGTGACCTGATCTGTTGTGGGGCAAAGCATACACTATGCATTCATAAAATTGGCATCTCTCATAAAAAAGGATGTGAGGTTGCAAAATTAGAGAATATACATGCATGTGAATACTTGCAGAGCAACTGTCAAAGGTAGATTACAGATGGACTAATTTGGGATAATGCCTTTTCATACATTCCATGAAATAATGTATAGTCAATTAAAGACAAAGAAACCCTGACAGTAAAGCAAGTTTGGAAGGAAAAAAAATGACATATACTTAGTAATCATAAGTCATTTAACTCCTCAGAATGGATCAGATACTAATACTATTGTCACACAACATTATGATCAGCATCATGAAGAGCTAGTATATAGGTATACATACTATACCTTTACTAGGATACAGCTAGTATATAGCCAGGCATAGGTTCACAGGACCAAGTTAGGTTCATAAATAACAAAAGCAGGCAAGGCATTTAGTTATGCATCTGAATATGTTTATTAAAGTTGATTGGTCTATCCAATGGAACAATAATGATGTCAACGTTTAAGGTATTCCACATGACTCAAAATACAGGCATGCACAATTAGCTCAGTAGGCTTCCTGTAGGAAGGAGAAGGTGTCCTGAGGAAGAAGTGTGCGCCTGACAGTGGTGGGGCACTTCCTGACTTCCAGCTGCCCCCTGGATGAACCAATGAAGAGTTGTGATTCTCATGCACACATTCACAGCTCATGATTCACATTCACAGCTAAAACCCTGAGAACTAAACTACAATGTGTACCTTAGAAAACATGTCCAAAATCAGCCACAGTAGTAGCATATCATCTAATGCTCTGTGTGTCTGATCTGCTTTATTTCTTATCTTATTTTATTTTTCTTTATTTCTTATTTCTTATCTTTTAACAACGTTAACATATTTCATTTAATGTTTCATTTGTGTTTTACTCTATCCTAAAGGCTGAAGGATAAAAATGTTTTAAAACTCACATTAACTAAAATAGAAAAGGTAAATGAGTCACACACACCCACACCCACATGTACACGTACACACACAGTGTTGTCAACTTCCAAGTCTCTGATTATAAGCCCAAACACTGAATGGTTTTGTAATGTCACTGGAAAATGTTCAGACCTGGACTTTCACTTTTGCAGAGTGGAATTCCAGTTGAGAGGCAGTACCAAGGATGTATTGTAAGTACAAAATATGGCACATGGAACATATTATTTGAAGGGTACACAACTGCTCTTCTTAGTGCATGAGGAAGGGGCATTCACTGAATGCCAAAAGGCTGCAGGACAGCAGGACAATTTTAAACTGCTGTGTTGTATCACATGCAGCCACCTCTACAAGGGCAGCAATAAGGAAAGGAAAGCAATCAAACCTTAGAGCACAATCCTAAATATTGTCTACCCAAAAATAATCACCATTGTGATCAATGGATCTTACTCCCAGAAAAATGTCTTTAGGACTGCAGCAATAGTTATAAACAAGCCATAGCTTATATGGTTGCTTTGAGCCTTCCTAAAACAAAGTGGCAGTGGAAGTGCTCTCAGGCACCAGAGCAAATGGACTCCCAAGCCAAAAGCAACAGATCAATATCCAGTCAATAAAATTGGTTTGCTCTAACCTGTAGCTATCATGTATGGGGAGATCCATGTATTTCACACAAGTGAAGTTGGATCCACATAGGAATACAGTATGATTCAGAAAATTACAGTAGGCTCATAGAGAAGAAACCTGTTATCTGTTATTATTGCAGTTGTGATATTGTTGGCCTTCAGATTGTGCACTGATATAAGTCAAAAATGTGATGTGATCACATCCAATAATTATAATACGGACCTGTCAGAGTAAGATTATATGCAATGCTTTGAACATTCTTAAGTGCAATGTATAGGTTAAGGCCCAATCCTATCTTCAGAATTGGTGCTGAGTTCTAGAATTCAACTGAGCTTTAGCACAATGCTCAGCACTGCAAACATGACATAAGGCATATTTGTTATATATCTGTGATGCCCAGTGTCAGACAGTATTGAGCCCCACACCAGATGGATGTGGCCCTGAGCCTGGTAAGAGCTCCAGGTGGGGGGACGTGTTCCAAGATGGGAAGAGGACAGAGTGAGGGGAAGGAACTGTGACAAGAAGGGATGGCATGGGTAGAACCCTATTCTGCCATGTCCCATCCTCCATGTCAGGCTGCAATATACAACACTGAGGATCTCAATTCTTCACCAATAAAATAGCTGGCGCAGACTTGAAAAGACCCATTGTAGGGCTTGGGGCTTTCCACAAGGAAAGTCCGCTTCCCCCTTGGAGACCTTTGTTGGTTCCAGCAGTGCCACCAAATGCAGCAGAAGCCATTCTGGAGCCACTGCACCAGCTGGGGATAGAAATGGGCTGTAAATGCAGTATCGCAATAACAGTTCATAGCCACAATTTGAATGGAACATTGTCCTTCCCTTTCTCATCCTGGGAAAAATACAGATAGTGGGAAAGCTGGACCTCACACCTACCAGCACTTACATATTTTATCTGGACCTCTAAAGTCAATCAGAACTAGTAGCTTGTGTCTGAAAATAGCTGCCATCAAGCTACACATAAGCCAATCTCAACAACACACAACTTTCTATATACACAAGAATGTTAAAACTATTGTTTTTATCAAGCATTAGAAATATTGCTCTCATACCATGAGCTAACAAGAAGGAAACAACTTTTAGTATTGCACAACATAAATGAAGATCTAAAGCAGGCAAGGCCAAATTTTTCTTAATAAAATTCATATTATTAACTCTGAGCAACCTTTAAAGGGCACCCACTATGTTTTTAGACTAGATTTTTTGTTACTTCAGTTTCAATACTGATCCTTCCTGCACAGCCAGGTTCAGGTTAAAAGCTGCAGCTCTTCTGAAAGAAACAGCCATCACATGGCTCCCCTGTATCTCTGTGACAGATCTTGAAAATTGGGTTGAAATGTGGGTGAAGAGAGACCTCATGTGACCTGTGATGGTAGGCAATGAAGCATCACTACTGTGGGTTTAATGCTGTCAAGGTAAAGCAGAAAGCCTGTTCTGACAGAAATGTCATACCTAAGCATGAACATTTTGTTTGATAAACACTCAATAATTATTTATGTTTTATTACTTTCCCTTCTAATGGTATTTCCAGATCCAATACTAATCTTAGGACAAATATAAATATTTTACATTTATGTGGGCATTTGAACAGAATATTTGTTATAGCATAAAATTTTGAGTACACTATCTGGTTAACTTTTGCCGTTTTTTATGTAATGCAATAACAAGCAGGAATGTTTCTTACCTGGAAAATCAAAATGATTTCTCAGAAATCAGATAATTAAAACTGAAATTGTTTTCATCCGCTTTCTGAAAAATATTTGCAATATTCTCCCTCCCAAGTATTTTTATAAGCATTGAAAATATGCATATACGAACAGCCAAGCAATCAAAGGACATAGGAAATCTGACATTTTTTACTTGATCACCAACCTGCAATGAAGTTGGAGTAGTCACCAAAACAGACATATGTGGGAAAGGAAGCAAAGATTATTGTAAATACGGATTGAATCTATTTATCTGAGGATTTTACAACTGCAGATCTGGCTCAACATGGAACCCCTAAATATGCATTCAGCCAGATGTACTCTTCAAAGCTGCGAAGGGCAGCATGTGTCTGCCCAGTACTTCTGTGAGCATCAGCATGATCTGAAGTAACAGGAAACTGAAGTAACATTTGAAAAATCTCAGTAGGACCTTCTGAAGTCTGCAGAGGCAGCAGATGGAGACACACTGCCTCTCCAGGCTTCAGAAAGCCCTCAAGGGACAGAAACTGCGCTTAGATCCCTTTTACAGGACTGAAAGGGGAGAATACAGTGGATTTCATGATCTGTATCACTGGGGTGTCCAGAAATGCCTGACTTCCAAAGAATGTATTCCTCACATATAATGAGGCCCCCACATGTAGTTACCATTTTCATATTCCAAAATATCTATATGTCTTGGTCATAATTTAGGAACCAAAATTATTGGTTCATTAGTTGTTTTGAAAATACATATTTTTAATCTCCTCAGCATATTGGAGAAGAAAGCTTAAAAGCTCTTGATGAAATTTATATGACACTTACTTGAAAATATTTATCTGTTGCTCCTGAGGATGATTAATTTAAGAGAGGTGTTTTCTCTAAGCAACCTAAGTGGTATCCAAACCCCTCAATAGGTTTGCATTAGCCCATGAAGCTCTGCTGTTTCTTTCAGCAGATCCTCGTCTTACATTACAACTGCTTTGAAAACTCTGATGCATAACAGTCACCACATTAATAAAAGAAAAATAAAATAAATAAAATATATAAAACAAAGTAAGATGTATAGTAAGATGTATAGATGCGAAAATTAAGGTGTATAGGAGGGGTATTTATTTCTTTTATTTCATTTATTTATACCCCACCTTTCTTTCCAAAGGGACCTCAAGGCGGCTAGACAAATGAGAGTCACCTTGCTCATGTTCTTTAAAAAAAACTTGTAATGAACTTGGGGAAACTTTTGATTTAAGTAATAAACACAAAATAAGTATGCAATAGAGTTTTTTTTTTAAAAAAAAAAGATATTCTGGCTATCCTTGAAAACAGTAAGCTTAAATACATCTAAAGGAAAAATCAATTATAACATTCTTGTAGAAAGCAAAATATTATTTTCAAGTACATAAAAAACTGTAAACTAAAAGTGAATTTAAAAATTAAACCAGTTAGAGATATTCAAAGTGCCTTAGAGCACAATCCTAACCATGCCTACTCAAAAATAAGCCCCATTATGTTCAATGGGTCTTACTCCCAGGAAAGTGTCTTTAGGATCGCACTATAAGTGTGCCTCCAGGACAGAGAGAGAGCCTCATTCAAAGAGGACCTTGCAGGAATACTCAGTTTTGAGGTTCAGTTTCCATCATTAGCTTGTTCTTCTGCAGAAGTTGCAATACACTCCTCCACTAAGGTCTCTCACCACTCCCTCCTTTATCAGCTTTTGAAGAAATTTTCCTTCTGAAGTCACATTGTGCATCCTTTGTCCATTCATTGCAGCCATGCAGAGATTGTCATAATAATGCAGCGGTAGGTTCGGTTGACTAAGATCATATCCAAACCCAGCTAAACTCACTTCGTCACATAAATGCATCGCCAGCACAACTGCAGTGACTCCAATTGTAGGAATACTCTAAAAGGGAGGGGAAAATGGCATTTATAATTTAGAATATGCTTGTTTCCATCATTATGACACTAAATGCTCTGTCAGACAAAACTGCACTGTGCTGTCATTCCACTGAATACTGGATTAACAAATATATATCATAGAAAGTGGAAAGGAATTTTTTTACATTTGTAGGATCCCTTAGTTTTACAATAACTGAAGTTTCTTGCCATGAATGGGGTCGGGGAGAGAACTAATGGAGAGAGAAGCAGATAATATGCATATGTAATTTATGACGCTACATCTCGTTACGTTGGGAACACAGAAGTTTTCCTAAACTATTACATTGCAATCCTAATTTCCACTTTGGCCAGCATAAATCCTGTTCTGACAAGGGGGTGTTAAAAGCGCCATATGACACATCCCCTACAATCCAGAGTAACTACGGGAGCAGGTAAGAGATATTACATGCACCTGAAGTTACTGCAACCACCTTGTGAAAAGCTATGGGAAATTCATAGTGCAATCCAGAGAAAATTGTTCTTACACCAGAGCAAGGACTCCCCGTAGTTACTCTGGATTGCGCCCTTCTGCACCTCTCCTGGGGGAGTGTTAGGCCAGTGCACAGTCATGTGATTGCCTCCCTATATCCCAACAGGAACAGGAAGACCAATGAGTTATGGCAGCTTAGGTTAGGACCACATCCTTTATCTCTTTCCATTCATGTCTCAAGGGCTCTTTATTTTCTTCCCTACTATGTGCCAGTGACAACTTACTCAGGGATCCCAATGTCTCTCTAGTGTGAAAGACCAATGAAGCCATCAGAGGAATGGCAGGATATTGAGGAAGAAGAAGAACAGATCCTTGCAAGTCTGAGATGTCAGCTTTCCAAAAACAGCAAAAAGAACCCAAGAACCCTATGTTGTGCATAGGATGGGAAAGAACAAGGACTGAAGTCAAAAAAAGAAAATCCTGTGATTCCAAATAGTGCCAAAAGGGAAGGTAAACCAGCAAGGCATGAGTAGAAGTGGGTGAGAACAGTTTTTTGTGTGGATTGTGGTGTTTTCAAAGAGTTGGAAGTGCAGAACGCGGTGTTACATGTTGATTTCTTTAGCCACAAAAAATCCACCTTGAGGCATGAGTTTCCATGCACATTTCATAGTCTGTAATAAGGTGTAGAGCTGGCCCATTCATGAGGCTAGGTGAATTTGCCTCCTCCACCAGCCTGCCTCTTGGCTGGCTGTTCACTCTCCTGGCCTACTATTTTTCCTTTTCTTATTTGGTCCCCTTCCCACAAGGCTTATAGAGGCAGTAGCATCCTACTTATAGCACTGCCACTGTGTTGGATAACATACACGCCACTGCTACAATTCCTTTTCCATTCACCTAGCTTTACTGCCCATAAGGAAACTGCGAAATTGCAGTGGCACTGCTGGATTCATTGCTGCCTGCCATGATTGCTCCCTTCCTTTATGGGAATAAAGGCAAGCTACGTAGGAGAAGTACTGCAGTTTTATCATGTATCTTATTCTCCATCTCCTCAATCACCTGGCTCACCTAGGCTCTTTGTCTAAACAAGCTAGGAAAATGGTGAGGAGAGAACTGAAGAGGATACTTTCCACATTTGACTTCTCCAAATCTTTGCCTGCCTCGCTTCTTTTAGAGGAGAAGGGAAGCTGGGAAGAAGCCCAACGGAGTGCAACATTAGGTGGTGGTGCTCTAATGACAGCGGTAGGAGTAGTTGTGGGGGTGCACATACATAAAAGAAGGGGGAAAACACAGGAGAGGGCAATAGCTTAATGGCAGTGCTTCGGGTACTTTTTTGGCATGGGTCAGTGGGCCTAACAGTATGTGAGGACTGTCTCTGCACACACGTGGATGTGGAGTGAAAGGGAAAAATGGGGAGATAGAACTCGTAGGGATGCAATATGGGATCTACTACCCAAAAAATTCTAAACCCAACATGTTTTTCCCAAATTTTCTTCATCAGGGTTATAAAAAGAGATATTCATGACAAGAAATCCCACTTTCTTTATTAGCAGACCCTGTCAATCCAATGCTAAAATATAAAAAACAGAACAGCGCATAACAAAGAACAGATAGAACTGCCAAAATAAGGGGCCCCCATATTTTGATGTAGGTGCCATTCTGTTCATTAAATATACAACAAATAGCATTTGATAGTGGCTGAACAGCAAAAGAGCTGCATGGGTTTTAGGCCAAGTTATCCTTTCATTTGCGTAAGAGGATGGGTGCACATGGAAGTGACACCATGAGGTTGCGCACAAAAATCTGACTGCAATCCTGACTTGGCTTTGTGCTTACAAAAGATGTCGCAGATAAAAATGTCAGGACCTCACAGTTGTGCAGTTTTCTTCTACCTGGACTCAAGCAACCGAGACCAGAATTCTGCAAAAAGCCACCTTATTTCCACATAAAATTCTCAGGGTTCAACTCACTGTGTTTTTGTCCGAAAAGATCCACACACACCCTCACACAAACCTTCCATCCCCAGAACTTCCACTGGGGTTTTGGGTACTCCAGTAAATCCAGTGCTGTCTCTGTAATGATCAGGGGGTTCAAAATGCGGAATTGTTTCGGTGCCACAGGGATTCTCTCAGCCACGTGTCTCCAAAAAAACAGTCGCATCCAGAGTGGCTAAGGAGAAAAACAACCAGTGTATTGCCAAGTTAGGAATCCATTACCAAAAATGATGCAAGCAGCATCTAACATCATTATTTTACATCCTATCTTTCAGCTACTAAAATGAGTAGCAAGATTTTTAAAGTAGAGAAAAAGAGTAAACTTTGCTCAATTTGCATTGGTATCTTGTTGTAACCTATTTCCACGAAGGCTACAATTCAGAGTAACTACCGGACCTTTTACACAGATGTAGTTACGGTGCCACCTATGGGAAACCTATGGAAAATGCATAGCACAATCCAGAGTAAGTGCCTCTTACGTCTTCCTGTAGTTACTCTGATAAGGATCTTTCTGTTTGGATCACTCACGCCGCACCAGTTAATAAAATAGAAACAGTTATAAAAACTAATAACTGTCTGCTGGATAGGCTTGTAAAGCTTGTTATATTAACAATGGCTATTAGTGCTTGGAACAGTTAAGCATAAATGTTAATGTTTAAGAAGGGGATATATGCAACATCATTCCATTTTATGAAATAATTTAAGATAAATTAAATTATTTCATTTAAATTATGGAATTAATCTCTCTTTTCCATTTCTCACACAATATTAGGTTAAACTGTTCTGTACTTGCAAGCAAATAAAAAGAAAACTTTTTATTTGTTGCCCCGCTTGCAATCCAGATGCCAGTTACTAATTTGTTCTTGTACATTACCAAATAGAGCCCGAAGGAAATAAAAGGGAAGTGGCTCACCATTCATAGTTATGGTTTATAAATGTAGTGCAATCAAAGTGAACCTAAATTCTTAGAGAAGGGTTTGTTGACAAATTTACTCTCTTGAATAAAACAAGCCACTACTTTATAGACCAGTCAGTTACATTTCTCCTCGGTTATTGAAAAGCAGTTAGAATATCAGCTAATGTCCACACAACTGCTACACACTTTAGGCTTCAATCCTAAATGTGGTTATTTGGGAATTAAGTTCTACTGAGCAAAATGTAAAAACGTATAGGATTGCTCAGTTAGTGAATTAAGCCTGGCCTCATAAACATAACCTCATCTCCATGGATGTTCTGAGGCCACTTGTGGGGTTAAGTGAAGCCACATCTCCAGGAACCTTGGCTGATACCCCACCCCACTTAAAAAAAATTCCATCCACTTTACCTCTTTTTTGGGGGGCCATACCCCACTCAAAAAAGTTAGACTAACTCCAAACAGAAATAACTTATGGGAATAACTGTATTCAACATGAAACTAGAATATATAACAAAACTAGAAAAATGCAGTTTATCATCATTACTTACCATGGTTTCATGTCTCAACATTGCTCGAGTCCACGCAAAATCAACACTTTTAAATAAAACAGCAACAAACAGGCCATTTGGATAATACTCATGCTCAGATAAGGGGGCACCTTCTGGATACGTCATCCTTATGGTAGTCTTATTTCCAACATCATTTTCATACCCCCGAACTGGTGCATCATTTAATCTACAAGAAATCACATCAATGAGTGCATATCCTAATCAGTTTACAGGAAAACTCCTCAGTAGTCACACTTCATATAGCCCATGCTTTTAAATGTAGCCTGAAGCAGCAAATCTTAGTCATAAACAGTAGCAGAACAAAGGTTAACAAATAGTCCTAACTAGAAAACTACCACCCACACTGTGATCTCACTAAAGACACTTCTATACATAGATCACAAATATAACAACAAAAGGCAGAGACTTTTCATCAAAGGTAAATATTGTTTGATTGCCTTCAAGTAGGAATAGTAAAATAATCAATCCAACTTTCTTCTGTATGGATTTTTTTATCCACCAATTTGACTCAGCACAAATGGCCACTGCAAATCACAGTTTTAAAAACTGTTTTTCTACTGTTTTATCCAATATTGTTTTTATTTTATGTTGTAGAGAGGCAGTCATGCAAGAAATCATTCCAATCTTCAGCTGAACCAGGCAAAGACAGGGAGTTCTTCACATTTCTAATTGCTCACCTCCTCTATACAATAGTAAGAAAAGCTGCTTTTAAACCATTGTAAAAGGACACACTTTTATTTTTTGTAAACTGATTTTATTTAACACATTTTTTTTGTATCAGCACAGAGCCCCAGAATCTATTCTGCAGGTACTGAGGCATAACCTTATTGCAATAAGAGCAACGGAGTAGCATGAAACCTAGAAGTGGATCTTTAAGGCTGCAATTCTAATCTCCACAAAGGCCAGCCTAAGACTTGGAATAAGTCCTGTGCTGACCTGGGGGAGTCACAAAAGTGCTGTTAGACACTTCTGCCCCACTCCTTGGGGGGGGGGGGGGTTAGACCAATGAACACCGACCTCCCCACACCATCATGGAAAGATAAGCCAGGTGAGTTAGGCCAGCCTAAATTTCTTAGAATTGTGCTGTAACTCTATTTTTCCACATTTTTATCCACTGATATTTTATTCCCAGGATGCTCTGGAACAGAACCCTAGTGGATAACAAGGGACATTTGTAATTGTAATTCATGTTGCAGTAAAACTGCTTTTTGCAGTTGATTGATGGTAATTTCTGTGGTCAATAAGCTGTTTAGGTGCTCTTTCATTATCATTCCAAAACACCCTTGAATAGCATAGGGGCACCTGAATCACAATCCATCAATTGCAAAAAATAGCTTTACTGGGAACAGCTTACATTTTGTGATGGTATTTATACTATCAAAAAGGATATAAACCAGACATCCCAGGCCCTTGGGAAGGACTCTGTATCTTGATAAAACAAACCAGTCAATAACATCTACCGACTGTGCAAAAATATAATCATTATTGTAAGTCACTGTGTGTGTGCCTGGTGATTAAACAGGGAAAGACACTATATTCACCTCATAATCTTAAATAGAAAAACAATATGTACCTTATAACAATATCAAATTGATTCAGGGCATAGCCCAACTCCAGTCCACGAAGCACTCCACCACTCCCAACCACGACACAGTGCCTACAGTTCTTTGACTGCAAGCTTTCTGGCAAATTGTGCTCAGGCAAGAGTTCCAGGAGATCCTGAAGTTTTTCTGAAAACTTGTGAAATCCAAAAGGCGGCTCATATTTAAAGACAGCTTTGTGGGTATTTACATTTTTCTGTACAAAAGGAGAAATGTTCACGTTGTACTTGTCCACAAACAGTCTGCCCATCTCCTTCTTCACAAAAGACGGTCGACATTCAGATTGCAGAACCTGCTCTGTGTATTTTCGTGCTTTCTAGAACGTTAAGGCACAGAAGTTAAACAACACATGTTAGTAATCAAGGAACACATCAAATTTTCACCGTGCATGTGTTTGCCTGTATGCTCTTTCCCACCCCTCTTCTGATTTGATCATTCTATCTCTCCACCCCTCAGCGACTTACTTCCCCCTGCTAAATTTCCCAGCTCTAAAAATAATTCAATAAAGAGATAGAAGTGCTATGAATAAGGCTTATCAATATTTTCACTATTCTTGCTTTGTCGCTTCATCAAGTTCCTCTTTTCTCTCCTCCTGATTTCTTTTCCCAGGCCTCCATATTTGCATGAATATTATCCAGAGAGTTCTCTTATCTGGAGTACAATGTAAGTGAGTGACTTCACCTAAGCCCCAGCTTGAATACCCTTTATAATTTAGGGCACTAAAATAAATATGAGAGGCAGGATAGTGTAGTGGCTAGGGAGTCGGACTCAGACCTGGAAGATCCAGGTTCAAATCCTCCCTGAGCCATAAAGCTTCCCAGGTGACCATGGCCAGCCACTAACTCATAGCCTTACCTATCTCACAGGGTTGTTATGAGAACAAAAGAATTACCGTAAAGCTTTGTAAAGTAGCTCACGCATGGCATGGGAAAGGCAAGTGTGTATGTAGGTGTGTATAAATGTATAGCAGGCCTCCGTCAGTCTTGAAAGACTATGGTATCGTGCTGTGCGTTGCATACGCTGCATGCGAAGCACGAAAGCCTGTGTTGGATTGTTATGGAGGATAGGCTGTTACCCAAGCAGCAAATTGCTGTTACCCAAGCAGCAAATCCCCCCTTTCCACGCCACTGAATTAGTCCAATGGAAAGGCAGAGCCAATACGATTGGATCCAGCTGGCGTCACAGAGCTGGGCTAAGGACAGGAGCTCACCCTGTCTTGTAGGGCCGACCCGGGTCTCGAACCCTGGCCTGCTGGTTAACAGGCACAGAGTCTTAACCACTTGCGCCACCCGCAGCCTTTAAGTAAATAAATACTAAACGCTTTGTGCATTTTTCTTCCCTACCTCCATTTTCCATTCCCTATCAAATTATATAGCAGTGCCATTGGACATTAAGCGGGTCGCTGCATATGTTTCCCTTCTCTTCTCCCCTTGGCAAACATGCCACATATATTAAAAAGATAATATATGGCAGATAGATGTTCCATTATGAAACAGCAACATTTGTTAAAATTATTCAAATACCCAACCTTTGCGTAGTCAGAGTTCACATAATGAACTGTCATCATATCACACGCTTCAGGAACCAAAGATAACTTGATCATGTACAGGAAGGAAAGGCCAACCACAACAAGGATGATATGTCTAAAAATACAAAGGAGCTGTTAATTATCTCTATAGACTACTGTAAACTTCTATTTCTTAACAAGCACAGTGTCTTAGCCACTTGTGCCACCCACAGCCCATAGAATATATGTCTCTAATATTGTCGATGACAAAAACCCTACTTACTTGAAAGGGCCTTTTACAAATCCACTGGGTCTTTTCATCTTTATGGACAACCAGGTTAGAAAATAGAACAGAAGACCGGCATTCCTTATTCTGGTGAATACTGCTATCTTCATTCAGCATTGCTGCAAAGGAAAATAATTTCTTTTGAAAAAGAATTTACATTGAAATGTAAATTAAAATGAAAATACCCAATCATATTTGGTTCCTTCAATTAAATTTACTTATTTATGAATTTGTGACATATTAGTGTACTACATAATGGGCTGCAGTGCCTCAGAGGTTAAAGACGCTGTGCTTGTCAACCTGAAGGTCAGCAGTCTGAGACCCAAGTACAGAATGTGCAATAGAATCCTATTAAGTAAACTTCATTGTGTTCAATGGGATTATTTATGTAATTCTGACAGGCATGCCTACACCACAATCTTATGCATGTCTACTCATCACTGCAGATAGAAATTTTAGGATGTAATCCAGAGTAACTATGGGGAGTCCTTGCTCCGACGTAAGAACAATTTACTCTGGATTGCAATATGAATTTCCCATAGGTTTTCACTAAGTGGTGCCTTAACTACGTCGACATAAATTTCTCTTATGTGCTCCCATAGTTAATCTGGATTGTAGGGGTAGACAATTTAATTAAAAGTTGAGACATCAACTTGCTGACAGAGGGTCATTTAGTTAAAGCTATGGTTGTGAAAGCTGGATTATAAGGAAGGCTGACTGCCAAAGAATTATGGTGCTGGAGAAGACTCCCGAGAGTCCCTTGGACTAGAAGGAGATCAAATCAGTCCATCCATCAGGCAAACAACCCTGCCTGGAAGAAAAGATACTGAAGCTCAAGCTCAAGCACTTTGGCCACATCATGAGAAGGGAGAGCTCTAGAAAAGACCCTGTTGTGGGAAAAATGGAAGACGATGGGAGAAGGAGACAGAAGGATGAGGCAGTTAGACAGTGTCCTCAAAGGAACGAATATGAATTTGAACAGACTTTGGAAGTTAATGGAAGACAAGGGGGCCTGGTGTGATGAAATATTTTAATATAGTATTCTGACACTTGAACTGCAATTACGCAGACTGAAATGAGTTCCACTGACCCCAAAATCCAGAGCAACTACAAGAGCACGTAAGAGACTTTACGTCCACTTGTAGTTATGGCACCACCTAGTGAAAACCTATTGGAAATACATATTGGAATCCAGAGTAAGTAGTTCTTACACCGGAGCAAGGACTCCCCATAGTTACTGTGGATTTTGCCCTGAGTTTCCTCTCATATCTGAGTTTCCTCAGATACCTGAGCACAAATTTGCAGCCTTTAGCTACAATCCTAAAGACACTTTCCAGGGAGTAAGACCTTTTGAACACAGTGGGACTTCCTTTTGAGTAGACATGGTTAGGATTGTGCTCTTAGTTGAGTAAACTGATAAAGTCAGATGGAACTATTCTGTAATCTAATAAAATGTAACTGAATAGCCAAATGTATCATCATTCAATTACATTGTAGGAAGTTTATTTACTCAGTGTGTTTTTTTTAAAGAGTTTCTTCTATTTCAGGGTACATACTATTTTTAAGCCCCGGATACTAAGATATTAATACAGTACTAATATATTTACCATTTTTTTCTAATATGTATATATAACATATTTAATATACAGGGTAATTGAAAAGTAACTCCCTATTTTAAAATACTTATAAATCACAATATGGGGAGTAACTTTTCAATCACCCTGTATATATCAATTAAACTATATATAGTATATAATATTTTATATAATACTAGAATATACAGTATAGTCTATATTTAGAAAATTGAAAAGTCACTGACTGAGTCATCAACGCCCCAGCAAAGCCGCTGGGCCTTGAAGTGTGAAATATGGGGAGGGTGTTCCTTCTATGACATCAACACCCACCAAGAACCAGTGTTGAAATTTAACCCTTAAGGGGCTGAAAAGGGGTACAACGGGTTTTTGTCCTATACTTAACACTGAAGACGGATCAACATCCAGCGGATGCACTGGGAGGGAAGGTACAAATGGGGGTGGTGTGGGGGAGTGATGCGCATTGGGGTGATGGTGTGCTTGGGGGAGATGGAACAAAAACACGTTGCACCCCTTTTCAGCACCTTACGGGTTAAATTTCTCCACTTCTGTTCTTGGTGGGTCTTGATGTCACAGAAGGAACAACCTTCCCAACTTTCATGCTTATAGGTCCAGGGGTTGGGGCAGAGCGTCCCTCAGTCATGGATTCTTCAATGTAAAGTATAGGGTAGAAAACTCACTGTGCCCCTTTTCACCCCCTTCCAGTTGGAATTTCCGAAAACCTTAGTGGTTCTTAGTGGATCACGGAAGGAACACCCTCCCCAAATTTCATGCTTCTAGGCCCTGCGGTTTTGGCTGGGCATGGATGAGTCAGTCAGTGAGTCATTGAGTGACTTTTCAGTTTTATATATATATAGAAGATATCAACTGCAATTGCTGGAATATCAAAATCCAGTATTTTTTAGCTTTAGGACACATCCACATCATACGGTAAATCGTTCCTTCTTGATCTTTACAATTACAACATTTATTTGGAACCTTTTTAGAAATTTGGTGCAAGATATTTCTTGAAATTTTTTTAATCCCATCTTCAGCAAAAATTACAGCACACATAAAATCCAACAACAAAACTAGTATCAGTAAACAATAATTGTAGTGGCAACATGTTTTTCAATACAAAAACCAGTCTGGGCCTGTTAGCTTAGGAGTTATAGCCACAGTATCTGAGCTCAGGAATAAGGCTAACTAAAAGAAAGCAAGAGAGTGGAAAAGGCAAACATAGGAGTGTCTGCTGAATTGTACAGGGGTTTATGCTATTGTACTAGTTTTCTGTGATGAGCTTATTGCGCAGGTTAGAGACTTAAGGGACTGCTTGGAAAGGATCTACGGGAAAACCTATGGGCAGGGTTGTCACTAGGGTTCATGTCACCCGGTGCGGAAGGCCAGCATGTCACCCCCATTCATTGGGTGGGGCAACAATATGAATGGTGGCTGTGGTTATGTGCCATTTCCCCACTTCCACTGGTTTTTTTCACTACATTCTGCTGTAAATTGCACATTCAAAGGTGATGGGATTATTTCTAAAAACCATGATTTTAGCCATTTAGTTCACGTGCTGCCACCTCCTTCGAGGGTGCCTCCTTTCTAATGCCCTAGTAATGCCCCTGATTGGGACCATTTTGGAAGTCTTGTCCTCTCCTGGACTGACCTTCCACTCCAGCCAAGGCATGCCTGCTTACTCACCAGTAACACAGCTTTGCAGTTCACATCCATTTTCAATGAATTTCAATGCAATCATCAGGGATCATCAAATCATTCCAGGGGTGATTTGTGGGGGTTGTGTCCTTAGATCCCTCTCAGCCTGCCCCTCCCAATGAACTATGGCACATTTGCCTGCTCATGAGTAAAGCCACGAAATGAGTCACTTTCACTTTCCAGAGTTCAATGCATATTTTTACTTTTTAGGTTTTTGGCCATACCTTTTACTAGGAAGGAGATATTTCAAAACCAATTTTTGCATTGGATTCTGCTCTTCAATACAAATCCAACGGTATATGACATGATGGGGTTTGATGCTTCATCACGAAGTTGATGAACTTCGTTCATGGGGACCAATTTTTGGTCCCCTATAGTATAGTGTTAAGTATAGGACAAAATTGATAGGGACCAATTTTTAGGTCCCCCAGTGCGTGTCACCCCCTTTGGGCATGTCACCTGGTGTGGACCACACCATCTGCACCATACTGGTGATGCCACTGCCTATGGGTACCTATGGCAGTTTCTCTCATCTTAAATTGTTGAGCTAATCGTATAGTGCAGTGGAGGCAGAGCTTTGCTACTGAAGCACATGCTCCATGACTAGCTCCTTCTCATGGTGGTGGTGAAGTGGTAGAAGGGAACTTCACTTGAGAGTAAGATAGACAGTGGTGTGCAAACTAGACATGTCAGAAAATGTATTACAGTATATTCCTGGTGACTGTATCAAGAGACAATGGACAGGATGTCACTACTCTTTAAATCTAGTTACTGTCATCCCCTTTCCGCTGTACTATGAACAAATTATACTGCCACAAAAAGCCATAGAACACTATGATTATTTAGCTCTGGGAAGGGAAGGGGAAAGAGGACCTCAAGGCTGAAATGGTTTTTACCTCTATTCTTCCTGCTGAATGTCAAGAAACAGGAAGGTCCTAGCAGTGAACATCTGGCTACAAACGGAAACTTTAGGCATTACGGAAACTTAGGCTGCAATCCTAACCTAGGCCAGCACAACTCATCAAACTTCCCATTCTCATGATGATGGAGGAAGGTGAGTGTATGCCTATGCACTGGCCTAACCCTCCCCCAGGAGTAGTGCAGAAGTGTCTTACAGCACTTATGTGACACCCCCAAGACAGCACAGGACTTATGCTTGGCTTAGGCTGGCCTAAATGGAAGTTGGGATTGCAGCCTTAGTGGGATAAGACCCATGAATGGAGTAGAGTGCTGAAAGGATTTAGGTTATTCAAAAGGAACGGTTTCAACAGAATGCATTTAAGTAACAAGTATACACCTGCATGGAAAAACAGGATTCTCAGTTGAAAGTGAGAGGAAAAAAAGAGATTCTGTCACGAGATTGTACGAGACCATATACAGACTCGTATACAGAACATCTGGCCAAGCAGAAGTCATGGACAATGCTATTCTAAACCTATGGCCAAGCTTTCCCATCTAGATAACTTAAATTATCCCAAATTCTGCTGGAAGACTAAGGATGTAATCCTAGACTGCAATCCAAACCTCCAATTAGGCTGGCCTAAGCCATGGCAGAAGTACTGCGCTGACCTAAAGGTGTCATCAAAGGATGTCACCATAAGACACTTCTGCACAATTCCTGGGGGAGGGTTAGGCCAGTGCACAGGCATGCGCTTGCCTCCCTACGTCACCACGGAACTGGTAGAGTGATGAGTTGTGCTGACCAAGGTTAGGACTGCAGCGTAAAGAACTCTTGAGCTAGCACAAGTCCCTTGCAACTGGCCTAGGGATGTTACAAACATGGCATAAAGCCCATTTGCACTATTCAGAGAGGAAGGGAGGGGTGACATAAGGAGTTGTGCTAGCTGTCCCACACTGCTGTGAGCCCTGGAAAAGGGTACATGTGCTGGCCAAGCTTGGCCAGTGCAGGTGCCTGGGGGCGCATGGGCAGGGAGGGAGGTGTTCTGGGGGAGAGGATGCATGACTGTGTGCAGGACGGTGGGGAGTGAAAGGCGAGGCCAGGACGCAGTTATTCCAGATCCTAGTCCTGTTTTCAGCAGCCTAAGGCAGTCCTGCGTGGCTCAGATTTGCACCACCGATTTCAGTGGCACAGATCCAAGTGTCCCCACTGAGGCTGCTGCAGTGTTATCCAGGGTAAGGGGAGGTTTCCCCTTTACTCAGCAGCAGCCCATAACTTCTTCTGGATGCAGTGCAGGCACAGCAGCCAGCCAGTTAGAATTGTTATTTACCTAGCCAAGAATGTGAAACCTGATAAATTATTGACTTGCTTTGTCACTTTATTATTCATAAGGTAAAGGAAAGAGCAATGGGGTCTGCTTTCTAGACTTAAGCCTCACACAGAAGGAAGAATTAATTGAAGTGAAAGCTGAAGGAATTCTTTGAATTCTTGTTCTCAATGGACAGGAAAGTTAAAGGTAGTCAGATACTACTAAGAATAATAAATTTTCTGGTTTTCATGAAAGCTGGTTATAATAAATCAGAATCAAAAATTAAATGATTTAAATCAAATGAAGAAATCAAATAAATTAAATCAAATGAAGAAATCAATCAAATGAATCAATCAAATAAATTAAATGATTTAAATCAAAAGCAAAATGATATTCTGTGGCTAGAACTGTCAAAGGAGAAAGCAGTCTTAAAGGGATGAGTTTTTTAATAAGCAAGTTACCAAAGGCACAGTCACAAACAGTTCCCATAAGAATAAAAGTTGGAAAACAGCGAAGGATATCAGTGTAATTGCACATAGAACTTTCTGAATACACAAGAATCTCTGAACCGATGAATCAAAAACATGAGCAAACACACAAGGGGAGAAAAAACAAAGGAACTATACATAAGTATTGCGCACACCTGCAGGATTATGACAGGAAGGACGAAGCACTGAATGAGCCGACACTGGCAAAAGGTGCCAAAAAAACCAAAGATTTTTTTAATGTGTAAAAGAGAAGTGAAGTGATATGCCTAGACATGGGAAGTGATAAGGTTAAAGAAGTGATAGGCCTAGAAATGAGCAAGATGACAGTAAAAGGGCACAATCCAAAGAAACTACAGGGAGTCCTTGCTCCGGTGTAAGAACAATTTACTCTGGATTGCAATATGAATTTCCCATAGGTTTTCACTAGGTGGTGCCATAACTACGGGTACATATAATGTCTCTTATGTGCTCCCGTAGTTACTCTGGATTGTAGGGTAAATACAAGATGAGCACCAATTGCCAAAAACAACAAAAAAGGTTTTTGTTTTTTGTCTACAACACAGTGAAAAGCAAAGAAGGGATGAGCGAGTCTGTGGGTAGAAGATGACAGATGACAAATTTATTTATTATTTATAAATAAATTTATAAAATTTATTTTTATTTTATATTTCCTTTCACAGGAAAGGTGACCCGACATAACATATAAATTTAATAATGAAGTTATTGCACAAAGTAACCAACAAACCACTTGCACTAATGAATTGGGGAAACCACAACTTAAGATGGGTGTAAAGACAGTAGTTCCCAAACTCTGGTTTATGAGAAATAGGCAGCAATAGCTCAGAAAACAAAACATCACTTATGCTCACTTCTAGTGTCTCCCTGAGCAAGATCTCCTCCACAGACCACCAGAGAGAGCAGAAGGACCAACCACAGCTGTCACTTTCAAAATCGCACTAATCTCCCCTATAAATAATCAAATTTAATTAATTTTTTGTATGCAAGGGGATGGGGAAGTTGAATGTGATGCACAATTCCAATTTTTATCTCAGCGTCTGCAGGATCAGGAACATCATCATCATTATACCGGAATTTACATACTGTGTTTCTGGTCACTGGATTGCTCCTTTGACTATGTTCAAGGGTGTTCTTGTAAGAGGGTTTTCCTAAACCCCTATAAGAATTTTTACAATAACAGAGAGGTTCAGTCTTTCAAGAAGTGACCACAATTGAGATGGATCTTTTAACAGTCTGGTTCCGCTACTGGCCACCGGTGCCCCCCACACTGGATGACAAACAGCTCCTTTACCTCTCACTTGAAGGGCAAATCAAGATATGGTAACTTCTTTGCTCACACTGGAAGAGCAGATGGAAAAACTCAGCTGCTGGTTGACATGCTGCTGGTTGGATGCAAGCATCCCCCAACCGACTGGCTAATAAATGACTGATAAACCTTCATGGCACATTTGCAGACCACACGTGTCACACACACACGCTTCTATGCACTGTTAAAAAAATCACATAGTATAAACACTTAGTATAAACACTGTTACATCGGTAACAGACAATTTCTAGAAGCTAGTGTGAGTTTGGCAAAAACAAATCATGCCAGACCCATCTCATCTCTTTTTCAGTTATGACAGATCTGGTCAACCACAGAAAAAGGTATACCTTGTTAAGTCATGTCCATACTAGATAATCTTATTGGTCTCCTGAGAAACCTGTATGTAGATCAAGTAGTAACAGTTAGAACCAAATATGGAACAACGGAGTGGTTTAAAATTGGGAACAAGGCTGTATATTGTCACATTATTTATTTCATTTTATATAGAGAGTATATTATGTCTGTGGCTGGGCTGCATGAATCACAAGCCAGAATTAAGTTTGCTGGGAGAAATATCAATAACCTCAGATATGCAGACAGTACCATTCTAATGCCAGAAAGTGAGGAGGAACTAAGGAACCTCTTGATAAGAATGAAAGAAGAAAGGGCAAAATGTGGCTTAAAACTAAACATTAAAAAACCAAGATCATGGATTCTGATCCCGTCAATTCATAGCAAATAAAAAGGGAAGAAATGGGAATTGTGACAGAGTTTATTTTGGGGGGCTCTTAAGATCACTGCAGATGGCAATTGCACCCACAAAATTAAAAGATGCCTGTTTCTGTGGAAGAAGGTCTAGATAAGCTGTCTAGACTACGTTTGAAAATCCCTGCTCTGAGTAGACATGCATTGAGACATTGGATTCTCACCTGCAATCCTATCCACAGTAACCTAGCAATAGCTCTATTTATAATACGTATTTATAATAATGGGATTTTCAGCTGGAGGCAGCTGTGCTGTGCTCTAGGTGGGGGAGCCCTCCCTCCAGGTCACCACAAGCAAGACTCTCCCCCCACCCGGCTGGTCCCTGGAAATTTTTTTCTCCGCAGAACCAGTCCCTGAGGCCAAAAAGGTTGAGGACCACTGCTGTAGAGCATCTGGTGATGTCCAAGTGTAAAGCAACTGCTTGTGAGATGAGCAGGCCTCCGTCAGTCTTGAAAGACTATGGTATCATGCTCGGCACTGCATACGCTGCATGCGAAGCATGAAAGCCTGGGTTAGATTGTTATGGAGGATAGGCTGTTACCTAAGCAGCAAATCTCCCCTCTCCACGCCACTGAATTAGTCCAATGGAAAGGCAGAGCCAATACAATTGGATCCAGCTGGCGTCGCAGAGCTGAGCTAAGGACAAGAGCTCACCCTGTCTTGTGGGGCTGACCCGGGTCTCGAACCCTGGCCTGCTGGTTAACAGGCACAGTGTCTTAGCCACATACGCCACCCACAGCCCATTGTACATTTTATGTATTTGTAATATACTGTCTTGTCACCTGTTATGTGCAATCCTCTGACAGAGCCCTCCTGCTGTGAGGAGGAGAAGATGCACTTAGAGGAGTCCTCTCGCAGACCGGTCAGACAGCTGCCAAGGACCTCCAGTGGTCCCCAGACTGGGGGTTAAGAAACCCTGCTCTACACAATAATCAGATAGTATATCTAAATTTCAGCAAAGCATTTGACAAAGTCTTCCATGATCTTTCTGGATAAAATTGTAAGACATAGCCTATGGCTGGAATCCTAAAGACATTTTGCTGGGAGTCCTAAAGACATTTTCCTGGGACTCAACATAATAGGGGCTTACTTTGGAGTAGACACAGTTAGGATTGTGCTCCAAAATAGATCAGTGGTTTTCAGGAACACATGTGAGAAAGATCAGTGGTGTAGGTGAGGAACCTAGAACTGAAAGACAAAATTTTAACACCTTCTAAGACAGATTTTTAACACTATTCATATAACAAAATCAAATTTATGGTAATTAAAGGTGCAATCCTAACCATGTCTACTCAAAAGTAAGCCCCACTGGGTTCAATGGATCTTACTCCCAGGAAAGTGTGTTTAGGATTGCCTATGTTAAAGTTTATAATAAGCATGAGTTTAAAATTAATTACCATCCTTTGGTCAAAAGTCCTACTGAAGTTCCTCTATGATATCTGACTTTGCATAATAAAACATTAACCACCATCATATTGTAAAAGTATTTTACAACTGGTGTTACAACACCATGCCAATGGCATGAATACTAACTTCCCTCCTTGGGTGGAAGAAACTGTGTGGTTCGTTTTAGTCACTCAAGACAGTACTTTTGAAAAGTATGTTTAAAAAGGAGCACTCACCAATATTGCTCAATGACGACAGAAACATGAACCTGTTCTTTGAGAACCATGTGATTTATAGTTGCTTTTTTTGTGTGCTACATTAAGCTTGAATCTTATCCAAGTTCAGCCAATAAACTTTGAAGCCAAGTGGAAATTTGAAACAGAGTTTCCTGTAATCACTTCTGCATCACTCCTGGAAGGGGGGATTAGACCTGTGCACAGATAAGTGTCGGCCTCCACACGCCACTGTGGGATCAGAGAGATGGGTGACTTGCCTGAATTGGTTAGGATTGTGCCCTAAAAGATCCAGATGTCCTAGCCTAGAAGACCACAAGCTGGAGATGTACCAACACCGCAATGCAGCCATAACAAACACACACATAATTGCTGGGCTGCATGAGCTGAAGCATAAAGTTCAGATCATAAGAAGCTATGGTTCCACTCCATACGACACTAGTAAGATATCACTTGGAGTATTACAGGTGTCCCTTTTTATCCAATAGGGGTCCATTCCGAAATATCTTATGGATCAAAAAAATCAGTGGATAAAATCAGGAAAAATAGATTTAAAGACCCACTTCTAGGTTTCTTGCTCCTCCATTGCTCCTAATGGAATTTCCTGCTGATACCAAAAAATGTGTAACATAAAAGCAAGTGCTTCCCTTTACAATGGTTTCAAAACAGCTTTTCTTACTGTTGCAAAGAGGCACTCGGTAATCAGAAATATAAAGGACCCTCTGCCTTTGCTTAGCTCAGCTGAAGAATGGAATAATTAGATTTGAAGTGACCATACGTGTCGAATCAAATCTGTATATAAAAAAAACCCACATATAACAAGGTTAGATCTCATCTGTATAACTTACTTTCTGTGAATTCTGAGAACAGGCTAGAAATGATGGGTGGAAACTACAGGAAAAGAAAGGCAAGTTTGACACAAGAAAGAATTTCCTAGGCATAATGGCTCTCTAGCGCTGGAACAGCCTGCATGGAGGATCTCTCACTGGAAATTGAAGGCTCTCTAACAGGAAGTTTTCAAGCACAGGTATAGACTAAATGGCTATCTGGCAAGCATGTTTGAGCCGCCTGCCAATAGCAAAGGGTTTGACTAGATGGCCTCAAGATCACTTCCAACTCTCTCTATGAAACTAAGAGCACAAGCCAGAGTTAGGGCAGTGAGGAGAGCCCTAGCTAGGCTGCCCCAAATATTCAGAATCCAGAGCAGAAAGTTATGCTGCATCCAGAGTGTCAGGAAGCCTGGGCTGCCCTAACTGTTCCAGAGCATGCTCAGTAAGCACCAAGTCAGTGATATCTGGGGATACCTGCATGTTCTACTCTTTCATGGGGATACCTGATACCTGGGGAGACCCCCTTCAGATCACTCTGAACAAGAAACAGCTGTGGTGCCTGCCTTAGGAGTCAACCCTGATGAGATGCCTGTATCGTCTACAGTGAATACAAGGGGGCTTATTGGAGTGGCCTTCTGGATCTCCAGGTTAGTGGGCTGCAGCTAGGCTGGCCAAGAACTCAGATTTTTGGTTAACACTGCCATTCTTACTCTGCCTTATCATGGACCCCTATGAGTCTACTAAGTACTCTACCTGCTCCTGTGGTGGTATAACTAAGCAGCTGGAAGAGGGCATTTCTGCTCTGGAAACAGGCTCTAGATACAGAATAACTGCTCTGCCCGTTTAGCATGTTTAGCAATGCTAAACATGCCCTCAACATGCCTCTCCTGAACTGCCTAGCCTACCCCAGCTAGGGCAGCCCAGGTCCACCTCTCTTGGAGCACCCTATGTTGCCTTAGGCTGCCCATAAGCGATTTCCAGAATAACTAGGGTGGCCCATCTTGCAGCTGGGTCAGCCCAGTGATACATAGAGTAATCCAAGTGCACTTCCAGATTGTGCACTTAGGCCATGCAGTTTCCGTCTAAATTCATGCCAACTGAATCTAAGACACAAGATCCAAACATCTTCCTTCTCAGATAAGGTTTTCACGCATCAGATCACTGGAACCAAACATACTGCCTGCTGACTGGATATAAGATTACACAGCAAAATCTAACCACCTTCCCCCCCCCCCCCCCGTGTTATCAAAACACACTAAACAGCACAGTAGAAAATCCACCTGCAATTATGTCTCCATTAACTTCATGGGATCATCCAAACTGGCTTATAATATGATTAAATATGACACCAGTGCCATAGCCCAACATTGCTTGGCTGGAGCTATGTTTAGACAAATACAGGCATCTCCCACTTCTTGGATGTATTAGGGACTGGAGCATTGTCCAAAAGTGAAAACCGTTGAAAAGTAGAACCCAACTTTTTAGTTTATAAATATTGCTTCCAATGCTTTTTTTAGCTAGCAAATTGCAAATTTGCAATTTATCTTGAAAATTCCTGCTGCCACACAAAAATTTCTGCAAATTGATTCTCATTAAAACTTCTTTCAGAATGGGATTAGATCAGAAACTGCAACATGGGGGAGGGCAATTTTGGCATTTAAAACAGCAGAGGAATGTTGAAAGAGTAGAACATGCATTTAAGGAATGAGTTCTGGATATAATTGAAAGGTGTTGAAAAAGTGGATCAATGGTAAACAAACCGTCTGAATGCAGGGCGTACCTGTATTGCCAACAGAGGGGCAGAGTGGAAGCTTGGTAAAGAAACGGATCCAAAGCCTCCGGTGGGATTTTCGTCTTCTAGAACCCAGCAACTACGGTACATACCCTTCAAATCATGCAAACTTCATAATAAAACAGTGGCAGTGATTGCTGTGATCCTCCAGAACAGTGATACTCAAAGTGGGGGTCACAACTTCGCATCAGTGGGGTCAAGAGAGGGTGGGATCCACCATCTCGGAATCTGGAACTGGGAGTAAGTCTCATTGAACACAAATGGGATTTACTTCTTAGTAGACATGGAGGGACTCTTGGCATCACAGTGGTGTCACATCCCACGAAGTTTGACAGGAGATCTGGACAGATTTTTAAGTTTGTAAGGGGGTCCCGGGCTGAAATGCCCATGTACCACTGTTCCAAAAGCAGGATCACAACCATCAACCAAAAACCTCTGCTGTTAAAAATTCCCAAAGCCTTAATAATACAACATCTGCCTCTTTCTACCATCAGCACTTTATTAGTGTTTTGCTCTAATCAGCGTCTCCTTGCTTAAGTAGGGTCTGCATCTGAAGATAGAGGTGCTTTAAAAGTGTTTATTTCATTCTCATGAGACACATTGAGTATATCGATACAATGATTCTAGCCAATATTGATCAGTACTTCCATCCTTTCTACCTCTGAGTCATCAGCACAGAAATATTAACTCGACTGTAGAGTGAACCTTGAAAGAAATCTGCAGGTGAATTTCTGGAGCATTTGGACACCCTGATCCTGCAGGATCATTTACTGTCTGTTTTCTCTCTTACAATCATTTCACCTTGAAGGACAGTGAAGGAAATCCAGGTCACAGAAACCTGCTTTAATTCCCAGCATCGCCACAAAAGCCTTGAGTTACACGCTTGGCTGCTCTCACAATTATTTACTTTGGGCTTTTCATTTAAGAAACAGGACTATAGACATCAATGAGTATTCTCAATTTTATCCATAAGCAAAACAGCAGGCATATAGTTATTGCTTTGTTGATCCAATTCAATGATACCTGACATTACTGATTGTGAATATTAATGAAGATAGAATTCAGGGGGAGCAGATGTCCTCTTTTTTGAGGACCAGTCCACTTTTTTAACCTAATACTGGAAAATAATTGAAATATCTTCCTTTTCCATGTGAGTGGTTCCCTGTAGGCAATGCAGAGCCTTCTTGCAATTAATACATTATATAGTTTTAAACTTGTTTAAATTGACACATGAAATTGATGTATAAAGCTTTTAGCAATATATACAAAATGAAAATGCAGATTTTTTAGTTTTTGGCGTCCCACATTTTTCTTGGATGGCCTACACTTTTAGGGTGTAAACTCTTCTGACATAATGACATCTGATTACAATGTTATGGTTATTTAAAGGAGGAGGAAAAAGAAAGCCACTGTTTATTCCAAAAGGAATGGCAAGAGGAGGAAGCTGACCTAGGTTGGAATCCTCTCCACACTTTCCTAAGTGTAACCCCCTTTTACTCTAATGGAACTTCTGAGTAGACATGCATATGTGATGATAAGGTGATTCTCCAGAACAGTGATCCACCAGAACAGATCCTCGTCCTTAATACAAAAGGAAGAAAAAAGCCATTCTTGCTCTATTTCCAAATGACGGCAAGAAGAAGAAACTGCAATCCAATCCACACTTTCCCAGGAGTAACCCTCATCGACTCTAATGGGACTTACTTCCGAGTAGGCATGCATAGGATTGGGCTCCTATGCTTTATATAAAAAGACAAGCATGTGTCAATCAAATGTGTAATCTGCATCCATTGATGACTCTGCCATGCTCCAGCTCTTTGGCTGGGCAGCAATGAGAAGAGGGTCACTTGGTAACCACAAAAGAGGACAAAATGTAGGACACTCCAGAAAAAATGTTGAACACAACAAAAACAAAAGCTAAAAACACCCATCTATATTGCTTCCAAGTGGTTAATTTAAACACTGTATGGCTTATTCTTACTTTTAATTTAAAGCTATATAATTATGAATTCCAAACAGGCTACACGCTGCCTGCTCACAAGGAAAAGGAGGACAATGAAGATTATTTTTCCAGGATAGGTCCTGGAAAAAGAGGACATCTGGTCCTGGATTTATGAATTTCAAGCAGGCTGTATAATGCCTGCTCACAAGGAAAAGAAGATTTTCAATGAAGGACACAAGGCTCAAAAGAGGGGAGGTCCTGGAAAAAGAGGACATGTGGTCCCCCTGAGCTGCATCTCCCCCTTCCCCACTCACCCTGGCCTGTGGGGCACCCTCCTCTCCTCCTCCTCCTTCCTGTGAGGGGGTCTGGTCGCCCCCTGGCTGCTGCTGCTGCTGCCCAGGCTGGAGCTCCGCACTGAGCATCTGGCAGCACTGCGGAGCAGGAGCAGGAGGAGGAGATTCCAGCCCTGGCCAATAGAGCTGCAGCAGAGCAAGCAGCGGTCTCAGCTACAGCACAGCCCCTCTACTGCTGCCCATAGAGGCAAGACAAGGAGCCAGCCCTGCACAGTCCCAACTTCAGGCAAAATGGGAAGTCTGAAGATGGGGGACAAAAGGCTATGTAAGACCCCAGATACTTGGATCAGGGGGGGCACATGTCCTCTTTTTCCAGGACACGTCCTCTTTTTAAGCCTACTGTCCAAGGGGGAAAAAATAAATCTCCCTTGTCCTCCTTTCCTTTGTGGATTCCTTCTTGGAATTCAGAAATTATATGAAATAAATTAGAGGCAATGGTTTAGATATATAAAAATATAAATGGTTTAAATGGTTTAAATATATAAAAATATAAATAAATTTCTATTAAAATATTAAAATAGGTAAATATAAATATATTGTTTATATTGTTTATATAAATATAAACTACACTGAAACTATATATAAATATAAATATATTTATAAGGAAGGGGAAGTTTTTCCTAGTAAATATTTTCTATTTATATATCAGCAAAAACTTCCCTGCATTGCAGGAGTAAAAATCCCCCACATCCTCCCCCCAGTGCATCAATGTTAAGTATAGGACAAAAACATGTTGCACCCTATTTCACCCCGTTAAGGGTTAAATTTCTCAACATCAGTTCTTGGTGGGTGTTGATGTCACCAGAAGGAACACCCTCCACAAATTCCATGCTTCTAGACCAGCAGTTTTTGGCCGGCTGTTGATAAGGCAGTGAGTGAGTCAGTGACTTTTCAATTTTATATACATATATAGATTATATTATAATACTAGTGAAAAGGTACACATGTTGCGGGAGTAAAATTCCCCCTGTACACCATCTCCCCAATATGCATTGTATGCCCCGCACGCGCCAGATGCCACCCCCCCACACGCCCAGCCCACCCAGCACAAAACCCGCATACAACATCCCCCCTAAGCGCACCATTCCCTCTTATGCAGTGTCCCCCATGCACATCAACCCTCCATGTGCACCATATGCAACATCACCATGGAAGGACAACCCTCCCCAAATTTCACACTTCTAGGCCCAGCGATTTTGGCTGGGCATTGATGAGTCAATGAGTGAGTCAGTCAGTGACATTTCAGTTTTATAGAGAGAGATTATATATATATATATATATATATATATATATAGAGAGAGAGAGAGAGAGAGAGAGAGAGAGAGAGAGATTGTATAAATAAAACTATATTTAAACTAGTTATACATTCCATTATATTTTTTATTTATAAAATGTACTCTAATATACATTAATATAATAGTATATTATATAATATAAACAGCAACACCATTGCCTCTGGCTGACTCATGACACCTTTAAGGCCTCCTATCCAAGAGTTATCCAGGTCTACTCCTGCTTAGCTTTCTTTGGCAGTCCTTCACTCAACCACCAGACCATGCCTGCTGCTATGACTCAATGGAGAGGGCTCATATCAGCAACATCCCAGCCAGCACAGCAACACATCCGGCTGATGGTGCTTCTGGCAGCAGCAGATATTGAAGGGGCAGCAGATCTGGATGTGCAACATCAAGATCTGGATGTGCAAAATATCAATTAGTGTGCTTAAAGTTTCAAAGCAACCTGATTCTCAACTTTAAGTACTGTACAAGTACAGCATAGCAGAGGAAAGGTGCAAGAAGGTGTCCCATGTGTTTTAGACAAGAGTGTATGCTGATCAACAAAGTCAGCAAAGTGTTTTGCAATGAACCCCAGGGGTAATGAACTGCTAGTAGCGTAAAAATGGCATACTGTCTTTAATGTAATTCATACAGAAATCATCACATGATGGTATGGGAGACTGGACATGGACAGTACTATAGTTATACATTTTGAAGGGCATGATCATGTCATGAGACTTACATTTCATAACTATGCCTCATATGACACTGTAACAACCGCAGGCTGCAATCCTGGGAGGAAGTACTATTGAACACAGTGGGACTATTGAGTAGACATGTTTAGGATTGCACTGTAAAAATCAACATTAAATTTCCACCTTACAATATTTTCCTTACAGTGCTGGCTCATCAACTGCTCAAAACATCAGTGGACACAGGCCAGTTTTATAATTTTACTAGTGAAAACGTATCCACGTTGCGGGAGTAAAATTCCCCCGTACAGCATTCCCCCACTGCACATCAAACCCCAATGCGCATTGTCTACCCAATGCGCATCATCCACCCCACGTGCATCAACCACCCCATGCGTGCATCATCCACCCCAGTCCAACCTCATCCTCCAAACAACATCCCCCCAGTTCACCAGGCATGGAGCAACAAATTGGTGGGATGTTGGTTAGTCTTCCATGTTAAGTATAGGACAAAAACACATTGCACCCTTTTCATCCCCTTAAGGGTTAAATTTCACCACATCGGTTCTTGGTGAGTGTTGATGTCCCAGAAGGAACACCGTTTCCAAATTTCATGCTTGTAGGTGCAGGGGCTGGGGCACAGCATCCCTCAGTCATGGATTCTTCAATGGAAAGTATAGGGAGGAAAACTTGTTGCGCCCCCATGTTTCACCCCCTTTCTGTTGGAATTTCCCAAAACTGGTTCTTAGTGGATCTAAAAACGCCATCACAGAAGGAACACCCTCCCCAAATTTCATGCTTCTAGGCCCAGCGTTTTTGGTGTATGTATGTTATCCTCAATCTCGGGTCCTCTACCAGAGGCCTGGGAGTTTGAGGGTTCTGCGCAGTATCTTAGCTGTTCCTAGCAATGCGCTTTTCTGGATCGAGTGTTCTGCTATCCCTCCTGGAATCCGTTGGAGCCATTCTTCAAGCTTGGGTGTCACAACCCCTAGTGCTCCAATCACTATTGGGATCACATTCACCTTCACTTGCCACAACCTTTCTAATTCCTCCTTCAAACCCTGATATTTTTCTACCTTTTCATGCTCTTTTTTCCTGATGTTGCTGTCGTTTGGTATCGCCACATCTATCATCAGGGCTGTCTTCTGGGCCTTATCTACCACCACAACTTCTGGCTGGTTAGCCAGTACCTTCTTGTCTGTCTGGATATGGAAGTCCCACAAGACCTTAGCCCTGTCATTCTCCACAATCTTCTGAGGGGTCTCCCATCTGGTCTTGGGAGGGGTTAGTCCATTGGCTGAGCAGATGTTCCTATACACAATGCCGGCTACTTGGTTCTGCCGTTCAATGTATGCTGTTCCTGCCTGCATCTTACACCCTGCCACGATGTGTTGGATTGTTTCTGACGTTTCTCTGCACAGACTGCACTTTGGGTCTTCTCTTGTATGGTAAATCCCCGCTTCTATGGATCTGGTACTTATAGCCCAATCCAGAGCAACTAATCTGTCCACATAAGAGCCCTTAGGTTGCCCTATCTAACACTAGGTTGGAGCAACTGCAAGATGCTCCAGCCCAGTTACTCTGAAGGAGGCTTAGGGCAGAGCAAGGCAAGATAGGGTGCCCTAAGAGAGGTGGACCTGCTCTGCCCTAACTGGGGCAGCCTAAGTAGCTCAGGAGAGGCAAGTTGAGGGCATGTTTAGCATTGCCTAGGGCAGAGCAGTTACTCTGTATCCAGAGCCTGTTTCCAAGGCAGAAATGCCCTCTTCCAGCCCTCAGAGTTATACCACCTCAGGAGCAGGTATAGTAATGAGTAGACCCATAGGGGTCCATGATAAGGCCCGAGTAAGAATGGCAGTGCTGACCAAAAATCTGAGTTCTTGGCCAGCCTAGCTGCAACCCCTGCCTCTCAACCTCAGGATATGGAACAAACTACGGCTGCCCACAAACCTCAGGATACAGCAGGCCACTCCAAGAAGCCCCTTGTATTCACTGGAGAATGTACTGGCATCTCATCAGGGACTCCTTATAAGGCAGGCACCCAGTGGCGTCACCAGACTGGTGCGGCTGGTGTGGGTTGCATTGGGGATGCGCTCTGTATGGGGTGATGTGCCGGAGGAGTTTGGCTGTCCTTTGGCAGGCCCCGGGCGTCAGCACCCCCATTCAGGCCTGCTCCAAGGCGGAGCAGCAGCCAGAAGCTGCCACTTGTCTGAGGAGCTGGCCTGAACGGCCATCTGAGATGCACTGCCCAGAAACACACTGAGCATGCCGAACAGCTTCAGAGGAGACTTCCTTAGAGCAGAGAAAGTCCGCGCCTCTGCACAGCCATTCGGCCTGTGTATGGAGGCGGAGCGGCAGCCGAATGGCTTCAGAAAGAGTACTGCACAGGCACCAACTCTGACGCCTGCACAGTCTCCCCCAAAGCCAAAAGGCTTCAGAAAAGTACTGTGCAGGTGTCAGAGATGGTGCCTGCGCAGTACTCTTTCTGAAGCCAGTTGGCTTCAGAAACAACTGCGCAGGCGCCAACTTTGGTGACTGCGCAGTCCAGGTGGGGGGGGCGCATCCAAGGGATGATGCACAGACTTCCGCACCAGGTGATGTGCAGAGTCATGTCACCACTGTAGGCACCACAGCTGTTCCTTGTTCAGTGTGATCTGAGGGGTGTCTCCTCAGGAGCAAGTCTTCCCCTTGTGTCAATTACTTAGCATGCTCTGGAGCAGTTAGGGCAGCCCAGGCTTCCTGACTCTCTGGATTCAGCATAACTTTCTGCTCTGGATACAGAATAGTTAGGAGAGTGCAGTTAGGTCAGAGCAGGCTGAATTTGCTCTGGATTGCAGCCTTAGTGCCTGTTCTTGTGCTGCCATGATGAGGGCTTCAGTGCTATCTTTGAAGCCAGCTTTTTCCAGCCACTGATAGGATTTCTCAATGTCAGCGACTTCGATTATCTGGTGATGGTACATCCCATGCAGGGTCTTATCTTGCCAGGACACTTCCTCAGTTTGATCTTCCTTCCGTATTTGCTGTTGCTGTTGTTGCTGGAGACATTCTCTCATCAGCTCATCTTTGGGTGCCATCTCAGTGATGTATTCCTGGATATTCTGGGTTTCATCCAGAATAGTAGTTTTGACACTCATCAGACCCCGGCAGCCCTCTTTCCAACTAGTGTATAGTCTCTGGATGTTAGACTTGGGGTGGAAACCCCCATGCATTGTGAGGAGCTTCCGGGTCTTCACATCGGCCACCTCCATTTCTTTCTGTGGCCAGCTTACTATGCCAGCAGGGTATCTGATGACTGACAGTGCATATGTATTGATGGCATGTATCTTATTTTTCCCATTAAGCCGGCTTTTCAGGATCTGTCGTATTCTTTGATGGTACTTGGATATTGCTGTCTTCCTTGCCTCCTCTTCATGATTACCGTGGGATTGTGGGATACCTAGGTACTTATAGTTGGTCTCTACATCTGTTATGTACCCTGTTGGTAGTTCTACCCCACTGGTCTTAACCACTTTTCCTCTCTTTACGATCATTCAGCTGCGCTTATCCAGGCCGAATGACATCCCAATATCCTCACTGTAGATCCTTGTCAGGTGTATCAATGAGTCGATGTCTCGTTCATTCTTTGCATACAGCTTGATGTCATCCATATAGAGGAGGTGGCTGATGGTAGTTCCACTCTTGAACTTGTACCCATATCCAGTCTTTGCTATTATTTGGCTTAGGGGATTCAGGCCTATGCAGAACAGCAGGGGAGACAGTGCATCTCCTTGATATATGCCACGCTTGATCGATACTTGTGCTAATTCTTTTGAGATGATTTCCAGTGTTGTTTTCCATTGCCCCATGGAGTTCTTAAGGAAGGTCATTAAGGTCTTATTTATTTTATATAATGCCAGGCATTCACAGATCCACGTATGTGGCAATGAGTCATAGGCTTTCCTGTAGTCAATCCAAGCTGTGCACAGATTAGTCTGTCTGGTTCTTGAGTCTTGGGCTACAGTACTATCTATGAGCAGTTGTTGTTTTGAGCCCCTGGTATCCTTCCCAATGCCCTTTTGAGCTGTGCTCATGTATCGGCTCATATGCTGTTGCAATTTAGTGGCTATGATGCCTGATAAGACTTTCCATGTTGTGGAGAGGCAGGTTATAGGCCGATAATTGGATGGTGTTGTTCCTTTTTGCGGGTCTTTCTGAATCAGTACTGTCCTCCCTTGTGTGAGCCAGCCTGGGTGGGAGCCTGCTGCTAGCAGCTGCTTCATTTGCTCTGCTAGTCGTTCATGCAGTGCTGTGAACCTCTTTAGCCGGTAACCCTACAATCCAGAGTAACTACAGGAGCACGTAAGAGACATTACGTGTACCCGTAGTTACTGCACCATCTAATGAAAACCTCTGGGAAATTCATACTGCAATCCACAGCAAATTGTTCTTACACCAGAGCAAGGACTCCCCGTAGTTACGCTGGATTGTGCCCTAAGTTTGGATCATGTCTGGCCCTGGTGCTGTCCAGCTCTTCATATTCCTGATTCGTTGCTGGAAGTCTTCAGTTGTGATGATGACTGGCTCTTGTTCTGGGAGATTGCTATGGCTTGTTTTTAGTTCCTTTAGCCATTTTGCGCTGGTGTCATGTGTTATTTCGTTTTCCCATATGTTCTTCCAGTACTGTTCAGTTTCTACTACTACTGGGGGTTCTGTTCTTACTTTGTTGTTACACTGCAGTTGAGAGTATACCTTGGATGCTTCTTTGAAGAACAGGGTGTTGATCCTTCTAGCCTCTGCTTCTCTGGTATATCTCTTTAGTCTGGCAGCCAAGGCTGTGAGCCTTTCTTTTGCAGTCTCGATGGCCTCAGGTAGAGTCAGGCCCTTATATTTTCTAAATATGTGAGACTTGTTTTTGATCTTCACCCCCTTCTGTAGTTCCACCAATTGGCTGACTTCTCTTCGCGATGTCTTGATGTTAGCTTCTAGCCTCATTTTCCAAGGGGGTGTGTGTGCTGATGTAGTTTGCCTGTTTAATTGAATAGCCAAGCATTTCTAGTATTACAACGGCTGTGGCATATATTACTTTGTTGGTTTGGGTTATGTTAGTGGTGGGGATCGCCATAAGGGCCTTATTGGCATCCTTCAGCATACTGTCTGATGGTAATTCTTTGCTAAGTCTTGGTAGTCTAACCCGAGTGTTAATTGTGGCTAATTTGGACATGATCTTGTTTCTCATATCCGCTGATGAACTCTGTAGTGGGCTGGGTGGAGATGGTGTTTTGGCTTCAGATGGTGTCTGTGTATCCAGTGTTTCCCCTGGTTGTTGTATGCCCAATTGTATGTTGTATGCCCAACAACCTGGTTGTCGTATGCCCAATTGCTTTTCTGGGCTTTTTCCTTGTATCTGTGATGTTAGGTGTAGTTGTTCAATCTCAAGGTTTGACAGTAGCTTTCTCTTTACTATGTTATAGCACTGAGCGCCTAGTTGTTTCTTGGTTAATGTGGATGCAGGTCTTTTTTTTCCATCCATAGTCTTTCCATGCGTTCCATGTATCCCCTTTCCTTTGGTCTGCTGTTGAAGTAGCATTCCATTAATTCCAGGTTCTCTTTTCTCGTCCATTTATGGTTTGTTCCAGTAGCCCACTTTTCATCAGATTGTCCTGGTCCCTCAACATCTGACGCGGACCTTGTTAATCCAGGCAACGTCCGAGCCGGCATGACTCTCTTTATTCATTTTGCTCTCATATTATTTGAGGTAGGCAATTAAGGCATTATGGGGTCTTGCCCAAGGACTCCTTACTGGAGCAGGAGGTTTCTAGACCAGGGTTGAACCCAAGTGGCTGTATGGGGATTTGAACCCTGATCCTTCAGCACTCTGGCTTTCCACACCAGAGGCAGTGCTCTTAACCGCTACACCACCCAACTGCCTTGATTGAACAACTACACCTAACATCACAGATACAAGGAAAAAGCCCAGAAAAGCAATTGGGCATACAACAACCAGGGGAAACACTGGATATATAGATCCTTTTCCTCGTGAGCAGGCAGCATGAAGCCTTCTTATAATTATCAAATTATATGTAACAGTTTTACATATGTGTTATGTAATATGTAACAGTTAATAAGTGATATTGTGTTTAATTAACCACATGAGAACAATATAATGTTTTTAACTTTTATGTTATCATATTTCATATTTTTCTTGGATGTCCTACATTTTGGGGGGAGCCTTGTCCTCTTTTGTGGTTATGACATGTGGTCACCCTGTGAGTAAGGAGAAAAACAACTTCCATCTATCCCTCCCATGCATAATTTCATCCAGCAGTTGTGGTCTGGTGGTTGAGCAAAGGAAGAAAGCTAACCAGGAACAGACTTGGGTAACTCCTAGATGGGAGACTAAAAGCTGATTAAGCTGTCATGAGTCAACAGAGCCAGAGATGTTGATGTTTACAACTGGGCTGAATGAAAATTGCGCCTTTGGCATCCATCCATGCCAGATGTGATGACCACGTGAAAAGGATGGCATCCTGAAGAGTTATATGAACTGCCCATAGAACAATGCAGACAAGCCTTCTCATTGAGCACCCCCAGTCATAAATACTCTACACATATTGGCTGCTGGCCCTCACAAAAGATCTCCCAGCAAGAAGAAACACTGGATTTGCCATACGAATACATAAAATAAATGCATAATTTTATGCAAGATCCTTATGCCCCAATCCAAATTGGTATCGGATACCGCAAGAATGAATCCTCCAGCAGCTCCAGGAGCCAAGCATCTGGCTGACTCTGGACATCTGCTGGCTCTAATAAACAGTGGTGGGATTCAACTAAATTAACAACAGGTTCTATGTCCCATTAGTAACCAGTTCTCTGAACCAGGCACTCATTAGCAAAGGGTTCTATAGAACCTGTGAGAACCCCCTGAAGCCCACCACTGCTAATAAATATTATCAGAGAATTAAACAGGTGGGGTGAGCAGGTGTCAATACAGTGAAGGCAGCAGCAGAGTAGGATCAAGAAGGGCCCCAAAAAGCTTTTACTTGTAAGAGAGGTGGTTCCAGATGACTGATCATTTCAATCTATTTCTTCTGTGATTTTTTCCAGTTCTACTATATTCTGGAGATTTGGTGACCAGAACTGGGCACAATACTCCAGATGTGGATTGACACTTTTTGTTAAGCCGTCCATCAACAGCCTAAGGTCTGACAGCTCAGAACCCAACAGTATATAGGTGAAATTTTGATTTCTTGCCAGGGTGACCATATGACCAGAAAAACACGGATTTGTCCGGATTTTTAGCCTCCTGTCTGGGTGTCCTACATTTTGGCTTCATTGTCCTACATTTTGGCTTCATTTTGAAACTTTGCGATAGTGCACAGTACACCATCATGCCATATGTCGTTGGATTCATATTGAAGAGCAGAATCCAATGCAAAAATCAGTTTGGAGATATCTCCTTCCTAGCAAATGTTATGGTCAAAAAACAAAAAAAAACTTTTTTGCAATTTATTTAAGCGGGTAGGAATTTTGGCCTGGGATTAGGAATTTTGGCCCTGGGGTTCAGGAATAATCTGGTCACCCTGTTTCTTGTCCACTTTACACTTAGCATTGAAGTGCATCTGCCATTTTGCTGCCCATTCTCCAGTTAAGAGAGATTGTTTTGGGAGCTATTCTTTCAGTGATGTAGGCATCCATTAAGTACTGATTTTTAGAAATTCAAACCAGAAGGGGGTGAAAAGTATAGTGTTTTTGTCCCTATACTTAACACTGAAGAATCCTTGACTCATCAACGCCCAGCCAAAACTGACAGACCTAGAAGCATGAAATTTGGGGAGGGTATTTTTTTCCATGACATAAGCATCCACTAAGAACCTATTTGGTGCCTGCTGCCTTTTGGTGGTGGCCAGTGCCTCTCAGAGCACCACTGGGTGCCCAGCAGTGCTCAGTGTGCAATAGTACCCACTGCCTGGTGCCACATGTTCCCTGGTACCTCATACCCAGCAGTGCCCAGTAGAGGTACCCAGTAGTGCATGGTACCCAAAGATGCCTGGTAGGGGTGCCTGGTGGTGCCCACTGCCCTCTACTCAGTAGTGCCTGGTGGTGCCCAGTGATGCCTGCTGAACACCACTACATCTCTGATTGCCAGTGACCCCTGGTGCTTGTTGACTGCTGGTGGCTGCCAGTACCCAGTGCCCACTGGTGCCTGCTGCCCGGTGTCAATGGTGCCCAGTGCTTCCTGCCAGTGTCCAGCAGTGTCTGCAGGTGCCCACAAATTTTTTTTAATTCCTGCAATGACGGGTAAATTCATCTACTTATAAATTTGCAGTTATCAATTTTCTTTTCCCAATATACATTTTATAAAAAATGAAAAGTATTTTCAAATGTAGTTCAATTTTGGACTAGCACATTGACTATTCCAGACTGATGTTCTATCTGGACTAGCACATTGACTGTTTTAAAGCACAGGAAACTAAAAAGACGGAAGACAATGAAATATGTTCATTGGCAGATGCATCAAATGTTTCCTGTGCTTACTCTTACAAAGGAAAGCAACTCAGCAAAATGGGCTCAAGCTGTCCACACCCCAGCAAAGAAGGGAGTAGTGAACATATACTTTTACAGATTCATAATGACAAGGCATTTATGCTCCTCTGCAAACATATGTGGAACTATTTCGTCATCTCCTGACTGCTATCTTTATTAATCATATTGTCCTAATCAAACAATTCTTATCTTCTCTTCTGATTTCAAATTATATTTATAATCTCCTAAACAGCATGCAAATGACTTTTGTTTGCCTATAACCCCTGTACTGAAAGGGGATTTGAATGCCATAGAGATATAGGGGTACACCATAAAATTAAGTTCTTATTGAGATTTTTTTTTTACCAGTGAATGCAAATACTGTAACAGTGTTTGTAAAAGATGAAGAAGGTAAATACGCCATAATTACATATTCTTGCAAAAAACCCTACTCTTTAGTAAACCGTCAGTCTCCCTCGTAGTGGCTATTACTCCTTGGAGATGGGCAGATTTGATAAGAACAGCCCTACAGGATCAGGCCAGGATCCCTCTAATCCAGTATCTCATAGTGGGCCACCAGATGCTCCAGAGAGCTCACAAGAAAATTGCACCCTGGTGCCTCATTTATGTATTTTTCCACACTTTCACCTTCTACATTCTCATGAATATTCACAGGTTGATTCCAAGGTCTCTGAATTTGGAGATAATAATACAAACTTGAAGTTGCAAGTATCGAAGTTGTATTTGGAGAGACAGTTCATGTACTGTCACTGATAATATTCAACCCTACTTGAAAGAGATACCTATTATTCTTAACATATTCCTAATTCCAAAGTTCCTAACATTCCCAAATATAAACTCTGAACTTTTCCAGTTTTTATAAGGTTTTTATTAATTTCAGATACAGATAAAGGAAAATTGAATCACATATAGGGTGGGAAACAATATAAACTCTGAACCTAAAAGGCCAGTCCAACACTGCATCCACGGCATCTGGTTATAGCAAAAACCTGGGATAAAAAAGTGATTGATTCCCCTTACCACTAATGTGGCAGCAACCCAGAAAGATTACTCAGAAGTGTACCACCTACAAAGGTCACCTAAAGATTACTTAGGGGAACAGTTGCCTAAAGATCACCACAAGCTAATGAGGAGGTATAGATCTGAACAGCCTGGAACTAAGCCTGGTTAGGATCCAGCATAACTGCCAGATCCTGGTATCACCCACCTCCTGGTCCTGGTCCACCCATTAAGTGGAATAGTAAGATGCAATAAGAACTTGTATTGCATTTTTGGTACATGGTGGTCATGATGGTTGTGCTAGTGGACTGTGAGATCCACCAGCATTATTGTACAGATAGGATTGTGATGTGATTTTTCTCTTTAGGGAGAAGACTGTTAGTGAACTTTGTGACTGTGTACTTCTAATCAGGGCCATAAACCAATCAACCCTTCTAGAAGCCATTTACCCTACAATCCAGGGTAACTACGTAAGAAACACTTACTCTGGATTGCTCTATGCTTTTCCCATAGGTGGCACCGTAATTATATTGGTGTAAAAGTTCCTGTAGTTACTCTGGATTGTAGCCTATGTCCCAATCCAGCTCACTTACATGAACTACACTGATAACTTCCAATGTTAATGTACATAAGGAAATTGCTCTGGCAGATTTGAATAAATGCCCAGCCAAATTCTTGACCTGGTCTAAGACCCGGCCAAATTTTCAATTCACAAGTAAGGGGACTACACAGGGCATAATGTGGCTGGTAGTGGCTGAGCAGCCACAACTGTATCCTTCCTGATCCATTCACAGACCCCCAACTGAACTCAATAATATAAGTATACCTTTTAGAGGTACAGATCCAACATTGTTATACAGAGATTTTTTAAATACAGATTTGACTCAACACTGCAAATCAGCTTAAAAAACTGCTTTTCTACTGTCATAGAGAAGGCAGTCATGCAAGCAATCATTCCATTTTTCAGACCCAGAATCAAACCCCTGCAGATATTGAGGCACTATCTTATTCCATTAGGTTCAACAGAGGAGCAAGAAATCTGGTAGTGGGTCTTTAAACCTATTTTTGCTTTGTTTTCATTATAAACAGATTTTTTTATCTACAGGAGCTTCCAGAATGGAAACCTTGTGGATAACAAGGGACACCAGTATACAGTGGCATAGCTAGAGGGGGTGCTCTGTCCCAGGTACCACCCATAGGGGGGTGACACTCTGGGGGGTGACCAACATCATAACAACATGGAGGAATGGAGCGACCTCATCATGTCATGTACTTTTGGATTCATACTGAAGAGCAGAATTCAATGCAAAAATCTGTTTTTGAATATTTCCTTCCTATCAAAAGTTATTGCCAAAAAAACTAAAAATAAAAAATTGAGCTCTATGGGAAAATGAAAGTGCACCACATCAAAGTAGGTAAATGTGCCATAGTCCACTGGAAATGGCATTCTGAGAGGAATGCAAGGATACCAGAGTGGTCTTGATTTAACAAACGCAGTCCCCAAAATCACCCCTTCTAATTGCATTGACTCTCTATAAATTGAAATATAGCCATATCGTGCTTTTACTTGTGCATAGGCCAAATTGCCTTTGATCAAAAAAATCTACACTGTCCTTCTTTTTCCTTTTCTAGACAATTAGACCTGGCCTCCAGATGCTGGGGCAGTATATCACTGATATACTGAGTACTATGTGCACAGGAGAAATATCATTGGCATCCTTCAATCTCCGAAGACTATGGTATCGTGCTCTGATTGGAAGTCCTAAAACAGCATCTGGTGTGGCTAAAAAGGCCAATTCAAGAGTGACAGGAGTAATATCAGGGGAGGGTACTGACATTCATTCACTGCTTGCAAGGAAATATTCACTACATATATTTTTTGGCCATTGTAATTATTAATTTCATGTCTATCATTACACCTCTCAGCCTCATCTACCTCACAGGGTTGTTGTAAGGACATAAAAGGGGAGGAACTACATAATGCCACCTGAGTGGTGGTATAAAACGGATATAAAATTGACAATGTTAATATTTTATTAATTAATTGATACTGATAATTCAATAATTTTGTCATAGGGGGGTGTAAAAAAATTTATGGTCCCCAGATGCTAAATGATCTAGCTAAGCCACTGCCTGAATGTACTTTATTCTGGAAAGTCAAGTTGTTTATACACAAAGAAAAGATAGGCACTTGGAAAGAATGATAACAGCACAACAGCAGCATAAAAAATAATGAAAACTAACTCCAAACTCATTTTAGTAAATGTAATTCACTTCTACATGGACCGTGGCTCACACCAGTCAGCATAGCCAAACATGATGAATGAAAATGGTGGATCTTCATGCCTGATTCTCACAAGTCTGAAGTAGCCAAACCTGTAGTACATGGGAGTGGTGTGGCATCTAACGTTTGGCATCTAACTCCCTCCCTTCTTGGAATCTTGTAGCACATCATATAATAAGAGTGTCGTTAACTAATTAACTCATTGTGAGATAAGAAATCCATAGACTGGCACAGCCCGATACCACTTCCGCAGAACAAAGTTTGTCTCTACGCCTTTATAGGCACGTCTCGCTATACTCAGATGATCTGCAAAAAGTAAAATGAGTACAGTCAAAGATCAACTGGTATGTTCTTTTTAATCAACCATTTCAGAAATTTAAAAACACGTAATGAAAAAAAGTATTGCCAGGAACAAAGCAGCCATTTGAAGTGCCTTATGTTTCTCTCATCTTCTGATCTATTCCACTCTGTGCATACTGTTTCCAGAAACACAAGGATCCAATTTCTCTTTCCATCCTTTGTACATAGCAACCTAAAGCATTGTAAGAAATTGATGTAGCCTCCCTAGCTTACTGGGGATACTATGACACTTATTGTGGTGGATCATGAGATGCTAGGGTCATGAGGGATGTACGTGAGCATAGATAGATGTAGGCAACCTCCAAATGCCAGATGTGGGGGAGGATACCTGTATGCAGGTGTCTTGTGTGCTCCTGGAGGCATCTGGTGGGCCACTGTGAGATACAGAAAGTTGGGCTAGATGGGCCTTTGGCCTCATCTAGTGGAGGCTCTTCTGATGGCATTCAACAGGCCAGAACTAACCAGGTGTCCTGGATTGCAAGAAGCACAATTTGCCCACACCCCACCTCCTTACAACAGTGTCCACTCTTGCAAGCTGCTTAGGCTGCAATCCTAAACCACAACTAGGTGAGCAGAAGTATTGGCACAAGTCCCTTGCTTGCCTGGGGGTATCACAATAATGCTTTAAAGCACTTTTGTGCCACTCCTGGGGGGTTAGGGCAGTGCACAAATATGAGCTGGCTTCCCCCACCACTGCAGGAACAGGTAGATGGGCAAGTTGCCTTGGCCTAAATTGGTTAGGATTACGCTGAGTGCCGACCTCATTCCTCGATTGTTCCTCTCTGCCTCCAAGGCTCAGATGCATGTGGGGTGGGGGGAATCACACTGTCTTTAAACAGTTTGTCCAGGCCTTCAAGAATTCTTTGAGGAACCTACTTCCCTCTTGTCATCCAGCTAACACACTCCAGCATTGTACTTCATTAAAGCTTAATTACATCAATAAGCCAGAGGGAAATTCCTCCAACCCTCAATGAAGCTATCAAAGGATGGTTCTATCTCAATAAATGTATTTATTCCAAGGCAGTTGCCAAACAATAAATTTACTATATCTACTAACTATAAGTTGAAATATTCAGATTCCGCCATCCAGAATCAGCGTTCAAACAGAGCATCCCAGGCACAAGCATCCCATGCATTACAAAATCAATGTGCATTGATATATCTATATATCAATGGGTCCCATCCAATGACATAACCCTAAACTCTATCATTGGGATCATCCTAATACGTTATCCAATCATTGCCATCACATGTATCCCTTTCTTATCTCTTGACATTATTTCCTATTTATAATACCTGGATATTGTCCTGGCATCTCCATGCTCGTTACATAACTGGATCTATGCTTTTATTCCCAGTGTTGCAATTTTCCTTCCTGATGTCTTCTTTATCTGTTTCATTCCTCTTGAGACACTCTCCTCTCTTGACTTTTTTCAAAAAGTGGCACACTTTATTTCACACTCTGTGTTAAAGGAAAAGATTTTCGTATTCCAAAGTTCCCAGATCCATCAGAAAGAGCATTCAGCTTCAAGACAGCATGAGGCGGGCAGGGTTGGGGACCACACCAGAGGTTATGGTGGCCACCCAGCCTATTTAGAAGGCCTCCCAGATGTGACAAGAAGCTCTGGTCACAATTGGGACCTCAGGTCTGGCCCTTGGCCACAGGTTCAGAAGCAACTTTCTATAAAGACCAAGGATAACAATCTCTTGGACAACAAGGTTGGACCTATATTCATTTGACTCAGAAGGTAGCCCATTGGGTTTGGCAAGATCAGGGGTCTCCAAATCCCAGATTGGGAGCCAGATGTGGCCCACAGCAAGCTTCTAACCAGCCAGCAGCCAACCTCTGGTCCCCTAAGAGCCTCTCATCTAGCTGACCAAACACAACTTGAACTATGATGGTGAAGTAGAGAGTCAGTGGTTTAACTAAAATTCATACATTTTCCAAATACCTTGTAGCACGTGTTTCTGCCCGATTCCTTTTCCTCCATTTCTGGGGTCTAAATGCAACAGATCCCAACCAGTCCTTGGGAAGAGGAAGACTCTCCCTTTGAATATGTAAACATATCTTATCCAAATGGTGTTAGAAGTTTAGTGTTTGGTTGCCTCTTCTGATGTACATCTTACGGGTTGGGGGAATATGTAACGGGTATGTAACGACTACATCTTACGGGTTGGGGGAAGAGTGTCTTCAGACGGGAGATGGCCAACCTTATCAGGAGGGCTTTAAACTAAATAAGAAGGGGGTGGGTTACGTCCAAAGGGAACCTAGGAATAAGGAAAATGCTCTGGATGGAAATTGCCAGGGCACAGCTGTGACTCAAAAATCTTTAGAGGGGCCTGGCCTTACAAAAAAGGAGGGAAATGCATTGAGTTGCAACCTCCAGGGCTTAAGTTGCATTTACACAAATGCACAGAGCCTGGGAAATAAACAAGATGAGCTGGAGCTTTTAGCAAGTGAAGGGAAATTTGATTTGATAGGAATAACTGAAACTTGGTGGGACTCCCATGACTGGAACACACAATTGGAAGGCTATCAGCTGTTCCGGAGGGGAGGTGGAGTAGCATTATATGTCAAGAACATATATACTTGCTCTGAAATCCAGGAGAGTGGTCCGGATATCCCTGTGGAGTGTGTTTGGGTAAAAGTAAGGGGGGAAAATAAGAAACAAAACATTGTGGTGGGCGTCTACTATAGACCGCCAGGCCAAGGAGAAGGAGTAGACTATGTCTTCTTGGAGCAACTGGCAGGCATTGCAAGGAAATATGAGGTAGTAGTAATGGGGGACTTTAACTACCCAGACATTTGCTGGGAGACAAACTCAGCCAAACATGGAAGCTCCAGTAGATTCCTGATGGGCCTGGAAGATAACTTCATGGTCCAGAAAGTGGAGGAAACGACAAGGGGAGGGGCCATCCTTGACCTGATCTTAACAAATCGTGAAGAACTGGTTGATCAGGTCAACATAGTGGGAACTTTAGGGGAAAGCGATCATGAGCTGCTGGAATTTAGAATAATGTGGGAAATAAAAAGAGTGCAGAGTGAAACTTATATGTTGGATTTCAGGAAAGCTGGTTTCAACAGGCTTAGAGGAGTCATAGGTGGGATCCCATGGGTTGATGATCTAATGGGGAAAGGGGCCCAAGATGGGTGGGAGCTCCTTAAGAGGCAGCTTCTACAAGCACAGTCAGAAACAATTCCCATGAAAAAGAAAGGGGGGAAAATGCTGAAAAAACCAGGTTGGCTCCACAAGCAACTTGGGGATCAGCTGAAGTTAAAGAAAGAGAAGTATAGGGAGTGGAAGACTGGAAAGATCACCAGAGAGGAGTACAGGCAGGTAGCCCGGTCCTGTAGGGAGGGGGTCAGGGATGCTAAAGCTCAGTATGAGCTGAGGCTGGCCAGGGGAGTCAAAGATAACAAAAAGAGCTTCTTTAGATATGCCCAAAGGAACAGGAGGAGAGACGAGGGGCTGGGGCTGCTCTTGGACAAGGATGGACAGCAGGTGTCTGGAAACCAGCAGAAGGCGGAGCTGCTCAACTCCTACTTTGCATCCGTCTATTCACAGAAGGAGGGCTGTGCAAATGGGGGTGCGGGATCATTGACTGATTCGGGGATGTGTTTACATCTCCTAAGAGGTAATGAAAACATGGATGGTGCAGAACAGCAGATTAAGATTGACAGAGAACTGGTTCGAAACCACTTAACTGGCCTAAATGAATTCAAGTCATTTGGACTGGATGAGCTGCATCCTCGAGTTCTTAAGGAACTGGCAAATGTCCTTGCAGAACCTCTGTCGATCATCTTTGAGAAATCCCTGAGGAGTGGAGAAGTGCCACTGGACTGGAAGAGGGCAAATGTAGTCCCAATTTTTAAGAAGGGGAAAAAAGAAGACCCGAGAAATTATAGACCAGTCAGTTTGACTTCAATCCCGGGCAAGATATTAGAGCAAATCATAAAACACACAATTTGTGCACATCTAGACAAGTACTCGGTGATCAAAACAACCCAGCATGGATTTACCAAGAATAAATCTTGCCAGACAAATCTGATCTCCTTTTTTGATCGGGTTACGAGCTTACTGGACAGTGGCAATGCTGTGGATGTCATTTATCTTGACTTCAGCAAACCATTTGACAAAGTCCCACATGACATTTTAATTAGGAAGTTGGAAAAATATGGGCTAGACAGGGCAATTGTTAGGTGGATCTGCAACTGGCTCAATGGCCGCACTCAAAGGGTTTTAGTAAATGGTTCTGTGTCAACCTGGAGGTCAGTTTCTAGTGGGGTCCCCCAAGGCTCTGTCTTGGGACTGGTTCTCTTTAACATTTTCATCAATGACTTGGAGGAAGGGATATGGGGGAGCCCGATCAAATTTGCAGGTGACACCAAGCCGGGAGGAGTAGCAAACACATCAGAAGATAGGAGAAACCTCCAGGAGGATCTGGATAAACTGGAATCCTGGGCTGTAACAAACAGAATGAATTTCAACAGGGAGAAGTGCAAGGTTCTGCACTTAGGCAATAAAAACCAAAAACATAGGTATAAAATGGGGGATACTTGGCTTGGCTTGCACAACATGTGAGCGGGATCTTGGAGTCGCCGTGGATTCTAGGATTCTATGTTTTTCAACACTCGTACAGTCCTACTTTTAGGAACTGTGAAGCCACAGGAATTCTTTATAATTTATGGCTGAAGATTGATAGCAATTGCAAAATGATGTGGTCAGTTGTTCCCTCCTTAAGCTGCCATTTTAAGATAAAAAATGCCCTCTCCAGAGAATGAGTGCTTCTACTGTAGCACTATTTAATAAAGCCAATTATTATGCTCTCTCCAGCCTTGCCTTGTTGTTGTAATAAAAATTCCTCTATCATAAGTGGTGTCCAACACAAAACTGTTGCAGTATGTACAGTATATCTTCCTTGGTTAGTCGCAGGAAACTGAAAAGGCCTTACTTCAGAGTAAGCACCAGAATGTGAACAACAATACTTTCAATCAAGGATAGCAACAATGAAGTCAAAACTGATTAATAATGATCCTTTAAATAGTTGGAAGGGGGATGAGAAGAGCAAGGAGGCCAAGCAAGGGCAAAATGTATGATATCTTTCAGAGATATTCTTTTAAGAGCTCAAGGGTGTCATAAGTAGTTGGGGCTAGAGCAGGAACATACTCAAGTGCATGGAATTTTTATACCTTGTTCCTCTAAGCTGAGGACTTAAATAGGGAAAGTGGGGACACATAATAGAGACCCCCGTGTGACCTGTGATATACATATTGCCATCACCACTCTACATGCTTCCATGTCCTTTCTATACATTTGTACATTGGAATAACCACATTCTAGTGAGTTTTGCTGTTTCACGTAGGCAAAATCCAGAGTAACTATGGGGAGTCCTTGCTCTGGTGTAAGAACAACTTACTCTGGATTCCAATATGGATTTCCCATAGGTTTTCACTAGGTGGTGCTGTAACTTCAGGTGCATGTAAAGTCTCTTATGTGCTCCCGTAGTTACTCTTAATTTGGGGGTTAGTTTCAGACGTGCCCACAATATGCTCTACTTTGCAGTTTTAGATTATGGGAATTGGTGATACTTTTTATGGTGACCATCACTGTAAAAGTCTAGCAATTAAAATGAACAAAACCAATCAAAATAAATTCCTGAGGACTTTTTTGTTCAGGTTTCTTCTGAACTCCCTCCTGCTCATCCCATCTCTCTAAGACTACAGCAACTTCCATTCGGAAAATATAATCTGACATCCACAGTACTATTCAGGCTTCTAGCATAGTCCCTTTTTTGTTTTAAGGACCCTTTTCAATAAATGGCTTTGGCTGGATACAAGATTAACACAAAAAAAGAAAAAGAAAAATTGGTCAGGTTCCATCTTGCAGCAGCCACTGGAATTTTTTTCTGATAGAAAGAAGAGCTCACACACACACATCTACTTTTACCTTTTATTACCGCTTCAGACTAAACAGTGCCATGTTCTTGCCTGTGTACTTATTTAAAATGAGAAAATGTTCTACTAAAACAAAGCATGAACATAATGAAAACATATGCATTCTGAATTTCATAGAACCTGCATGAGCAAACAAATATAGCATTAAAAACTACTCCATATGCAGCCCAACATGTCAAGCAATATACATTCAAAAGAAATGTTTGCAGAAATCTGATCCAGTACATGGATATTAACCATATTTTGAAGAATCCTTCACCATAATGCTAAGGACCTGTAGCATGAAAGTGATTGTTTAGATTTAAATAGTGCATTTAACAGTTATTTGTCATCAGATCAGCTGCAGCATAAAATTTATTACTATTTAATTAGCAATGAAATACATTTAAATGAAGTCTAGAAGTACCTATGAACATTTCTCATTCATAAATGTAACTTTGTGGAATTTAAGTGGCTTGTTCATACTACTTAAGAAGCAGTGTTTAGCCTTATGTACTCTGTGAAAGGTACAAGGTAAAAGATCACGTATTGCTATTGTAATAATAACTTAACCTTCGGAGACTCGTTTTTTCAGAGTGTCTTTCTATGGACCAAGTTCAGAGAGGCATTTCAGACAAAGGAAAGATACTTGCCAGCACAGAAACAAATCCCCAACTAAAAGGTGTAAATCTCATTTGAATCAGGATAGAACTACCCCAACTGATGGACACACATTCCAGAAATTGGTGATCACTTTTGTGAAATGTATGAATACAGTTATGGTCCAATCCTATGCAATTTTCCAGGACTGATGCAGCCACAAGGCAGACACAAATCAGGTAAGACATGTTCCATGACCGCCTCCCCACCACAGAATACAGCACATGCCCCATTCACGTGGCTCTATCAGTGCAAGAAAGTTGGATAGAATTTGGCCCTATGTTGTGCCATAAAGCTACATCCAGAAAGCACTGGCTGCAACCATACACTTTGTTTCCTGCTAGATGAAGAACGTTAACTTGGACCCCTGAAAGCAGAACAGGAATTAAGATAAGCTTCTTCTAGATTTAAGTGACTAATATGGTTTTAATCCATTCTTCTAGAATAGGGGTGCAATCCTAAGCACGTCCACTCAGAAGTCTCATTCTGATCTATGGGATTTACTCTCAGGAAAGCGTGTTTGGGATTGCAGCCTAGATGAAGCTATTTATAATGAAACTGCTAGCCCTTTTGTATCCAATTTTATCAAACATCTTCCAGTTGTTTGCATTAATTTGCAATTTGCATTCATTAATCTGAAGTTGAGAATTTTTCTTTGGGAGAAGAACTAAGCCAATTTACCTATTCATAAAAGCTCAATGTTTTTTCCAATGAAGTGTCAGAGAATATATACTTCTATAATTTGTACAAACACATTTTACTGAACTTTATATTCAACTGTAATAAAGTGTTCAGTGACAAAACCTTCTCTTCTATTTATCTGATTTATACCCAGTCTTTCTACTGAAAAAGGATACCCAAGGCAGCTCATAGCATTATACTTACAGCATTAAAAAACCATACAAAACTGTCAATATTTAAGTACAAAGTGACTTGTGCGTTCAACAAAATGCACTTTTGTGCATCTTAAACACTGAACAAAGATCAGCTATGTTCCTAAAGAACTGTGAAAGTTGCTTTAAGTGGAATGTATCATTAAAAAGTTACGATTGTTTCAACAACCATTCATTTCCACACAGATACACTCACTGCCACATTTGACTCAGAGGCCCTAAAGCAGAGAGCTGCCAAAGCAGACATTTTTACATTCATCCATTCCAAAACTACTCTCTGGAGACAGAAACAAAAAACTAATAGTGTAACAATGCTATTACCATTTGGCAGGGAAATTGACCTGGCAACCTGACAAAATGGTGAAGCCATTTCTCACCCCCCCCCCCAAAAGAGCATAATTTTCTTGCACTTCTTGTTTATGAAAATAAATATATCAAGTTACTGTTTATAGATGTGGTTCCTATGACCAATATAGCAAATTGGTGGACATATCAAGGTGGACATAGCATCAAGCAGTTCTATATATGGAGTTAGTGATCAAGGCCACAACAAGGCTTCTTTATATCACTTATTTTGTTCTAATGTATTTTTCCCTGAAAAGGCTTAAGACCAGAGCTGCCTCAAATATGACTATATTCCTACGTGGAAGACATTTTTTGTATAGGATCATTGATAATCCTACTTACTGTACATATGCATATTTGCTGAGGAGGTATAATTGGAAGCAGTGTCCCCGAATCCGTGCATGAATCTTTACAAGGAGCATGTTGCAAGCATGTAGGAGTCAGGTGTCACTATGTACATATGACTAGCCACATTCATTCCTAAACAAAACGGTGTTGTAGATGACAATTTTCTTCCATGTGAGGCAATCCTCACTGCTTCAAAGAGGAAAAAAATATCAAACTGCTAAACAAACATAAGCTGAAGTAAGATTTTCCGGGTGTTTATGGGCACTTCCGAAGCCAAGGCCTACTTACATATGCTGACACTTGACCAACTGCAATACAAATTTACCACAACCAAGTATAAACAGGGTTACCACAGGTCTAACTCACAGACAGAACATTTTGTCAACATGCATGTTTTCTCATGGATTTCCACCGTTAAGTAGTTGTGCATATATGCATGTGTGAACCAGCCTAGAGACTGAAATCCTATGCACACCTACTAAAAAAACAAGGACACTCAAACAAAAATGCATGACACTGTTAGACTGAAGTCAGTGGGATTTTTCAGTGCTTAATTCTGGGTTGCATCGTGTGTGTTGCTGAAGAGACTGAAGAGAGAACCAACCTCATAAAAAACTAAAATTCTGAACTGAAGGTTGTTACACTCTAAACAGCTGTATTACAAGGAAATAATTTCTTCCATTATGGCTTGAATGACACATTCTTTTTAGAAGATGCCACAGGCTGCAAGCTTTATAATGCAACACTGAATAGAAAGGTCTCGTCTGAAGCATCCTATAGTATGAGCTCTTCGTATTCTTTGGTATAAAGCAACATTTTTAAGAACACTGGATCCATCAACATAACTGGATCCATCAACATCGACCTCTACATAATAAGCTTATATTCAAGGAGCACAAGCTGAAACGCTTGTGCATCTATTGAGGCTTGGTTGCAATAATTTTCTAGCACCTCTTGACAACATGCTGGGGCCATTGTCAGTGATGAAATTCAAGGGCATTTCAAATAAGTAACAGTTCCCACAATACTTGATACATTTAAGTTAACGTTCTTGTGCCAACACCTTTAGCCAGTATTGCAGTTTACAGTGAAAAAATGCACTGAAGGACACTTGAAAAGGGAGACAGTCCATTAGCAGAAGAAAAAGTTTTCCCAATATTCAGGATGTCACAATTCCAGATTCTTTAGCTGTTCATATGTCACAAAGAACTAAAGTTTGTCATTAAGGAAAAATGCTGTGCAGAAACTTTGAAACAGATTCTACCACTAATTGAAAGGTCACATGCTCATTACATACTGTCTTCCTTCTACTTCAGATCTACATGATCTTCTGCCAGTTGCTCAGTGGCAATGTGCTTCTCAAAAACAGTAGCATTGCAAACGTATAATAATTGTAAAAATCACTTTTGTTTTATGCAAACAATGACTACCCTTTTCCAAGTCCATCCCATCTTGTACTGCTAGGGATTAAGAGCCCAATCCTGTCCTCTGCCAGCAGTGGCACCGATCTCCAGCTGACTCCCAACACAGTCTGGGGTAGGCGGAAGGTGGGCCAAGGGGAAGAACCATGGCAGGAGGAGGTAGGTAGCCCTGCCATAGTGTCAGGCTGAAAGGCCAGACATGCAATCTCAAGTCTTTGCAAACAAAATAGCTGGTGCAATCTTTGAAATTTCCATTGCAAAGCTTGGGGCTTTCCAGGGAGGAGGGGGAAGAAGACAAAAGTCCCCTTCCCCCAGGAGATATCTGGCAGCTGCCACAGTGCCATAGGAAGCATGAATAACCGCTTTGGCAGTGCTGTACTCAGTTACGGCTCCACCTTTAGTAGTGCGCTATACAATACTGAAGAATAATTTAAGCATGTCATCCAGGATGACAAGGATGCTGAAAAAAGGAAGTCTTGTTCTTCTATAAACCACCAATGCAACTACGAATAAAAGAACATGAGGGCATGTGCAGGAAAACAATAATGTGTCAGGCCGTTATTGCCCTCATGACATTTCACACATAAGTTGTATTACTTGCCAACAATCTTCAGCAGTCAGCATGATATTGGCAGTATTGGCTATATTGTTTTTATTTTAAGTGTTGTTATACAGCCCAAAGGGCTGTGGGTGGTGCAAGCAGTTAAGACGCTGTGCCTGTTAACCAGCAGGCCAGGGTTTGAGACCCAGGTCAGCTCCACAAGACAGGGTGAGCTTCTGCCCTCAGCCCAGCTCTGCGACGCCAGCTGGATCCAATCGTATTGGCTCTGCCTTTCCATTGGACAAATTCAGTGGCGTGGATAGGGGGGATTTGCTGCTTGGGTAACAGCCTATCCTCCATAACAATCCAACCCAGGCTTTCGTGCTTCGCATGCGGCATATGCAGTGCCGAGCATGATACCATAGTCTTCCAAGACTGATGGAGGCCTGCTTTATACAGCCCAACCCTTTGAGCTTTAGGGAATGGCCAACACTCTAAAATAAAAATCCCATTAATTTTTTTAAAAGGTCAGAACACACCAGCTTTGTACTTCCTAATTTGAGTAATTCTTAAAGTTTTTCTGAAATACTATTAAGAAAAAAACTAGAACTAGCCATCTATATGGAACTACCAGTGTGCTTCAGTCATAAGCATCCTGACTGTAAGAACATTAACCAGAAAGTTTTAGTAGCCACAGAGAACCAGAGTACACTATGAAGCCAGAGAAGCATGCCCATACTAGGAGCTAATTAAAGGCAAATTTGTTATTAAGACTTCTGCTTATTTTCATATCACCCATTTTGAGGTTATGCCTTTTCATCATTCATTGTGGCTAGGACATCATTAAAAAAAATTATTAGCAATAATTACAGAAAACTACATGGAAACAAGCTACTGTGGTTAGTATTAAAGTCAGAAGGGCAAATACAGTAATTGCACATTATAGGCAGATAAATACGAACAAAGTCTTCAATTCTCACCATTATGCTCAACAAAATGAACATGAGTTTACCAAGGAAAGAGAAACCATAAAAGCACATGCTAATGCAGAAAAATGCATCCTGCACCCTTGGCAAGTCCAAGCATTTTTCACCAAATAACCTTGTTGAAGGTTATTTCAAGTGATAAGCGCACTGGAATAAATTTCCAGTTAGGTGAAATGAGTAGAATTAGGGACAGCATAAGAATGTAATGCCAGATCAAGATAATTTTGCATCAATGTGTAGAGCTACATATTTGTTCTTGCAGAATTCCACAGGATTGTAACACTTCCCCAAAAAGGATACAATAATATTCCAAGGACCAAGTCTCAACCAGTTTGGCCAAAATCCTTTATACAATGCAACAAATCCTTCATTCTTCCATGTCTGTTAAAGAAAGAGTATCTATGAAAAATCTGGATCACAAAGAACATGAATCACAAAGAATAGATGAATGTACAAAATACCTTTTTCCACATGCATATCCAAGACATACAGATGCAAACAGCTTTGGAGTAGAAGATGAAACAGCAGTCCTGAAATCTTCTCTCTTTGTTCTCATCTTTTATTACAAATCACAGATTTGTCTACCTGACACTCCCTCTCTCCCTCTCACACACACACACACAAATGATGTGTTACCCTGTGAGTAAAAGGCTAGAAGTGATTCCTTTGAGTCGCCCTAGTACTAATCTAGTCTAGTACTAATTTAGCCACCAGGGATTCTCAAACTGTGAGCCATGGCTGCCCAGGGGCCATGGTACCCTTACAGAAAATCCACCACCTATACAATATATAGGATTGTAGTCCTAATGGGGAACCATGGCAACTGGCTCAGTAGGTCAAGGGAGGTACCAGTTGTAAGACGTTTCGGAACAACTGCTACTATGGGCACAATCCTAAGCATGGATCTTGCTCCCAGGAAAGTGTCTTTAGGATTGCAGCCTATATCATACTGGCTCTCCTTATATAGGCTGAGTATTTGGCAAAGCTCAATTGAGTTTTTGGCAATGCTGAATTAAGTTTATCCCACAAAGGCTTTACCAATGGCTTTCCGCATGCCTCATCTGCCTCCAGCATGGGGTTTGAACACCTCTGCACTAGACAAACATCAGCACTACATAACATTCTCACTTCAACTCCATTAGCTGGCATATTCTGATAAGTCCAAAAGTTCCATTTTTTGACAGCTTTAGATGTGAACCTGTCTGCAATATTTATTTAGATAACATATTTAGGTTGCAAACCGAACCAATTTTAGGCCAGCACAACTCACCTATCTCCCTGTTCTTGCGGTAGTGTGGGGAGGCCGGTGCATGTCTGTGTAATGGGCTAGCCCCCTCCCACCAAGGCACTTCTGCAATATCCACAGGCCAGCATGGAACTTCTGCCAGGACGTATGCTGGCTTAACAAGTTAGGATTGCATCCTTAGCTATTGCCCTACAATATATCTGTCCAAGGTAGTTTACAACTGCCCATGTATGTATCAACACTAGAATAAGTGGGTTGTCAGAGATGACAAGGTATGAATGAATAAGAGCAACAAACTCAAACACATTAACGTTTGTGAGATACTAGAGGAAGAGATTTAAAACAGAAAAAATGCTTTCTGGTTTAGAATTAGCAATCTTATCTACCATATGCAAAACATCCAATCACTCAGGTATCATGCACTTACTTGAAGAAAGCAATCGACAGTACTCTTATAGCCAGAATGTGTCCCACTTGGTAAGGTGCTCTGGTTCATCATTCGCGTTCTCACAACGTCAATAGGATTTGATGCAAGAGCCCCAGCTAAGCCACATGTAAAACTGGCTCTAAGAGAAGTTAAGAATACTATTACCACAATGTCCTGCTCCCTAGAAAGTAATCTGACAAATATAATACAGGGAGATGCAGTATCCACGGAGTCACTTGTCCACAGATGCGTTTATCCACAGTTCGGGTCTGCATGGTCCCCTGCATGCACAACCCCAGCACCACCTCCTCCAAAGGCATTGAGAGATAAAGATGGTAGAGGGTATGGACAGACTTGTCCATGGGTTGGCTGAGAGATGCTATGGAGGGTGGAGAGTGTTCACCAGTATCTGTGGTTTCAGGCAAATGCAGACGGTTCTAAAACAAAACACCACAAATACCAGGGAACAACTGTACATTTTGAATTTGGGTAGGTATTCTCTGATTTTGATTTCCCTAAATAATAAATTGTGGAACATGTTATGGTATACATCCAACACTAAAGGAAAGCCAAATTAGAATAATGCAGCCTAATTTTTTTCAAGTAAATATTTTTTCCAGCATAAAAATTTCCACTGGACTGTGTGTTTTTTCTCTTTACAAATGTAGCTTTAATACTGAGCTCCTAAGGCATCCATTACAAGAAAAAAAGCAAAAGACTAGAATCTTGTACATGCTGAACCTTCTGTGGACTATCTGTGGATTCTGCTTCTCAGGACCTCCACTGAGTTAGATGTGGCCCAACCTGAAGCCTCCAGAGGTCATTGGAGATGTGCTCCAGTCACCTGCAGCAGCTCTTGCAGCCTTCATAGGCCTCAGAAAGGTATCCAGATATCCTAGAAGGGCACTTTTAAGAACATCATGCAGGAATGTTCTTAAATCATTTTTGTGTGCAAGGTAAACATTCTAAAACAGGTGTCAGAACAGTCAACTGGATGGTGCCAGCATGAAAACTTATGATAATCAAGATTCAGTTTTCCTTAGAGTTTGCAACTCCAACCATGACTCAGGTTGCATGCAGACACACTGTTCAGCTAATGCTACAGCTACATCTAGCATCAAATCTACACATGCCAACAGGAATAATATATTCTCCATGTACAGCCATTGGATGCACGACTTCAAAAACATAACCCCCAGGTTTTTCTTAATCCCTTAACAAATGTCAGAGGTTTGAGACATCATAACATGTCACAAAAAAGACTTTAAACCATTGTGCTATAAGGATAAGTGGGCTTTTGCCTTAATCTTGACATTGTTTAGGACAAACCCCTCTAAGCTGTAGCTTCTGGCAACTCTTCCTAACCAGACTTTCAGCCTTTTGTGTCCCCCAACCCCCACTGGGGAAAAATCCCCATGCACCATCCATTAAAACTTACAGAAAATGAGTGTACACCGTATCTCCCATGTATCCAGACATAATTATATGCTTTTTTGTAAGATCGTAGACCGGCAGCTCCACTCCAACAACAACAGCAGCTCTCTGAGCAGTAAGCGAGACACCCTGGCAAAATAATTTAAGAAATTGTACCAAGCTCAGGAATTTTAAATCAGAAAGTAGTTATCAGAATAAGAGTCCTCAAACCAACAAGGCAAACAGAAAAGTGAAACCCAATTCCAATTGCTTATTATGGAAAGCAAGATGAAAAATCCTAAACCCTAAAATGTTTAGCAGGGTAAATTGCCCATTACTTCAGGATATATTAATTAAAGGAAGATTTTCCTTTCCCTTCTAAATTCCAAGATTTAAAAATTCCAAGGAAGAAGCATGATTCACCTATATACACCAATAGTCACATGAGAATTACTCAAGCACACAACATTTTTGTGTGGGTTCTTGCCTGATCAAAACAACATTTCTATCATGAACAGAATAGCCAATGTAGAATCCAGTTACTCCTGAGTAGCCAAGAACCCGAGATTCTGTTGTTTTAAATTAAGCCCCACTAAGACTGAAGAAAATCACTGAACAAAGTAGAGTGCTTCAAGTCAATTTCTTAAAAATAAATTCAAATCCCAATAAGTTTCAAAACAGGTAGCTTTTCATCAGAGGATGAAATAATAGTGACTTAAAGGTAACATCCAAGTAAGCTGTAACTTTTTGCAGTATTCAAATTTTCCGCAAAAGAAATAAATTCAGCCTCCAACCACTAGAGAGAAACAGGCAAATGTTCCTTCATTTGGTTTGCTTTCATAATTCAGATCATGAATAAAAAAGTTGATCATGAGTCACACCGTGTGGGAAGCCCATATTAGTCAGGCACAAAAAAAGGTTGTAGCATTAAACAGTTACAATGAACAGAACTCCAAGAATTAAAAAATGTTATCTCGCACATATCCAGAATATCTACAGTCAATCAATACCCAAGATAATTAAAGCAAAGCTTTTTAAACCAAAATTTATTTGTTAAAATAGATACAAGCCATTCAAAACAATGGCATATTTTGCTATGTTTCTTATCCAAGAGGCATCAAACCATTCCATATTTGTGAATATTTTTAACAACTTGCCTTCCACAATCCTTTAGTGCCTTCATTCTGATAGATGTTTATGAAGTTACCAATCATTCCTCCTCGTATCACACTGCCTTGGGCCTGCATTCTGATCTAAGGGAAAACAAAAATAAAATTTATTACACATTGAGCACAATCCTAACCATGTCTACTCAGATGTAAGCCCCATTGTGTCCAGTGGGTCTTACTCCCAGGAAAGTGTCTTTAGGACTGCAGCCATTGACAATTATGCAAATCAGGTCAACAGGGAACTCAATGAGTTGCTTCCACGGGGTACAGACTTCTCGCATGTTAGATCTTTGTTGTCATCTTTCTAACAGCCAAAACTTCACATCCAGACCAACTTGGCCATCAGTTGGCCCTCAGATCCTTTTATCACTCACCAAGAACAAGCAAGATCAGAGCAGCGGCCACCCACCTCTTCCTCCAGAACCACAGCAGCAAGCTATGATAGTAATGGAGCTGCCAGAAGCAGCAGCAGGAAGATCCAACTGCTCACTTGAGCTATCAGGATGAAAGGACCATACAAGTGATCCCAGCACACTCCACCCATCCTGTTTGTTTCAATAGGCTGGAAGAAAGCAAGGAGGAAAGGAGGAAAGACAGTGGCAAATGGATGGTTCACCTGAAAAGAAGATGGGAGGCCCTGTAGATCATTGAGGGTGCAATCCAAACCTAGGCCAGCACAACTCACTGGTCTTCCGATTCCTGTGGTGATGTAGGGAGGCAAGTGCATGTCTGTGCACTGGCCTAACCCTTATGGCACTTTTGTGACACTCCCAGGATAACATGGGACTTGTGCTGGGGCTTAGGTCAACCTAACTGGGATTAGGATTGCAGTCTTTGTGTGCTTAGCTTTCCCCATCTCCTTGCCTGCCAGGCAAGGCAGCAGCAGTGGTGGAGAGGCAAATACTCATTATTTTTTCCCCAAAGGAGCGCCACAGTAAGTGCATAGGCAAAGAGGGAGGATCTCTGCAAATCTACGTGGCTGATGCAAATCCACGTAGCTGATCCTCCAAGATAAACCCTGCTCATATCACTAGGTATTCCCATATCACTGGATTCCCATTTTTTTTTTGCTTCTAGAAAACTCTAAGTACAGTCAGCCAGAAAGGGACTCTATAGCCGCACTGTGGGAATGCTCAGTACCTAGTGAGTTCAAAGGAATAGCTGGAGGTGAAAAGAATTAGAAAACATAACACAAAAAGGGACATATGAAGCCTATTTCTGCCATTCCATACTGATAGGAAGGACAAATTTCTCCACGAATAACAATAAGGGTTGTCCTGTTCATTTGGCGATATCAGCAGAAAATAAAACTAACAATGCAATCGTAACCAGGTCTACTCAAAAGTAAGCCCCACTGTGTTCAATAGGTCTTACTCTGAGGAAAGTATCTTTAGGATTGCAACCTAAAACTGCAATCCTAAGCACACTTTCCTAGGAGTAAGACCCACTGAATACAATGGGACTTTTGAGTAGACTTGGTGAGGACTGTGCTCTAACAGTTCAATCCTGAAGTGCAGTTGGGCCAGCCTACCCAGCACTAGGCCAGCATAAGTTGACTTACACCATCCTAGCTGCACCAGAAAAGGCCTGGGCCAACATAAGTCAACTTAGGCTGGTGTAAGTTAACTTGGGCCAGCCTAGCAGGCCTAGCCTAGGCAGCTCTGCAGGGGCATGTTGAAGGCATGGCTTAGAGCAGCATAGTTAGGCCATATCCAGAGCATGTTTACAGGGTAAAAATACCCTCTCTCTGCTCCTCAAAGTTAGACTACCTCAGGAGCAGGAATAAATCCAAATAGACCCATTGGAGCCCATGATAAGCCAGAGTACAAATGGAAGCAAAACAAAACATTCTAAATCCTAGACTGGTGTAAGCACTACTGCTGCCTTTCAACCTCAGGAAACAACACAACTCCAGCAGGCCACTCCAGCAATAATCCCTTTGCACCTACCCTTCACTACAGGTACTGCAGTCTCATGCTGCAGCTGGTACTGGTTGTCAGGACTCCTGGGCTTCCTTATAAGGCAGGCACCACAGTTGTTCAGTGTGATCTGAGGCATGTCTCCTCAGGAGGAAGCCCTTCCTAGGTGCCACTTACTTGGCACTCAGCAGCCTCCTAGCCCTGTGGATTTGGCCTGTGTCTGCTCTGGATATAGTCTACCTGAGCCAGCCCAGCTGGGCCATTCTCACTGGACTGACTTCAGGATTGCTCCCTCAGAAAAGCAAGAAAAAAGGCCCATTCTTTAGCCCAAGATATTGCACAAAGGTTTCCTTGCTCCAAAGCAAAGAGTTTCTCTTTTTGCAGGAGGAATGAAACTCAACAACTATTAGTTACATCAAATATATAATTTTTAGTCTATTTCTCCAGTTCAGATCAAGACAAGACTGCTCATTTGGCATTTAGTTGTATGCTTTCATCATAGCAAACACACGTGCTATATTTAGGAGGTGGAGAAAAGAGCACTTGAGCCACTTCTTAAATTAGACCCTACCATTGCAGTCAACTATGTTTTCTTTTTGGCATGCTGTATTGCTGATCAGTTCAATGGGATGTGTCTGTGCGCTGGCTTTAAGAAAGGGGTCTCCCACAAATTTAGTAACAGCATCACAGAAAAAGGAAGGTCAAAGTGATATCTGCCATTCAGTGTGCTTGCCATTTTGGTGATGTAAGGCTTATTAAGATATACGCCTAGCAATACTATACTGTCCTAGCTGTAACACATCGTGGGATCTGTGTTCACCACCCTAAAATGCTTCTCTTAGCACTTAGAATATCTTTCAAATAATAATAATCTTTCAATCTTTTAATAAATCAAAGTGAATTAGCAGAACAACTCTAATGAGTTTTCACGGGGCTACCAAAAAATGGCATCTGTGGATTTCAGCTTTGCACTGGTACTCCAGGGTCTCCCCCCAGCCCATTAAGCCCAACTGGAGGGGGTCCCAAAAACCATGGGTTATGACAGCTACAGTTTTCCATATCCGGTTCCCCTGTATATATTACTGCTTAACAATGAACATGTCACCCAGCCAGAAGTGTAGCATGAACATTTTGTCTTTTAAATATGTAGTTTAATCACGAATTCTTAATTTTAAAAAAATGAGTGTAATAGCTAATCTTTTAGAAACTAGATTAATATAATCTAGCCCTATGAAAATCTCACAGAATTGATGCATTGTTTAAGGAGTCACTGGACTCATTATTTCTACATTTCTGTAAGTAACTATATTTTTTAAATTAAAAATTAGAAACCTTACTGGCCAACTCCTATATTTTCTCCATATTTTGCATTTGTACCAAAAAGTCAATGTGAGCTTTTAATAAATTTATGTCTACAGAACGTTTAACAGCCTCAAAGACAAGTTTAATCAAGAGCCATAAAATGAATTATAGACTGAAGCTGAATTTCTGCCAAAAGTGTGCTCAAAGCAATCTACAAATCCATAAAATATCATATTCGCAATTGCTTTGCAGCATTAATTTCTGAAATACTTCTTATGAATCGTGAAGAGGCCAAGTTTTGTTCACTTAAACTGAGATGAGTTGATCTAAATATATTTTTAGATATAATGTCCTGTATTTCAGATTGCAATACTACTACTTCACACACTGATACTCATTTACACCAGGCCTCCGTCAGTCTTGAAAGACTATGGTATCTTGCTCTGCGCTGCATACGCTGCATGTGAAGCACGAAAGCCTGGGTTGGATTATTATGGAGGATAGGCTGTTACCCAAGCAGCAAATCCCCCCTCTCCACGCCACTGAATTAGTCCGATGGAAAGGCAGAGCCAATACAATTGGATCCAGCTGGCGTCGCAGAGCTGGGCTAAGGACAGGAGCTCACCCTGTTTTGTGGAGCCGACCCAGGTCTCGAACCCTGGCCTGCTGGTTAACAGGCACAGCGTCTTAACCGCTTGCGCCACCCACAGCCCAGGCATTTACACCACTCATTTTGTATTTAATACATTCAAATAACGTTAGATAAAACAACCATTTATATGTCCCCTTTCTCCTCAATTAGGGAGATTTCCAGGCAGCTCACTGTTACTATAAAAACAAAAATTGCAAAAGACTGCAATAATAATAAAATCAGCCATAATAGGCAACACCACAGGACAGCAGATAGCTGCTTCATGCCACAAAAAACTAGTCAGAGCCTGCTCCATCCTGATCAGCCTTTAATGTGCAAATGCTACTCTGTCTTTGGATGCAGAATGTTACTCCTCTGGAATTTTTACCTTCAGGACATCTGTAGGATTAGCGATAGATGATGAAATTACACCAGAGAGAACTCCACATAGTACGTTAATAGGCAGGGTTTCATCTGTTAATGAAATGAAAATACTTATGAATAAGATTTTAGTAATCAATAAAGCATAAAACTAGGACACATCAGGGCAAAAATTAAAAACTGCTGGCCTTACTAGATTTAGGATTGCAGTGTCAGTCTCCTAGCCACTATGTCTCTACAGAGACAAGATGGCTGTCCCAAAATACTGACAATAACTCGTTTAAAAATCTACTTACCTTCTGGCCGGTCAATAAATATTTTTTTGAGGCTTTGGTAAGTGCCTATTTTTATAGTTCCATAGGATGCCTGGCGCAGCATAGCAGGAGCAATTCTGAAAAGGAAAGAACAAGCAGAAAACTTGTTTATTCTCCTCAGTTTTCTATGCAGAAAGACTTTTAAGTCTTAAGTAATTAGAAACTATTGGAATGTGGAAATGCACAGTTTCTCAAGATTAGATTAAATGAGGAACAGTAGCTTTCAGTAACCTGAAAATATTCAATTTCCTTTCTTCTTACATGCAGAGCAGGAACAGATTATGAGCCTGAAATTCTTATTTGTGTATGTAATGCTCAAAAGGAAAGAATGTGCAACTACAGGTATTTCAATGACATGTCCTTTAATTATCTACAGTATTTAGATACATTAGGAAAAGCGGACCAAGGAATTAGGCTAAACGCAGTGTTTCATATAATATGCCAATTGCCATGTAATATAAGCCACACAGAGACTACATGCAAATATGATTTTGAATCATATCTGGTTCCAACCCGATTCCCCAACTCTTTCCCTCATCTTTATCTGATTATGTGAGTCACATATCGTATTTGGGATAAAATGCCATATACAGTGATGGGCCATAATCAACATGCACATTAATCAGGATAAGGGGAAACTATCAAAGCTCACACACTTGCCTATTTTAGAATGTTGTAATACAATACACACTATCAAATTCACTTTATCCTTGAAGACATTCTTGCTTCCAAAGGATGATGTCGATGCCACATTGTTTCTTTATAAGAGTCAATGAAAAATTAAAGCAGGTTAAATACTCTCAATGTTTATCACTGAAGTAGTTAACTCTGTACTGCCATGGTGTTTATTTTTTTTTCCCAACAAAGGACAGAATATAAATGTGTGTTATCCTTTACCCAGAATACAATGCTTTCAGCCCTTCTTCCCGACATATCTTCACTAGCGCATGAAACATTCCACGGTATCGAATCTCTTTATGTTTCACATCATGCTTTTGACCTTGTACTTGGAGACGTGTTTTTGTCAGATCAATTGGGAAAGTCCCTTAAAGACAAAAAGAAAAATGGATTAAGAGCACAATCCAGAATAAGGGCAGTGAGGAGAGCCCTAGCTGAGCTGCCCCAACTATTCTGTATCCAGATTAGAAGGTTATGCTGCATCCAGAGAGTCAGGAAGCCTGGGCTGCCCTAACTGCTCCAGACCATGCTAAGTAGGCACCAAGTGACACCTGAGGAGGGCTTGCTCCTGAGGAGACCCCCTCCGATCACATTGAACAAGGAAAGCTGTGGTGCCTGCCTTATAAGGAAGCCCAGAAGTTCCTGATAAGCAGTTACCACTGCAGTACCTCTACGGGAGGGTGGACGCTTGGAGTGGCCTGCTGTATCCCCAGGTTTGTGGGCTGCTGTAGTTGTTCCATATCCTGAGGTTGAGAGGCAGAGGTTGCAAATAGGCTGGCCAAGACCTTAGATTTTTGGTTAACACTGCCATTCCTACTCAGGCTTTATCATGGACAGGGCCTTATGGGTCTACTTGTTACTATACCTGCTCTTGAGGTGGTATAACTCCAAGGAACTGGAAGAGGGAATTTTTGCCTTGGAAACAGGCTCTGGATACAGAGTAACTGCTCTGCCGGAGGCAATGCGAAATATGCCCTCAACATGCCTCTCCTGAACTGCCTAGGCTGCCCCAGTCAGGGCAGCCCAGGTCCACCTCTCTTGGGGCACCCTATGTTGCCTTAGGCTGCCCATAAGCCTTTTCCAGAGCAACTAGATTGGTGCATCTTGCAATTGCTCCACCTTAGTGATAGATAGGGCAACCCAAGTAACACTCTGGATTGTGCTGTAAGTTATGAAATAACTTTTAAATACAGAAGAGGTCTACAAAGCTCAAAAGTGGACAGAAATACGAGTACATTCAAATAAATGTGCATGCATGGGAGAAAGAGTTCTGACAAACCCACAGAAAGCAATGGAACAGATCTCTAGAAATTGTCTTATGAGCATCAGTACACTGATGATACCCAACTCTATCCTTTCCTCCTGAGTCTGAGGAGGCAGTTGAAATCCTGAGGCAGAGGGTGACTGGATGAGGGTGAACAAGCTGAGATTAAATCCTGATAAGACAGAGGTTCTCCTGGTCCGGAAGTCCTCGACTTCGGTATTGGAATATCACCCTGTTCTGGATGAGGCTGCACTCCCTCTGAAGGCGCAGGTTCACAGCTTGGGGGTTCCCCTGGATTCGCAGCTGCTCCTGGAGTCCTAGGTGGAGGCTAAGGCCAGGGGAGCCTTTGCTCAGCTTCAGCTGATTCGCCAGCTGCAACCATACCTGAGCCGCTCGGATCTGGCCACGGTGACCCATGCCCTAGTGACATCAAGATTGGATTACTGTAACACGCTCTACGTGGGGCTGCCTCTGAAGACAGTCTGGAAGCTTCAACTAGTCCAGAATGCGGCAGCCCGAGTGGTTGCTGGGGCTCGTCAGTTCGACTCTGTTGGGCCATTGCTTCAGTGACTACACTGGCTGCCCATTCGTTTCCGGGCTGAATTCAAAGTGCTGGTCCTGACCTTTAAAGCCCTAAATGGCTTGTGTCCAGGGTATCTGAGGGACCGCCTTCTTTTGTACAATCTGATGGGGCCCTACTGACTGTGCCATCACTAGGAGATATGAAAGGTGTGGCGGCCAGAGATAGGGCCTTCTTGGTGGTGGCACCCCGACTTTGGAATTCCCTCCCCTTAGAACTAAGGAAAGCTCCCTCATTGCAGAGCTTTAGGCGGAGGCTTAAAACCTTTTATTTCAAAGGGGCTTTTTAATGGGGCAGAGGTTGGAGGCTGTTGTTTTATTGTTTTTAACATATATTCTTTTAGCCTATATGTTTTAATTGTTTTTATTTATTTTTATTTATTTATTTTCTTGATTTATACCCCACCTTTCCTCCCCTAGAAGGGGAGCCCAAGGTGGCTAACATAGAAGAATAAAACACCATTAAAATTGCTAATAAATACAGATTAAAACATAATTAAAATACAATTAAAATACAATTAGAATAATAACAGACTAAGAACAATTAACAACAAGCTAAAAGACATTTGTTAAAACAATAAAATAAAACAATAAAACACTGCCCCCCAACCTCTGCCCCGTTTAAAACACTTTTTTAAAATAAAAGGTTTTAAGGCTCTGCCTGAAGCTCTGTATTGAGGGAGATTTCCTAAGTTCTATGGGGAGGGAGTTCCACAGCCAGGGTGCCACCACTGAGAAGGCCCTATCTCTGGCCGCCACACCTCTCACATCTCTTAGTGGCAGCACAGTCAATAAGGCTCCCTCAGATGACCTATTGTATTGAACTATTTATGTTTTTAATTATGTTTTATGTCTGCCGCTTTGAGTCGGGCTAAACAGCCCGAGAAAGGCAGGATATAAATTTTTAAAATAAATAAATAAATACATATAACATGGTGAGCATCTCACAATGATTTTTGTTGAATAGCAAGGGTTGGTTCTCTGGATGTGAAAAACTGCAATATTGTACATCTGTTCCCAATTCTGTCTCAGAGAAAGCTAATAAAACATTTTTGTTGGCTTAATTATTAGGTGTATTTAATAGTTTCTCAAACTACAACTTCCAGCCCTGAGGACTGATAATTTAATGTACTTCAGGTGTCACAAAGGAAGCTTCTGATGAATTACATACCACATTCTGCAGTAACTGAAGCTAGGCCTCCATATACAAAGGGCTTCCAGTTCAAAGCCGCCATTCTCCTGGAGGCTTCCTCTTTCTGCAATACAGCAAAACAACATGTTGGTTTTGAAGACATTTTCTAAATACAGTGGTACCTTGTAAGACAAATGCTTTGTAAGAAGTATGCTTTGTAAGACAAACTAAAATTTCTAAGGAATTCTGCTTTGTAAGACAAACAGTGCCTTTTAAGACAAACAGTATTGACAGTTTGACAAAAAGTTTTATAAGGAAAATTTGTTGTAAAACGAACAAATTGATGGATTAAGATTAAGAGCAACAGCAAGAGGTTATGGAGGAGATGTCATCTGCAGAAGAGGAGGAGAATAAAGAGGAGGAAATTGTGCAAAATTTTGTAGAAAAGCACCACCCAAACAAGACTGTAGCAGTGCGAGTGATGAATCTATTTAATGAGAATGCAATGTCACATTTCTGTGAAATCCTCAAGAGGAGACAAAAGAAAGTGTCATTAGAAGGTTCCTTGTTAAAGTTGCTCAGAAAGACACCAGTGACTCTTTTAGTCATCTTGGCCAAAAAGGCTTTTCTTTTCTATTTTACTGTACAGTATATTACAGTGTTTTATTAATATTACAGTAATTGTGTCCTGTATTATACTACAGTGGTGCCTCACATAACAAGCGTTTCACATAACAAGTATAAATTTCCAAGAAATCTTGCCTCACATAACAAGTTCTGCTTCACTTAACAACGTGCTATGCAGCCCTGACGCTCCACGCGCAGGCTCTTTAAAAGGGCTGCCAGCCAGCACTGCTGCCTCTAACTGCCCCGAACTTGGAGGCAGCTGCCTGGGGCTGCCAAAAGCAGCTGCCCCTAACTGCCCCCAAGAGCTCCCACCAGCCACTTTGAACCTCCAGTAGCAGCCCAGGTAAGCCTCCCAGGGAAGTGTCTTTGCAGCCTCCTAACCATGTCTACTCAGAAGTAAGCCCCATTACGTTAAATGGAGCTTACTCCCATGAAAGTGTCTTAGGATTGCAGCCTAAATGGACTTCATAGGATTATGCACATTGAATGCATGTTTTGAATTAAATTCCAGTGTTTTGTCATCATTTTTACATACAGTTAATATTTTTATAAGGGTTGTGGGTGGCGCAAGCGGTTAAGATGCTGTGCCTGTTAACCAGCAGGCCAGGGTTCGAGACCCGGGTCGGCCCCACAAGATAGGATGAGCTCCTGTTCTTAGCCCAGCTCTGCGATGCCAGCTGGATCCAATCGTATTGGCTCTGCCTTTCCATTGCACTAATTCAGTGGCATGGAGAGGGGGAATTTGCTGCTTGGGTAACAGCCTATCCTCCAAAATAATCCAACCCAAGCTTTCATGCTTCACATGCAGCGCCGAGCATGATACCAAAGTCTTTCAAGACTGCCGGAGGCCTGCTTTTTTAAAAATATTTTTATATGAATATTTTGGGGATTGTGGAACCAATAGTCTGAGTTTCCATTATTTCCTATGGGAAAATCCACTCTGTAAAACAATCATGCTTCTGGAACGAATTATGTTCTTCTTAAAAGGCACCACTGTATATTTTGAAGCAATTTTCTAAATACTGTGTACCAGTATTTCATGAATTCAATCAAGTTCATTAAGGAGTACTGTATTTACATTCTAAAAAATACTGTTAACAGTAAGAGGCCAAATACAATAGCCAGATATTAAATTCAAACAAGAGATTACTCAAACCTGATACAGGGCACTGACTAATCAAACAATGTGATAAAGACACACCACTTACAGAAGAAAATAAAGTAACCAGACCACACTCTCTCAATCCCCATGGGTTTCACCATAACAATGGATATGTTCCTTTTGTGTTAACCATTTAACACAAACTAATTCAAATCCACAATGTCTTGCAACTTGGTGAGACTTGGTAGCCACAAGGCTTTAACCAAAGGCAGAAAAGAAAATCTCATAACTACAAGGTAGGTTCATAGGAACTTCTGTGTCAGATTTGCTTTTAGAACACACAATTAACATTCAAAGAGAATGAAGTTACTGTTCCTATACATATCCACTCAGGCATAGTCACATTATGTTCAATTAGTGCTTATTAAAAGTGAAAAGTGTGCGTCATTCCCTGGAAAGTGCAATCCTAACCTGCGCCAACATAATCAGGCCACATGACCTGTGCTGTAACCAGAACAAGTTACAAGGTAGCTGGAGGTCTGGCTACCATTTTAAAGATTCAATAAGTAGGAAAAGTGTTAACAATTGCCTTTTAAATCTTATCTCCCTTTAATTTTCATACACATGCTCTAACAGCCAATTTGCCACTTACCAACAATGAGTAGAACACATCCTCAAGAGAGCCACCCAGTAGCAACCTATACTTGCCCACTCTTACACTGCTCTAAGACTGTGCTATTCCAGGCTGGAGAAACACAGCATGCAATCTGTACTCCTAACTCTCTCTCTCAGTCCCTAACTTTAAAATCAGAAGATCAAGCCACATGCAAGACTGACTATCGAAGTCACGTGCATGACTGACACATCTCGGGAACATGGTTACCAATCAATTCCTAGCCTGTCTGTTTGCTTTGTTGTTATTCTATTGATTTTGTCCAATGTTGTTTCAATTTGACATTGTGAGTCACCTTGGCTTCCCCTCTAGATCTGGAAGGATGCGGGAGATATAAATATTTTAAAAATTAGAATGAAGAGTATAATGCTGAAGGTATATCAGTCTTTCCCAGCGTTAGACACAGAAGGAAAACAGGAAACACTGTGTTTTCTATCTGCTCACATCAGACTGTGGTGTATTGCAAGCTGAGATAAGCAGCTTGAAGAGCAAATAATTCCAGAGAATGGGTCAAGGCAAGAATAGCAAAGGAACCAGTTTTGCCTAAAGTCACTGTCAACATGATTATCTTGTTTCTAAGTTTGAGCAAGTCTCACCTACCAAGATAACCCAAAGAAATGTTGCATACAACTCCATGCCACAGACAGCTTTTCTTAAACCTTATGTAGTAAAAACCAGAAATTAAGCAAGAAAAAGTCCTCTAGTCCATAAATGTATAACATTTTGCTTTGTAGAAATGGAGGTTTATTTCTAAAATAGCTCTCCTAAGAAATGTTTCCAAAATTATACCTCTAGTTCAGGGTTCTTCAACCTTGGGATCATGACCCCAACAGAGTCACAATGGCTCAGTTGCCTCATTATGGGAACTTACGGGAATGAAAAGGGTTGAATATCACTGGACTTGAGCACCATCAGGTAAAAGGAAGGCTTATGGTGCATGTTTTCAGGTACCAGGAGATTGTATCCCAGTTCTGCTCTGGTTCTTACCACTTGTGATAAGAAAGCTTTTCAGGCTTCACGGTAAATTATTTCTGCCCACTCTTAAGAGTATGTATTTGGTTACAGTGAACATTGATGGAAGGGTGTAATGGGGGTGAGCAGATAGTGTCCCACCTACGGTACGGGATCGATGGTGGGTTCCCAGTTGCATTATTTATTTAGTGGGATCATAGGAGGAAAAAGATTGAAGATTGCTGCCCTAGTCTGAAGTCAAATCAGTACAGTCAGATCATGTTAGGTCTCTTAGATCCACTAAGGTTAGGTCTCTGGAAAACCTAATGCATATGGAATTAGCAGATACTGAATCATTGAGCCAATGAGGAAAGTGGAGTTGTCTAGGGGAACTTACTTCACTATACTTTCTATAAAATTTATGAACCTGAATCTTAACTTGAAGTCTGTGGGACTGGGTGATAGCAAAGGCTTATCAACGTCTGATGCTTCCTTATCCTTGCTGGCCCATCAACAAGACCTCAGTGTTCAGCAATAAGGAAGTCACTGCTTTACCTGTCCTCCTCCTACACCTGTCTCTTGGTTGTTTCCTTGGACTGGTTTCAGCTCCAGAACATCCCTCAGATAGCCTTCCAGAGACCTCTTATCACATGGGTTGTGAAGTTTCAGCTGCAGTCTCCAAGATGGCAAGTCACATAACAACAGCAGTCATGGATAATGAGAGGTAGGTGGAAATTCTTCCCCATATAGATAAGTGAATTCACAAATAAAGAGAACTACAGTACTTAAATATTATCTCCTTTTCCTTTGAAGCTCCCAGGCACACTCTTTGATTGTACTTCCCAATATAAAAAAGAGAGCTGTTTCTTCTGATCTGCCACCATCCTACAACCTTCCGCCTTCTTCTATTTTATACTGCTTAAGCCCAGGTATGCTCCAGGATTGTAGGGACTGTTGGCCAAACATATTAATTGGCCTGACAGACCTGAACTACAACCTTGGCCTCTATGAGGATCATTTTAGGTACCACTGAAATCACTGGCACATACATAAGACTGTGTGTCAGGATGAATCCCTGGACACTATAGGTGCGCACACACACAGAGAGAGAGACATAGAGCTTATAAATCCCTTTCAGGATCCCCTGTCATCTTATGAAGCAGTTAGTAGAAATGCAAAATTAATTCCTCAACCATCACAGAACTTTCACCATTTTGGCACTATACTGGGAAGCATTGATTGGGCTGCCCGTTATTCTTGCTACTACATTCTTTTACAGACTTGCTACTATTGACCAACACAAAAATAGCTATGAACATGAACTGAATGCTTAACTGAATTGAGGGAAGTCTTTAAAAATATACACTAGCTCCCTGAGTTATGGACATCTCAGTTTTGTCATGATCACGTTTTCGCAAAATGGAATTCAAAAGTCACATTTATGCCCTTATTTCAATCATTCTGAGCCTGGCAAAGACCACAGGTGGATGCATTTGGCTTCTGTTGGGTTTAGAAGATTTTGAGGCAAGGAAAGCTGAGCTACCCTCACCTCTGGAGAAGAGGGAGCATTCCCTTCTATCTGAGGTTTCACATAACCATGAGAGGTTCTGGAACAGAACCCCTGCAGATACGGGCATGCTTGTATTCCATCTTATAACTCTAGTACCACTGCTGACATCATTTTTCATTATCAAAGAGTTTGAAGTTTTGCAAAAGAAATTAAAAAGTCACCAAACTCCTTAAAAATACGAGTAATACGTACGTCGTAATACGTAGTAATACTCCTAAGGAATACACTTCTTTCAGTATTTTATTTTTAAAAATTATTTTCTATCGCTAACAATTAATGGTAGTTTTTAAAGTAAGTCCTGGAGACCAGAGTAACACCAGACTGCACAGATTCCCATAATGCCCACACCAGATAACAGTCATACTGTTATCATTCAGTCATACTATTATCATACAGACCTATTTCACAGGTATTTCACATACTGTTATCATACAGAATGTATAATTACAGATTACTTCTTTTTCAGCAGCAAGTCTTAAGAGCTCCATAAAAATGTTAAAAGACAATCAGGATGGTTTTACCTCTATCCAATAAATACCAGATAGGATTGTTCAACATAGCGCCTTGCAAGTTAAACTTTTTCTATTGCAGATTCTTCACTGGATTCAAAGGAGACTGAATCATCTGGAGGAAAGCTATAAAACGCATTTTTGGGGAAGGGGCATCCTTCAGACAAATGAAGCACTTTATGCCAGTCATACTGCAATAGTCCTAAAGTTAAAAGGTATCAGTCATATGGCTTTCCAGTCTCACACAGCATCCAACAGAGAACACCACACTTTCCACTTCTGTCAGAAGACCCACTGGCCAAAGTCATAAGGACAGGCAATGGACTGAGGATCTGTTTACTATCCTAGCTCAATTATTTTGAATCTGAGTAGCAATTAATTGACTAACCCCTAGGCTTATTGTAATACAAAGTGATTTCATGTATTTCAAGTTTCTGATTTTATATGTTCTTATATGTTTTGCTGGTCTTTGTTAATAAACAGTCTATCTATCTATCAGTGGGATTTATGCCCAACAAAGTACACGTAGGATTATAGCCAAAGCTCTAGAAAGAGAGCTTGGCAATTTCACAAAGTATGCACATTAAATCCAACAGTACAACTTTATGCTGCAACTGTACTGATACAACTCAACATTTATACAGTATCTCAGCTCAACATTCAAAATACCCTGTGCCCATTCAGAACAAAGAGGGAGGGGAAACAAAAGCCTAGGCAAATCCACACTGGCACAGGACTCCCAACAGATCCACCAGCACCCACATTTACAACCCAATCAATTGGTTAACAGCTATTATAAGGTGACCACACATTACCCCAAAGTGCAATGATAGGCATGGTAGAGACACTCTCCACCCCTTGCCTACACATCACAAAAAGTTATTTGACTACAAAATAGATTTATGACTACAATAGAAAAAGGAAAGGAAGGCAGTTCTGTCAAAAAGGCCATCATGTGAAATAAATACACAGGTCTTTTCATCACAAGAGTTTCAGTCCTGGTGGGTGAGATCACCAAGCAGATGGAACACTTTAAGGAGAAGAGGAGCTGGGTGCACCACCAGCACTCAGGAAAGCCAGGGTGCTGAACAGACACTGCAAAGAGAGATATAGGCTGAGACAAGCAAAACTGGTTTGACGCCAGCCAAAGGGCAGGATATAATCACAAACACATTTACCTTTTGCAAGACCAGCCGGAAACACCAAGGACAAATGGTGGAACCAGGCTGAGGACCCACACTTGCACTCCACAAGGTTGCTCTCTAGCCACTCGGACACAGCTGGAGTTAGGCAAAGAGAACCTCTTGGAATATGTAGCATCCTGCAGCACATAAACAAGTCTGGGAGCCTAAAGAATATACATGAATCAAAGAGAATGTTCTAGGTGTCAGTTGTTGGGCTTGTGTAGTGTGCAGTAGCAGGTGCATTGAGCATCTTTGCATCATTTCTGGCACTTGGAGAACATTGATTCCTTATGCAGCTGTCATTCTGCTACCCTCTCTGTGCCTGTAAACATCTGCATTAAATATAAATAAGTGGGTCATGACCAGTGAGGAGCTTCCTCTGGCCACTGGAGCCAAGGAAGGGTGATGGATGACACAGATCCTAAGTGCTGTAGCAAAGAGGCTCCTCCTCCCTCCATTGCAGAATTTCACCCTGAGGTCAGCTGAGGTAAGAAAAACTAAGGAGGGGAACTGGGATTCCTCCTGACTCACAAAGAGACGACAGGCGTGATCAAGTTAATATTTTTACTGCATGGTTTCAAAGATGGAACAGCATCTGACAAATACACAAGCAGAGTTATCAGCCATTTCAGTCCAGAAGGGCTTGTGTCTTTGCAAGTTACCCAGCAGATGGTTGAGAAGTAGGTTTCAGAAGAGGTCTGACTGTACCAGTTGGTTCACTGCCTGTCATGGGGTCAGGGTTTGCTGAAAACAAGCAAGTTAGCAACTCCACAGCAGCAGAGCTGGGATAACACTGGTCACTGTGACCTGTTCCCTGGTTGGTCAGTCACCTGTGAAGAACAAATACAAAGACACCTATCAAGCTGCATATCAGCCACATGTAAATAGGAACACCTCAATAGGAACACCTACTCAATAGGAACACCTAAGAAAGAAGAGCCATATGAGTGTTCTTGAGCCATATGGGATAGAGCATCTGGTAGCATGTGAAACTGGACTAGTAGCATGTGAAAACATGCACACAACATCCAGTGCTGGCCTTCAATTCTTTAAACAACACATATATTGAATGAATGAATGAATGAATGAATGAATGAATGAATGAATGAATGAATGAAACAGAAATTGATTTTTTTACAAGCATGAACATGAATGAACATTCTACGAACATGAATGAATATATAAATGAGAACTATTCACAGGGGACATCTTACAAATATGTCGTATGACAAGATTTAAAATCCTCACAGACCCAGTGTACACATCAGAATTGGAGTAATAACAGAAAAACAATACAGCATATAAGATAGTTTTCAGGAGATGGCTAATTTGGGCATATGTTCTCAAAAAGCCCTTGCTTATAGCATTATCCTTCCCTCTCCAATGGTGTAAAATCAATAATCTGCCCCATGTGGAATGCTGAAATCCTGGCAAACCCAAAGGGCTCCAGCTGAGTTTTTGGCTAGTAGTGCGAATGGTTAGAGCCACAGCAGTCACCAAGACCCCGCAACAAGCTGTTCAAAAGGGAAGCAATTGGCAGGCAACATAATTTCTGATACTGAAACATCAAAGTACACTTTAAACGTACTGATGTGTCTGCACAGGAGAATGGGTTGGAAAGTTAGACACATGAGACAGACATGCTACATCAGTATGAAGCAGCATGGGATTTTCTCCTCTATTACTTACCTATAGTGGATATGTTTTCCTTGCTCCCCCTCTTGGGGTAATGGAGTGGAGGTTCACAAGGTATTAGAGTATATGTGGTCCTCCTGGGACAGAGTACCTGCAATCGGAATTCTGAGAAGACAACTATACATGTATACATGTTGCAAAGGCAATAGGCTGTTTGCAGTTCCTAAGTGTGCACAACATGAAGTCAGTGATGTGACAAACCAAGCCTGAGTTTTTGCTGTTTCCCTTGTGGGGATTTTAATACAGATACCTCTCATTTTATGTGTGGCTTACATTCTCCCAAAAATCAGTGCATTATCTCTAAAACACATGAATGAAAAATATTTGTACAATAGGAATGAATGTAAATAATACAAGTTAGGGCACTTAGTTCTCAAGACTCCCTCAAAGTTTGAGCCCCAAGGTAAGTTTTTGAAAGGCAGGGAAGACAGCAGCTACATAATCCTCAGGATTGTGCCACTGCAACAGAAGAGGGTTTTTTTTTAAACATACCTTACCTGCTGTCAGGGTCCAGGAATCCAGGAACTCCCATGGATTGTAGAAAGTAAAAAAGAAAGTGTTTGCAATCCACTTTGTGTTGCAATCAAAAATCAGAAGTGGGTCATGATAGCTTTTTTAAACTTTCTATAAGCCAGAGGGAGCCCTATGGTAGACCCTGCAGGGGTCCATGCGCTCTCCTGAACCCCAGCAGCAGGTACAGCATGTTAAGAAAGCCCATTTTCTCCTGCAATGACTTGATTTTGAAGATAGTATCACTATCTTCCCACAGCCCCACTCCTTGGGAAATGGTTAGTGGGTCTCCAGCTGATGAGTTGTGACCCACCAGTTTGAGATCTACTGAGTTGGTGGGAAAGTCATTTAACACATAAACTTCTACTTGTCCAAGATGGTGTAGCAAAATGATTCCCAAACCATGCACCTTCATTCTGGGCTGTCAGCTCTCCCAAACAAGACTGTCTTGGCAGGAGTGAGATCTGACAAGATCTCAGGTAGGACTGGCAGCCATCTCATCCTCACACAATGCTACCACAAAAGAACTCCTATGACACTAAGGTCCCATGACAAGGGTAAACATGGAAACCATTGGCATAGGGAGAGGGTTGAGAGGGGAAGGTACTGGGAATGAACAGCTACAGATATCAATGGCTGAGAACGCAAAGATGTAACAATAAGAGAAAGCAGTACAACCGCTTTGAGAATGTTGCATATAAGGCACGTAGCTATATTACATTACAATACTGACTGTGTTAAGTTCCCACATTATTAATTGAACAAACAAGTTAATGTCCAAAATATGAAAATCAAACCTGTGTAAAACAAGGGTTGCTTGTACTGGGATGGATGTGCTGCAGTTGGATTCAGACAATACTCTGCAAGCAATGCTCCACAGTCAAAAAGTGAAAAAGACAGAAGGAGTAGAAATCAATTCTCTTTCCTACGAAATTTTTTTACACCAGAAAACAACACGTTGACACCAAAAACAGCCTTCCTGCAGATGAGATCTATTAAGCTTATAGTTAAAGTTTAAAAAAAATACCAGGATGGAAAGTTACCAGTAACTAAGCTTAAGAGAATCCATGGAATAAAAATGTTAATTTTACTTAGGCCCCTCTGTTTAAACTTTCCCATACCTAAATAATATATGGTTGAACAGGGGGAAAAGACATTTCTATATGATGGCAAAAGAAGCCAAGATCATCATCACAGCATTTTGAGATCTATAAAATTATGCATTGTACAGAAAAAGTGGACAGAAATGCACTTTTCTCACTCTCTCAGAGTACCAAGTCATTCATTGAAACTAATGGGTGAAAGATTTAGGACGAAGGAGGTACTTTTTTTTTGCAAAGTGCATAATTACTCTGTAGAATCGTTGCCTCGAGTCATAATAGCCACTAGTTTAGATGGTTTCAGACAGGAATTGGACAAATTCCACAGGGGCAGGCAGCTGTATCAAGGATAAATTATTAATGACAATAAGTTTAGCTTTCATACCTGAAGTTTTGTGCTGGTCTAAGACCGTAATAAAAGTTTATTATTATTATTATTACCTGAAGTTCTGTTTTTTGGAATATTGAATTCCTTTCCACAAGTATACCAATAACAATAAATTTTCATATATGAGGCTTCAGTTTAAATAAACCAACAAATATATCAGCAATTTAATAGAAACACTGGGAAAGTGTGCGCCATGTGAGCTAAATATAATACAGGGATGTATTCTTCAGTGTTTTCATACATTCTTGAATTTCTTGTAACATACTTGAGGGACATCAGACATAGGGTATTATTTTAAGTGCATTATTTTTGAGTATCATTTGCTTTGATTTCAAAATTATGTGTGCATGCATTAAAAAAACTCACAGTCCCCGTCTTACTCTCTTTACTAATTTCTATACAATATTAAAAAATACTTTTAAAAACAATATTAAAAACAACATTAAAAATAATTTTTACAACAATGTAAAGAAATGTAAATGCCGAAAGATACTCAGGCTGTCCCCAAACTTTCTTGGGAGTAAACCTCCGCTGATTCTAATGGAATTGATTTTTTAAAAAACATGCATTGGTTTAGGGCTGTAAGACTGCAATCCTACCTACACTTTCCTAGGAGTAAGCACCACTCACTCTCATAAGTCTTTCTTTTGAGTAAACCTGTCTAAACTGGACTCAGTTTGCAATCCTGTCAATACCTCCCTGGAAGTAAGCCCCATTGACTCTAATGAGACTTACTTCTGAGTAGACATGCTGTGAGGCTACAACCTTATCCACACTTCCCTGGGAGTAAGACCCATTGACTCTAATGAGGCTTACTTCTGAGTAGACATGCTGTGAGGCTACAACCTTATCCACACTTCCCTGGGAGTAAGGCCCATTGACTCTAATGAGGCTTACTTCTGAGTAGACATGCTGTGAGGCTACAACCTTATCCACACTTCCCTGGGAGTAAGACCCATTGACTCTAATGAGGCTTACTTCTGAGTAGACATGCTGTAAGGCTACCTTATCCACACTTCCCTGGGAGTAAGAACCATTGAGTCTAATGGGAGTAAGGGGCCATGAGGAAGCTCCCTCCTCTCACATACCCCCTCATGCCAAGGAGAAGATGCTGGGCGAGGCTACTCCTTCGAGGGCACATCCAGAGGTGCGCTTTTATGGCTGTGGAGAAGGCATTCAGCCATGCGGTACCCACCCCCTGGAATACCAGAATGGTACAACCCACGCGCCGGTTAGAACGTGTTCTGAGACGGGAAGGACCCGACCAATGAGAAAGACGGGGGGGTGGTTCACATACCAATGCGGGTGGCGAGCCTGGACGAGACCTGGTGCTTGTCCTACGGAGGCATTCGAAAGGAAAGGAGGGAAGGAGGCAGGAATGAAAGGCGGCTGACACGTTCCCGCCCACCGGGCATGACTGACAGGTGGAGAAGGCGGGTCTTTTAACCGAACTGGCAAATCACGCTCATAGATGGGCGGTGTTGACAGGCCCGACGGCCAATGGGAAAGAGAAGCCTCCTGATTAATTGCCTGTCACTCTACTCTTGGAGATAGGCTCTGAATCTCCCTGTAAGGAAAGGAGTTGGGCGGGGCTGCTAAAGAATTTGGAGGGAGGGAGGGGAGGGTGACCTTGTCAGGTCTGGACAGGATCCTCCTTGGAAGTAGGGCTGCCACACTACTCACACTTTCCTGGGAGTAAGCCCCATTGACTCTAATGGACTTACTTCTGAGTAGACCTGCATAGGATTGGGCTCAGGCTGCATTCCCACCCTCCCTTTCCTGGGAGTAAGTCCCACTGACTCTAATGGACTTATTTCTGAGTAAACTTGCATAGGATTAGGCTCTCAGGCTGCAATCTCATCCTCCCTTTCCTGGGAGTAAGCCCCATTGACTCTAATGGATTTACTTCTGAGTAGACCTGCATAGGATTGGGCTCTCAGGCTGCATTCCCATCCTCCCTTTCCTGGGAGTAAGCCCCATTGACACTAATGGGACTTACTTCTGAGTAGACCTACATAGGATTGGGCTCTCAGGCTGCAATCTCATCCTCCCTTTCCTGGGAGTAAGCCCCATTGACTCTAATGGACTTACTTCTGAGTAGACCTGCATAGGATTGGGCTCAGGCTGGATTCCCATCCTCCCTTTCCTGGGAGTAAGCCCCATTGACACTAATGGGACTTACTTCTGAGTAGACCTACATAGGATTGGGCTCTCAGGTTGTAATCTCATCCTCCCTTTCCTGGGAGTAAGCCCCATTGACTCTAATGGGACTTTCTGTTACTTTTTTCTCAAGACCGGTATGGAAATACTCCAAGGACCCATAAAGAGCTGGAAGGTGTTACAGCCCAGCACTGCTAAGGTCAGAGACAGCACCAGCTAAGTGAGATGCCCTCTTCACCTACCAGCCCATCCACACATGACACATCACCAGACTCTCTGCCATATAAAATAGAAACTATCTTTATGCTTCCTGCCATTAAAAATAGTAACAGAGAAAAGTTGTCCATGGCAAGTCTTCATAACCTTGGAACAACATGCCCCTCTCCATTCCCATCAGATTGTTTTACAGTGAAAGTCTACCCAGAAGTTAGGCTGCAATCCTAAACACACTTTCCTGAGAGTAGGCCTCATTGAATACAATAGGACCTACTTCTGACATGCTTAGGATTGCACTGCTCAACTTTGTGTAAGTCTGTATAGAATTACATCCCAACTTCATTGGCAGCTGTGCCCAGGGCCTATGAGAAGGGGGTCCAGCAGGCACATTTTTCCAGGGCCTGAGAGCTACGGAGGGGCTCATGTCTGAAGGACCATTTGAGTGTTTGTTACTAACAAATTAATATGGTATATGTGCACACACATATACATGCACAAATACACACGTATACATATATACACATGCATGCGCACACACACACATATATAATTCAAAACATTGTAAGTTTTTTTTTTACTTTTGTAGCAGGCCTCCGACAGTCTTGGAAGACTATGGTATCGTGCTCGGCGCTGAATACGCTGCATGCGAAGCACAAAAGCCTGGGTTGGATTGTTATGGAGGAGAGGCTGTTACCCAAGCAGCAAGCCCCCTCTCCACGCCACTGAATTAGTCCAATGGAAAGGCAGAGCCAATACGATTGGATCCAGCTGGTGTTGCAGAGCTGGGCTAAGGACAGGAGCTCACCCTGTCTTGTGGGGCCGACCCGGTCTCGAACCCTGGCCTGCTGGTTAACAGGCACAGCGTCTTTGAGTCTAGCATTGCCAGACTAGTTGATTTTGATAGCGTTATTAGAAATTTTGCACATAAGAAAGCCAGAAAAGCTGTGCCACTTATTAAATAGATAATTTTTTTCTAAAATTTCTCTAATTTTTTAGTATTTTATATTGTAACATTACTTGATTACCGGTATGTTTTAACATAATGTTTTATCTATATAATATAAAAGAGAAAAGTCACTGACTGACTCACTGACTCTTCAACGCCCTGCCAAAACCGTTGGGCCTAGAAGCATGAAATTAAGGGTGGGTGTTCCTTCCTTGACAGAGGGGTGCACTAAGAACTGGTTTTTGGAAATTCCAACCAGAAGGGGGTGAAAAGGGGCGCAACGCGTTTTCCTCCCTATACTTTGCATTGAGAATTGCTGACTCATCAACATTCCACCCCAACTGCTGGGCCTGAAGCATGGAATTCTGGGAGTTCCTTCTGTCACCTGAACACCCACCAAGAACCATCTGGAGACATTTAACCCTTCAGGGGCTGAAAAGGGGTCAACGTGCTTTTGTCCTGTACTTAATATGGAAGACTGACCAACATCCAGCCAATTTGGTGCTCGGATTCTGGTGCACAGGGGGGAGTTGTTCAGGGGAAGAGGTTGCACTGGCGAGGATGCTGCGCATGGGGGATGATGCGCACGGGGGGAAAGTTGCAGAAATTGAGGGATTCCTTCTGTCACCTGAACTCCCACCAAGAACCATGTAGAGAAATTTAACCCTTCAGGGGCTGAAAAGGGGGCAACGTGTTTTTGTCCTAGGGAGACTGACCAAACTCCAGCCAATTTGGTGCTTGGTGCCAGGTGCACTGGGGGGATGTTGTTTGGAGGAAAAGGTTGCACTGGGGAGGATGCTGCGCATGGGGGGGTTGATGCGCATGGGGGGGTTGATGAGCACGGGGGGGTTGATGCGCACGGGGCAGTGTGGCGTATGGGAATTGATTTGCATGGGGTGATGATGCGCTTGGGGACTATTGCGCACAGGGGACTGTTGTGCATGGGGCAATGTGACATATAGGAGTTGATGTGCATGGGGGATGTTGCGCCTGTGGGGTTTGAAGCGCATGGGGGGTTGATGGCACATGGGGGTTTGTGCATGGGGGGTTGATGTGCATAGGGGGGATGATGTGCACAGTGGGGATGATGCGCATGTGGTGGATGAACATGGGGGATGTTGCACATGGATGTGGATGTGCATGGGGGGGCTGATGTGCATGCACAGTGGGGAATGGCATACGGGGAAATTTTACCCTGCAATGCGGGTACGTTTTTCATTAGCATGATCAATAAATGAGCACTTGTTGAAGTTTGTTGCACATTAATTAGCCTCAATTTTTTATTTCAATATAATTTTGCAAGTCTTAGGCGCCCCAAATGTGTTTTGTACCACCTTAAAAAATTTATCTTAGAAGCCCTGGCTGTGCCAATGGGGTCCTGCCATGAGAAGCACAGTCACAGATGCCTCCTCAAGTGGCTGCACTGCAGCTGCATCAGCACTGGAAAGTTGGATAGGATTGGGTTGTTTGTATCACAAATCATGGCACATCACATAAGTTATGTTAAGATAAATGAAGGTTGTTTTTCTTTTTTTTGAGCCAACATTAAAGGTTCCTAAATTTTTTTGGTACTGTATATACTCAAGTATAAGCCGACCTGAGTATAAGCCGAGGCACCTAGTTTTACCACAAAAAACTGGGAAAACTTATTGACTTGAGTACATACCTAGGGTGGGAAATGCAGCAGCATTTTACTTGTAGCCTTCTTGGAATTCATAGGCTTCAACCCTAAGCACACTTTCCTGGGAGTAAGCCTCATTGAACTTAGTGGGGCTTACTTCAGACATGCATAGGACAGGGTGACCAGATGCCAAATCCAAAATTATTGAACCCCAAGGCCAAAATTTCTACCACTTAAAAAATTGACAAAAAATGTATTTTTTTTATTTTTATAGTTTTTGTTTCTTGGTTTTTTTGGCCATAACGTTTGATAGAAAGGAGATATCTCAAAACTGATTTTTGCATTGGATTCTGCTCTTCAATATGAATCCAACGGTATATGACATGATGGGGTTTGATCCTGCCACTTTTCAGTTCACCCAAGTATAAGCCGAGGGCTTTGGGGGCCCATTTTTGAGGACCAAAAAATTCGGCTTATACTCGAGTAAATATGGTAGGTTCCTAGATCCAAAGCAAGTTTGTTAAGCCCTGTTTAAGGAACTCAACATTATATATTAAGGAACACAACGTTATATAAGGGGGTGTCCAAACTTTTTGACACTAAGGCTGCATTTTATATTGGACACAGTGTCGAGGGCTGGAAAATAAGTTTGATTGAATACAGTAAGTGGATAGGCATGGAAAGAGGAGAAGAGCAGAAGGCAAAATTGATTTCTATAGGAAAGGGGGGAAATGGATTGAAAAGCATCAAACACCTTATGATGCAAATCTCTTTTTTTTGTCTCTGTTTCTGCTCCATTTTAAGTTTAATTAACATTATATTAATATTTCAGTTCTTTCAGCATCAGTATATACAGGTATCTCATTCAGCCACCAGAGATGCTGAATGTAATGCAATATAATGGAATGCCAGTAATTTCTTTCCTTCACATTGCATTTCATTCAGAACCTCTAGTGGTAGAGTGAAGAATATACAGTATACAGTGGTGCCTCACATAACAAGTTTAATTTGTTTTGGAAGCATGCTTGTTATGTGAAACACTCTTTATGTGAAGCGGATTTTCCCATAGGAAATAATGGAAACTCAGACGATTGGTTCCACAACCCAAAAAATATTCATATAAAATATTAACTGTATGTAAAAATGATGACAAAACACTGGAATTGAATTCAAAACATGCATTCAATGTGTATGATCATATGAAGTCTATTTAGGCTGCAATCAGACACTTTCCTGGGAATAGACATGCTTGTAGGTAGACATGTTTAGGAGGCTGCAATCCAAGACACTTTCAAAGTGTCTCCCCACTTTCTCCTTCTCTTCATCCTGAGCCTCTCTCTCCCCTGCTCCCTTCTGGCTAGACCTGAGCTGCTTCTCTCTTCTCCACTGCTCTTCTCTCCCTCTGCCCAGCGGATGCTCAGCCACAGGAGGAACAGGGCGTGGAAGTGTTGCTTTCGCAATGGGCAGGTGCGCTAGGCAGCCCTGACACTTTTTAAAAGGGCTGCTGGCCAGCACATCTTTCCCAACTGCCAACAAGTGTGCTTGTTAAGTGAAGCAATACTTGTTATGTGAGGTAGAATCCTTTAGAAATTTTTGCTTGTTATGTGGATCACTTGTTAAACGAGGCACTTGTTAAGCAAGGTACCACTGTATAAATTATTTTGAGTTATAATTCAAAACAGTACCACTGTTTTGAATTATTTTGAGCTCTGAGAAGCAAAGGAAACTTGGGAGCCAGATACAGTATAAATCTCCCCAAGGAGTAGATTTGGCTACTTGGTTGGGGTTTGGACACCCCTGATCTTGGTCATACAAACTTAAAGCACACACATGGAAGGTGGGACTGATGAGAATGGCAAAGAAAGACAGGACTGACCACAAAGGGATCACTTTGCAAAAACAACTTACTAACCCTTTAAGATACTTTGCTAACACTTGCTGGCCTAAACTGGTCAGGATTACACCCTCAGTTTGCAATCCTAACCCCAGTTAGGCTGGCACAAGTCTTGGCAAAAATCCTATGCTAGCCTGGAAGTGCCATAAGGCATTTTTGTTCCACTCTTGAAGGTTATAGGTTAAGCCAAGCCAGGATGCTGGTTGGATGGGTTTGAACATACCTTGCTGGAGTGAATTTAATGGCTGAGCAGGGATTTGTGCCTGGGTTTCCTGGTCCGACTCCAAAATTGTCCACTACCTTTGCATTGGTTCCCCATTAACACTGGTAACATGAGTTTCCAAAAGAAAGTCAGTTTCAGCACTTTTTGTATTTTCTCCCAGTATTCTAGAAACACCAAGAATTCAGTTTGAACCATAAAATCATATTCTGCCCAGTGTGCAATGCATCTGTAGTCAGAGTTTTCAAACTACAGTACATTATTTATACTCTTGATATTTTGAAAATGCGTCAGGGCAAACTCTCTACTGCCTAACTACAAAGTCACAGAAACTGATATGACGCCAGGGCTGATTACATTTTAGTAGCTTTGCAAGCCCGTGAAATGAGCATTCAAGCATCGTAGGTAATTCCAACAGCATCTCAGATGTGGAAAGACAACAATAGTCTGTCCTATATTCAAATTCCTTACCTTAAAATGCAACAGTATGGAAGAACTAAGAAGGATCATAGCTTTTTTCTGTCCAGCAGCTGCTATTTGTATACTGATCCAACACCAGAGGGCATGGAAAATGAATGATCATAGTTGTCAAGAGGGTCAAATTACATGGCCTTTCCCTGCCTACCCTGCTTTTTAAAGTTAGGCTGAGCCTGTTAAAGGCAGAGAAACTCCAATAAGTTTTTAACATTCATGGTTATGACTGTACATGGTTATATATGCAAGAAACAGCTAGTCCTTTTGATCCATTCCAACAAAATTAAAATAGATATTCTCTACTACTTTTTTTGTACAACTTGAAATTATACTATTCTGAGGAACCTCTAAAAATATTCTTTTACTGTCTCCTTTTGGGGTGGAAAGGCAAGGTATAACAGCACAACCTTAAACATGCCTACTCCATTGAGGCTGCAATTCTTACCACACTTTCCTGGGAGTAAGAACTATTGAATACAATGGGGCTTACCTATGAGTAGACATGCTTAGGATTGCACTCTAAAATTGAGTTTATACAGTATACACAGAAAATTGTGTATAGGATTGCAGCCTAAATAAAATCTGGTTACATGGTCCATCTATTCCAAGTACCACCAGAAGTTACTGGTGATAACATCATTGCTAGTTACTTCTGGGTTGGGAGGTCAGATGTGATGTGACAGATCAGTTAAGAGGTTCTTAAGAGGTATGGAAAAGCATGCTTTGGAGCTCTACTCACTGTGCTGTTTTGCTATGGCAGGCACAAACTACCACTGTCTGTTGTGTTGCCGTCCTGGCTACACTGGCATGCAGCAAGGATTCCACAAGTACCACCTGAAATACAAGTACTGCTGGTGCTACCCATACCCACCAGTTGAGTTGAGGAGCGAACCGATATGCATGTCTTCTCAGCAGTCAGCTCTATCATAGTCAGTGGAGCTGCTTACTCCCAGGAAATTGTGGGAAGAATTGGGCTGTGTCAAGCCTTTGGCTATCTGCTAGATTAGTGGAGGACTCTCTGTCCTCTTCTCCATCTTCCTCTAGCTCAGAGGTTCTCAATCTTTCTAACACCGTGACCCCTTTATAAGTTCCTCATGTTGTGGGGACCCCCAACCATAAAATTATTTTCATTGCTACTTTATAACTGTAATTTTGCTACTGTTGTGAATTGTGATGTAAATATCCGATATGCAGGATGTATTTTCATTGTTACAAATGAAATGTGTTATGTGCACACATTGAACAGAATGGGATTTATTTCAAAGTAGGCATGCATAGGATTGGGCCCTGAGGCTATCAGCCTCAGTGCGCGTGCAGCTACAGCTGGAGGTCTGGCAAGCTTGACCTGGCCCCCTGCACCAGGGGTCTTTAGGCGACCCCCAGGAAAGCTCTAGGTGACCCCCAAAGGGGTCCCGACCCCCACTTTTGAGAAACGCTGCTTCTAGCTCACCCAACTAGTGCTGCATGACACAAAGAATCACCAGACCAAGTAAGTTCAAAATATATCTTTGTTATATTTTTGTTTGATTCAGCGTTTCGTTATTCAACATAAATACTTATCAATATCTCTTTCCCGTCCCCAGGTCCAAATACTTATCAATATCTCTTTCCCGTCCCCAGGTCCATCTGAGCAAGGGTCTCCAGTGATTCCCAATCAGCAAGAGGTCATCCAATCACAGTAAGGTAAGTGTCCAATATTGTCCAACAATAACTCTTCTTTCTTTCTTTCTTTCTTTCTTGTTGTTCCCAAGGCTTCCAGCAAGGTGTCCCAGCACACTCTCCAGAGGGGGATTACTGCATCTGTCAATTCCCGTGCACCCCTCTTCCGCCTTTCTTCCCTTTTTATAACCCCCTCTCTCCTCCACTACCGGTTTGCTTCCAGGATAGTGTCAAGCTCTTCCAGAGGGATGGTACATTGAGACTCCAGGGCCCCTAGTCAAAGCCTTCCCCGGTCTCCTGCCAGTTCTCACATTCGTCCAATAAGCATCATCCCAGTAATATCGTCCATCCACTCGTCTAATGGTGGTCTCTTGTCCTCCTCCTCCTCTGCTGCATAACCTGATAGGGGGTGAGGTTTCTCCTCACAGGCTGTCATTTTGTTCCCTCTAGACTGTGGTGGTCAACCTCCCATTTGGAATTCTGTATTGATCTGCTCACTGAAATGGGCCTGAAAGTCCCATAACTATAATGGCACTTACTTCTTGAGCAGACATGCCTATATCTTTTAGGAACTGAGTGTCAACTGCTGGTTCTGGCACCCCGCGCAGGCCCCTAACTTCAGGCATGTGCATTGGGCTAGGAGTATCCTGAGCGCAGTGTGCATGCCCAGAGTGATGGTTCCGGTACCCACCACACATACCCAGAGCTCAGTAGGGCCAGGAGTCATTCATTCAGTCATGTCAGTTGGGTCCACTTCAGAGCAGACCGTGCCAGTGTCCAGAACACATACCTAGAACTCTGGGCATTGGGCACGCCTGGTGTACGCACTGGACTCCATCACCCTCAGTTGACACCTGGTGTCTAAACCTAAAGCAGACTGCCCTTCAACCGAGCACGCCGGTGCCCGTGAGCATGTGCACTTACAGAGCGCTCCCAAACTGAGTGGTACGGCTTGCATGACAGAGAGGGCTCTGAGTGGGCTCAAAGACTACAATCCTATCCTACCCACACTTTCCTGGGAGGAAGCCCACGGTAAGCCCATTAGAGTCAATGGGTCTTCCTATCAGGAATGAATCAGCCTCAGAGGCCTCTCCCATTCATGTCTACTGAGACCCTGCAGAGTGAAAGGCTCTGTGTGGTCCTCTTTACACTGCCTGCCTGGCGACCCCCTTGGCCTGAGAGGGTCAGGGACTGGACTGGGGAACGCGGGTCTCGAACCTAGGTCTGCGGGTGGACAGGGAGGCCCTCTTAACCACTGAGCCACTACAGCCGTGACGTCATGGCGCTGCCCCGATGCTAAATAACCTAGACGCCTTACAAAGGACTACTAGCCCATCAAGACCACTTGCAGGTAGCTAAGGCCCCGCCCCTCCTCCTCCTTAAGGGGGGGGGGCTACCAGCCGCGACTCAATCTCGCGAGAATCTTTGGGAGCAGCTCAACCCCTCCTGAGCCCTCCAAAGGGCTTATAAGTGTTGGGGCGTGGCTCCCCTTAAGAGGCGTGGCTACCAATTGAGAGGCTCCGCCCAGTGAGCTCATAGACTCCTGCTCACGAGAGGGGGTTTTGAAGATATTACTGGTGGGGGGGCATGAGCACAGCAAGGTAAGGCCAGAACGAACGACTGTGGTAAGCATAGTCTGCGCATGCGCAAACAAAGCGCATGCGCAGAGCGTCTCTCCAGCCCTGGCCTTAGCGCGATCAGGCGCAGGAGGAGCCGCGGAGGGCGGGCCTAAGCGTGCGTGATTGCGTCACAGTTTCGTGCGTGGCGAGGGAGCGCTGTGATTGGCTGCGCACGGATGGCAGGGGACGTGCCCTGCTGAGTATATGAGCTCAGCGGAGGCGCCGCCTCGGCCTTTTTCCGCCTGGCTCCTCGCTCGCTCGTTTGCGCCGGGGGCAGCCGCTGCCGAGCCTCACCGCCTCCGCTCCCTCATACCGCGCGCCCAGCCCGCCCTCGACAGCCGCCGCCATGATCATCTACCGCGACTGCATCAGCCGTGAGCGAGGGACTTTTAGAACCCGCCGCGCGCGCTCCCCCGCGTGAGGGGGGAGGGGGGGAAATCACTCTGCCGGCTCCACTGCGCCTGCGCGGCTCCGCGTGCCAAGTTGGGGCGAACGTTCTATGTCGCACTGCGCATGCGCGGCCTGCAACGGGAGGGCGGGGGGAGAGAGAGAAAAGGGTCAGGATATCCCGCACACCGCGCATGCGCCCTGAAGCCCCCACTGTGGGTGGGGTGGGGTGCCTCACTTACTGCGCATGCGCGCCCAGGGCTCTCAGTGGTAGCCCTAGAAGGGAATGGCAGTGTTGGGGTTGCCTGGGCTGGGAGGGAGGAGAGGATCCCACAAGCTCCAGTTAAGGGGCTGTGGGTGGGTGGAAGGGGGCTTTGTTCTCAGGACTGTTAATCTGTGGAACTCTCTGCCACTGGATGTGGGGAACACATCTGTACTAGAAGGCTTAGGATTGACAAAAAAAACTTTCTTTGCTGAGTTTATAATTGATCTGTGGAACTCCCTGCCACAGCATGGAGAGGACGGCATCTGTACTAGGAGGCTTAGAACTGACCCAAAAACCATATTTCTTTGCCCACCTTATAACTAACCTGTGGAACTCTGCCACAGGATGTGGGGACCACACCTGTACTTAAAGGCTTAGGATTGACCCCCCAAAATAATATTTCTTTGCTCTGCTTATAATTGAACTCCTTGCCACAGGATGTAGGAATGGGGCCTACAAGGGATATAGGGATGGGGCCCACAGCTTATAATTGTGAACTCCTTGTAGGAGTGGGGCCCAGCCTGAAAATCTTTAAGAGGGGACTGGACGCAGTTCTGGAGGTAAAGCCCATCATGGATTATAAGCCATGGTGGGTATGTGTGAACTCTTTATTTTAGAGGTAGGCGACCTCAGTATCAGGGTAGGCACCGGGATTCATGACTTTTGTCTTGTGTGTTCCCTAAATCACCCAGGGAGTCACTGAAATGCAGGAGACTAGACTAGATGAATCTGATCCAATGGGGCTATTATGGGGCTATTATGTGAAGAGTGTGGAACTCCTTGCCCAAGAAAGTCTCTTGTGGCCTTGTGTGCTCCTTGAAGCACCTGGTGGTCCCCTATGAGATAGAGGCTGGAGTAGTTGGGACTTGGCCTGATCCAGGGCTGTTGCTGTGTGAAGAGTCTGTGGAACTCCACACCACAGGATTAAGTGATGGCACCAGGATGCAGGTCTCCTGTGATGCCTGGGGGTCTACTATGAGATACAAGAGGCTGAACCTGATGGGCCTTTGGCCTCATTCAGCAGAGGCTCTTATTATCTTCTTGCTGCTTTGTTGGTGGCATTAGTGGTCACTCTACTGCACCGCACTTCGCAGCAGATCCCACAACTACAGTACCACCAGACACCCCTTCAGGCACCACCCCTTGGTACCCATACTTCCAGCCTGGAGAATTGCAGCTTGTATTAGGACTTTCTTAACATAGTTTTCCTCTTTCTCAGTGTGGAGTATATGGAGTGCGTTTACCATAGGCACAAGCAGTAGAGTATCCAGAAAAAATCATATAACAATGAAAATTCAGGCTGCAAATCACTCCAGTCATTAATTGGATTAAGTGGGATGTTATTTGGGTATATGTGTGAATGAAAGTTTGCATGTAGTTAAATTTACCTGTGATGCTGAGGACTCTGGGAAAATGAGGACTGTATGGGCCTGTGATATCCAGAGGCATCTCCCTGTTGCCTAAGATGTAGGCTTGGGAAAGTTAAATTCTCACGTGTCTCCCCCTTTTCTCTCTCCTGCAGAAGATGAGATGTTCTCCGACATCTACAAGATCACAGAAGTGGCCAATGGGCTTTGCCTGGAAGTGGAGGGGAAGGTAGGTTGTAATGGTTACACTGGTGCTTAATGCACATGTCAAATCAGACTGCATCTGCTGCTGTTTGGTAGGGCCCAATGAAGATGGAATGAAGCTAACAGCAGAAGTGGATCAGATGTGGTCAGATCAGATTTTAAATTTAAGATCTGCTGCTGATTTTAGGGACCTTGCAAAGAAAGGTCTCTTTCTATCTAGTACTATCTAGATAGTTTTACTGTCTAGTTAAGTGGGCTTTCAGATAAGAATGTGTAACTTACCTAATTGGCTTTTGTGAATCAAGATACTTACTGATAAGCACATTGTACAGCTTTGCCCTTAAATATCCTTCAGTTGTGGAACTTAAAAACTACAAGTTTTGAAATGTTAGAGCTCGCATTTGTGATTTTGCTTGTGAACAGACTGCAGACGAATTATAGCTTATCACACAAGTATGCTCTGTTGGTATGAGACCATGTCTTTTTAATTGATCAGATGGTCAGCAGAAAAGAAGGTGAAATCGATGATGCTTTGATTGGTGGAAATGCATCTGCTGAAGGTCCAGAAGGGGAAGGGGCAGAAGCCACAGTTGTCACAGGAGTTGACATTGTAATGAACCACCACCTTCAAGAAACAACTTTCACTAAAGACTCTTACAAGAAGTATATCAAGGACTACATGAAAGCGTAAGTGAATATATAAGGATGACCTAGTAGAATGCTGGATATGCTGCACACTCTGGATACTGTATGCAGTATTGGATCTACCAACAGAATTTGCAGGGAGCCTATTAAATGATGTGGGAATGGTCTTCTTTGGTGTTCTCATCTCTTCTGGAAGCAACTTAAGAGCTCTTATAACCTTCAGAAGTATTCATTCCACCCAGTATACCCTAGAGCAGTGGTCTTCAAAGTGGCGGTTGGGACCCTCTTGGGCAGAGGTGGGCCTGGCCTGGCCCAACAACTGGTTCCCCGGAAGTGGGCATGGCCAAGCTGGGCGTCAGGGGTGGGGCCAGGCAGGGCACTCCACCCACCCCAGCACGGTGCGGGTGGACGGGGCGAGGGGCGGGCCCCAACCCCGACACACTGCGCGTGCGCCAACCTTGGCGCCTGCGCAGTGCGTATTCTGGCACCGACCGGCATCAGAAGACGCACTGTGCAGGCGCCAAGGTTGGCACATGTGCAGTGTGCCTTCTGAAGCTGGTCAGCTTCAGAAGACGCACTGCACAGGCGCCAACTTTGGTGGCTTCAGAAGAGACTTCCTCCTTGGAGAGGATGAGGTCCGCGCCTCTGCAGGGCCATTTTGCCTCGCTAGAGAGGCAGAGCGGCTCTGCCTCCCTAGTGAGGCCAAATGGCCCTGCAGAGGAGACTTGACACATGCGCAGTTCAGTGGTGGGCTGGCCATCCATACCGGTACGGCCGGTTTTCTGGCCCCCTTACTGGTTCAGTCAGAAAGAAGAAGCGGTTTGGGCGATCTGGTCCAAACTGGCTTCAGCCCACCACTGCTCTTGGGTCCCCTTGACTTCTTTTCAAGCGGGTTGCAAAAAGCTGGATGCTGCCATCTTGGAATCTGACTCTGAGCATCTTTAATGACAATTCCAGCCATTACATCACTTCTGGGGGATCCCAGACAGGTTTTCATTCTTAGAATGGGGTCCTGGGTTAAAATGCTTGAATACCCCTACCCTAGAGACAACAGCCTTTCATTTGTTCCAAGTTTTCAGGATGTAGTGGATTATAAATTTGACATTTATAGTCAAACTATTGGGGGTATTGAATCATTTACAGCCAGTCTTCTTATATGGCAATGCATTCAGGTCTGTTATTGAAATTGTTCAGTTTTGGTCAGCTTAGCAGTGAGATGGCACAAAAAAAAAAATCAGTCTCCACTATTGTGAATTTTGTTTCTTGCTTTGCTTTGTTGGGCTATGAGGGTTGAATTACTCAGGTTCTGAATTGGCAACAATATGGTGTAACTGTAGACTGGCTTGGAATTGTGCATTGTATGATGTGGCATGAATTTTTAATTAGGCACAAATGTAAGTCCCTGCTATCCATCTGGGATCATCTTCAGTTATTCAACTACTATGTCAATGAAGAACATAGTAAGAAATATACTTACTAAAGTAATATTTTTTGTGAGATTGCTGTTGTATGAATAGCATATATGAGTTAAAAAAAAATAAGTCTTCTGGAGATGATTTAAACCAAGATGAAGGAATGCATGGGGGCAAATCAAAGCCACTTTTGGATTTCTCTTGCAGGCTTGCCATTGGAAATGGAGCCCGTTGAAATGAGGACTACAGTTACAAACTGAAGTCAAATCAAATTACTTTTTCTTTTTAGAATCAAGGCCAGACTTGAAGAAACAAAACCAGAGAGAGTAAAGCCATTCATGACGGGAGCTGCCGAACAAGTCAAACATATCCTTGCAAACTTCAAAAATTATCAGGCAAGTTCTAAATTATTCTTTTTCCTGAAATTTTGTAGTGAGTGATGGAAGTTGCCTACTTTAAGGCAGCATCAAGATATAACTGCTTAAAACTTGATGTCCTTTAGAAAATGGTTCGTGCTTGGCCAAGGCAATTTTAGTTGATATGGGAGGGAATCTTAGTAGTAACTTGCTTGTGTCAACATGTTTTTTTTTCCTTCTGAAGTTTTTTGTAGGAGAGAACATGAATCCAGATGGTATGGTGGGGTTGCTGGATTTCCGTGAGGATGGCGTGACTCCCTTTATGATTTTCTTTAAGGATGGATTAGAAATGGAAAAATGTGTAAGTATTAGAAAAAATTGGAAAATGTGAATGGTTGAATCTTTGCTGGCAGTATGATTCACCCCATAAATCTGAGTATCTAGTTGAGTATTGTGTTTAGGCTGTGGCCAGAAAACCCCACAAGATTAACCTCACAAGAAGCCCAGCATCTTTAGTTTATGTATTCTACTTTCAATTTTTCCTGAAAAGACCTACAAATGACATAATGGCTGTAATTTTTCCCTAGCCAACAGACATTTGGAGTCAAGCTGCCTCTAAATTTGGAAGAGTTCAGTTGTCCACCCAGAGACATACCTATCATCTGTTTAACTTAATCCTCTGAAATTGTCAATCTCTCGTCCTAACAATTTGCAGAGGTGGCCCTGGAGAGGGGCAGAGGCAAAAGCCCTGAGCCCTGCATTTAAGTGGTGGTGGAAAGTCTTCTGAGGCTTTTGATGCAGCCTTAAACAGTAGTTCAGTTTCCCAGAAGTACTGTTCAAGCCTGTGGGATCTCAAAAGATTTTCCTAAAATTGCGTAAGACTCTATTGCACTGAGTAGGTATCAGGGTGGAAGAAAGGTGGTGAGATGTCGGGGAGGCATTACAAACCTGTGTCCTGGAACACAATAAGGGGCAGGTCCTTAACTGGCTATTTTTGTTCTTTTAATATGTCCTTAAAAGGCACTGTCTTGCCTTTTATTTTGCAATGACTTAAAGTTAAGCAAATAAACTATTACTTACTTACTTAATATGTCCTTATTCTGGCTAAACTGTTGGGTAATTTCATTGAGTGACTTGAACTTAAAACAATTTTGGTATGTAAACATATTTTAAATTAGTGTAAACTCGCATCACTTGCACACTTATCTAAACTATAAAGCTCCAGTATTTCAGCTTTCTTTGTGAAGAATCTTAGGCCCTTGAGCACTGATGATCTAACCCAGTGATTTTCAACCTTTTGCAGCTCATGGCACACTTAACAAGGCACTGAAATTGTCAAGGCACACCATCAATTGTTGTTACCATTGACTAGACACACCAGACTGTTCAAATACCCAATTTTCCTGTTAGTGAACGTCAATCCTCAAATTCCCACAGCACATTGGTTGAAAATCACAGATCTAACCTGTCATTTTGTTGAAATTTTCCAGTTTTAGAGGATTTCATACTTGTTAAATTTCAGGTTCCAGAATACTTTTAAATATTTTATGGTGTCTGGAATAGGTCCTGCTAGCTTTATAGAGATTTCTGAACATGGCGTTAGGGCGCAGTCCAGAGTAACTACGGGGAGTCCTTGCTCCGGTGTAAGAACAATTTACTCTGGATTGCAATGTGAATTTTCACTAGGTAATGCAGTATCTGTGGGTGCACATAATGTCTCTGGATTGTAGGGGTTAGATTGCCTTTTTTTAGTTCTCAGGAAAGGTGTGAAGAACAAACTCAGGAATATTAAGCATCTGCTGATAGGCCAAGAACAGCTCTTTGCTCTTTGGCTTGCATAAAGATGCAAAAGCAACTTCCTTGCACTTTCTGTCTGCCTGATAATGTGGCGGCTCAGATTGAATAGGGGAAAACAGTTTCAAAGTGAGGAGTGAATGTTACAAAGAATTGGTGTGAGCACAGGCTAACCATCCTTAATTTCTTAACAGTAACAAAAGACCAACCCTTCTGGATCATCTATCATCACAATTGGCTGCTGTTCTTTATTCATCAACAAAACATCATGACTCAGCAATGTCTGAAAACTGGACTGATGCCATCTTGAGCTTAATTTGATTTATTCTGACCCTGAATTGATTGGAGTGGAGGCATTGTTTTAAAACAAAACTTGTCATGTAGGCTGTCTAAAATAAAAAAACTCATATTAAAACTCATATTACCAGTATAGGTAATGCCTCTTGGTTTCATGTGTTGAGCAGGGTTCTTCAGCAGGCTTTCTGTAGCTCTTGTGCACTCGGATTTGACATCTCGGTAGTGTAGCCTGGCCCTAATGCATGCTTAAGACTGTCTTCAGATAATGGTGACCCTGCAACTGGAAGATGGACCAGCAATCCAGACATGCTTCTTAGCCACCTGAACATGAATAATACAGGAGAACTGCTTGCTTTTTGAAGTGGACATTGCTTCTCTTGCCATTTGACAAAATGGCCCAGTAACTTGCTGGAAGACAAAATTTGAAAGCCTGAATATGGAGGAGTTTTGCTTACCAATGTTGAGTTACAGTCAAGGAGTGAGAAATCTTCTGTGTATCATGACATATTATGACTGTTAAGGCAGAGGGAGTGGAAGGAATCCTTGGCGGCAGAAACAAGCGTGATAGGCAAGAAATCGACACAATGAGGCATTGCTTGTATGCTGTAGTTTGAAAATTGTAACTTAAAATACACAAGTAATACTGTTTGTATCAACAGGATACTAAATTTTTGTGTGGTATCAATATAAGCCTAAATCTGTTGTAGTTTACCTACAAATGTTTCAAGCACTGGTCAGGGTAATGGTTAGTGTAGTAGGCGAAGTGTATGTCTTGCTTCCATGGGTGATTAACAGTGTGCTGGAATGCAAAAATTCAAATATCTTTGGGAGGCTGTAGCCAAGAAGCACTTGCTTTGCATACCTAGAGCAGATGGATGCAAAACAAAGCAACTGGCTTTTTCCAAGAGTTGTGTTTCTGTATTCAATACTGATTTCAAGGTCCAATTGAATTTTTCACAAAGGACATCAAAGAATGGTATCAAGCAATGCAAACACAGTCTTAAGTCTAAGACTATGTAGCAAAGGGGACAAGCAGTGGTGCTGCAAATGTACATAGAGAACACATGTACTCTCCAGCATAAGGCAGAGTAGCCCAAGACCAACCTAGACAGCTTCCTAGTATCGGGCATATTATAATGACAGTGGTCAGGCCAATAGTTTTGTGTGATAATGTGAACCTAGAGCAGCTGAGCCTGGTGACCGGCTTTATCTTGTTCCTTCAAAAGCAGGATTCTTTACACCTTCCACAATAAGTTTGAAAGCTGGCATGTGCAGGAGCTAACCAAGCAACTGATAGACTGTTTGCTGTGTTATGTATCAAGAATGTAATTAGACTGCTTACGCTGTGTATTTCTGTCACTCCATACCTAGTCTTGCATGTCTAAGATTTCATTACCCTTGAAGTTAGTTCTGTCCATATGAACTTGATTGTGAAGCATCACACTTCCCAGCTGTCCATTCAGCTTTATGAGGTTGCTTCTCTACCATTCCCCACCCCCTAGCAGCTTATTCCTAAAAACAGAAGTGGACTTACATAATATATTTGTTGCATGTAGGGTGCTAAGCTGCATCCTTCACTTTAGGACAAATAAGGAACATGGGTGTGTTCAAATGGATATTGTGTAAACTTTTTATCTCAAAATTGTGTAAATTTCTTATTCCTACTCAGGAGGCATATAAATTTCTTTACATCCCTATTGCTAGGGGTGGCTGTGGCTGGACATGCATACTGTAGATGGGTGATGTGTTCATTGAACATGTAGCTTTCTTTACTACTAACCTCTCATGGGCTACCAACCTGCCAGCATTGTAGCCCAAGATAAAAGGACAAGGTTCTGTGGGGAGACTCAGTTTTTTTCAGACTGCTATTGTTGGATAGAGTTCTAGACAGTACTGAATGTTTACTATGTAAAAGCAGAATGGAGTCTTGATTACAAAATTTAAGTGCTGGTAATGTAGGGCCTGTTACGAGTAAAAGACGATGGTTGTTCCTATGACTATTATTCAGCAGGTTCTACAAATGTATCTTACGTTTGACATACCATAAGCTCTTCAATATACCAGAAATAACTGTCCTCTCGTTCCTACATCCTTGCCAAAACTGAATGCATCTTTCCAAAATTCCCTCTGCAATGTTTTGTTCATGCTACAGTTCTGTAGTTGGTGCAAGCTTTCTATCTTGGCTTTCCCCATTTCTGTCTAGCCCAGAGGTGTACTCATTTGATCCCTGTTGCATATATGCAACTTTGGGCAGTAATGGCTTAAAATAACATTTAAATTTTTATTCCTTGTAGTTTAAGAAGCATATTGGGTTTTGGGGACCCCCTGCCATATACGGTAGCAATGGTTCTCAAACGTTTGAGCAGCACGACCCTCTTTTTTGAATGACAGTCTTGTCATGACCTACCGAAAGGTGATGTCATGGCTGGAAGTGATATCAAGTAGGTCAATTTTAAACCATTCTCCATGCAACAAAATCAAATCAATCACCAATAAATAAAAATATTAAAAATAAAAGCACTTTCCTAACCCTTCCAAATGGTTACTGATCTGTTTTCCTGCAGGCTGAATTCCTATGCACACTTACTTGGGAGTAAGCCCTACTGACACTTTAAAGCAGCAATATTTAGGCATTTTGGCCCAGGACCCCCTTTCAAATTTAAAAATCTGGGGGCTCCTGTCAAACTTACTTCCAAGTAAACATGGAAGGACATCCCAGTAAGTCCCATTGTGTTCCAATAATAATAATATTTTATTTGTACCCCACCTTTCTCGGGGGGGGGGGGGGACAACCCCAGGCAGCTAACAACATTATTGTTGCTAAAAACAATAACAAAATCAATACATTAAAATCAATTAAAATCCAATATAAAAAATTAAAAAATAGGCATTAATAATAAGTCAAAGAGACTCCCAGGAAAGTCTAGCCCCAGGTTCCAAGATGGTGGATTCCACCCTCTCACAACCCCTCTGACCTGAGGTCAGACTTAACTTCCACTTTGAAGACCACTGGTTTAAAGTGAGTACAAAACAGCCTGTTCAAAGTACAGACCTGTAATAATTGTATTTCCCTAATGGCAATCGCATCCCATAAGGCTAACATTGATATGCATAGGGATCCAGTTAAAATGGACTTGAGAAACACTGGTTAATAGACTATAGGTTTTTAATAGGCCCTCTTTACTCTAACTCAGTATTACTCAACTAGTAGTATTCACATCATCAGTAGTACTTGAGGTGGACTCCAGTGGTATCTCCCACTATCTGATAACAAGACCTGAATGCAACCTCATAAACAGCAACTGGCAGCTTGATTTGACAGGGAAAAATGCAGTGGTTGCTTTTCTCTACTCGGAAGGAGGGCTGACACTCACGATTTCATGGGTTGCCCTTCCCCTGGGTGCCCAGACTTCCACTTTTATCTGGAGGCCTCCAGGAATTGGGCCCCTGAACTGGGAGTATGGTCAGAGGGCCCCATCCTCTGGAAATCGAGGCAGGGTGGAGACGCTCCAGCTTCTAACCAGCTGCCCACATGGGGGCCAGGCTTGTTACTGGCTGCCCCTCTGTCAGGGAGCAGCTGCACTTCCTTGCTGCCACAGGGGCTGGCTGATGCCAAAGTAGGAAGTCCTTCAAAGTAGGAAGCCAAGGGGGGGGGGGGGGGAGAGAACATCCACTCTTGGCCTGGCCACACTTCCATAGATGGCGTGACTACCACCTCCAGGGTAAGTACCCTCCACCTCGCTTCCCCTTCCCTACTTACCTGTCCCACCTCCCTTCCCCATCCCTACTTACCTCTGCAACCTCCCTTCATAGAATCCTAGAGTTGAAAGGGACCCAGTAGGTCATTTGTCCAACCCCCTGCCTGCAGCAGGAAATCCTCATAGAGCAACTCCAACAGGTGCTCTTCAAGCCTCTGCTTGAAGATCCCTAGCGAGGGAGAATCCACCACCTCCCTTGGCAATCTGTTCCACTGCTGAAGCACCCTCACCATCAGGAATTTTTTCCTGATATCCAACTGGAATCACCTGTCTTGCAGTTTGTACCCATTGGTTCTAGTTCTGCTTTCAGAGGCAGCTAAAAACAAATGAGTCCCTTCCTCCATATGACAGCCCTTCAGGTATCTGATGGTAATGGCTCTAGGGCAGTGGTATTCAACAAGGGGGTTGGAATCTCCTTGGGGAGTCACAACTTCATTTCAGAGGAAGAAGAAGCTAAGTGCAACCATCTTGGAATCTTGCATGGGTCACTTTGAATGTCACTTCTATCCATGATAACACTTTCGGGGGGGTCCATAATGATCATTCTTGGAGTGGGATCCTGAGCGGAAATGCTTGAGAACCACTGCTCTAGGGGATCCTCCTTGGACTGTTTTATCTTATGCCTTAACTTGGTTCTGTCTAACACTCCTTCCATGAGTTGTTGTTAGCAAGTGTTTCAGCTTATTCAGGACTCCCGTGTTCCAGCTCGTTGATATGGACTGGGACCAGGGGACGCCCTCCCCAAAGGAGAAGTCTAAGTCCAGCCTGCCTCCTGATGGGGAAGGGGCAACCCATGCAGTGACAAGTGTCATCCCTCCTAGAATAGGGGATTCACGGCAAGAATTCCATTTTCATGCATACAAAAAAGTCCTCCATTCCACCCTGAGCCTCTTAACCAGTGTTTGTTGTATTATGTCTGACCACCCAATCTGAACGTAAATAGTGAATTACTTTTACCAGTAACGTCTGATGATAATTCCAATAGTTGGAACATATAAAGTGGTACAGAGGATCAAAGGTTGAGAAATGCTGCCTACCTCATGGTTGTAGCTTATTTATAATTAACTACTTTCAATATCACGACATTTGTAGTAGTCAGCTGAATAGATATGTATGCATTTTGTATGCACTCGTACTTGCTACAGAAAATTTATTTTGCTCCTTGATTTTGCCTTCTTCAGTTGTCCTTGTATTGAGTTGTTATGCATTGTACAATACTGATGACTCATGTGGAAATGCTACCACTTTGATCTCCATTTCCCTAAACAGAATTCAGTTCCCAAGGTAACAGAACAACAATTTACTTATATGAATTTAATACTAGTCTATTCCCCAAAAACACACAATGTATATAAAATGCTATAAAATGCTATAAAATGCTCACAGAACATAAAAAATCACAGGTAAAGTGGCAACACTCAAAGACAGACCATAGGCTTGTCTCCTTCTCCAAAATGAGTATGTAAAGTTATTTTTCCCTATGGCTGGAGAATAAAAAGGGAGAGAATCAACTCTGAATTCTGATGTTTGGGTGCCATCACAGAAAAACTCTTCCCAAATAAGCTATCCAGGTTGGATAAGTCAAATTAATTGGTACCAGAAGTGCTCAAGAGCAGGGATCCTGATTACTAAATTTGCTACTGTGTTCTGGTTCTATAGTTTCTGAGCCCTTCCTAAGGATAGCACAATGTAAACTGCACTGATGTCATCCAATCTGAATTTACCAATATGTGGACAATGAGTTCTAGATCCTTTCCAGAAGCAAAAGTGTCCTGAGCTACAGATATGAAGCATCCAGGAGCAAGGCCATTTTCTTTTGAGCTGCAAGCCTGACTCTGGCATAGGAGTGCGACCCTGTCCACAACAGTCTGAACACTAACTCTTGCAGCAACAATGGCTGCAATCCTAACCTCCACAAAGTAAGAACTATTGAACACAAAGGGACTTACTTCTGAGTAGGCATGCTTAGGATTGCAAGCTAAGCCACCCATCAGCAACTCCTTTTCTAGCTTGAGTTTTGCTTTGATAGTTCTCATCCAGTCCATTAAAACCATATCTAGAACATTCTCAAATCTTCAGTCTTGTAATTTGCATACTAATATTAACATACCACTCACAAACAATGGATGAACATCTCTCTGGGCTTTATTGTAGAATTTCCAGCCTCAGAAGTGAATACTAGGATTTTGATTATGGCATTTATAGGTATCCCAACTTGCAAACTGCTATCCAGCCCACATATGATCCAATGGTTCACCAATGAAACAGCCACCTTTTTGTATTTCGAGATTTCTTATTTCTGATTCCCCAAGTCAGATTTCCAATCACCCCTTCTGATTCTATAAGCTATTTTGGGAGTTGCTGTAATTTTAGGCTTGACAACTGCCTACCATTTGCAAATTAGTGAGTTGAACGTGTGAGGGAATCAAATCCTGTGCAGTATCTCAATTATTCACTTTCTGGACTTCATGTGTGCCACTAGCTATCTTAACCTTCAGCAGTCACACATGCTTCCACATGCCAGAAGTCTTCACTACAACAGTTAGGCTCACCGTTCCTGATATCCATCCTTAGCACCTGATTTTTGGTTCTTGCTTCCTGATTCAGTCTAACAAAAAAATTTTTTTGTTTGGTTCCTGGAATGTAAGAACTGATTTTGGGTATATTGGGCGTGCTAATTCCAAATATATAAAGTTTTTTCTCTATCAGCTATATTTTTTGAGATATAGCGCTAATGAGTGTCTGTGCGTCTGTCAATCAAAAGTCTAATTTGCCATAGGGTGCCATGATGTTTATATCTCAAAACTAGAGCTGATAGGCGAAAATTACTGTTATATTTGAAATCAGCACACCAAAAATACATAGAATCAATTCAAAAAACCTTGGCACCAAAACATGTGTTGGGCAGTTATAGCTGCATTAGGGCCAGATTGAATTCATTCATTTAGCACTCTCACAACTGAGTTGTTCCTTGGGGATTTTCCTTCTCTCATCAGACAGCAAACCCAGGCATGTCAGCTGACAGTCAAACATAAGCTACTTGAAAAGAGTACATACAGCCTATGTTGATAATGAGGATATCAACAGAGAATGGAGGTGTTTTTGACCTGGGAGGGATCAGCAGAGGCCTGTTTATCATAATGCCCTTCCCCAACAAGGCTGCCCTAGATGAAATAGCTGGTGGATATCCAGCAGTCCCATTTAGCTTGCTGGTTGTTACTGGGGTAAAGGGAAAAATATCCCCTTACATTGAGGTGACCTCCAAATGTAGTGCTGGATACAGCAAATGCCATGGGCTACTTAGGATTGGACATCACTAAAAGCATCACTATACTAGCACAAATTAAATGGCTGGTTTTAGTTACAGAATGAAGAAAAAACTTCTAAAAATACACATATTGCACATCTACATTCAACATAGTGCACTGTTCAGTACAAAAAATAAATGATGTCCCCAAGAACGTTTTAATAATTTTTCTCGCTGCATCATTAGTCTGTGAACCAAAATGCCTCTCCTTTTCTTGCTTTAAAGAAGATTTCAGTTCCTGGCAAAAATGAATTCTTATATTTATTCTTGGTAAGATATCATTCTGAAAAGTTTTAGAACTTCTTGGAATGTCTTGGAAGTCAGCTTTACTACAAGATTCAGAACTCAGGATATGATTTCCAGTAATGGAATAAACCCAGTCCTGCAGTAAACCATATTTCTGGCACTTACTAATATTATTATAATCTGAAAAACAACAAAGGACCAAACATTAAAGAAATCTAATACAAGTTTATTCTATAAATAATTTGTCAAAACCAAACCACATACTTACAGAAAGTTCTTGATAATACTTTTAAAAAATGAAGCTGCTCTTATTACAAATTAACAATTTTTAGCATGCTTAGAATAATTGCGCAGCAGCCTTTCCTGTTCCCACAGTTGACAGCTTATTTGCTCAGAGGAATCACTAGTCACTCTTATCTTCACCTTGGTAATGTCTATATTCTGGCTTAAGTTCCCATGTGTTTTTGTGTGTCCCCTTAACATTGTAGATGCCGATTTCTCTTAAAATCTCTTTCAAGTAGCCCTGAAAAAGAACAAAATATATAATTAGATATCAATGTGTATAATCTAAATTACATCAGTAATGACATCTGACACATCCAGTAATAGTTTCTCAATTCCTGGACAGAGGCAGCAGATGCATATAGTATGAACATATGAATACACTCCAAACAACTGTGAACACATTTTCCTAGTCTCTGCTGTTGCACTTAATGTGTAATGCCTGTTTCATCCTGTGTAATTTCTAATCTTTATGGGCTGTGGGTGGCACAGGTGGTTAAGACACTGTGCCTGTTAAACAGAAGGCAAGGGTTCGAGACCCGGGTCCCCACAAGACAGGGTGAGCTCCTGTCCTTAGCCCAGCTCTGTGACGCAGCTGGAACCAATTGTATCGGCTCTGCTGTTCCACTGGACTATTTCAGTGGTGTTGAGAGGGGGGATTTGCTGCTTGGGTAACAGCCTATATTCCATATCAATCTATTCGGCGTTCATGCTTCGCATGCAGCGTTGAGCACGATACCATAGTCTTTCAAGACTGATGGATGCCAAGTTTTTTTAAATTTCTAGTCTTTAGGAATTCTTCATGTAGACATCAAACCCACCAGGTGGCAGCAACGTAACACAGAAGCCAACAAAGCCCAGAGCAGAACAGATGGAGCAACTAAGGGATGAAACTGCAGAAATGAGATCAAGTGGACAAGAGCTGCTTGCAGAGGGTGCTCCAAAAAGGGGAAAGGTTTGTTACATACCAACTCAATCTATACCTGACTAAGGGTGCAATCCTAACCATGTCTACTCAAAAGTAAACCCCATTGTGTTCAATGAGTCTTACTCCCCAGAAACTGTCTTTAGGATTGCAGCCTAAGAGCACAATCCTAACCAGGTCTACTCAAAAGTAAGCCCCATTTTGTTCAATGAGTCTTACTCCCAGGAAAGTGTCATTAGGATTGCAGCCTATGGCTCCAATTCTAAAGACACTTTCCTAGGAGTAAGACCCATTGAACACAATGGGGCTTACTTTCGAATAGACATGGTTAAGATTGTGCTCTAAGTAACTGTGGTCTTCTCTGGTAGGAACAATCCTAACTATTGGGGACCTGGATCAAGAGAGGTTATCCACCCTTACAAATCTATGGGTGCAATCCTAACCAATTTAGGACAGTGCAACTCACCTATCTTCTCATTCCTGTGGTGGTGTTAGGAGACCAGCACGTCTGTGCAGAGACCTACAACCACCACCCCCAGTAGTGATGCAGAAGTGCCTTATGGCTTTTTTGAAAACACTCTCATGCCAGCACAGGACTTGTGCCAGCCTAATGGGGATTAGGACTGCAGCCTTTGTCTTCTATAACAGGATCTATCAGTTCTTGGTCCATTTGGACATCATCCTCCTGATATGTTTCACTACACATTATTTCAGAGCTGAGAAAGGGCTTTAAGCACTCATGTTTAAACACATTTGTAAGAAGGGTATAATATTGCTGAAGCTATTAAGAATAAATACGAAGTGCTTTCCCATTTTACGTACTTCCAGGTGCCATACCAGTGTGACTCTTGATTCTCCTCCAGCTGCAGTTATCACCCAGTAAGACGTTTGCTGAGTTTGCAATAAAGGTCTAGGTGTCCCCCATTACAAAGCTGAAGAGTTAGCATTCTCTGATGACGTATCAGTGATCTTGTGGCCAGCATGATTAAACGCCAAAGGTGCACAGAACTCTGATACCTTCCCACGGAAATGGTACCTATTTATCTACTTGCACTTAACATGTGCAATCTGCTAGATTTGCAGGAGCTGAGCAAGTAATGGGAGCTTACTCAGTCTTGCAGTACTCAGGTCTTGAATCACTGACCTTCAAGCTGACAAGCACAGCGTTTTAACCACCGAGCCACCACAGCACTAAGTTAAACCCCAAATTAAGTTTTCTTAGGGTGCAATCCTAACCATGTCTATTCAAAAGTAAGCCCCATTGTCTCCAATGACTCTTACTCCCAGGAAAGTGTCTTTAGGATTGCAACCATAAGAAGTTTTAATTACGTATTTGGTTAAAGGCTCTCTATGGGTCATTCTAGAGTAATGGTTGATTTTGATACCAAGATGAAATAATACCAAAGGCATTATTTTTCTACATCTGTTTGGGGTGGTGTTTAAATTATCACTTAAAACCATGGCTGCTGTATGGCACTTACTACAAAGCTACACTCTGGAAATACTTGTCTTTGTGGGGAAGATCTGACTATGTTTACTCAGAAGTAAGTTTTTATTCAGCAAAGTCCCCTGCAGCCTTATTCAACAACCTTATTCCTTCTAGAATGGGAGTTTCTTCTCCCTGTAATGCAACAAAACTTGAAAAGGAGAAATTGCCCAGTAGTTAATAATTTTCTTACGTGAGGAAGGGCAAGCTTTAATTAACATTTTCATCTTAATATTATTTTACCATAACATTCAATAATTTAAAAAATTCAATAAGAAAATAAGTTAAAAAGTAATGAAAGCCTTCAGAAAAAAATAATGAAAGTGGGAAAAGAATCTAATTATGAAGTAATTAGATTCATCAGATGTAATTCATCAGTAACATTGAGCAACACTGAACAGGAAGCAATTAGAAGCAGGGGAAGGCATTTCTTCTAAAGGAGTAAGGTGCTGAATCATTCCTTGAGCCCTAATGCATCTCCAGCATTGCAGAGACTACAGTTTGAGGCTGTGATGGAGGTTGCTGTGATGCATCAGCTTTGCTCCCAGGATCCCAATGGGATAGCACAGTTAGCTGTTTTTTAATATTTAGGTATTATCGCAAATTGCTTCTGTTTGATGCAGGGATTACATGCAGATGCTAGGGGCATCACTGGGAGTTGCACAAGGCAAAGAATACCTGTAAGTTTCCAGATGGGCTGTGGATGGATGAGACCTTGTCATTTTGGATGAGACTTGAGTCACTTTACAAAAAACTTATCTTCAAAAAACATTGCTCTTCTCTGATAGTGTTGCTCTTCTCTGACAGCACACCCAATAATGTTGATGCAAAGTGCAAGTGGTATACCAAATTTGAAAAGGAAGCCACCCCCCCCCCCCCAAACACCACACAGATGATGATATTGGATTAGTTTTGATTTGCTCTAACAGAACTGTAGCTAAGGAGGAGTGGACCTCTTGGACTTCTCCAATAGCAGAAACACTCAGGTCCTCACTTTGAAATGTTTTCAAGTAACCAGGCTCAGTAAAAGAAAAATTGAGAAATCTACTTAGGGACATACTAGTATTTTATTGTTTACGCCAGGAGAGTCAAACTTGTTTCATACAGTGGCAGTCATGGCACTTGATTTGGGCTGGAAGTGACATTATTAAGCAGTAAGTGATCGGCGCAGTCCTATGCATGTTTATTCAAATTGTGATCTGTGGGTTTACTCTCAAGGAAGTGAGTATGGAATTGCAGCCAAAGTCGTCATCTTCTATAAATATAGAAGAGAAAAGTCACTCACTGACTGACTCATCAATGCCCAGCCAAAACTGCTGGGCCTAGAAACATGAAATTTGGAGTGGGTGTTCCTTCCATGACCAAGGGGTGCACTAAGAACTGGTTTTTGGAAATTCCAACTGGAAGAGGGTGAAATGGGGCGCAACACGTTTTCCTCCCTATACTTTCCATTGAAGAATCCCTGACTGAGGGGATGTTCTGCCCCAACCCCTGGACCTAGAAGCATGAAATTCAGGAAAGGTGTTCCTTCTGTCACATAAACATCCAGCAAGAACCAATGTGGAGAAATTTAACCCTTAAGGGGCTGAAAAGTGGTGCAACATGTTTTTGTCCTATACTTAACATGGAGGCTTACCAACCTCCAGCCAATTTGGTGCCCAGTGCAGTGCGGGTATGTTGTTCAGAGGAAGAGGTTGCGCATGGGGGGCTTGATGCGCATGGGGAGATGATGCCCATTTGGAATGTTGCGCATGGGAGATATTGCACATGGGGGATATTGCACATGGGGGAATGTTGCGCACTGTGGATGTTGCACATGGGGTGTTGATGTGCATGGGGGTTTGCTGCGCATGGGGATTTGATGAGCATAGGGGGGATGATGTGTATGGAGTGTATGAACATGGGGATGAATGCACATGGGGGGTTGATGTGCGTGGGGGATTGATGCGCAGTGGGGGGATGGCATACAGGGGAATTTTACTCCCGCAATGCGGGTACGCTTTTCACTGGTTAAACATGTAGCCAGAAATAAGCACTACTCACATAGGAGCTCATTAGTTGCAAATGACAGAGGACAAAATATGCAAATCTTGATCATATTTCCAATATATGGGAGAGCCCAATTAATATGTAAATATTCTTTCAGCGATCCTGCTTCAGTTGAGGCATTGTTTTGCAGCTTAGGTGCTCCAAGAATGGTTGCCTTGATGTTGCTGAAAGGATGCCCTGCATGGTAAACAAGCTTTCCCAGTATCTCAACAAGATCTCCCTTTCTCACCCTCTTGATGTGCCCCCTTTCCCCAGAGTGTTCCTTGCCTTCTGAGGTCTCCTTCTATCTCTTACTCCCAGAGCATCAACAGAAGTGGCTGTTTGAAAAGGCAGAACTAGGAGAGCCCAATTATTGCATAGGGGAAAATAAAGAGCTTCCATGGTTGCATCCAGCCTTTAGGCCTCACGTTCAAATACTCAGTGCTGCTTCAATGTTGCCATCAAGGGTAGCTTGAAACACAGTACAACATGTTCTTTATGTTACATTAAAATCCTATGCAAATGTGCCTGGGAATAACATACTGAACTCAGTGGGACTCACTTCTGAATAAACATGAATAGTCTGACACTCTAATATTTATAGCTGCACTGTTTTTTAATTCCATTTAAAATTGTTATATATTTGCTTTTAAAGTATGGCTACCCACTCAAAAGGGTTGGGGTAAAATCAACTGGATCTTTAAATGAAAAAATTTCAAAGTGAGGAAAAAAAGGCTAATCACTTTTGTTGCATAGTTTTGGTGTAATATGGCTATGGAGAGGTGTGTGTCCTAATGAGCTCTTGCATTCTGAAATGTACTACACTATCTTATAGTTGCTCCAAACATATGCACATTTACTTAAGAATAAACTTTTCAAATATACCGTACTTAAATCCTACTAAGTGGACTTGGTATTGCAGCCCCAAATATTCATCCTTACATAGAGTGTAAAAATACTGTATTCGATATTCATTATATTGAAGGACTCTCTACTAATGTGCTTGAGTTCTCAGGCACAAAAGTCTCTAATATAAAATTGCCCATGAGAACGATTAACAAAGAATTACGACTGACATCTAGTAGTCATTACTGTCAAGCACAAAGAACCCCAAACAGTTAAATAAGTTACAGAACAGAAAAGGAATAAAATTAAGAATATTCAACTGCACTTCAAATAGTTGACATGGAGAAGGTGCTTTAGAAACTGATTTTCACAAATACAATCCTGAAAGTGATTATAAAATTAGACAAGTGAAAGCTTTGAATAAATTTCACCATGTTTAATCCGGGTAGTACAGGTTGAGAGAAGTTGCCAGCAAAAGACCAGCAGTGTGATTGACCAATGGTGAAGATGGCCATCCTTAACACCAATTACAATAGAGCAGATGAGCTCCCCTTCTCTACACCTATCAGTAACAGTCCTTCAACTTCCACAGCCAGTGCTCATACTAATGCCATCAGTTCTGAAGGTAGCAGATCCCTAGAAGACTGCCTTCTGCTCATACTGGGTGGCAATGGATAACTTCTGTAAACATTTCTTTTTCCATGTATAAAGTGATGGATGGGGTGATACAACTTACTTTGCATGCATAACTGTGCAATCCTAACCTGTTGGGGTACAAACTTTGGTTCATCTTTGAACACTTTGGTTCTTTGGCAAAGCCTTCTCCCAGGATTCTCCTCAGCGAGAAATGCCCCGGGGGACAAGCCTGCAGAGATAAGCTTAGCCAGACACCCTTGTACTTTAATACAATTGGGCTCAATTGGAATCAACATAATATGACTTACTTATGCTTGCTCAGGATGTTTGCCCAGGATGTTTAATAAACACCTAAGATTGACCATTGTTGCAGTCCCTGATAACCAGTCTCCTGCCAAGATTATGCCAAGACCACCTATCTCTTTGTACCACCTACTGATTAACTATCATGATTCACTATGTGTTGTGTGTATCCAATAAAAGACCTGGCCTCAAAGAGACCAAGAGAGATTCTTCCATCAACCACACACTGCGTGTTTCGTGTGACTTATTACAACACTAACCAATTTATCCAGCACAAAAAATAAATCAACACCTGCAGTCCTCTCCGGGGGTTCCAAACAGTCTCTAATAGGTACCAGAGGTACAGATCCTGCATCTTGCAGGCAAAACTGGAGGTTCCCGAGGCCAGGGCTTGCACGCCTTGGCTGTAAATGGATTTCCTACAGGGGCTGTAATGGCTCAGTTTTGACATTATGCCTGTCAATCACCCGGCTGGGGTTCGAGACCAGATGATACAAGATGGAGTGAGCTCCCATCCCTTATCCAGTTCCTGCCAACCTAGCAGTTCTAAATCATGTAAATGCAAATAGGTACCACCTTGGTGTTAAAATAACAGCATTCCATGCGCCTCAGCATATAGTCATGCAGGCCACATGACCATCGAAGTGTCGTCAGACAATGCTGTCTCTAATGGCTTAGAAACAGAGATGACCACTACAGCCTACAGTTGGTCACAACTAGCAGTACACTGCAGGGACACCTACTACAGGCAAAGGTCTATATCATTGGTTCTCAATCTTCCTAATGTTGTGACCCCTTTATAAGTTCCTCATGTTGTGGGGACCAACAACCATAAAATTATTACTTTTATATATACATAAAAGTATAATTACTTTATAACTGAAATTTTGCTACTGTTATGAATTGTAATATAAATATCCAGTATGCAGGATTATTTTCATTGTTACAAATGAAATGTGTGTTCTATGCACACATTGAACACAATGGGATTTATTTCAGAGTAGGCATGCATAGGATTTGGCCCTGAGGCTGCAATCCTATCCACATTTACATGGGAGTAAAGGCCCCCCTGACTATAATGGGATTTTTTTCAGAATAGGCATGCATAGGATTGGGCCCTGAGGCTGTCAGCCAACCCCAGTGCATGCACAGCTACAGCCGGATGTCCGGCAAGCCTGACCTGGCCCCCTGTACCAGGGGTCTTTTGGCGACCCCCAGGAAAACTAGGCGACCCCCAAAGGGACCCCCACTTTGAGAAACGCTGGTCTATATGATCTTGTGGTCAACTCTATGATTTTCATGAAAGCATACAGTGTTGCCCATGAGGTTTCATCATTACAAAATCAATCTCTTATTATTGTCATATAAGAATACTAGTGAAAAGCATACCTGTGTTGCGGAAGTAAATTTCCCCTGTAAGCCATCCCCCCACGGCATACCAACACTCCATACACATCATCCCCCCCCCATGCGCAACATTGTGGGGGTAATTCTCAACTAACTAAAACTATGTGGAAAATATCCTTTGGTGAAATGGGGTGAAGTCTGCTTGCACTGAATACAAAAGATGTATCTGGCTAGAAGAAAATTCCAAAATTTATACTTTTTAGCCCCACTGTTTGCCACAGCAGTTGACTCTAGTGGAATGCTTGGCTACATGATATCTCAGATATCATTATACACTGGATATGGGGGGGAATTCCTGACACTAAGACAGTTTGGCAGTGGAATAGACTAACAAGGAAGTTGGTGGACTACTCCTCTGGAGATCTTTAAACAGAGGCTTTACATGCATGCATTGCAGATGCTCTGGAATAGAGTTCCTGCTACAAGGAGGGGGCTTGGACTAGATGACCTATTAGGTACCTTCCTACACTATGATTCTAGTGTACTCTCACCCTTTTTAAAGCTTGCTTGGTAAACTGTTGCTGTTTAAATTTTTCTTTTGCTTCGTTTTGATAAAAACGAACCTCCAAACCTGTGATGATGACAAGATGACACTTGGAAACACAAAAACATCTGCTACAAATGGATTTTAGATTTTAAAAAGTGTCTTTGCTTGATTGTGACTGAAATACAGAAGATTCTTATTACTGGTATTTTTATTTTTTTATATCAGTGAAAATGTCTAATGTGATATAATGATCAGAAAACACTTTCAGGAGCTTCAGTGTTCTTAAATAGTAAAGCTCTGAACATTGTTTTTCAGATTTTACAAAAAGTCAAATTCAACTAAGAACCAAAGAACATCACACAATAATAGCATCATTCATGCATCACTTAGATGTGTATGTAAAGTGCTTCGAACAATTACCTTAACAATTCATAAGTCAGCCCTCTAAAGTAGCTCCACACTGCATATTCTGGCAGCCTGGCCCACTAGTAGGTTCATAGGTAAAGTATATGAACTATTTCCTGGCCGAGCCTCTCACACAGTTGCGGGAATAAAATGTACCCATGTTGCAGGTGTAAAATTCCCTCCATACACCATCTCCCCAGTGCGCACCAACCCCCATGCCAACAGGCACCAAATTGGATGGATGTTGATCAGTCAGTCTTCAATGTTAAAAAGCAGGCCTCCGTCAGTCTTGAAAGACTATGGTATCGTGCTTGGCACTGCATACGCTGCATGTGAAGCATGAAAACCTGGGTTGGATTGTTATGGAGGATAGGCTGTTACCCAAGCAGCAAATCCCCCCTCTCCACGCCACTGAATTAGTCCAATGGAAAGGCAGAGCCAATACGATTGGATCCAGCTGGCGTCGCAGAGCTGGGCTAAGGACAGGAGCTCACCCTGTCTTGTGGGGCCAAGCCGGGTCTCGAACCCTGGCCTGCTGGTTAACAAACACAGTGTCTTAGCCACTTGCGCCACCCTAAGTATAGGCCAAAAATATGTCTTTTCAGCTATTCCTTTTCAGATATTCCAGTTTCTGACAGATATTCCTGACTGACAGGTTAAATTTCTCAACATCGGTTCTTGGTGGGTGTTGGTGTCACAGAAGGAACACCCTCCCTAAATTTCATGCTTCTAGGTCTGGAGGTTGGGGAAGAGCATCCATCAGTCACCAATTCTTCAATGCGAAGTATAGGGAGGAAAACACGTTGAACCCCTTTCACACCCTTCTGGTTGGAATTTCCAAAAATTGGTTCTTAGTGGGTGCTTCCATCACAGAAGGAACACTCTCCCCAAATTTCAAGCTTCTAGGCCCCAGTGGTTTTGGCTGGTCATTGATGAGCGAGTGAGACAGTCAGTGGGTGACTTTTCAGTTTTATATATAAAGAGTGGCGAAATGTGCCTGTGCTGCGGGAGTAAAATACCCCCTGTGTGCCATTCCCTATTGCATATAACACCCGCATACACATCACCCCCATATGCAACAACTCCATGTGCATCAACCTCCCATGCGCATCAACCCCCCTCCATGTGTATCAATGCCCCCATGCGCACCATCTAGTCCATGCGCACCATCCCCTTATGGAACATCTCCCCATACACTGTCACCTCATGCACACCATCCCCCCAGGCACCAAATTGGCTGGATATTGATCAGTCAGTCTTCAAAGTAAAGTATAGGACAAAAACACGTTGCACCCTATTTCACCCCCTTAAGGATTAAATTTCTCAACATCAGTTTTGGTGGGTATTGACGTCACAGAAGGAACACCCTCCCCAAATTTCATGCTTCTCTGTCCAGGGGTTGGGGCAGAACTTCCCTCAGTCAGGGATTCTCAATGTAAAGTATAGGGAGGAAAATGTGCTGCAACCCTTTTCTCCTCCTTCCAGTGGGAATTTCCAAAAACTGATTCTTAGCGGGTGCCTCTATGTCAGAAAGAACACCTGCCCCAAATTTCACACTTCTAGTACCAGCAGTTTTGGTTGGGCATTGATGAGTCAGTGAGTGAGTCAGTCAGTTAGTGAGCTAATCAGTCAGTGACTTTTCAGTTTTATATATATAGATGAGATGCCCTAAGATATGTCATCCTCTTTAAGTCCAAATCTGGATAGATGCTGGGCTGTCCATATAGCATATTTTCAGTCCTGAACATTTTGATGGCTCTTTTCTGAATTCCCCAACAGCCTAGTCACCTTTCTGAGAGCTCCTTCACTGGTCATTGAATTTGTAGATCTTTTGACTTTCACAGGGTCATGCTTACTTTCTTTTTCTACAGTAACAAAACAGCAGACATTCCCAAGTATACAGATGGCAGTGGGTTTCTCAGTTTCTCATAGTTCAAAAAATATTAGTTATGAAATACACATCTCTATGAGTTACAACGTAATCAGCCGAGATTTACAGTTTATAGACAAAACATGTAAAGCTGAATTATTGTGCATAACTACATAGGTTTCCACCTAGATTTCTTCAATGGAACAAAACCTTCAGCACTGGGTCACAGGAAACAGATGACATTACAAGATTACTTTGTCACGTAAATATTCCTGAGTACAAGGTCATGAGCACTCTCACATAGTAGATATAAAAAACAGTAAAACCCTCTGCAGGGATTACACTGTTGCCACCATATGCAACCACCACTGTGTCTTGTTTATTAGTTGACCTTCTTAACCTTTTAATTTTATTTCTTTCTTTTAAAGTATGCCTTGCACAAAGCTGCAGTATATGCTTTGTAAAAACTGATAACCTAGCAAATGTTAAAAGTGTACCAATCCCTTTTCCTGGGATATAGTGGGTTCAGACAGAATGAGGACAATATTATATCCTCTAAGTGGTAGAACATGCGTTTACCTTACTCCTATTCCCAAGAAAGAAGCAGGAAATCCTCAAGGAGAAACTCCTACCCTTTTGAATGGTCAGCACTGCTAGGCAGGGGCATAGCTAATGGTTATGTATTCAGAGGCCTCCGTCAGTCTTGAGAGACTATGGTATCGTGCTCGGCGCTGCATATGCTGCATGCGAAGCACAAAAGCCTGGGTTGGATTGTTATGGAGGATAGGCTGTTACCCAAGCAGCAAATCCCCCCTTCCACGCCACTGAATTAGTCCAATGGAAAGGCAGAGCTGATACGATTGGATCCAGCTGGTGTCGCAGAGCTGGGCTAAGGACAGGAGCTCACCCTGTCTTGTGGGGCCAACCCAGGTCTCGAACCCTGGCCTGCTGGTTAACAGGCACAGCGTCTTAACTGCTTGCGCCACCCACAGCCAATGATTATGTAACCCAGTGCAAAGCTCAAAATGTTGCTTTGGAAGTGATGTCAGAACAGGAGGTGACACTCCAGGGCTTTTTAAAAAGAAGATTGGGGAAGCCCTTCTCAGCCCCCTTCATTTCAACCACCCACTTGTTATGTTGCCTTTCCCCAGCTAATGGCATAGTTAAGACATCTATCTGCTACTGAGGATGTAAGAAGATTTTTGGGACATATGGTAGCCCTGAAGCATCTGATGGACTAGAAATGATCCAGCAGGGCTCCACATGCTCATTTTTTAGGGGGTGGGGAGATTCCATCACGTGAGCCTATAGCATCACATTGTAAAACAATAAGGAAATTGTTCCGAAGGTTGGGAAAGGCATGGAAAATAGAGTAAGAGCACAATCCGAAACATGCCCCCTCAAAAGTAATTCTGTTCAATTCTGTTCACCCATTCTGTTCAATGGGTCTTACTCCCAAGAAAGTGTCTTTAGGACTGCAGCTTAAACCAAGGAAGCAAGATAATAAATCAGCTCCTATGACACAGATTTTGTAAGAAGACGGCAAGAAAGGATGACATAAAGAAACCCATAAAAAACAGTTACATGAGCTCCTTATTCAAAATTCTGCACCAACGCAACACAAAATGAATGACACACACACTGGCATTTATATGCTCATTTTGCATAATATTCTCTGCTTCCAAAAACCGTGTTTTAAAACATTTTTGAATTTTTTGACAAGGACTGGGACAATCAATAGAAAAAGGAATAGACAGGTAGACTGTAGGAGTGGGAAGCAAGAAAGAATATTCACAAAAAAAGAATAAAATTAGGCACAGGTCACTGGAGACTCACTGCTAAATCCTTTCCATTGTTCCCAATACGTACAATACCGCAAATCCCACCTGTTTTCTTTTAGCTCAAGTATGTACCTTGCTACAATCCAAAACTTACCACTTGATTAGGTGGTCCAGCTAAAAGTAACTGATTATACAGTTGCAATTTTAAAACAATGTTTACCATGAGGTTTTTAAGCTGCAGGTGCCAGTTTTATTTGTTCAAATAAAAATTCATTTTAAATCATATTTTGAGAAAATTACTGTGAAATGTTTAAAAAGTTCTTAACATTTTTTTCAGGCATTTCAGCCTGGGAACCCCTTTCAGATTGAAAATCTGCCCAAAGCCCCCTGTCAAACTTACCAGGATATGACATTACTGTGATGCCAGAGCTCCTCTATGTCTACTTGGAAGTAAGTCCCATTGTGTTCAGTAAGACTTACTCCCAGGAAACCCTAGTACCAGATTCAAAGAAGGCAAATCACACCCTCTCATTAACCCCTTAACCCAAAGTTGTGACCCCCCAAGGATATTCCAAACCCCTCTTTGAGGCTGGCAACTGACCATGGGTCAGCTTTTAATAGAGTTATGAAAATATTTTATTTTATTTTTTATTTTATTTCCCCTTATCCATGGTAGCAGCTTCATTGAGGCTATCAGATCTGTGCCACCTTAGGAAGTGGCATAAGTCCAAGGAGCCGTCCTGGCCTACCCTGGCTACCCAGGAACACTACCAGGCTACCCAGGAACAAGGCTAGAATCTGGCATAACTGCTGGGTCCTGGCACCACCTCCTGCTCCATGCCAACCTTAACCTGGGAACACCCACTTCCCTCACAACCCCACCCTGAAATGCCTCCCTCCTTCCTTTCCACACTTTCCCAGACCTGCTGTGTTGGCCAACCTTGGCTGACACAAATTCACACAAGGCCTAGATATGGCACGGGGAGGCTAGCACAACTGCACTGGTCTTCCCTACTTGACAGACAACACAAATATGCTTTAAGTTTGTGATACACCTGGGCCAGTGCAAGAGACTTGCACCAAGCCCAAGGGGGCATTAGGTTTGGTGCTTAGTCAATGATGTCAGTGATGCATAGACACAAATCAGGAACATTTGGTGTACTTGACCTAATTAATTAACCAATTAACTGGGGCTGCAATCCTAACCTCCACATAAGCTGGCATAAGCCCCGGCATAAATGTGCTGACCTGGGGGTGTCACAAAAGTGCTGCAAGGCACTTCTGCCCCACTCCTGAGAAGTTTAGGCCACTGCACAGGCAAATAACGACTTCCCCACACCACTACAGAAAGATATGCCAGGTGAATTATGCAGGCCTAAACTGATTAGGATTGCATCCTGGGTCAAGCAATTGCTTCTGCATGCACCATATGCAGTATGCATGTATATTATGGCATAAAAATTTTACACTATAAACTTGGGATCTCAAAATTTTTCATGCAGATAATGACGCCTGCTAAGGACCAGAAGTAACAACAAGAGGCAGAAAGTGGCATCATTAAGCAGATGATAGCCAGAAATAAGTATTTCGTTTTCACATAAAAATTCATTAGTTGCAAGTGACAGAAGAGAAAATGTACAAATCTTGTTCATATTTTCAAGATATGAGAGAGCCCAATTATCAAGCTGGGAGAATCCAATTATAATAGGAGCCAGATAAATAGCTTCCAGGGACTGAATTTAGCCTACAGGCCATTTAACACCCCTCCAATTGTATGTATGCTTTCTTGAGATGTCTTGTATTTATTAATGACAATCTGCAGCACTATAGAAGGACTTTTCACAACCAATACTCACCACTGGCTGTTTTGTTATGTCCACCAAGTCCTTAATGTTGTAATACTGGTGTTTCTCAAACGCAGAAAAAAGCATGTCCAGCACTTGCTGCTTTTCAGATCTGGCCCGTTTACCATCTTCTTTTTTCTTCCTTTCATACTCAATCTGTTAATTTTAAAGGATATTATTTAAGCTGCACTTCCCAACATACTAGACGAACAAATGTGAATTTCTTATAATAAATTCCTGTCCAGGGAAAAGGGGGCATTCCATAGAATGTCTTATAACAACATCATTTCCAATTTCCCTCTGGAAACCAGAAGTCACTTTTTTCCTGAAAATGAGCCTTGCAAAGGTTGCAGATAGCCTCTGTGAGGCTCAGAAAAGCCTCTGAACAGCAGGGCATCCCCAGGTATCCATGATTTCACTTAACTATGGGAGGTTCCAAACAGAACTCCTCCAGATATTGGGGCATGCCTGTATAAAGGAAATGGTTTGCTGGCAGTTTTAATTGAGTTATATGGAAGAATAAACTAAATTATATTTTTCACACCATATTGAGTGAATGTCACCCCAGTTGTGAATCTGCAGTAAATTTCAACCTATTTGTGTGACATCTTATCAGCCCTTGAATCTAACACAGTAATAGACTGTTGCCTGTTACTATTAAAACTACAATAAACCAATGTGTTTATTGGTAGTAGTAGACTGTTGTAGTAGACTGTTGCCTGTTACTTTTAAAACTACAATAAACCAATGTGTTCAACAAGTTTTTCATTTTGCAAGACAATTCTTACCAACAGTACTAATTACCTAAATAGACTTTTGGAAATCATTAGCCAATTTAGAAATTACTATTCTTGCCAAAGTGCACACAAGAGTCTCTTCACAGGTTCAGATACACGAGGACAAAGGATCTGCCAAGGAGGGTTAGAGAAGCTTATGTAAGCCAATGATGACTCACCAGCCTTTCTTCTACCACAGCCAGTGACAGATGCTTCACAAAAGCCAAGATCAGTCCTTTTCAGTTTTGAACTCTATGTCTTCCAAGAAGATGAGGACTCAGCACAAACCAAAATCAAAGTCTATATCTAGGCACTTTTCCAAAGACTAGACGTTGCCAAAACGAATACTTATATAAATTTTTCATTGATGGTACAATCAAATTAATAAAACAATCATTCTAAAGAAGAGAGCATTCATTCCTTGTTTGTAAAGGATATATTTTTTCTGTATAAGAAAGGATGACTCTTCTAATTCAATGCCAGCTACCAATAGCCAGGTTATAATCTTATATTAATCTACCTGGGATTAACTCCCTTCAAATTCAATGAGACTTGGAGTATGCATAATAGGCATGAATAGGATTATGTTGTCAGACTGCAATACTGAACACACTTTCCTGGCAATCAAAATACATCGCAAAGGAAAATAAAAATGGGCCTTTTCAGGCCCAAAGGACAAAACAGATTGGGGACATCATCAGAATCTGCCAAATTAATGTCGAAGGTTCAGTAAAATCTAAGAGCCAAAATATGTCTAAACTTTTACTTGAAAGAAATACAGGTATGGTCATCCTTCAAGAAACACGTCAAGATCCTGGTGATTTTCCTAATGGTTCAAAGAATCATTACAAATCCTATTTAAGAAGTTATTGGATTAAATTTATTCTACCCCTGCTAACTGGGCAAAAGGCACTCTTTCAAGTGGGTGTTCCTCTTTTATTTAGCAAGGGGAGAGTAACTGGCCATACTCATCCACCAGCAGTGCCTGTTCTTGAGGCTTCTGCTGCTGTTCTTTTTGTATTTTAGATTGTGAGTTATTTTTGGACAGGGATTTGTTATCTAGATAATTTTTTCTTGTAAACTGCTTTGTGAACTTTTCAGTTGAAAAGTGATAGACAGTCAGACAGAAAGAAGTCTGGAACTCAGGTGAAATCCCAACTTCAAGGAATGAAGCAACCATAACGTTATGGCACAAACAAAATACTGATAAGGAGATTTAAAATTATCATGCAATTTCTCTATTGAATGCAGATTATAAATTATTTATGACTATTCTTGCCACAAGATTGAAAAAAATATTGATTCAGATTATTCATGAAGATCAAGCAGGATTTCTGCCAAAAAGAGATTTGAAACAGAATGTGAGAATAAAAATGTATTGGAATATTTTGAAGCATACCCAAGTAAGAAAATGGGTTTAATCTTTTTGGATGCAACGATGGCCTTTGATAAAATAAATTGGGACTTTGAACAATTATGAACAATTATGACAAATGCAATTTGGAGAAAATTTTATGCAAGTAATTCAAGGTATTTATTCAATACAAAAAGTGAGAATTAAAATAAATGGGGAGCTATCAAAAGAAATAGAGATTCAACAAGGAACTCGGCAAGGCTGCCCTTTCTCACCATTGCTCTTTATTATAACCTCAGAATAATTGAGTAATGTGATAAGAGGCAAGGCTGCCCTTTATCACCATTGCTCTTTATTTTAACCTTAGAAGTAATGAATAATGTGAACAGAAGAGATAAAAGAATTTCTGGAGTCTGTGAACAGGATGAAATATTTAAAGTGCAGATGATGTGACTGTGATTACAGAAAATCCTAAGGAAGCTTTGAAGTATCTATTAGAAGAAATAGAGCAGTGGTTCTCAACCTTCCTAATGCCGCGACCCTTTAATACAGTTCCTCATGTTGTGGTGACCCCCAACCATAAAATTATTTTTGTTGCTACTTCATAACTGTAATTTTGCTACTGTTATGAATCATAATGTAAATATCTGATATGCAGGATGTATTTACATTGTTACAAATTGAACATAATTAAAGCATAGTGATTAATCACAAAAACAATAAACAGTAATTACAGTTCATGAAGCCTTAGCCACACTTTACTGGGATGAAGTCCCATTGAATGTAATGGATTCTCCACAACTAGGATGGGGCTCAGACTGGGAGAGAGAGGCTGCAGCCTCAGCCACACTTTACTGGAATGAAGTCACATTGAATGTAATGTTTTTAATTTAATGTATTCAACTTAGGCTGCAATCCTTAAGACACTTTCCTGGGAGTAAGTCCCATTGAATATAATGGAACTTACTTCTGAGTAGACAGCCTCTGGATTGCACCCTACATTTCCTTCTCCTCCTTTACCTGAAAATAACTCAGTGGAGGTGGAGAAGGCTGCTGAGGCTTCAGGCAGCTGTGAAGATGGGCACAGGCAGGCAGTGGGACCATGTGGTGCCAAGGCAACAGTGGGTGCAGGCAGCAGGACCACCACAGCAGCAGCACAGCCAAAGAGAGCGCTCCAAGAGGCTGTTGCCTCTATGCTGCTGTGGAGTGCTTTGAGCTTTTGCACGGCAGTGAGGGGGAGGAGCCTCCTTGTCCTGCCCACTCCTCCCAGCCAGCCAATCAAAAAGAAGTGCGCACAGCAACGCGCAACATTCAAGTTGTGCACGCTTCTTTTTCAAGCTCAGAGGCAGGTGGAGCAGCAGCGGATGGGCGAGAAGAGCAGCAGGCATTGCAGGAGGCAGGGAGGAGGAGGCTGCATGTGCATCACAGAAATAGGTGGGGGACTGCATTTCGGCGCATCTCCCCACAAAAAAAGCTCTGCCTACGACCATCAGAAATACGTTTTCCGATGGCCTTAGGCGACCCCTGTGAAAGGGTTGTTTGACCCCCAAAGGGGTCGAATGTACAGGTTGAGAACCACTGATATAGAGCAATACGGAGCTGTAACTGGATTTCAGATTAATCAACCAAAGTCCAAACTATTAGTAAAGAATATTAAAGAGAAAGATATACAAGAACTTCAAGATTATGATTTGCAGATTGTCCCAAAAGTAAAATACTTGGGAATAATATTAACTAAAAAATCCATTACATTGATGGAGGAGAATTACTGGTGTGTGCCCAAAGAAATAAAAAAAGATTTGGGGAAATGGCATAAACTGAAACTTTCATTTTTGGGAAGAATTGCAACAATTAAAACAAATATATTACCAAAAGTGATATTTTTATTTCAAACAATGCTTCAAACAATATTTTGAAGACATTAGAAATATTTCATTTTTGTAGAATTAAATAAAATTGTATTGAAGTTTGTGTGGGCTGGTGAAAGAGCAAGGATTAAAATGAGATATTTACAAGACTCTAAAGATAGAGTGCAATCCAGAGTAACTATGGGGAGTCCTTGCTCCGACGTAAGAACAATTTACTCTGGATTGCAATATGAATTTTCCATAGGTTTTCACTAGGTGGTGCCGTAACTAAGTTGACGTAAATGTCTCTTACGTGCTCCCATAGTTACTCTGGATTGTAGGGATAGAGCAGAGTGTGGTGTCCCAAACTGGGAAATGTATTATCAAGCTGCAGCCCTAAACTGGATTAGAGACTGGGCGGTGTTGAGACAGAAGAGACTTTTGAAACTAGAAGGATGTGACTTACAAATAGGCTGGCATGCCTTTCTCATGTACGATAAAGTCAGACAACATGGATATTTTAAGCAACATATTATTAGAAGAACTTTATACTGGATCTGGGATCAACAAAAGTTTAAAATGTATCTGAAATTCCCAAGATGGATCAGACCATTAGAAGTCACTACAACCCCAAACTGGATTGAAAAGAAAAGCAGAATAAAACCTATGAAGATATATTAAATGAGAATAATGAACCATGGATAAAAAAATATTGGAGGAGAAAGGAATAGTTAGAACGGTGGTCAAAATTGCAAATTACCGGTAAATCACGATTGAAACAAGATTAAAAATGGAATAAATGTACAAAAATCTGATTTTGATAATCTGTTTTAAAATGATGGTCAATTTATTTTTAAAAAATTTATAATTTTCTTTGAGATTATAATACACATGAACAAGTTATAAAGGAACCAATGATATTATGGGCAAAAAAGTTGGACATAATATTGATTTAGAGTGCTGGAATCAAATTTGTAAAAAAAACCAAATTAAAATGACAAAAGCTGTTGCACTAAAAGAAAATAAAGATGTTTTATCTATGGTATTATATACCAGAGAAATTAGCTAAAATTGATCCAAGTGTTTTGAAAAAATATTGAAAATGTGATTATGCTGTAGGCACATTTTATCATTTTTGGTGCACTTGTCCAAAAGTAAAAGCCTTTTGGAGAATGATACATAAGATGATAATGAAAATCTAAAATGGTCAAAACCCTTTGAGCCAGATATATTTTTATTGAATATAATTCCAATGCATATTAGTAAGGATTGTAGACATGTATTCATTCTTATTTTTACCGCAGCTAGACTCATATTTGCACAAATCTGAAAAAGATGTTGTACCAAGCATTGAGATGTATATGAAATATACATCATATACAATGTATATGAAATAGTCAAAATGGATATTCTGACAGAAAGATTCAAAGATGGAGATGTTAAGGAAATAAAAAATTGTAGGAGCCATTCTACGTAGATCAAACGCAGCCCCTTGGTTTTATGGGGAGCTGTGGGCTTTGAAACAGCAAGGTCAATGTTTAGAGCGACAATGGCGAAAAACTCATGCTGTTTCTGATTGGGCAGAGGCCAGGGCTCACTGGCGAGCCTACCCTGTGGCGGTGGTGGCAGCTAAAAAGATACAATTCTCTGTCACCACCGCATCCGCAGAGAACTGTCCAGCAGAGCTTTTCCATGTGGTCTGGGGCCTACTCCATCTGCCCCCCCCCCACTGATGTGGTAGAGCACACGGAGGCTCACTGTGATGAGTTCGCTTAACACTTTGCGGACAAGGTCGATCAGATCCAGCATGACTTGGACGCCACTTTAACAGCATTCAACGATGTCCCTGGGGCACCTGTTTTGTCCATCTTTTGGGATTCTTTTCAGCTTGTAGAACCTGAGGATGTGGACAGGATTCTCTGTAGTGTGAGACCATCTGCATGCCTGCTGCACCCTTGCCCAGCCTGGCTAATCAGACTGGCCAGGGATGGACTGGCCGAATGGACAGGGAGGGTGGTGAATTCCTCTCTGAGAGAGGGGGTGTTGCCTTTTGCATTAAAGCAGGCAGTGGTTCGCCCCCGCCTGAAGAAACCCTCCCTGGACCCTAAGAACTTAAATAACTATCTGCCAGTCTCAAACATCCCATTTCTGGGCAAAGTGGTAGAGCGGGTGGTGGCATCCCAGCTTCAGAGGGTCCTGGATGAAGCCGATTATCTGGATCCCTTCCAATCTGGTTACAGGCCGGGGTTTGGGACAGAGACTGTGTTGGTCGATGACCTACGCCGGTGAATGGACAGGGAGAGTACGTCCCTGTTGGTCCTGCTGGACCTCTCAGCGGCTTTCAACACCATCGACCATGGTGTCCTCCTGGGTCGGTTGGCTGGGTTGGGGATTGGAGGCACTGTTTTGCAGCGGTTCTGCTCCTTCCTGGCTGACAGGACCCAGAAGGTGGTGCTGGGCGATGCTTGCTCGGCACCCTGGCCATTTTGGTGCGGGGTGCCACAAGGTTCCATTCTATTCCCCATGCTATTTAACATCTACATGAAGCTGCTGGGAGAGGTCATCAGGAGGTTTGGAGTGAGGTTTCATCAGTACGCTGATGATACCCAACTCTATCTCTCCTTTCCTCCTGAGTCCAAGGAAGCAGTAGAAGTCCTGAAGTCCTAGAGGCAGTGGGGGACTGGATGAGGGTGAACAAGCTGAGATTAAATCCTGACGAGACAGAGGTTCTCCTGGTCCGGAAGTCCTCGACTCGGGTATTGGAATATCACCTGTTCTGGATGAGGTTGCACTCCCTCTGAAGGAGCAGGTTCGCAGCTTGGGGGTTCTCCTGGATTCGCAGCTGCTCCTGGAGTCCCAGGTGGCAGCTGTGGCCAGAGGAGCCTTTGCTCAGCTTCGGCTGATCTGCCAGCTGCAACCATACCTGAGTCGCTCGGATCTGGCCACGGTGACCCATGCCCTAGTGACATCGAGACTGGATTATTGTAACGCACTCTACGTAGGGCTACCTCTGAAGACAGTCTGGAAGCTTCAACTAGTTCAGAATGCAGCGGCACGTGTGGTTGCTGGGGCTTGTCGGTTCGACTCTGTCGGGCCACTGCTTCAGCGACTACCCATTCATTTCTGGGCTGAATTCAAAGTGCTGGTCCTGAACTTTAAAGCCCTAAACAGCTTGGGTCCAGGGTATCTGAGGGACCGCCTCCTTCTGTACAATCCGACCCGTCACCTAAGGGGGCCCTACTGACTGTGCCTCCACTAAGAGATGTGAAAGGTGTGGCAGCCAGAGATAGGGCCTTCTCGGTTGTGGCACCCCAGCTTTGGAACTCCCTCAATACAGAGCTTCAGGCGGAGCCTTAAAATCTTTTATTTCAAAAAAGCTTTTTAAAGGGGCAGAGGTTGGGGGGGGGCTGTTGTTTTATTGTTTTTAACGTATATGCTTTTAGCTTATATGTTTTAATTGTTTTTATTGTATTGTACTATTTATGTTTTTAATTATGTTTTATGTCAGCCTCCTTGAGTCAGGCTAAATAGCCCGAGAAAGGTGGGATATAAATTTTTAAAATAAATAAATAAATAAATAAATAAATAAATAAATAAATAAATAAATAAATAAATGGTTGCAGTTGTAAATAATACATTTAAGAGAATGTTGTTATGGCAGGTAAGATAATTTGAGTTAATAATGATTTAAATAGCAAAATGAGAGAAACTGATTAATTAGAAATATGTAAAGTAGAATAACAGAGTGCAGTAATAGGTGTTGTGCCTTGAAGAAAGAGCCTTATGTGTATTGCTGTGTAAACCCATCCCTATTGTTGTATCTTATATGCATATAGAGAATGAAAATTCATTGTAGTTCAGTGTAGGCCACTCTGTCCTTGAATGGCTAGATAGATGGGGCATTGACATCCGATTTACCATAAATCCATGTATTGTATGCCTTATGCTAGATAAATAAATACTGAACACACTTCCCAGGGAGCAAGCCCCATTAATCTCAAAGGAACTTACTTCTGTAGCATAAGCAGTGCTAAAGATTGGACTGTTTGTTAGGTAAGATGTTTCCTATCCCTGCCTCTTAATTACTAGCATTCAATGATATGGAGTTTGATGCCATTTATATAGCAGAATGTGGCTTTTTTCCCTTTTATCTGACCCAAGTCTTGAAAGTGGGTGAACCTAATGCATTCAAAATGCATTCAGACAAGAAATGAAGTAATTATGACTGTCAAGCCTACAGACTCCAGAAGGAGTGAGCCTCTGTCTCTTTGGCAACCTTAGGGTTTTCCCCGAGTTGGGAACTTGTACAAATTCTGTAAGTCAGCTGCTAAACGGAAAGTTTCAATGATGTTCTGCATGGGGTGCCTACCATAATCCTTTGGAAGCTTTAGCAAGGACAGAAGGTTACAACCTACCTTCTGATGCGTCACTGAGAACACATTAAACCAACAATAGGGAGTTTGCACTAGCTCTCCCTTGCCTTTTGGACTCCATTCAAGGTGCAGATTGTGTAGTGAAACACATGAGGTCCTTACTTAGTGAATTATTAGCTTTTACATCAGGAATTTCAAGTATTCACCTAGTAAGTGTTGCAAGTAATATTGTTAAGTCACCTTATGTAATTCCACAGCAAGTATATAATAATAATACGAGGGTGATTCAATAAATAAGGTGAATTTTTCTGTATAAGGACTTCTAATACAGATAGAAGCTTTATTTTTTTATTTTTCAACGTAGTCTCCCAGCACTGTCACACACTTTTCCCATCTGTGCACAAGCTTCCATAATCCCTCCGTGTAAAAATCTTTAGACTGATGTCTCAGCCAGTCGCTCACAACACTTTTGACTTCATCGTCACTTTTAAACTTCGTACCTCTCGTGAACGCTTTCAAGGGACCAAACAGGTGAAAGTCTGAAGGGGCAAGGTCTGGGCTATAAGGGGGATGAGGGCGCAGTACCCAGCCCAGCTCGTTGATGGTCTGCACCATTTGGGCTGCTGTGTGAGGCCTTGCGTTGTCATGGTCCAAGATGACTCCTTTTGACTGATGACGTCTGCGTTTGTTCTTTATAGTTGATCTTCTGGGATCAACACAAATTATACGCCGCTACATCACACAGTCCTAGACTCTTGGGAAGGGTCCGACTGGTGATGTGAATGAAACCAGCACGAAATTGTTCGCTGTGTATTTATGGATAATAATAATATTGGCTGACTTGTGATCAAGTCAGCCAATATTATTACTCTCCATGTTGCAAATAGAGAACTTTGGCTGAGAGTTTGTGACCTACCTAAGTCCACTTATTAAATTCCTAACAGAAATTACATTGAAATGGGATTTTTATTTGCAGCCATTGTTCTCCCAACAGTTGAGTGCCTCTACCCCATCATATAATAACAGCTTCCTTGCTAGAATTTAAAAAAAAAACACTCTTATACACTGACCATCAGTTCTGTAATGTCTTTCCCTTTAAGTTCACCAAAGCCATTATTGGTAATTTATTTCAGTTTACTTTTGGTGATCAGATGGGTTTAGTGTTTAATAACTGTAATTGTTTTTATTTTAATGTATTGCTATAAGTTGTTGACATGAAGACGCTACAAATATAAATGATTTAATTTAAATCTTGATGATTGATTGTCCTAGTTTTTCATTCTTTGATTGACTAATTATGTACAGGTCCTTCAGGTAAGGCATTTATGGGAACACAATTGGCATGATAAGCACATCTAAAGTTAAGCACTTGTTTCAATGAGAGAGATTTAACTCTTAAGTGCTTAGCTTTTTCATTCAATTTGGGATTTTCATTCATTTTGGGATTTGAAGCATTTAGGGTTTTACCCATTATATTTATATTAGAATTCCTAGTGGTATTAAGTAGAAATAATATCAATTAAAGAATTTCCATTAACAGTATGAATAGGAATAGGAATAAAGAATAGGAATATTCAAAGTATCTGAAACTTTTAAAATAGCACATTACATGGGGGATATATCTACTGAACCTATGCACATACTGCGGTGGGTGGAAAGCCGAATTTCATATACGGTATTCATTTGAGCCAGCCAGCCAATTATTTAGCTGGAACTACCTATTATTAACTAAGAACTACTGAAAAGGCAAATGTTAAAAGCAACTTACATTATACTTATGATCTGCCACAGGTTTGTAATTAGTGGTTACGGCTTTATCCAGCTGTTTGGTCCAGCTTACAGGTTTACAAGATTTTTCTATCTGCCATCTGAAATAGAACAGAGCACTAAATCAGTAAGAACATTGACATATGCTCTTTATAGAAGTAGTTACATTTAGAATATTAGGCATAATTCTAGTTGCCCCACTTCAAAGCAGTAGCACTAAAAAAGGTATAAGAAGGGCAACCAATACATAAGGATGCAGTATCTTCCCAATATGGGAAGGCTAATATGTTTGGGGATTTTTAATTTTTAAACAAAGGTGACTAACACTGCAATCCTAAGCATGTCTACTCAGACGTAAGTCCCATTGTGTTCAATAGTACTTACTCCCAGGAAAGTGTGGTTAGGATTGCAGCCTAAGGCTGCAATCCTAAAGAGACTTTCCTGGGAGTAAAGCCCATTGAACACACTTTTGAGTAGACATGGTTAGGAACACTTTTGAGTAGACATGGTTAGGATTGCGCTCTAAGAGAGAATACGATTGAAATTGATACTTTATGAAATCATGCAAGATGAAAAGGTTTTCTTCTTTTCCCGCAATACCAGGGTAAGGGGAGCATATCCAACAACAGTCCAATGAAAGTCATCAATAGCAGATTCAGGACAGATATATTTTTTAAAAGTGTCACACAACACACAATTAATGTACAGATTTCATTGCTGCAGGATACCATACAGGTCAATTTCTGATAAAGTTTCCTTTAAAAAATAGTAATGCTGCACTAACTGTACCCAACCAGATCTGAATCAAAGTGAAAAACAAGATACACCCAAAAAGGCAATTTCCTGTACTTTTATCAATGGTTGGTAGTGGTGTACTCTGTTGATGAGGTGATCACTTCACAGCATATTCTGCACATGAAACAGCAATCCATTCTCCTCCCCAAAACAAACTGCAGATTCACTGCCAATCCCACACCATTCATGGGACCCAATTTGTCAACCCACCTGCCACCACCCAACTTTCCCATCCCCAACTTTTGGGACTTCACAACAACCCAATGAGGTAGCAGCCTGAGCAGGTGTGGCAAGACAGTTAGAAGAGGCTGTGCAGGATTACATATGTTTTGATAGGGCATTTTTTAATTGGATCCTCCCTTGCACAAGTTTTGAAAGATTGCTGTGCCCCGCTTCCCACCAAATGAGTCTTTTTGGCTCCTTTGGGATCACAACCAAAGGTTGAAAAACTCTAGACAACCAGAACATCAAGCATACTTCATTTTTAAAAGTACATATCAAGAAACATACTGTTACCTCACACCTACCACTATAGGTTTTTTTCTGGGTAACCATCGCATGCACATTCCAGATTGAGTGGTGAGTCATTGGAGTCTATGTTATTTTCCTGACTTTTAATACAATGACAACAGGCATCTACAAGTGTGACTGATAGCTCTGTGTGATACATAAAGCTAGAACGGAATCAAACTGAGTGAAAGAAGGATAAAAATACACCCTTCTTTGTGAATATTTAGTTTTGTTCCATGTTTGGAAAGTTTTTAGAAGTATTTCATTTTGTACCTGGAATCTTTAATAGACTGCATTTCTTGTTTAACATATTAATAAGAGTTTATGTATAGGAACTGCTGCAGTGTCCTGACTAGAAGAGGATGAACTATGAAGCATGGGCTCAATTTACAGCAGCCACTTTTTCACTTTTAAAGGGGAGACTTTAAGTAGACCAGTGGTACTAGTACTACTACTAATAGGGCTGTAGGTGGCGCAAGCGGGTAAGACGCTGTGCCTGTTAACCAGCAGGCCAGGGTTCGAGACCCGGGTTGGCCCCACAAGACAGGGTGAGCTCCTGTCCCTAGCCCAGCTCTGCGACGCCAGCTGGATCCAATCGTATTGGCTCTGCCTTTCCATTGGACTAATTCAGTGGTGTGGAGCGGGGGGGGGATTTGCTGCTTGGATAACAGCCTATCCTCCATAACAATCTAACCCAGGCTTTCGTGCTTCGCATGCAGCGTATGCAGCGCTGAGCAAGATACCATAGTCTTTCAAAACTGACAGAGGCCTGCTTATTTCTATATACATAATCAATGGGGCTTTTTCAGAATGAAATGAAAATGAAGCTTAATGTAACTTTGTAATTGTCTCATTTCTGTTTCCTGGATCTCAATTTGGCAGATACCTGAGCAAAAGCATGTGAGTAGCACGGTCACAGTCTCAGACTGCAACCTTCCTTTTCTGTACTGAGCATGGCACAAAGTTTGAAAAAAAATCAAAGACTGTATGATAGAACAAAATGCTTCTAATCTACAACATAAATATAGCAGAAAGATTGAAATGGCTTACTATGCTGCCATTAGAGCCATCACAATTCACCCAGGACAGACATATTACTGAACAGCCATAATTTAAACTCCTCAAAAGGGTCAGTGCTTTCCTCACCTCTGCCTCTGCAAAGACTGTGTGTATCTGCTTACATCATCTGTGGACCTCAAAATGGTCTCCAGTGCTTCCCCAGTTCTCATAATGCCTTTTTTGAAGGACTAAAAATGTCACTTCCAGTTTTGCCCCAAAAACCTTGAAGTAACTTTCTTGCTCTAACAGCCATTTATAGGCCCACATTAGCTACAGGTAGTCTTTGCAAGGCTCAGAAAAGCTTCCAGAGGTTGCAGGGATCCCTCCAACATCAATGGATATGTAAATCCATGGATACAGGGGTACTTTGTACACATACCTGTTGTTACTACTTTTTGTTTTCAGTCTCTTCATTCTTTGGCCCCCTATCTCTATTTTTTACATTACCCTACTTATCATCCTTGTAGTGGTAATATTCCCCTCTTGTTTATACTTCAAGTTACCTCATTTTTTAAACATTTTATCCACTCTTCCTCTACCCCTTTTTGATGGAACTAACCACCACATTATCTGTGTTTTAATCAACACCTAAAATTGTTTATCTTTTCCTAAGTGTTTAACCTTGAATTTTGGCCTCCTCTTCCTCCTGTATTGTTGGGTCTTTTTAAGATGTAAACCAGGAGTGGGTAAGGTTATTTGTTTTTAATCCATTCCTTTGTACATTCCCTAGCTTTAGAGGCACTTAAAAATAATGATCTCACACCACAGGCAGATAGGTAAAAGTCCTATAGATGCCAGAGGTCTTTCAAAAGCTATTCCGCAAGGAGAACAAATAAGTGGTTATCAGGGAAGCACAGGACGTATCAGGAATTAGGAAAGCAGAATACCAGGGACAACAAGGTGTTGAGATGTAGCTGGCTGTGGTAACACTCAGTACTTCTGTATCTCTGCATGAAAGCTACCGAAGTTTGTGCTCTATGAGAGCCAGTAATTATAAGATGCATCAATGAAGCATGGACCACTATTTTGCTTCTGACCACAAATATCTTCCAAACATAGAAACATCAGGAAAAACTGCAGCTTCTTTTCACTGCTTATCTTAAACGTTTCCTGCTCAAAAATTAAGTATAAATTAAACCTGCCTCATACCGTGCCATGCTCGTTCTACCTGCACAGAAATGCAGACATCTGCCTTGTTAATTCTATAGCACACAGAGAATGCACAGTCACTGTTCCTTGAACACTATCACTTTTTCTGGTATATTTCTTTTGCCCACTACTGAGACTACATTTCTTATTCACACCCGCCAGAATCAGGAACAGGCCTAGGAACAGATGCCTAGAAAGTCAAGAAATTTAAAAGAAGCCCAGAATATGGAGCTAGGCATGCATAACTTAATGCATGCATAATGGAGGAAGCCCAATCTGATTGCAGAAATTATAAAAAGTTGTAGAAAAGCAGCTACACTCCTACTTTAGATATCTAATAAAAGTCAGATCATTTTTGAAGGTAATCAAGCTGGAGATGTGAATACATTCTTTTAAACAAAATTTTTTTTAAAAAAATCTCTGCATTCTTAAAGTTACAGCAATACTGAAGTCATGAAATCCCATACAAGTATATTCTCATTCTGATCTTTTCTCTATCTGTGATAAAACAAGGGGAAAGTTGTACAGTATGCAATTTCAACTGTTACCTCAAACGAGTTTGGCCAAAAAGGACATGGCTAGTGTTGTGGCCATGGCTCAAAAGGTGCATAGATTGGAGTCTCATATTACCTTCAACAATGTTTTGTGGTTTCAATAAGATGGACAGGCCTTACAGTTTCGATTACATTGTACTTTAGAGCGTGGACAGAACATCTGCTCATTTGTTTCTTTCACTTATAGTCTACTTGCTTTTTCATATTACTTTCAGATATTTCTTATATTTCTTTCAGATAGCTCAGAGCAGAAGGCAGATTTCCATTCAGGGAGTGATTGGGCTGAAAACTGTTTAGCTTTAAATTAACAATATACAGCTCGCCACCCCCTCCCCAATGTTCACAGGGGATAAATTCCTGTGACTACTGTGGATATTCATTCATTCATCCATTCCCCCATTCCCATGCCAATATAAACATCCAATGCAACTTAAAAAGCTTTAGTCCTCCTCCTGCTGACCTCACAACAACCCTGTGAGATAGAAGGCTGAGAGTGAGTGACTGGCCCAAAGTCATCCATGGCCAAGGAGAGATTTGAACCTGGATCTTTCGGTCTCAGTCCAACTTCCTATCCACCACACCATCCTGGCTGTCATCCTGGATACCCTAAACTGTGGAAAATAGTGAGCCATACAAAAATCCCCTATAGCTTTCATATCTCTTCATTTCCAAATCTAAATATGTAAAAGAGAAAAGTCACTGACTGACTCACTGGCTCATCAACACCCTGCCAAAATCGCTGGGCCTAGAAGCGTGAAATTTGGGGTGGGCGTTCCTTCTGTGACAGGTGGGTGCACTAAGAACCGGTTTTCAGAAATTCCAACCAGAAGAGGGTGAAAAGAGGTGCAACGTGTTTTCCTCCCTATACTTTGCATTGGAGAATTGATGACTCATCAACATTCCGCCCCAACCCCTGGATCTAGAAGCATAAAATTTGGGGAGGGTGTTCCTTCTGTCACATGAACACCCACCAAGAACCGATGTGGAGAAATTTAACCTGTAAGGGGCCGAAAAGGGGTGCAACATGTTTTTTGTCCTATACTTAACATGGAAGACTGACCAACCTCCAGCCAATTTGGTGCTCAGTGCCTGGTGCACTTGGGCGATGTTGTTTGGAGGGAGAGGTTGCACTGGAGAGGATGCGCATGGGGGACTGGTGTGCAGGGGGGGACTGGTGCGCGCGGGGGGGGGTGGATGAACATGGGGTAGATGAACAAGGAGGATGTTGCACATGGAGTGGATGCACATGAGGGGTTGATGAGAGTGGGGGATTGATGCGTAGTGGGGGATGGTGTACGGGGGAATTTTACTCCCACAACGCGGGTACGCTTTTCACTAGTGCTTTATAAAAGAAAGTTTTCTTCCTAATGCTTTGGAACATGAAGCAGACAGTAAGAACCTAGACATGTAGCTGCTAGAGGAATGCCATGAGTGGTGACAGCGAAAATGTTAACAGGAAGCAGCCAGTAGAGGAGGCAGACAGCAAGAATGCTACACAATGAGGAGGAGCTATGAGGACATTGAAGAGTCTGGACATCATATATTAAGAGGAACAGTTAAAAGAGATTGGTGTATTTGGTGTGTAGAGGAGACCATGGGAAGATACAATAGCCATCTTCAAATATCTGAAGGCTATCACATGAAAGATGAGGATTTACTCTCTGTGGCTCCTAAAGGTAAGACTAGAATCAATGGGTTGAAACCACAGGGAAGTAGCTTTAAGATAAACATCAAAAAGGATTTCCCAACTGTAAGAACTCACTGGCATTGGAACATTGAGTTCATTCAAGCAGCAGTGGACTCTTCCTCACTGGAGGTTTCCAAGCACAGATTGCCAGGGATGCTACAGCATCAAGTAGGAAAGAGGTGCCTTCCAATCTATTCTATGATTCTACCATTCTAAGTGAATTCATAGAAGAAATAAGATAGTTTGCTGTTCTTCCCACTTTCTCTTTTGGATTAGCATAAACAAACTGACATCTTGGGTTTATTTCTTGGGTGTATGTTGAACAAAAATTTCATGAACAGGTCCAGAAGATCTCAATTTTATAACAGATCTCCATAGATTATGCCGAGCATCTACCCTCACAGTCTCTTGTCTTTAGCATTTGTTCTTTTCCACTCCAGGAATGATTCACTTACTCATGTTTTCAGCCTCTTGTATTGAGTTTATCTCTGCTAGACAAATAATTTCTCCCAAGCAATAAGTAGGGGAGAGAAGTTATTAAAGGTGAGTAGGGAACCTAGTTCCAGAACTGCAGAAGTCCTGCATTACAACAGACAAAGTTTTAGAATGAAATCCTATACACACTTATCTGGAAGTCTCACTAAACACAGTGGGATTTACTTTTGGACTGTCATAGACACTTGCACTGTTAGATCTTAATATATAGTGGAGAGCAAGTAGATGCCTTCATGGATATAGGATTCACATACCTACCTACCTACAGTATTTATATACCACTTTTCAACTAAAAAGTTCACAAAGCGGTTTACAAAGAAAATGGAAAAAAATAATAGCAAATTAAAAGCTAATGAGTCCCTGTCCCAAAAGGGCTCACAATCTCAAATGCAAAAAAGAACACCAGCAGAAGCCACTTGAACAGACATTGCTGGGGTGTGTAGGGCCAGTTACTCTCCCCCTGCTAAATAAAAGAGGAGCACCCACTTGAAAGAGTGCCTCTTGCTCAGTTAGCATGTCATAAAAATACAATTACAAAGCATCCTGTTTGAGATGCAAGGCAATATTTGTGCTTCAGTCATTTATAAAATTATATTTTGATTATGTGTCATAACAAATTTATAATCTAATCTACTTTTGAGTCATTAAACAACCCCACAAACAAGCTTTGGAAAACACTGGATAAAATACGGGAAAACTTGGTCCTATACAGATATAGTATCAGTACCACCCCTTTGAAATACCTACCTTAACTCAGTGGGGGCAGATTATAATATTTTAATATACGGTACTTGGGTTTAATTCCTTTGAAAATGCACTTCTTAAAAACACACTTAAACACTGTTCTTTAATCATCAAGGATCTCAAAGAATCTTACTATAATTAAATTTGTTAAAAAAACTTATTTAGATCTGGTAAGAGATCTTCCAAGTCAAAACTATAGTACATATTTAAGTGCATGAGCCACATGGCTTACCTAACGGAAAGGGTGAAAAATGAATTGATTTGGCCAATTCAAAGATGGCATGATGGTATGTATGAAAGACAAATACTTAAGCTAAGCATTCCAATTTAAACTCTACCTGATCCTGTAAAAAGGTTCCCTGGGCAAAAAGGCAACAGAATAGCTGTTAAATGAGTCATACCATTAACTTGCCAAACAGCCTATTTCTCTGATGAAAATTATACTTATTCTAAGAAAAGTAGAAATCAAGCAGGTTCCATCATAACCAGGGAAGACAATGTAATGGTTTTGTTTCTTCTGCCATCAGTCTCACCTTTTCCAAATGTGTTTTCTTTAAATTCAACTTTAAAAGGGGAAAGCTCTTTTATCAAGCACTGGAACCTTTTTTGCTAGTATTTCTTGTATGAATGTAGCAGAAGTATTGTGCTACACACTGAAGACAGAGCAAGCCTCTCTCTCTCTCTCTTTCTCTCTCTTTTCCTCATAATTTCTCAGCTCTGGTGAGGTCTGCCCTCTTTCCTGAATAGAATAATGAAGAATATGTGACAGCTACTTGGCCTCTGTAAAAGCTCAACTCTATGGTGAGCTTTTTAGCCTTGAGAAATATATTTCTCAAAATGAAATTTCTCAGAGAGACTGCAAGACATATTCAAAAATAGAAGCTAAAGCCAGCTTTCATTACTAAATGAAAAATACACAGAGGTGTGCTTTTGTCCTCAGCAGTTGCTGAAATTGAAATAATCAAGGTCCAGCCACCTATGAATTCCAAATCTTTAAATATTTTGAGACATAGGGAGCCCTGCAAAGAGCACCAGAGGGCTCCCTGTACCTTAGGAGGCTGGTGCAGACAGGGGTAAGTAAAAAAAAAAGTCCTCATAACACTGGCAGCAGCATGAGCTTTGCATCTGCATCATCACCATCCCCCTGTTCCTGCCCCTTAAGGGGGCAGAGATACTACTTCCTTACTAAAAAAAAGTCCTGCCCAAATGATGAGAACAAAAGAAAACACAAAACAAATGGAAGATGACAGCAAGAGATGTAAAAAAATGAACATGATGAGCACTTGGCTAAACACAGATAAGCAAACAATAAAATTTTGAAGAAAGGGAGACAGCTGGAGCGCTGAATAACAATGGAACAAAAGGGATGCTTGGATAGGGAGACTGCATAGAAGCTAAACAAATTATTTGCATCAAATTTTTTGCATCAATCTTCACAGCAAATAACTAATATTCTCAGGGATGGATTCCTGAATGATGCACCAGCACTGTAATCCTAACTTGTGCTGGAACTGGCAGGCCAGTATGCTTGAGTTGTAGCCAGCACAAGTCTCGGGCAGCCAGTGGTTCACCCGGAGGCAAGGGAAAATTTTCCTTCTTACTTCAGAGAAAGCCTCTGCAGCACCAAAGGTGCTACTTGGTTCTGCAGCACCTCAATCAGTGGTGTAATTCCAAGCAGCCCAGGACAGGCCTACAATCCAGCATAATTGCGACATTTCCCCCCCTGCCTCCGATCACCTGCCTACCCACATACCCACCCACCAACAGGAATGTACTCCATCAACCCATGGGTACCCCCTTTCTGCCTCTTTTCCACTCTTCCCACACACACCCAGACCAACCTTGGCCAGCATAAACTCACTCCTTCCCAGAACCTGTTGCGCCTATCAAATCTCAGAGTGGTGTGAAAATGCTTTATGGCACTTTTGTGACACACCTGGGCCGGAGGAAGAGACTTGCACCGGCCTAAGGGGGATTTGAATTGTGCCCATAAGTGACAAGCAGTAAGGATCAGAGAATATTTTGACAAATCATTCGGTCTGGATGGAGCCCAACCAAGAGTTCTTAAGGCAGTTAAAGAACTCCCTTAAGGTTATAAGCTAAATGGGTGGGTGGCTGTGGTGTGTGTCATATGTCCCAAAAACTGGGGAGAATCCTAATTTTGGGGGATTATGTTCACATACTGGCAAATCAGACAGAGGATCCTGTCTGGATTTTGTGGAAGAGAATTATGGCAACCATACTAACACAGCTGTCTAGGAGCAGCTCCGGAGCACCATGAAGAAAGTTATGGTATATGTGGCTCCAATTCTGGCTGCATAGCAGCTTAGCTAACATGAACAAACGTCCACGCAAAGTACTATAGGACATTTCTTTCTGAATCCTACTGTCTACACAGTACAAGTATAACCTAATTATCAGCATTTTTAATCAGCAATTTTGTCTCAACATGAATGTCTTCAAATTAAAAGATAAAAACCCCTAAAGTAGCATTTAATGGCTTAAATGCAGCCTGCTTGTGGTGCTAATTTGACACACAATTTGCCTGAAAAAGGTCATAAAGAGTCTGGTTCAGCTGGGAGGGTGACCCTTCCCTTCCTCCAAATGATTATTACAGCAGTACAAAGACATAATCACTTCAGAACTGCTTTGCAAGGGGAAGCTTCTGCCAAGAAGCTGAAACTAAGCTGTTTTTGTATAAGAAAAAATGGGTATTCCTGGAGTATTCCTGGGTATTCCTAGTACCAAATGTCACAGATGACGAGGTTCAACCTGTATAGACATTACTGTAGCCTTATGAAAAGGTATGTGAGTTACTAGCAAACGACATTACTGTAGACTTATGAAAAGGTATGTGTTTCACAAGCAAACAACCAGACAACAGACCAAATGGAAAGAGTTTATAATTAAAAAACTCACCTTTTCAAACTCATATAGTTTTTACTGGCTGCAGGCCTGCATTCCGCACGCTGGACCACTATTCCTTCCAGTGATAGTTTCTCTTGAATAGAAACAGAGAAAAATCAGCAGCAGAACACATGACCATTTTAACTAGTTTTTGTAGTTTGAACATAATACCTAGTCAATACTTTTATTTCTATAAGAGAATTAACTATGCAAACAAATCAGGTTATTGATAACTATATATATTTAGTTTTCCAGTATGTTTTCTTCCCCAGAGGTCCTCAAAGTATTGCTTACCTATTGTCTGCAAATAAACAATTGTATTCACACCTATCTTGTCTCAAGATTCTTTGGCACTTAACTGTCACAAATTCTTTATTTCCCAACATTTACCAAAAAGTACCAAAGGACCCTTTTAAAAAACCCTTTGCCCCTCCCTCTTTTCTCATCGATCATTGAGGCTAATTTGGATCAGAGAAGACTTTCTGAGTTCAATTTTCAGATGGGTTCTTACCCCAGGTGACCAGCAAAAAGAGGATAAGCCCCTTCCAAAATGTAGGATACAGAGGAAAAAACATAGGACATGACAAAATAAAAGCTAAAAACTCTCATACATATTGTTTTCATGTGGTTGATGTAAACACTATATTACTTATTACTGCATTTAAAACTATTACATATTATTTATATACTTTATTAATTACAAGAAGGCTAGAGGAGGACACTGGATTTTTTCCTGCAACACAAGGCTAAAAAGGAGGACATGTCCTGGGAAAATGGGAAACATGGTCACCCTGGAGCTTTCCCTCCCATTACTGCTCCAGTGGTGGCTGTTTCAGGAAGGAAATACAACTGGAGAAAGACAAAAAATCGGGCTCTAGGAACTGACGGGCAAGGGATTCTAAGCAGTGGTGGGCACCAGCAGGTTCGCACCTACTCTATAGAACCGGTTCTTAACAAGAGATAGTACATATAAAGTTTAAAAATAGCAATTTAAAAGTGGCTGCCAGATGGACAGAGAACCGGTTCTTAATTTCTTTGAAGCCCATCACTGATTCTAAGATGTTTTCACTGTAGGACAAGAAACTGCAGGATGCAATAATAGACTTCCAGACTTGTCCAATCCAGCAACTCAAAGAAACCAGGCCAAAGAATAATGATCTAACAACTCTAACAGCTCTCAAAATCATCCTGCTGTGCTCATTTTCCCTCAGTCAACAATTGTGTTGATTGCCCCAATCTACACAATTCCTTTGCCCCATGGCCTCAGTGTCAGCATCTGAATGTTTCCCTTACTACCAGCAGTGCCAGATTTACTTATAAGCTAAAGCTACAGCTGAGGGCCCCACTCTCTTGGGAGCCCCCAAAAAATTAAAGGAAAAAAACTGGATGTACATTTCCAAAATGTACAATTACTTCAATAAAATACTGTACATATTATGTTATTTGCAAATGGCTTTAGATATCTATTAGGTCCATAAATTACCAAATAACATATATTCAACACAAAACAGTGACAATTTGTTGTTGACAAAGGATGGCAGGACATATAAAGGGCCCCGTTAGCTTCAATAGCTTAGGGCCTCATCAAACCAAAAACTGGCCCTGACTACCAAGAACACTGGCAGCAGCTTCTGAGAAGCAACACTTTGGATTTTAGTCAGAGCTTAAGAACTTTTTCCCTACAAGGAGAAGTATCAGTAATTGTTGGAGATGCTGTCCTGTCCTGCTCACACCACATTAGAATTATAATGAACCCTCAGGGGCCATATGTATTTTTCTGCACCATTAGCAACTCTACATATACATTTTGCACATGTTCACCTCTATTTCAATACATTCTAATGTACTGACAGACTTTGGACAAACCCTCACAACATTCCCCCTAGGCGCAACACCCACCCACCCCAATGATGGGATTCAAAGAAATTAACAACTGGTTCTAAGCCCATCTGGCAGCCACTTTTAAATGGCTATTTTTTAACTTTATGTGTCCTATCTCTCGTTAACAACCGGTTCTATGGAGTAGGTGCAAGCCTGCTGGAGTCCACCACTGACCCACCCCCCACTATATCCCCCTGGTGCAACCCCTCCACCTATGCAATATCCCCACAACTGTGGACACCCCTACCAGACATGTGCAACATTTGGGACTGGGTGCTGATCAGTCTTCAATGTAAAGTATAGGCTGAAAATGTGTTGCGCTCCTTTTCAGACCCTTAAGGGTTAAATTTCTAGAAATCAGTTCTTGGTGGGTGCTCCTGGGGCAGAGTGTCCATCAATCATCAATTATTTAATGTAAAGTATAGGGGGAAAACGCACTGCATCCCTTTTCACCCCCTTCCAGTTAGAATTTCCAAAAACCAGTTCCTACTGGGTGCCTCCATCATAGAAGGAGTACCCTCCCCAAATTTCATGCTTCTAGGTCCAGCAGTTTTGCCGGGGCATTGATGAGTCAGTCAGTGAGTAAGTCAGTTAGTGACTCTTCAATTTTTTATATATAGATATAAAGTGAGCATTCTACTTCAAAAAAAATGCAAATTGGGATGGTTGGGACGATTGCAAATTATCACCTAAAACAAATTATTCAGCTATTCCCTCACAGATGGTGCTACCATTACGCAAACTGGCTTAATACACACATTTTATTCTAAATTGCCCTATTTTGCATTATTCCGGGCCTCTTGTACTTTCCTAGAAATGTCTATGCATATGTGGTATATTCATATCCACTAGATAACCAGCTGGATAGAATTGCAATGCACATTAAGAACACTTAGTCCCAGTACCAAATAGCTCAGCCATGATGGATTAAATCCAGATCATACTATTTTAATTTGTGTTTCCATGGATGCATTCACACTGAGGCTATTCATCATGAAGTAATAAAAATCTTATTCAGACTACCAGCAATTGTCATAATTGGCAATCAGCAATACTGTACAACTGTACAGGATCCAAAAGGTGTTTGTGCTCTAAGATGTGTCAAGAACACTGGAAGAATGCACTCATATCTTAAGCTGGTTCCTTACATCTCCCAGATACAGCAGTATAGTGTAAATGGGTATGCAACAGTGGCAATCTGAGCTGAGAAGAGTTCGGAAACAGTAGTCACCTGGAAGAGCTCATGGGAAAAGCTCAATGGATATCATAGATATCCAAGAAAACAGAAAAGATCTAGCTTATTCTTATTTGGAAGCAAAGATCTCAGGTTGACCTTGGTTTGTTTTAACCCACCATACTTTGATAATCTCAAACTGGTTCAGATAGTGGTTTGAACAATGCCAGGTAGTACTGAAAAGCTACGCAAGTTAAACACATCTATAGGTATTCACACTATTAGTCTGGAACTGGCCATTAACAAATTAGGTTGAAAATTAAAACATTATGGCTGCAATCCTAAAGTGCACTTGGGCTAGCCTATCTGATACTGTGCTAGCCCAATTCCAAGATAGGCTAGCCCAGTTACACCAGAAAAACTTGGGCCAGTGTTAATCAACTTAGGCTGGCCCAAGAAAAATGGATCTGGGCTGGCCTAGCTGTGCCAGCCTAGGCAGTTCAGGATAAGCATGTTGAGGGTATGTTCAGAATGGCCTAGAACAGTGCAGTTAGGCTATATCCAGAGCCTGTTTCCAGGAAAGTCATGCCCCCTCACAGCTCCTCAGAGTTAGGCCACTAAGGAGCAGGAATAAATCTGAGTAGACCTATAGAAGTCCATGATAAGCCAGAGTAAAATTGGAAGTGACGGCAAAAAATTCTGAGTCCTAGGCCAACCTCTGGATATAGCACAACACCAGCCCACTTCAGGATAGGGCACATGCTGCACTTGTGCTGCTGCCCCTTCAACAACAGTTGGGCCAGCTAGAGCCCTCCTAGCCATATGGATTTGGCCTGTGTTATCCTAGAGGCCTTCTAGCCCTGTGGATTTGGCCTGTCAGATCAGGATATGGCCTACTTAGATCAGCTTAGCTGGGCAATTTTTCTGGCCTAAAGTCAGAATTGCACTGAATTTAAACTTTTAAAAACTAGGTAGCCCCTTAACTTTGGTGGATGCAAGTTTCTTTCATTCACGGTGAGCCACCAGGAGCAATAAAGGCATTTCAACATGTGGTTTTCAACATGTGGTTACCCACCATGTCTTCTTTCTTGCCTCCACTGGCATTGCAATATAGGATACAAGCAGCAGCATTACTAGGGGACACAGGCCACACTGGGTGTCACACACAGGGAGGTGACAACATTACTGGCCAAAAATTTTTAAACTGCCATTTTTAGCTATGATCATATTATATGTGAATCTATGTGTAATTTCATTGCGAATGCAATGGAATAAACCCCATTTAAATATCTCTATTCTAATTTTAAATAACCAGCAGGGGTTAAATAACCAGCAGGGGCGGTACAAGGATGCGTTGCACTTCAATTGGATGTTGCCATACCCACTGCATGGGAGAAGATCCATCCTGGGGGTGATGTGCTGGCTTCCCTAGTGATGCAAACCCTAGTTACACCACTGGATACTAAAACACTGGCTTGTTGCTGCAGCTGCTGCAAATGAGAGATTCATTTATTTTAAAAAGTTCTACCTTACATCGCTCTTTCCAAGTCAAAGGCAGCATATTTACTATCATGGTAGGGGGAGTGGGGACTACCAAAGGTCACTTCAACAAGGGTCCCCTCAAACCTACAACTGGCTTTTATCAATATCAGGTACTTCTTTAACTGTATGAAATTTACATCAAAAGGAAGAAAAGGAGATTTAGATGTACCTGCAGCTGGGTGACTTTCTTTGTATACATATAAAACTCCCTTTATGAATCACAGGCAAATGTTCAAGTAAACAGGCTTATTTACTTTCAGCCTTAAATAGAGGGCTAGTTAAATTAGCTGATCACATTAACAGTCAATTAGCTTCCTTCTCAGCAAGTACCAACCAATTGTCAATTTAGACATAGCAGCAAACAATGTTTAGTGCTTCTGCACAGAAGCTTCAGCACACAAGCCCTTTTTTCTGGAAGGTGTCACAGCTGACAGGACTTCACACTACACTGCTTAATAAAGAAAGGGTTATGTTCTGATGCTGTATACAAGAATACTGCCATTAGTGCTGCAGAACATAGTCCACCAACAGCAGCTGCTACTCCTAGCTACCTAGCAGTTGAGAGAAAGAAAAACACAGCAGAGGGGAAAGAGAGAGCCATTTAAGTAAAAGGAATAGAAGAATTTGCGTAACTGCCCCTTGATATCCAGTGGTAGATCTGGAAGAGGGCCAGGTGCCACAAAGCCCCAGGTGCCACAAAGCCCCACCACCTGCCACACCTGCCTATCAGATCTGCTCCATGGGCAGGTGAAGCCCCCTGTGGGCTTGAGCATGTTAAAAATTTTCTTAGCGTGCAATCTTAAAGAGTACTTGTAGTTTCATCAGGAAACCAGAACTCCATTAGATTGTGCCAGCAGTCCCAGAAGGCTTTCAGACACTGTGGAGTATCAAGTGAGCAGTGTCTGGGTGAGCATCTATTATGTTTGTGTATTATGTCTGGGGAGCTGGTCCACAATATGCCAACCTCCCGCATCAATATGTGATGCAGAGAGGCGGCATGTCACATAGCTGTGGCCTGGTGTACCATGGGGGTAGGTCTGTTATTGCCAGTATGTCATGCAAGAAGCCTCAGTAGGCTTTTCAGGCATTGCAGAGTGTCACAGAATGTCTGCTATGTAAGGTTGCATTGATTCTATCAAGTCCAGTCAGGAGCTCAGAAGAGTGACAACAAAACAACAATAGCTTGCTGGAGCATTTTGTTTAAAATCTCCAACTAACAGCACAATCCTAACCATGTCAACTCAAAAGTAAGCCCCATTGTGTTCAATGGGTCTTTCTCCCAGGAAAGTGTCTTTAGTATTGCACCCTAAGGGTGTAATCCTATGCCTGTCAACTCATAAGTAAGCCCCACTATATTCAATGGGGCTTACTCCCTGGAAAATGTGTTTAGGATTGCAGCCTGTGATACCAAAACTTCAACCCTCCAGCATGGAATAGCATCAGTGCCCACCACAACAGAGTGATAAAAAGAAACAGTCTAGGTTAAACAGAAGCTCCAATCAATGCACATGAGACAGAGACATGCTAACAAACAAGGTCATCAAAAGGGGCAGCACATGCATCCAGCTCTGGATAATTACATTCACAGTCAAAAAGCAACATCTGTACCTCTTTGGAGTTGAAACAACAGAGCAGATGCTATTGAATGCTGGCAATGTCCCAATAGACTCACATCCTATGATCTCGCTTATGATGTTCCCTTGTGCAATCATACAAAGTTGCTGTGTGGTCCAGACCTAAAACCAAAGAAGCCTGTGAGGTCTGCAGGTATCAAAGTAGGACTCTGGCAAAAGGGTTCAGATGCTTTACCCCATGCCAAGGGAACGTCCAAGCTAAAAGAATTATTTTTCTTTTTTTCTAAGGGCTTTTTTCCTATGCTGGAGAATCATAGTGCTGACCTAATATTGAAGGTTTCAGGATAGCAGTGAAATGAGACCAATTTCTAAGACTAAGATACAAATCCAAGGCCACTTTACAAGTTCATTGAGGTGGGCAAGACTTAAATAAGAAACTGCCTGGCTCATGGCTCACACTATAACAGGCTAGTACAAAAGTCCTACCTAACTGCTGGCAGATGTATCAGCATATATACCCACATGATGTATAAGCCCATTGCTAAAGAATGTTCAGGGGCAAGTCCCACTGCTATTAGCAACATACTCCTTAGCTCCATCTTCCATTCAAAATGGGGAACCTAGAATTCTAAAGAGTACCGGTAATTCTTTCCCTACAGATATGCTTTTCCAAACAAACAACAGGGAGGCAGAGCTATGAAATAAGATATTGCTTTTCATTTGAAGACTTAAGTTTGTCTACAGTTTGTGTTGGGACCTGGAGTGCTTTCTTGCCGGAGGAACGAGTCATAAAGATGGGTTCTGTGACATGATCCTAGCCTTTTCCTCCTTGCTACATGTTTCCTTCTATTAAGGGATTAATTGAGGGATGTCACTGACAAGTGTCATTAGGGATACCTGGGATGCTAAGGGAGTAGCCACCAGTGCTGATGGCTTTTATTTCTAATGTTTACTTTTGTTTGACTTCGCAACGGAGAAAGCAGAAGATCCTAAAATCCTATACAGATGCTATGGGACTGTGTTCGCTGCCCATCATTACAGAACACTTTTGGGTTAACATCACACACACAGACTGTACGGGCACATTCTCCTCAAATGTGACACACCACTTAGACGAAATTATTTCCCCCTCGGCCCAATTTTCTATCAGAAAAACCAACTCAGGGAGGGAAAAGAGCTTTCTCCCTACACTGGATCTCAGCTTGGGGGAAGCACAATGCCAAAGTCCTGTTTAGTAAAGTGGTACCTTGATTTAGGAGCAACTTGAATAAAGAACATTTTGTATTAAGAACAAAATTTTGTCAGAAGTTTTGACTTGCTTTAAGAGCACTGTCTTGAAAGAAGAGCACTTCTGAGGAAGTTTGGAATAGGCTTCCATGGCCAGGGGGGTCAGGGGCAGCCTGAGCCAGGTTTGTATGTGGGATCTGTGTGTGGCAGTGTGGAAGGTGTGCCTTATCAATGTTCTAAAGCTGCTCCCCATCAGCAGTTTGGGAATGTTAAAGTTGCACAAATAGACAAAGATTCCATTGAGCCAATGGACAGCAGTGACTCCATTAGTGATTGTGAAAGCCATCCCCGTCTCTGTAACCCTCACACCAGCCATGAAGATATTCAAAGGTACAGTACAGTTCAGTTCTGTACAGTATTTTCTTTATTGCAGTGTTGTGTGTTACTGTATATTACAGTGTTTTGTAATCATTTTTATAAACAGTTAATATTTTATATAAATATGGTTGTGGAACCATTTGTCTGAATTTCTATTATTTCCTATGGGAAAATCTGCTTCATATAAAGTGTGCTTCACATAACAAGCATGCTTCCAGAATGAATTAAACTTGTTATGTGAGGCACCACTGTATTCTGAATTTGGGTGCTCATAGGATGCTTCTGGAATTCCCAGGAGCCAAGATGATGGCAAACAACCAAAAACCCCTACTGTGACCTGGAGCTCCAACCACCACATAAGATCCCTGTCCTGAGGACTGTTAGCATAAATATGGGGAAATAAATCTCATACACGCCTTTCTGCTTCCTTCTGCTCTCTGCAGTTTTTCTTTCCTCATCACTGCATGATTCTGGTCATCTTCCACTTAACTGAAGCAAGTCTTAAACTTCAATTCTAATTAATAAGAGTAAACCTATTAATAAAAACATCTCTCTGCAACAGTTAAGGTTTCTTCACTCCACTTCCCAAGATACAGTAAGTAGCACTTCTAGTGGACACTAAAATTAAACACTGCTCCTGTTGATATGATTTTTAAGAGCCCTCTCTATGGACAGATAACTACCTGTTTTCCCAGCTGGTCAAGACAGGCAACAGGTGGGAAAGCATCCAAGGAATTCACCAGAATTGATTTGGTGTTCCTGCCTTGGCACAAAAATTAGCTGGACAATGCGTATAAGAAGCATGGATCCAAAGCAAGTGTAGGATAGAAGTAAACAGAAGAGAGGCTCATGATATGCTCTTTGTATTCCTCCAGGGTCCTAGCCCATGACAAACAAGAGATCCCAAATTCAGTACATGGCTATGGTCCCGAAAGGGAAAGCCAAAATAGGTTCACCTGAATAAATACAGTGCAACAACCAGAGTGGTTGACATACAGACTAATGACATGTGATAGTCACAATCCAGGATGCCTACCCATCTCCCTTCATACTGTCTCATCATGCCTCCCCAATGTCCATTTCTTGATAACCAGAGGATGCTGGCAATTTCCTCTACATACTTTGTCATCTAGCCTCCCCACATGTCAGTAACCCTGCCTAGTTTACCACTGTGCTAGCAGAGACTGGGGAAAGGGGCAAGAGTTAAGAGGAAATATAGTTCCTTGCTATATTGCTAATGCTCCACTGGCAATGTTCCTTGCTAATGCTCCACTGGCAATGCAATGGATCAGGTCAATGAGGTCCCTCAGCTCTTAAGCAGCACATAGTACCGTAGTGGTGAAGTCCCCAAGTCCATTCTTCCAGGTGCATCCCTCTTCTAAAACACTGGATATTCAACAAATATATGCAGAAATATTATATACTCTAATGGTATTGTTATATAGATTAATTCCAGCAATGTATGATTTTGATCTGTCAGTAAAAAAGCAATCACATTTTGTCCAGCTGACATCACTTGAGGACAGGACTTTGCTGATAGAGCTGGTGCTGTGTATGTACTACCTACAACCTAAGTTAAAACAGGATCTTAACTGTGATCCTAATTTAAAAAATAATGTGACCTTCCCCTCCATATTACAGCTAGTTATGACTCATTCTTGTAGAGTAGGACAACTGGCCCATCTAGCTCAGTCTTGTCTGTACTTATTGCTAACAGCTTTCTGAGATTTTAAACAGGAATCTTCCCTAGCCCTAACTGGAGATTTAAAGGACTGGACATGTCTTTCAAGCTGGTTGCAACTTTCTTGGGATTACACTTTGATAACCCTTTGATTAAAAGGTATAATTTATAATAAAAATATATCATTTAACTTACATGTATGCTTTGATCTGCTGGTCCCTATTTTAAGCTAAAGAGAATGGTTTAAGTTGATTGATTTGCTGCATTTTTATATAGATCTCAAAAGCCATTCTAAAAAGCCTTGGGGACCAAGGGGCTGCAGATAAATGTTCTAAGTGAATACATGTATTCGTTCATTAATAAAACATACAGTGAGTCATATATTCATTAATAATAATACAAGAAGACATGGCTGCAGAAAAGCATTTGCAACTTTGCAGATCACACTTGAGGATTCAAAAATCCTGTGGCAAGCGTTCACTGCCCAGTTGGCAGTCTTCTTCCAGCTTGGCCAGCTTTCTGCCCATGCTAAGAATTCTTAGTTAAATCTCATAAAAAATATTCTCTCTCTCACCAACAGAAGGAAACCGTTCTCCCTTCCTAGCCATATACAGCAAGAAGAGTTACAAATCCACCTAGCAACTTGTAAAGAAATTAATGTAGCTTTCCCACAGTTGTGGAGTAAATGCTAGGGGAAGTCAGTGTGCATTTAGTGTTCGCTGCTTTCACATTTGTAATATACAGTACGAGCAGTGGTGGGATTCAAATAAATTAACAATAGGTTCTATGACTTAATAACCTAAATTAACAACAGGTTCTATGTCACATTAGTAACCAGTTCTCAGAACCAGGCGTAAATTAGAAAGGGTTCTACAGAACCTGTGAGAACCCCCTGAAGCCCACCACTGAATATGACTATCTCTTACCATATTGCAACAAAAAAATATTAAAATAAAGAAAATGAAAACAAACACCTTAATTTTGCCTAGAGAAACTGTCCTTAAGAACGGTGACATGCCACGAACATCACTGCTATTTAGAAGGACTGCTGGAAAACGGAGGCTGAAAGTATTAATTCTTTGCCTTGCTGTGGAATGTTTCAACTGCAGACACTGCCCTTCTGAATCCAACATCCTCTGGAAGGAAGTAGACATTTTCACAGCTTGCCTGGGTCTGGTATCTTATTGCAAATCTTTGCAAAGAGAGAACTGCCGGTACTTCATTTTAAAAGACAAAAGACTGAGGCTTAAAATCATAGCCATGCTTAGAAAAAACAACAAAAAGCTATCCTAACTGCCTTTTTGTCATTTTTTTCTCCATCTGAAAGAAAACTAAGCTGTAGTGTTAAACAATATATGAAGATTGGTACATACCTGCCCACTCTCTTTCACATGGAAGCAGCAGTGCCATTTTAACTGAAAACAAACTAATCTATGTGAAATTTCTCCATAGAACTGTAAAATAAACAGTATAATAAGAAGAAATTACTCATCTTTCCTATCAAGGGTTTGCTTACAAAAATGCTAATTCCTATTGAAGCAAACAACCTCTCTGTCAGATTTTTCTAAATTGAATATTTCAGCATATACAAACTGGTTGGCTATAAAGACCTGCTTTTATGCTGCTTTTCTACATGATTTATACCAAACTGCTATGACAACACACTTGTGAGCTAGGTGCCAAGTCCTCAATATATTAACCATTTTAAAAACCTATCTATTACAGCTTTTTAGAAGGCTATTTCCTGGTAAGCCTTTAAGAAGCTATTCACCTGGTTTAATCTCACTTAAAGAGCTAGGATTTTTCTATCATGCATAATTTACCAAGCCTATATTTCTGTTTAAGTATTAAAATGCAGGCAGCCATGACAATTCCTTCGACATTGGACAGAAACACCCCTTAACAATGCAAACTTCTGGGACTTCAAAGGGAAGAATTACAACTGCTTTCCACCCATGCCACCCTCTTTCCCTTATACAGTTAAATGCAAATTGTGTCTTAACAGTCATACTCCCAATATCACGCTGCATACATAGCGTCTACGCCACCTACTGCAAAACTGTCCTGACAGGCTCATGCAATGCATGAAGCACTCCCATTCGATCATTGTTGAAGAGCTGAATAAACGTGTTTTTTTGAAGACATTTCCACACAACACAAAAGAGGAGCAAGACCAGAGAGCAGTCTTCCGAATGGAGAAGGAAACAAACAGGCGTGAAATTGAATGCAACAAAAAAAGCGAGGACTCGGAAGGCACTGGGCAAGGCAAGAATTGTAAAATGTCTCCAGTTACTCTCAACGTTGGTGGATATCTGTACATCACTCAAAAGCAAACACTAACCAAGTATCCAGACTCTCTTTTGGAAAGAGTTGTAAATGGAAAAATTCTCTGTCCATCTGATGCAGATGGCCATTACTTCATAGACAGAGATGGACTGCTATTCAGGCACATCCTGAACTTCCTACGGAATGGAGAACTGCTCTTACCAGAGGGATTTAAAGAAAACCAACTTCTGGCACAAGAGGCAGAATTCTTTCAGCTTAAAGTGTTGGCTGATGCCGTGAAATCAAGGTGGGAGAAGGAGCAGCTTGCAGCAAGAGAGACCACCTTTCTGGAAATAACAGACAACCACGACCGTTCCCAGGGCCTTCGGATTTTTTGCAGTGCTCCTGATTTCATAACAAAAATAAAGTCTCGCATTATTTTGGTATCCAAAAGCAGGCTGGATGGCTTTCCAGAAGAGTTTTCAATCTCTTCCAACATTATTCAGTTTAAATACTTCATAAAGTCAGAAAATGGAACGCGGCTTGTTTTGAAGGAAGATAATACCTTTGTTTGCACCCTGGAAACCCTTAAGTTTGAAGCTATAATGATGGCTTTAAAATGTGGATTTAGATTGCTGACCAGTCTGGATTGCTCCAAAGGGTCAATTGTTCACAGCGATGCACTTCATTTTATCAAGTAATTACTTCTTCGGCAGACAAAAGGACACAAGCATGCAGCCTGCTAAACCTCATTAAATTTCAAAATATCACGAATGATTTATCCAGTTCTGTACATCACAGAGCCCTGCTGCTAATGAATAAATGTGAGCTAATGGTATGTAAATTGTAATGTCCATCTATGAGTTCTCTGTGCCTCAATTTAATAATAAAAAGGTATTTACTAAACACGATAAACATCAGGCTGAATACTGAAGCAATTTGCATCTATGTTTTCTCTCTCCTGCACTGAATCTATCTGAAACGTTACTGTGTGTTTATATGGCTAACATGCATTACATCTTGTTATGCTTAAGGATGACAGAAGTGCTTTATTTTTAGCTAACATACATGAGTGTTTGCTGAACAAATCCTTTAAATAAGATAGAATTTAAGTTGCAATTTATATTAGTTGACTGACATGCAAATTACATCAAAATTCTACAACACAATCAAATCTGAGAGGGTATCAAAACTGATTTTGACAAGCAAAACAGGAAATTTAATGTTATGTATATCTGAAAACACCTTCTCAGTTAGAATACCAGACGGCTGGAATTAACCATAAGATCATCTAGTCCAACTCACTGCCCCAAAAAAGGGCATAGTACATGGTATTCTCAGGAGTTATAGATTTCTGGATGAGCTAAGAAGTGAGGGAAGAGAATCTCACAAGTGAAATTATACACCCTACTACAAATATTTCAGGAAATTTCACACTAAGAGAGCAAGCATTGCAATAACCACAAAATATGCATTGAGAGATTTTTTCAGAAGTCAGGCATTAACCCACTATATGGCTTACAAACTATAGTGCCAAACTTCTAGTTTCTTCTGCCATTGTGGTTTTCAAATAAGTTAAATTTTCTAACACTAACATGCTTTATAACATACTAGTGAATTTACCTGCACTGTGGGCGTAAAATACCCCCACATACACCATCCCCCTTTGCGCAACACCCCTTTGTCTAACATAACCCATTACACAACACCTCCCCACATGCAGCAACACCCCCCAATGCGCATCAACATCCTCCCATGTGCACAAAACCCCCATGCATAACACCCCATCCCAACTCCCCACACGCACCAACCCCCCCACGCGCACCAACCCCCAAGAGCTTCACCTTCCCATGCGCACGAACCTCCCATAAGCATCACCTTCCCATGTGCATCACCCTCCCATGCACAAACCCCCCACGCACACCAAGCCCCCCATGTGCACCATCTCCCCCAGTGCAACATCTTCTATGTGCACCATCCCCCCCTCCCCAGTGCATCAGGCAGCAGGCACCAAATTGGGTGGATGTTGATCAGTCAGTCTTCAGTGACTGTCACAAAAACACATTGCACCCCTTTTCAGCCCCTTAAGGGGTAAATTTCTCGACACTGGTTCTTGGTGGGTGTTAATGTTACAGAATGAACACCCTACCCAACTTTCACACTTCTCAGTCTAGGGGTTGGGGTGGGGGTTGGATCAGTTGGGGACTCTCAATGGAAAATAAAGGGAAGAAAACGCATTGTGCCCCTTTTCACCTCCTTCCAGTTGGAATTTCCAAAAACTGGTTCTTAGTGGAGCACAGAAGGAACACCCTCCCCAAATTTCATGCTCCTAGGCCCAGCGGTTTTGGCTGACCATTGATGAGTCAGTGAGTGAGTGACTTTAATTTTATATATATAGATTTAATAATACAGTAGGTACATCTTGCCCGGTAACTTCACATAACCACTGAGCTAAAAGAAAATCCTACAATGTTTGCCTTTAGTAAAGAGATTTGTTTCCAGAAAGCTATACTGTACCCATTTTATCAGCATAAAGGCTTATGCGTATAGCACAAGACTACAAAGTTTCAGTAATAATAGCCTGGATAAGTAGTAGTGTACACGAAAATCCTCTCCAAATATTACTACTGTGAACTGGAGCTACAAGCACTGATTGTGCCCATGTTGACTGCAGTGAAAGATTCACTTTATATCAAACTAGCAAAATGTACCCATGTTGCTGGAGTAAAATACCTCCACATACACTATCCCCCATTGCGCAACACTATCCCATGTGCATCAACCCCCACAAGCGCATGAAAGCCCCATGCGCACCATCTCCCCAGTGCACCTTCCCTCCCAGTGCAAGTGTTTCAGTACTTGCTTATGATGCAGACCAAGGACAAATGCAACAAATTAGAAGGGAAAGAATACTTTCTGTTGCTTGTGCTCAACGTGTTCATGCGCAACAAATCTCTCTGGATCATATTAGGTAGACTGTGATCTCCCTTAGAGGGCTAGTGCAGCAAGGAGAAAGTTGTCAGGGATTGATGGATGAAGTTGGTGCAAAAGGACTGCCCTCAAATGCTCTCCTCTTTCCAGTGCAAATTCTCCTAAGCTTTCCTTTATCATCCTTAACCAACTTGTGGTGCTACATAATTTGTCATCATTAAAGCAGACAGGGAAAGAACAAAAATCTTTTTGATGGACAAGGGACATTTGTAGAACCTCTAAGGCAGTGATTTTCAACCAGTGTGCTGTGACACACTGGTGTGCTGCAGATAGTCCTCGGGTGTGCTGTGGGAGTTTGGGGAAAGTCATTTATTAATGGAAAAATTGGGGAATTTGAACAGCCTCGTGTGCCTTGTCAATGGTAAAAACAACTGATGGTGTGCCTTGACAATTTCAGTGCCTTTTTAGTGTGCCATGAGGTAAGGTAGAAAATCACTGCTGTAAGGACTAGAACTATCTAAGGAGGCATAAAAACATGTGTGGACTACTCCCCTCAACCTGACAGAGCACAGCTTCATATTTACTAATTATACCTCAGTTTATGTCCACATTTATAAAGGCTGAGCAACACATTCCAAAAAAAAAGCACACAATATTGTCCCTCAGGCAATGTACTACTACTTCAGGGAGCACTAGAGGGGAAGGGATGCATGTTTAAATGCTCACTTCAATCAATTACAGATTAGCCTGCTTCTGAACAAGTTTACATTCCAATGTGCACGGAACACATATCCACGTGAGTGCATACTACATGCTTTTTTCTGAATGTGCAGATAGATTCCAAGAAAGAGGCGAAAATATGAGCTATTATCTCAAGTGAAACAAGGCTTCCTTGATTTTTGCTCTAAAGCAGCCCATAAGCATGAATGCTGTCTGTAATTGAAGTTTCAGTTTGCTCAAATGCTGGCAAGCAAGGATGAATCCATCATGAGCCAGAAGACTGCAGCTAATTTGAAGAAAACATCTGCATAGTGGCAGTATAATCGACACATCATTATTACAAGCCAAGCAAGAGCCAAACAATAATTTGTGAGTATCACAAACTCATTCTGTAGTATTCTTATACTGCTATCCTCAGAAAAGATACAATTCATCAATATGAAAATGAAACATCACTCAGGGCTTTTCAGAGTTCTTGTTTGACTTGTTTCTGATCCACAACTAAGATGAGAAGACATCAAGAAGGAAATGAAAATACTGTATCTCAAATCAATACCAGGTGGCTGTAAAATTCATTAGTTCTACTTCTTAACCAAAGACTTCAGCACTCCAGAAATAAAGCTAATATGACTGAAAGTAAAACCTCTTCCAGATTCCAAAACCACCTTGCAGCAGCTGCACTGAAGAAAGTGGGAGGGTCTTAACCAACTACTACCACCAACACCCCCAGTTAATGCAGGGTTGTGGCTTCCTATGATGATGGTTTGTGTGAAAAACGTGCAAAAAATAGATAGCACAATCACAAACATGGCCCTCAATATTGGGGGGATGAAGAATGTGGGACACTTGCTGACTATCACAGAAACATAAGAGTTGGAAGGTACTTAGTAGGTCATCTAGTCCACCCCCTTGCCAGTAGCAGGAAATTCTCCTCGAGCATCTCCGACAGGTGCTCGTCGAGCCTCTGCTTGAAGATCCCCAGTGAGGGAGAATCCACTGGGAGACTTCCTTGGCAATCTGTTCCACTGCCAAAATGCTCTCACTGTCAGGAATTTTTTCTTGATATCCAACCTGACTACCCTGAACATGTTTCCATTTGTTATGGATAAAATGTAGAGAAGCACCACTTTTAGTGCTGATGCTCAGAAGGCACTGAAAATGAATGGAAAAAAACACAATTCCCAACTCATTTCTTGCAAATACTATATTTTCAATGCTCAATACAAGTTATCAGCCCTTAGATACTGAGAAAGAAGAATAAGACTCAAAGTGAAAAGAGAACCATTCAAGAAATAAGTGTTCACTGATGAAGTTTAATGGATGTTTAAAAGACTTTCCCTACAATCCAGAGTAACTACGGGAAGACATAAGAGGTGCTTACCCTGGATTGCTCTATGCATTTTCCAAAGGTTTCCGATAGGTGGCACTGTACCTGCATCAGTGTAAAAGGTCCCGTAGTTACTCTGGATTGTAGCCTATGAGAATAATCCTAACCATGTCTACTCAAAAGTAAACCCTATTGTGTTCAATGGGTCTCACTTCCAGGAAAGTGTCTTTAGGATTGCAACCTTATTTTCCTCCTTTGGACTAGTTTATTCTAAGAAGACATTTGGGATCTGAGAAAGCAGAAAAAATATGAAATTGGTTACTTAAGCCAAAATTTTAAAATTTCTCATGTTGAACTCACTGGTAGTGTTTCTTTAATTAATTACAAATAAATTAGATTTAAAAATAATAAAAAACCCAAGATGTTTCAACCAATTTTAGGAACATGAATGTGCCCCCCCAAACAGGAGAGGTTATATGGAACAATTCTGCTGTTTGATTTCATGTAGGCTTTGCACAACTGCAACAGTTGCACAACTATATGCAGTACTAGCTGTATGGGGATTAGGCAATTTTTTCTTTTAAATTTCCAAAAACAGGATATATTGCTGTCTGCAGTCTCATTAACCACAATAACTACTCTTACGAACTCATTTGAAACTCTGCTTCCTGAGCTTTCAAAAATGCAAGTTGTGTAACCAGAAAAATATGGAGGAGGCTGTTGCTAATAAGGTGTCACATCATCCATTTTCTCTCAACAAGTTTGCACTTATCCATCAGTTATAACTGTGTGATTAGGATTTTAAGTGACTGTAGAGCATTAAGATGACAAATGATGCCTAAAATTTTCTACTAAGACATTTCAACAGAAGGAAAGCATCAGCAGCAGGCCCTGAACTGATGGAGCTTATGGCAAGCCTCTTGTTATGGATCACAACAACGCCAGTATATTACAGTATGTTATAATCTACTCTGTCTGAACTGCAATTTGCATCCTCCCAATTCACCTTAAAAAATTTCTTTATGATCTTTCTAACCAAAAGAAAAGAAAGCTTCCATCTAACAGCTGCTATTCTTGCCTGCTAAAAGAGGCTGGAAACTATACATGGGTGGAAGGAACCATGCTTCCCATATGGTCTTTCATCCAGATAAGTGATTTTCAACCCTTTTCATCTCATGGCACACCATCAGTTGTTTTTACCACTGGAAAAGGACACCATGCTGTTCAAATTCCCAAATCTAGATCAAGGGTGTCCAAACCCTGGCCCTAGAGCCGAATGAAGCCCTCAGAAAGCCTCGGTGTGGCCCTTGGAAAGTTCCCACAATCAGACTATGAGCAAGGCTTATAATGTCTCTAATACAAACTTATATGTAAATTTATTCAAATTTAAAATAATTTTTCAGGCCCCTGACACAGGATCAGAAAAATGATGTGTCCCTCCTGCTAAGAGGTTTGAACACCCCTGAATCAGCCAAGCATAGTTTGTCACACACACACCCAACCCAAATGCAACCTAGCAGGGGTTTCTAGACTGCAAAAATAGGGAGATTATCAAGTACCTGGCAGCGTCACAATGGAAGTGATCAAGTGAGTAAATCAGAGGATGGGGGCCCTTCTCCAAAGAAGACTACATGAAGGAGAAGCTCTTATATTGTTCTGCTAATAAATCAGTGATGATGAGGTGAGTGATCAATTATTAGCATGTTACAGCAAAGAGAATCAGGGAATCATATGTTGAATAGCATAATCAGGTCAGGGTGGTAGTACTAACCGCATAAAGGTAACAAATTAGAGATGGTGCGGATAAGCTCTCTCTTCCCTGAGAATTTAGAACAATTTCCATGTTAAATTTTTTAAAAAGAATCATGTAACCTGACTGGATGAAAGTTAAATCCAAGCTCAGACATTTTTTCAACTGAGTTGAAACAGTAATGATGCTAGGAACATGGTGTGGGTATCCCAGACAAGGAAAACTCAAAATTGTAATTCAATTTTGTGAAAATTTCTCTGATGGCAATAAAATGCCAAAAGATTAGAAGTTTACTAAAGCAGAATAGCATGGTTTGACCTTGGACTGGGAAAATACTTTTGAGCCCAGATTACTATAACAAGCAAAGAAGGTTATGTCTTGCAGACAACATCACTATTAAGTTTTTTTGTGCAAAGTAATTCTAAAACATGGAGTGGAAGTACCCCATGAATCTAAGCATTTATAAAAATAAGTTCTGTCTATAGCTTGATATAGGCTGCAATCCTAAAGACACTTTCCTGGGAGTAAGACCCACTGAACACAATAGGGCTTACTTTTGAGTAGACATGGTTAGACACTTTCCTGGGAGTAAGACCCACCGAACACAATAGGGCTTACTTTTGAGTAGACATGGTTAGGATTCTGTTCTTAAGAGGACATCACTTAAGATCATACATATTACACATATCTAACATATGTTATCTTACCGTATCTTACACGTGGTTATCTCACCAAGACTGCTTGGTTCAAAGAAACCTTTAAATAAGAAGCTGCCAGAATCTTTTAAAAATTCATCTTTCTTCCTAATAAACAAACAGCATTTGATTTATCTGTACATCTCATTACAGTTATGTCCATTTGGGATTTTAAAATTAATTTTCCCAAGTTGATTCCTGCCAACATGTTTCTAAGAACCCTGAAGGCAGCTGTCTACTCCTCTGAAGTGCTACCATCACTTACTCAAATAAATTCAAAACCTGAAGCCTTGTCTCCAAGTCAACAATCAATGTTCCTAGTTTTTTATGCTGCCTGATGAAGTGTCTTTGAGGGTAGTTCAGTCAATGAACCATGGTATAAAACAACATGGTCAACAGCAATGCAAACTAGGCTAACAGGGGTAAAGATTTACTGCCTCTCTAACAAAGCCCACCGGTCTCAAGGATAGAGAAAGGGACGGAAATACGGATAAGAAGGGGTCCTATTTTTCAAAACAGGAAAAGTATTACTTATTTGTAAGTATTTTTATATTACTTGGGCTGTGGGTGGCACGAACAGTTAAGACGCTGTGCCTGGTAACCAGCAGGCCAAGGTTCGAGACCCGGGCCGGCCCCACAAGACAGGGGGAGTTCCTGTCCTTAGCCCAGCTCTGCGACGCCAGCTGTATCCAATCGTATCGGCTCTGCCTTTCCATTGGACTATTTCAGTGGTGTGGAGAGGGAGGATTTGCTGCTTGGGTAACAGCCTATCCTCCATAACAATCCAACCCAGGCTTTCGTGCTTCACATGCAGCATATGCAGCACAGAGCACGATACCATAGTCTTTCAAGACTGACGGAGGCCTGCTTATTTTTATATTACTTATTTGTAAGTATTTTTATATACCTCTTTTAAAACAAAAGGTAATTCACAAAGCAGATTACAAGTCCATTTAAATCTTCATTCCACCACAATAAGCCCTGACATTCCTACTGTTCTCAAAACCCAAATCTTCTTTCCTCCAGGATATCTGGCACCAGGGAGCTAGCTGACAGTAGCCATTGATCCTGCAAATGTTGTGCAGTCCTATAAACTGGCTGAGATACAGCAGCTTGACGTTCGCTAAGAAGCTGCTATATCACATAAAGTAACCCATTTTTTGACAATCTCCCCCCTCCTACACACACTTACCATGCTCTTTAAAGTGTTAAAAAACAACTCAAAATCATAAAGGATCATCTGCATTGTTTAGAAAAAATGTTTAAGTTCAGTAGTTTCAAGTTATTAACTTCTAAAATCCAAACTGTAACAGGCTAATTGTCTTAGGACACATATTGCAATGTGTATCAAATGACTAGTAGCAATTTTCCCTCAGTAAAGTCTACTCCTTTCCAAATAAAGCGTATGGACCAATTAAGACATCATAGCAAGTTGATATGTGTCTAAACCAATGATGGGCAGGCCTGGCCCTAACAACCGGTTCTCCGGAAGTGGGCGGGGCCAGGTCAGGTCAGGGGCGGGGCTGAGGTCAGGGGGCGGGGCCAGCAAGAATTTTTTAATTAAAAAAATTCTTTTAAATAAAATTTTTTTAAAAAATTTACTTACCTCTGAGTAGACCTGCATAGGATGGTGCTCTGAGGCTGCTGTCCTTTCCACACTCTCCTGGGAGTAAGCCCCATTGACTTGCATGAGGCTTACTTCTGAGTAGTAAGGTTTGGATCCAGGCTGCAGAGCCAGTCACTTTCCTGGGAGTAAGTTCCATTGCCTTTCATGGGACTTACTTCTGAGTAGTCAGGATTGGGCTCTATTGTGAGGGTTGGAGGGTGACCTGGGGGCAGTTGTGGGCAGGGGGGGCTGATTACATATGGTTCCGGGGGGGTGGGGGGTCACCCGAAGCTTCTTTGTGAAGTAGCACCAGCCGCGGCTAAGCGCTACTGAAAAATGGTTTAAAAATCAGTGCGCATGCGCGCCCAGCTTATTAGGCAGCGGGGAGAGTTCCTAGAGAGGACCTGCGTAGGCGGGTCCTCAGTTGAACTCTTCCGGCTAGTGAAAGTCCGGAAAATAGCAAATCTATATCATAATGAATCACACAGTTTAAATTCTGTTGTAACTTTAGATACGTTCAGACAAGGAAGAAGTCATACCAACTATATCTGACAAAGTCTGACCAAGTAACCCACCTTTAAATGTACTGATGGCCCCACGGTTTTGTATGACCTGCCCCAGAGGCTTCATGAAAATGCTTAACAAGCATGGAGAACTGAAAAGCTCTCTGAGAGATGCTATAAGCCAATGGCTCCTACAACAAGGTGATGAAATGCCTGAACCTAAAAAGGAGGACAAGGTCTTGGATTCCTCTCAGCCTGACCTTTCTGGCAGACAATGGCACTTTTGTCTACTCATGAGTAAAGTCACAAAATTGGGCACTTTCACTTTTCCATAGAGCTCAATGCATATTTTTTATTTTTAGTTTTTGGGCCATAACCTTTGATAGGAAGGACATATTTCAAAACCGATTTTTGCATTGGATTCTGCTCTTCAGTATGAATCCAACAACATATGACATGATGGGGTTTTCACACCATTGCAGAGTTCCAAAATGAAGCCAAAAGGGACGACAATGAAGCCCTTTTGGAGGACACCCAGACAAAAAGTTTTAAAAGAGGACAAATCTGGAAAAATCCAGTCATATGGTCACCCTGTCCTACAAGCATGTTTTGGAGCTCACCCCTCACCTACAACTAGAACCAAAGTGGAGTTATCTCCCTGGTCTCATCTGATAGAACAGTATAGTAGAATACCATGAATAATAGTACTGCAGGCTGCTGAAAGGTCCAGCTGAACTAATAGGGGAACACTCCCTCTGTTCAGTTTCTGGCACAGGTATGGTTTCCATCCCAAAATACAGACAGAAGCCAGTCTGAAAATAATCACTGTCATCCAGGAGCTGCATCACCACTGCATGCCTGATCACCCTACCCAAGAATAACACAACTGTGACTATAATGATCTATCATGAGAAGGTATTTTTTTACAGTGAACAGACCACTGTCAGCTTAAGATACTGGGAATATCTTCTCAACTAAAGAAACGTTACTTATTCTTTGTCCTCTCCATCATTTAGAAAAAGAGCAAAACACGTGAAGGCTGTTTTTCTCATATAGGTCTTTAGGTAATCTTTTCCTTTTCCACTTTTTCTCTCAGTACTGTATGTTTAATTTTTTATTATTATGTTGTGCACTTATAGATCCTAACCTCCACTTAGACCAGCCTAAGCCCCATCATAAGCCCTGTGCTGATCTGGGGGTGCAGCAGGACACTTCTGTCCTCCTATTGGGGCGGGGGGTCAGGTCAATGCACAGCCTTCGCCCATCTCTCCACAACATCACGGAAAGATAGGCCAGGTGAGTTAGACTGTCCTAGATTTCTTAGGATTGTGACCCACGTTGTAAGCCATCTGGAGCTTTGTTTTTCAGGAAGATGAAGTAACACATTTAAAATTTATCTTAAATAACTAGGGGAGGGACATATTTGATCAGTATTTCAATCAGCAACACAATTTATTCCCCAAGGCATCTAATGGGCTGCTATTAGATACAGGAAGCTGGACCAGATGAGCTCTGGGGCCAATCCAGTGGGGTTCTTCTTATGAACTTCACCAAATATAGGTAGCTCAATCCTGAAGTGCAAGACAAAGCTATTGTTCTCATATGCTTTGGGAATTACATATTCATTAATGCATTGAAGCAAGAAATTACACTAACATCCACCAGAGTTAAATGAGCTTAATGGTAAAAGAGACATTTCTGTTAGCTAAACTTGTGACGCATCAGTAACCATACATATAAGCTGTATGTATTGAAAGTAGTAGGCATGTGACTTGATTATTTGCTACATTTTGAGCAAAATTAGGAACAACTGTGGATTTCATTACCATTACATAATTTTTATGAGCCTCTATCAGCAAAAGTAAACAAAAAGCAAGTACATTTGCATTCACATAAAAAAGAAATATATCCAAAATGTTTTAAAAGATTCCAAGGCAGTGTTTTTTTAATTCCAGAGTAGTTTTTATGGTTTGAATAAAAGCCTTTGAATAATTTAGTAAGTTCTAGCAATGAAATAATTAGCTTTATTATTTGCAATTTTATGGTGCTTTCTACACTCTGAATGTACAAAATGATTGCAAATGCAAACACCAAAGATAATATTCATTAAAAAGTTGTTTTATCACTTACCATTGTTGCTACTCTCAGGTTTTTCATCTGTCTGGCTCTCTGAAAATAACAATAAAAGAGGGTAAAATTGTGCAATCTTGGGTACTACGTGTCTCCTTGTATGCAATTCCACTTTAAAGATTTAATACAGACATGCATAATAGAAAGTCTGTGGGTTGCTCTTTAAAGGAGTTCCAAATGCCTACTGCCCGCAACCCTTTCTCACCTTTTTGAGTGCAAATGATGACACCTATGTCCTACCCAAGCCCATCAAAAGTGGGGTTTGAATGGAAAAATGCCTGCATCTGCACTGTGGCTACAATCCAGAGTAACCATGGGATCTTTTACATTGACGTAGGTACGGTACCACCTATGGAAAACCTAAGGGAAATGAATAGAGCAACCCAGAGTAAGTGCCTCTTACATCTTCCCTGGATTGCAGGTTAAGTCTCTGGATTGTAGGGTAAGTCTCTCCCAGGATCAAGAGGTGAGTGGGGCAGTTGGTTCCTATTGTTTCCAGACAGTCATGCTTTATGGCTCAAATACATTTGAGACTTCCTTGCAGTATGAATTTCTGCAAGAACAAAAGCATTGGGCACAGTTTCTGCCAATCAGCACCAAGTCGATACAGTATAGGTGAAAATTGAGTACGAGAAATAGGAGTTAAAGCCAGCAGAAAATAGTAAAAGAGTTGCCCTACAATCCAGAGTAACAGAGTATGGGAAGACATAAGAGGCACTTACTCTGGATTGCTCTATGCATTTCCCCTAGGTGGCACCGTAACTACATCGATGTAAAAAATCCCAGTTACTCTGGATTGCAGCCTAAGTAACAATGATAGAGGCATACAGCACAATCCTAACCATGTCTACTCAAAAGTAAGCCCCATGGTGTTCACTGGCTCTGACTCCCGGGAAAGTGTCTTTAGGATTGCAGCCACAGTGAATATTCTCTCTCTCATATGCAGAGTGGGGATCCAGAGTGAGGATCCTGATCCAGTGGAAAGAAAAGGAGTGGAACAATCAAATGAGATCCAGTGAGAGGATTAAGCCAATGTCAGAAGCGACTAGAGCCCTACTTGCCAAAGATATCATTCAAAAGGGTACAGGTGCTAGAAAAGGTGGTGTTTCCACATTCACTGTCCAAGATGGGCCATTTCAAGGTATTATCAGGCCTTCAGGAGCAGGTAGGAAGATGCAAGAGATACAGAGCTCATAACAGAGAAATTGAATTATGCTGGCCTGAGAAGGCTGCTTCCATTTAAAACATGTACTATGCAGAGGAGCCTGATAGACCTAGTCTTGCATGTCAACTCTAACATTAGCCTGTTATAACACTGTGCAACAAAACAATTTTTTTGTTTGTTGCCTGGAATGTTAGAACTGATTTTGTGTATATTGGGCATGCTGATTCTAAACATGTAAACAGTTTTTCTCTATTAGCTATAATTTTTGAAATACAGCGCTAATGAGTGTCTATGTGTCTGTCAATCAAAAGTCTAATTTGCCATAGGGTGCCATGATATTTATATCACAAAAACTAGAGCTAATAGGTGAAAATTACTGTTATATTTGAAATCAGCACACCAAGTATACATAGAATCAGCTCACAAAACCTCAGAAACAAAACCACTGTTGGGCAGTGTAATCAGTGGGGCTCACTCCTGTGTAAGGGGGACAGATTGCAGCCTGAGAGATTAAGTGCAGGTTAATTTATTTTATTTTCTGTATATTTTGGTATTTTCCTTATTTTTTATATTATATTACAGTATTGTAATCAAATTTATATTAATATTTGTGGTTTGTGGAATGAATCATCTGAGTTCCCATATTTCTCATGGGAAAATTCGCTTTGATATACAAGTGTTTTGGATTACAAGTATGCTTCTGGAACAAATTATGCTCAGAAACCAAGATACCATTTGATTTTGAAATCAGACTTATTAATTTGATCTATATTAACGAGCTATAGCAGGGGCCTCCAAAGTTTTTGGCAGGAGGGCCAGATCATCTCTCTGATACTGTGTTGAGGGCCAGAAAACTAATTTACATTTTAAATTTGAATTAATTTACATAAATTTACATATAAGGATGTATAGGATTGGATTACAAGGTTTGTCCAAGGGCCAGATAGCAGGTTTTTGCAATGGGCCACATTGAGACTTGCTGAAGACGGCATCTGGCCCCTAGGCTACGGTTTTGAGGCCCCTGAACTATAGTATCTTAGGATAGGTGGCTAAAAATGCCATTGAAAGCATCTTTGCCCATCAGGCTGTACTGTGGCTAAATAAGGGGGGAGAAAGGTGAACAATTTAGGATTTGTTCAGGGTGGCCAATTCTTACTGAAAATGTATGCCAAAATGTAGAACTGGAATACTGATAAAGAGAAGACAAAACAAGAGAAAGTACAAATCTGATTGTTGCATAGCAACTCGCAATGTACATATGGTAATGTTTATAGAACAAGATACAGTTTTTATTTCATGTGGCAACAAGAACAAAAATTAGCATAGAGAAGAAAAACAACAAGAGCTCTTGCTCTCCAGTCAACTAGCCATTATTTTAAAAAGATCTTCCACTTACAAGAACTACTGTATATTTTATCTTAAGGGCACAATCCAGAATAGAACTTGGGTTACCCTATCTATCACTGGGCTGACCCAACTGCAAGATGCTCCACCCTAGTTACTCTGGAAAAGGCTTGGGGCAGCCTAAGGCAACATAGGCTGCCTCAAGACAGGTGGAGCCAGGCTGCCCTAGCTGAGCCAGCCTAGGAAGTTCAGAAGAGGCATGTTGAGGGCATGTTTAGCATTGCCAAGGGCAGAACAGTTGCTCTGTATCCAGAGCCTGTTTCCAGGGCAGTAATGCCCTTGTCCAGCTCCTCAGAGTTATGCCACCTCAGCAGCAGATCTAGTAATGAGTAGACCCATAGAAGTCCATGATAAGGCAGAGGAAGAATGTCAACCCCTGCCTCTTAACTTCACGATATGGCACAACTATGGCAGCCCACTAACCTGGGGATACAACAGGCCAATCCAAGAAGCCCCTTGTATTCACTGTAGACTGTACTGGCATCTCATCAGGGACTCCTTATAAGGCAGGCACCACAGCAATTCCTTGTTCAGTGTGATCTGAGGGGAGACTCCTCAGTAGCAAGCCCTCCCCAGGTGTCACTGACTCTCTGGAGCAGGTAGGGCAGGCCAGGCCTCCTGATTCTCTGGATGCAGCATAACTTTCTGCTCTAGATACAGATAGTTGGGGCAGCCCAGCTAGGGTTCTGCTCACTGCCCTTTCTCTGGATTATGCCCTAAATCTTTAATGCAATAATGGCATTTATAATCAAATTCTGGGCAGCAAATAACAAAATAAAGATGACATTATTTAAGTACACATAGCATGCCTTACAATTAATATAAATTCTCAAAGAGCAGAACAAAAAGAATACAATTTAAAACAATAATGAAATCACCAGTGCATATCAATGAGATGAAGAAATCAAAGCACAGATACAAATCCACGACCTTCAAAACTTAATTCAAAGAAGTCTTAAAGCACACCTAAATTGGTCAAGAATCTAGCAGATCTCTAACAATAAGACATTCAGCATGACACAAATGAAAAGTGTGTCAAATCTTGAAAACAGTCCACCGTTTATGAAACACTGACTGTGATCTCAATGCTTGACCACAATGAATAAAGAAGAACCAAAAGAAGAGGCCACAATGCCCATAAAGAACATTTTTTAAAAGTTAGATCACATGGCTACTTATTACAATGGCCTCTAAAAACCAGATACTGGGGGGAAAAATTTTAAAAAAACTGTGGCAGAAGATGGCCATTTTTGTGTGTTTAGAACGCTAAAATAATGGGGACGCATTGTGGCTCTGTAGTTTAAGGCCTGTTGATTTGAAGATTGGCCGGTCAATGGTTCAAGACCAGGAAGAAACATCCTGGTGACATGACCCTCCAACAGGCTGGCCAGATTTCCCCATGTTGCATCAATCTTCTAGGTAGACCCTGCCAGGAGCTGGAATAATGCAAAGAAAATGAGAAAATGAACACTAAACAAACCTAAAAGCTAGTGTCACTCAGGACTATAATTCTTCCATCAACAGGACACCAAAATAAGCAAGATCTGGACAGAGTTTGTAAATATTTGGAACCAGCATGAAAATTGTTTTGTTTTTATGCATTCAGAATATAAAAGTAATCATTTCAGGATAGTAAGTATAAAACAAGTGATTCTGTGTATGTACATAAACAGGTTGTCACAACATAAGTCCAAAATCATATGCTTTTCTGCATATGTATAATCCCAAAGAACCAAAAGGGAATCAAATCATTATAGCAAAGAGCAGAAAAAGTATATTCCAAGGGATTATACCATTTCATGAAATCCAAATTTACATCTTTGTTCAACAAGTCCTCCAAATTTCTAATTGCAAAGATATACTTCAAGCAATACTATTAGATTGATTCACAAATTCTTGCCAGAATCTGGTATTGGTTGCAACTGATGATAGGTTTTGCCTGTTTTTGATCATAAAATATTTACTATAATTATTGTTTTAATAAAACTAAGATTTATAGTTTTAAATTTCAAAAAGGTAGCAAACAGTAGTTTCATGCACCAAGAGATACCTGATGTATTTTTATTTTTACATTATTAAGCAAGTTTGATCTTATAACTGTTAGTGTTTTTGGACAAATGGTAAAAAAGGTTTTTTTCTTTTTCTCCAAGGTCCTTGAAATTTTACATTTCTGTGTAAAAGATACACTTGATACTGCATCTTTATTTCTGCTACAGCAGTGATTTTCAAACTTTTTCATCACATGGCAAACTCACAAGATGCTACAGCTGTCAAGGCTTCAGTTTTTTTGCAACTGACAAGGTAGTCTATGCTGATGACAAGGGGCTCACATTCTCAGTGGTCTGACTAATAAATGATAGTTCAAAAATCCCACCAGCAGACCATTCACACCACACCATGGTTGCAAAATCACTGAGCTAGAGGGATAGATTTTAGAGGGGAGAAATTTTTATTTAAAAAATTAGATTTAACACAATAGAATTTGAATTTTAAGGTAAAGGTATCCCCCAAAGGTTGGCCTGCTACTCATGACCAATTCCAAGGGCAGTGTTCATGTCCACCACAACGCCAAAGAGTCAGCATTGTCCAAAGAGGTCTCCGTGGTCATGTGGCCAGCAGGAATAAATGCCAAAAAGCACATATAATGCTGTTACCTTCCCACTAAAGTGGTACCTATTTATCTACTTGCATTTACATAAATTCTTTCAAATTGCTAGCTGGGTAGGAGCAGGCCAAGTAACAGGAGCTCTCTCCATTGTGTGGTACTTGGTTCTCAAAAACCTAACCTGCTGACCTACAGGTTGACAAGCAAAGCGCCTTTAACCACTTAGCCACTGCATCCTTCTTGAATTTAAAAGAAATGTTTTATTTGCAGTGTCTTATGACATACACCTGTAAAGGAATTTTATATTCACTGATTTACATATTTGAGGGTAACAATGAAATGATTTTTACAATAGCCACATCATAATAATTTCATGTTTGTTATAAACTTAATTCAACTATTCTGTACAGGGCTATGTAAAAAATTGACACTGCAATCCTAAAACATTTTCCTGGAAGTAAGACCCATTGAACACAATGAGACTTACTTCTGAGTAGACTTGGTTAGGATTGTGCTCACTAACATTTTGCTGTTTCACAGTTAGATTGTAGGATGGTAGAATGTATGCTTTCATATATGATCTGTCTCTCTGGCTGTGCCAGAAATGCACAGCCCAAATCACAGGCTTCAGTATAGACTCCTTGTAAGCCTAAAGGATGTGTCTTGCACAAAGAGAGGTTGGGAGAAGAGTGAACGAGGAAGAAGAAAGAAGGAATGAAGGAAGAAAGAATTTCCAACTTCCCTGAGACATGGCGGAAAGTTCTAGTTTAGAGAACTTTGAGTACAGTTATAAAGGCCAGTAAGGCCTGAGGGAGAAGGCAACAGGAGCCAAAGAAGAGACTTTTACAGCACACAGTGCATATCCCTATGTATTTAAAAAGCTAGATAATGGTGGGATGGAGCGAAGATGTAAAAACAGCTGGCTCTCTCCTACCGTGGGATATTAACATGTGTGTATCTATAGGCTAGCTGAGAGAGAGAGAGAGAGAGAGAGAGAGAGAAATTTGTCTAGCTCTCTACATAAAACTTGCAGAATAGTTTGTCCCTTTTACTGTGAATCAAGGAAATGCCTTTTATACTTTAATCACAGAGAACTCATCCTCCAGGGAGGTAACGCACAATTCACTGCAATTGGGGAATGGACATCCAAACACATAGAGCAAAATCCAGAGCAGTTACAGGTCCACAGAGTTACGTCACCCTCTAGTGTTATTTTATGGAAAGTCACCTTAACTGCTCCGGAGCAAAGAGCTTAACTTGACTTTAGGATATGGGCCATAATCACACTCCCAGTTTGGCTTTACATCACTTTATATTTCTAAAATCTTTGAATAAATGAATGGAAACAACTGAGCCTCTTTTATGTTGCCACCAGAACTGTGGAATACTTTCCTTCAGGAATCTCTCTCATTTGTTTTTGGAAGTCAGAAACAACAATCTTAATTGTTTATTCTTTGTTGTTTTGTACTTCTAAATAGTTTTGTGCTTTTAAAAAAAACTTAGGCTGCAATCCTAAAGACACTTTCCTGGGAGTAAGACCCGCTGAACACAATGGGGCTTTCTTCTGAGCAGACATGGTTAGGATTGTGCTCTTAGTTTTATTGTATTCTGTAAATAAATTTTGTTTAAAACGTAGTACATAAAATTACATGCATCATCTAATCTTTCCCTTCCTCTTGAGCAAAAAGCTATGGATGTTATAAAAAACAAAATTGCAACTTAAAATTCAATTCAAGCAATTATTTATCAATTTTCTGATGACTCGGGTGTAAAGCGGAGACAAAGCTCAGAAGCCCAGCTTCAGCTTAGCTAGCTTCTATAGAAACATCTCGTTTGGCAGGATGATAATGTAACACTTTTCCATCTAACTTACCAATGGAGCTCTCTGTAAACACTGTTAATGTCTGTCCTCCCACACTTTGCAAAAGAAAAGGATGTTCTCTAGGTGCACTGAAAGAAGATGGCTTTCCACCATCATCAATATTTGCAAGTTCTTCATTCAGAGTGAACGATACCTGATAATTACAAACATCATTAAATAATTATTACAAAAAGAAAAAATTGTCAACTGTTTTCTCTATTTACAAGGAGGAAAAAAAAATCTGATGAGAAAAATAGTCTATGTCCTCCATACATACAGCTGGGTTAGGAAAAGCCTCAGACTGAAACCAAAGGGAGGTGACCATTTTTATCATCTATGTAGATCAATGGTTTTCAACCACATTGAAAATCACATTGGTGTGCTATAAGCAATTGGGATCACCTAGCTAAAATCTGCCCATCATTGCTAGCAACTAATCCCTATTTACATACATTTACAAAGGCACAAACTATCTCCTTTTCCCAAAAAATTAAACATATCTGTTCTGCATGGTACATTCCATGGCCATTCCTAGAAAAAGAACGTACAAGTTTTGATCTATTCAGCTTCTTTGTCTCATCGTGTTTTTTCAAGCCTGAGTGAAACTTCAAGTGGCTTAGCAGTGACAAGCTTCCTGTCCAAAGAGGAAGAGGCAGGACTATTTAATATACCAAAGTAAGGAAATGCAGGCATGGCAGCCAAGCAAATCAATCAAAAACCCAACAGGAAACAGTTATGGCTTTTTAGAAACATACTGAGAGAAGGAGATATGCATTCTTTAGCGTAAGATGTAAAAAATAAAATAGGAAATCCCTTCATTTGCTAGTGGGACAGGTTCTTCTGTCCCAGACCAAAGATAGTTTCTTCTTTTTAAACTACTTCTACTTTTCTACTATTTATTTGGCTTTGGGAATCTCATTTTAAGAAAAACTTTGTTGAGTTGGTTTCCTTTATAAGAAAACCACCTACATTAAATTTGCTACTGCCAATACATATATGAAAACATTTTTCCTTTCCCCCCCCCCAGTTAATGCTGCAAAATTGTTGAAGGAAAGCAACTAGTGCCCAAATCATCAAATCAGATAAAAAGCTGGCTAAAGTCTTAAGTGAATGATATACATTTTTAAAGGAGTGTTTTAATGCCATTGGCTGGAACACTGGGATAGAAAAGAAAACTAGCTATTCTATTTCTAGCTATAGATAAATAGCTTAAGCTATTTGCATTGTATTTACTTACTTCTGTTTTTCCTTGATTTCTGTGAAATGAAACAATATAATGTGTTAATGGTCAAAATTCTTTTCCAAACCATCTACAGTATAATATTCTAATGTCAGAACTGTACAAGCAAGCAATAAAAACAAACATACAGCTTACAATAGAAATAATTCATACATTACTAGAAGAGGGGAAAATCAGTAGGATTAAATAACAAGAGATGAATTTGGTGCTGGACTATTATGAATAAATGCAGGTTATAAATGCATCATAATGCTATTGTAAAGAAAAGGTGCCTCTAGCTACACAGCCCCAAAGAAAATCATGCTGAAACAGGTTGAAGTAGTATTGCCTACTGAGCACTACATATTGTTCAATTTAGGCTAACAGCTGACCAGCAAAGGCAGGGAGTAATTGTTCATTTGCATCTAACTTAACCAATCGAACAAAGAAGAATCATCATCATGACTTAAGAGAAGCAAAGTGAGGGTAAGAGAATACATGATTCTTTAAATCAGGGGTCTCCAAACATTTTGCAGGAGGGCCACATTATCTCTCTGATACTGTGTCAGGGGCCAGAAAACTAATTTACATTTCAAATTTGAATAAATTTACAAATAAGAATGTATTGGAATAGATTACAAGGCTAACTCAAAGGGTGGATAGGGGGGTTTTCCAAGGCCGCATTTAGGCTCACTGGTATGTGGAGATCCCTGCTTTAAATTAATGCTGCAATCCTAAAGACACTATCCTGGGAGTAAGACCCACTGAATACAATTGGACTTGGGCTACAATCCAGAGTAACTACGAGAGCACGTAAGAGACATTACGTGCACCTGTAGTTACTGCACCACCTAGTGAAAACCTATGGGAAATTCATATTGCAATCCAGAGCAAATTGTTCTTACATCAGAGCAAGGACTCCCCGTAGTTACTCTGGATTGCACCCTTGCTTTTGAGTAGGATTATGCTCCAAGTCTCCAGAACCAAATAAAGAGCACACACAGAGTACTGAAAGAGTTTGTGAATGCGATTTTGGAGCAACTGTCTAATATCTAAAGTTTCTGAGCATGTGAGGTGACAAAGCACTGAAGATAAGCAAATATTGTTCCTATATTGAGAAAAAGTAGGAACTAGGAAACTACAGACTTGTCAGCTTGATGTCAATAAAACCATCCTGAAAGATAGAAACTCATCAAGCATAATGTCTTTGTGTACCAAGATAAGAGGAAGGTAATGTCTAGAAAGCAGGATGGCCCAAAAACAAGACATGCCAGACTAATCTCCTTCCTGATAGTGTGACAAGCCCAGATCTTGGGAATGCCATAGACAGAAATATTTCAGCAACATTTATGACCAAGTTCCCTATGATACTGTTCTGATAAAAAGGCAAAGGTGGGCTAGAAAGTACATAATACTAATGTAGTACTAATGTAGGTTCAAGACTGGCTGAACAACCATTCCCAGTTAATCTTCTATATAAATAAATGAGAAAAGTCACTCACTGACTGACTGACTCACCCATTAACGCCCTGCCAAGACTGCTGGGCCTAGAAGCGTGAAATTTGGGGAGGGTATTCCTTCCGTGACTGAGGGGTGCACTAAGAACCGGCTTTCAAAATTCCAACTGGAAGGGGGTGAAAAGGGGCACAATGCATTTTCCTCCCTATTTGCATTTGCATTCTCCTTTGCATTGGAGAACTGATAACTCATCAACATTCCGCCCCAACCCCCGGACCTAGAAGCATGAAATTCAGGGAGGAAGTTCCTTCTGTCCCATGAACACCCACCAAGAACCCATGTGGAGAAACTTAACCCTTAAGGGGCTGAAAAGGGGTGCAATGTGTTTCTGTCTTATACTTAACATGGAAGACTGACCAACTTCCAGCCAATTTGGTGCTCAGTGTCTGGTGCACTGGGGGAATGTTGTTAGGAGGAAGAGGTTGCACTGTGGAGGATGCTGCACATGGGGGATGGCGCATGGGAAAATGCACATGGGGACTGATGCGCATGGAGGGACTGATGCGAATGAAGGGAAGTTGCGCATAGGGCGTTGATGCGCGTGGGAGGCAGTGATGGGATTCAAAGAAATTAACAACTGGTTCTATGCCCATCTGGCAGCCACATTTAAATGGCTATTTTTAAACTTTATATGTCCTATCTCTCATTAACAACCGGTTCTATAGAGTAGGTGCGAACCTGCTGGAGCCCACCACTGGTGGGAGGATGTTGTGCATGGGAGGATGCTCCGCATGGGAGGATGACATATGGGGGATTTTACTCCCGCAATGCAGTGCTAAAATATGACCCTACATCAAGTGTCAAGACGGGTGCCATAGGGCTTTGTCTTGATCCCTCCAATTTTTTTTAATGACCTGGATGATGGGGTAATTATCAGTTATCACATTTGCAGAGGACACAAAGCTTACACCATGCAAGAGAAAATCAGGATTCAAATAATCTTTTGTGAATGGGCCCATACCAACAAGATGATGTTTAATGGAAACAAATACATCATGCACATAGGAACACAAGACTCAAAGGCACAAAGTACAGGATGGGAGAGATCTCGCTTGGCAGCATCATATGTAAAAAGGATCCATGTCCTTTGCTTAGATACATTAACAGAGCAAGTTAATGCAAGCATTAGCATCCTATTAATGCTGGGATGCATTAAAGGAGGCATAAGAGTCAAGATCATGAGAAGAAATCATTCCACTCTAATTTGCTCTAGTCAGACCTCACCTGGAAGACTGCCTCCAGTTTTCGGCCCCACATTTCAAAGAGGACAGTGATAAGCTGGAATGAGTTCAAACCAGGGCAACAAAAATGGGTGAGAAACAAGTCCTATGAGGAACGTTATAGCCATTGTCAAGTAAGTCTGTCAGGTTAAATAAAGGACCAACTTTCTATGGTCCCTGAGGACAGGATTGGAACTAATGGGTTGAAATTGCATGGAAGCAGATTGAGGCTTCCATAGGAAAAGCTGTTCTATTCCTATTCCTAAAAGCTTCCTATTAAAGCTGTTTGGCATCGGAACAGTTTGCTGTGTGCAGTTATGGTCTCTCCTTCACCGGTGGTTTTCAAGCACTGGCCGGATGACCACCTAACATGGATACTATAGGAGGTGCCTGAATTGGGGGCTGAACTAGATTAGTCCAAGATCTTTTCCAATTCTAATGTTATTATATTCTATTTCTGTCCGATCTGGACTGTGGAACTGGCATCCTGTCATGGAGGCACCACTACACTGCCAAGCACTGATTGGTTCCCCCATGCTTATATGGGGGTGTTATCAGCATGCTACTCTATGCTACCAGTATACATGCTACACTGTTGGTGTACATATTACATTCTACACTATAGGTGTACATGTTGGTGGCACAATACATGCCAGGTACGGGGTGGTAGATTTGCCCATCCCTGGCAATTCTAAAGCTCTTCTTTCCTCCTTCCTCTTTGTGCTGGTGACATTTTAAAATTCCTCAGCCCAACTGCATAGGGTTTTGAAATCATTTTTAAATATCCCCTAGAGAAAGCAGATTGCATGCATAGTAAATTTAGTACTATTTCCTCCTCCACTACTATGTTCATACCCTCTATCCCTCAGAAAAACCTGAGTGAGGAAAGGAAAAACAAGTATTTCTTACTTGGCAATTCTTAACTTTCCAACTTCTCCTCTTCCTAAAGCTTTATTCCACTGCTGAGATAAGTATTTTGGGACCTAATGAAATAGAAGAGTAAATCAAATTATGGAACAAATGTAGAAAAAGTATTGGAAATAAAATTTTCTCTCTCAGAATTAATTTTCTTTAAGATGTGAAATAAAAGAGTTAAAAAACACACGTCACAATCCTATCCAACTTTGCAGCCAAAATTGTTCCTTTACGTTGTGATTGCTCCTTCCCCACCACAAGGGAAACCTCTGTGATTGCTCTTTCCTCACCACAGGGTGCAGTGCACATCCCATTAATACAGCTGCATCAGAGCCAGAAAGTTGGCTCAAAATATATCAAGACTGCTCTGTTACCAGGTATAAAAAGGACAGATCAGCATTAATACATAATCACATTTATTTCAAGACCAAATAATAACAGTTATACAAATTAAATGAAAAACTCCAAATATCAGTTGCAAGAAAGTTGGCATATAAGTAATTGCAATCCAACAAAATTTTTTATTGTTATAATTAAAATAAAAATTTCAAAGTTTTACAGATGAACAGAAAAATAGATATGATACCCTACCACCATTCACAACCCTGTGGCAACTAATCATTCTCAAGAATTGCTTCCAGGTCCCTATATTATTTTGTATCATACCACACTGAAAATTAGTATAGGCGTCCCTCATTATCCACTAGGGTTTTGTTCCAGAATCTTCATGTAAAAAAAAAATCAGTGGATAAAAAACTGGAAAAATAGATTTAAAGACCCACTTCCAGGTTTTTGTTCCTTCATTTCTCCTAATAGAATAAAACCTTACCTCAATATCTGCAGGGGTTTAATTTTGGGACGCCCCCGGCTAATACAAAAAATTGTGTTAAATTATTATATATTATTATACCTTTTGATATCTAGTTCAACGTGCTTTCATTGTAATGTGTCGAACCAAGTGATGGTCTATATCCTAAAGTGAAATTAAGCCCCTTGCTCTGGAGCAGTTAAGACGACTTTCCATAAGATTACACTAGAGGGTGACATAGCTGCGTGGGCCTGTAACTGCTATGGATTTTGCCTGATGTCTCGTTTCCTTCACAGACCAAAATAGGATTAAGTTTACAATCCTAGTATATATACTTACTTGGGAATGAGTCAAATTGAACACAACAGGACTTCCTTCCAAGTAGAAACACTTGGGATTATGGATAAACGCACTTTGCATCATAGAAATATATGTATTTTACATCATTGCAGTATTGAATATGTGTATTGTATATGTGTGTGGGCGCAAGTACTGCTGTATTGTATATGTGTATTGTATATATGTGTGTGCACCCACATATTGCTATATTGCACACACATATTGTATATGTGAGTGCACATAGACTGTTGTATTGAATGAACATATTGCATACATGTGTGCATATACATGTGCGCATATACAGTTATATATATCTGTGTGCATGTATTATATATGCATTCTGTATACATGTGCGTGTATTACTTATGCATATTGTATACGTGTGCGCGTGCATGTATTACATACGCATACTGTATACATTTGCGGGTGCATGTACTATATACACATACTGTATATGGGTGCGCGCGCATGTATTATATACGCATACTGTATACGTGTGTGTGTATTACATATGTATCCGGTATACGTGTGCGTGTATTATATACACATACTGTACTGTATATATGTGCACGTGCATGTATTATATATGCATACTGTATATATGCATATATACAGCATAATACAGTATATACAGTGCATATAATATATATGCACGCACATATATTATATACGCATACTGTATATATGCTCACGTGCATGTATTATATACATGTGTGTGCATTTATTGTATATGTGTACTGTATGCGTGTGCATGTATTGTATATGCATACTGCATACGTGCGCGTGCATGTATTGAATATGTGTGTGCGCATGTATTGTATATGCATACTGCATACGTGTGTGTGCACTGCATGTGCATATTGTATATGTGTGCATGTGCATGTATTGTATATGCATACTGTAGATACACGTGTGCATGTACTATATATGCATACAGTATACATGTATTGCATATGTGTGCGTGCATGTATTATGCGTACTCTATAAGTGCCCACGCATATCGCTACGGCGCAAGACAGATACCACACCTGCACAATCTCATGAGTATTATATATTTAAAGCGGCGGTTCTATAGGTTGTCGTATATTTTTGCGCGCATCTTCGATCAAGAGCCCTTTTTTGGGACGTGAACCTCTTAGGAAACCTGTATTGCTATTTGTTTATACCTATAAAAGTGGTGTATAAACCCTGTTGTTGTTCCTCCTCCTCCTCCTCCTCCTCCTAGTGTGTCTTTCTCAGTGTGACCAGCCCAGGTTGAAGGCTCAGCAGGTTCTACCAAGAAGCTCTAAGAGAGGCTTGTCCAGCTCTGTGGCCACTGAGGTGGGACTGAGCCTGGGTGGCGTAGCTGGGGGGGCGCAGGCGGCCGTTGGAGGGGGCGTGCGAGGGACCCCCCCTTCGGAGCCCGTACGGCCCCGTTTGGCCCCCTCCCCTGGCATGGCTCCGAAGGGGGGGTCCCTCGCACGCCCCCTCCAACGGCCACCTGCGCGCGCCTCCAACGGCCACCTGCGCGCGCTTCCCCCAGCTACGCCACCCAGGCCTCAGAGTGGTGTGTAGGCCGCAGCGTCGCTCACCTTCACGAGCCACATTCCGGTGTTCTGCTTGGCCCCTGTCAAGTCGAGCTCCCCCTTCTCCCCCATGATGGCGGCCTCCACTGGAGCCCCGGAATGGCAGCCACCCAAACGGGAATCAGCCGTACAACAACGTCTACGGAAGCCTACGCCGGACAAATAAGCTCCCAGAACCAAGCGCCTCCTTCTCCCTCAGGACCCAATCCTAGAAACACCTAAGATGGGTGTGTGACTCTAATGGGACTGACTTCTGAGGAGAGACCCAGCTCTGAAGCTCTCATCCTGTCCACACTTACTTAGGAGTAAGCCCCATTGGCTATAATGGGACTGACTTCTGAGGAGACCCAGCTCTGAAGCTCTCATCCTGTCCACACTTACTTAGGAGTAAGCCCCATTGGCTATAATGGGACTGACTTCTAATGGGACTGACTTCTGAGGAGAGACTGGGCTCTCAAGCTCTCATCCTGTCCACACTTACCTAGGAGTAAGCCCCATTGGCTATAATGGGACCCTCTGAAGCTCTCATCCTGTCCACACTTATCTAGGAGTCAGCCCCTTTGGCTATAATGGGACTGACTTCTGAGGAGAGACTGGGCTCTGAAGCTCTCATCCTGTCCACACTTACCTAGGAGTCAGCCCCATTGGCTATAATGGGACTGACTTCTGAGGAGAGACTGGGCTCTGAAGCTCTCATCCTGTCCACACTTACCTAGGAGTAAGCCCCACTGGCTATAATGGGACTGACTTCTGAGGAGACATGCATTGGATTGGACTGTTAGGCTACAATCCTATCCATACTTACCTGGGAGTAAAGGCCATTGACTATTGTGGGACTGTCTTCTGAGCGGACATACTAGGTTTGGGCTGTGAGGCTGTAATCTTGTCCACACTTTCCTGGGAGCAAGCCCTATTGACTCTAATGGCACTTACTCCTGGGTTGACCTGCATAGGATTGGGCTGTGAGGCTGTAATCCTGTCCACACTTTCCTGGGAGTAAGCCCTATTGACTTTAATGGCACTTACTCCTGCGTAGACATACCCAGACTTGGGCTATGAGGCTGTAATCCTGTCCACACTTACATGGAAGTAAAGCCCATTGACTCTAATAGGGCTTTCTTCTGAGAAGATATGCAGAGGATTGGGCTGTTAATCTACAATTTCTATCCATATTTATCTGGGAGTAAAGCCCATTGACTATTATGGGACTTCTGAGTAGAAATGCATAGGATTGGGCTCTGAGGCCACAATCCTGTCCACACTTACCTGGGAGTCAGCCCCATTGAATATTATGGAACTTATTTCTGTGTAGACATACATGGGATTGGCTTCTAAGGCCACAATCCTGTCCTATACTTACCTGGGAGTAAAGCCAATTGATTCTAATGGGGCTTTCTTCTGAATAGACATGCGAGGCTTGGCTACTGAGGCTGCAATCCTAGCCGTAATTAACCGGAGAGTAAAGTCCATTGACTATTGTGGGGCTTTCTTCTGAGTAGATACACATAGAATTGGGCTCTGAGCTTCAGTCCTACCCTCACGTTCCTGGGAGTAAGCCTCATTGACTATCATGGAATTCACTTCTGAACAGAAATTCCTAGGATTGCCTCTGAATTGGATTCTGCATTAGTTTTTGTGCTGCTTGTACTTGTGCGACCCACCTGCAACAACTATGATTACAATACTTAACTACAGTGGTACCTCGCTTAACAAGTGTTTCACATAACAAGCAAAAATTTTCAATAAATCTTGCTTCACATAACAAGTTTCGCTTCACTTAACAAGCAAGCACACTTGTTATGTGCATGTGGGCTATGCAGCCCTAACACTCCGCATGGAGGCTCTTTAAAAGGGCTGCTGGCCAGTGCTGCTGTCTCTAACTGCCCTCAACTTGGGGGCAGTTGCCTGGAGGTGCCAGAGGCAGCTGCCCCTAACTGCCCCCAAGTGCCCCCACCGACCACCTTGAACCTCCAGCAGCAGCCCGGGTAAGCCTCCCAGGAAAGTGTCTTTGACTGCAGCCTCTTAATTATGTCTACTCAGAAGGAAGCCCCATTGTGTTAAGTTGGGCTTACTCTCAGGAAAGTGTCTACAGGATTGCAGCCTAAGTAGACGTCATAGGATCATGCACATTGAATGCATGTTTTGAATTCAATTCCAGTGTTTTGTCATCCTTTTTACATCCAGTTAATATTTTCAAATGAATATTTTGGGGATTGTGGAACCAATCATCTGACTTTCCATTATTTCCTATGGAAAAATCTGCTTCACTTAAAGAGCGTTTCACTTAAAGAGCATGCCTCCGGAACAAATTAAGCTCTTTATGTGAGGCACCACTGTATTATAAAGCTGTATTATAAGCTGTATGATAAAGTGTTGGGTACATTACCTTGTTGCAACTTTGACAACAATCCTGCAAAGTAGTCCATTTGATGTAAGAAGGAAGAAATAAACTGACTTATTTTTTGTGTGCTCAAAAGTATACCCACCACAGCAACAACTTTACACATCTAACAAGGTGGACTCTGGCCTGGATGACCATATATCCTCTTTTTTAAAGACTTAGAGCACAACCCTAGCCATGTCTACAGTATACTCAAAAGTAAGTCCCACTGTGTTCACAGGGTCTTACTCCCAGGAAAGTGTCTTTAGGATTGCAGCCTCATACTAGAATGGCAAGTGATTTATATGTAACAGTATGTACTAGCTGTAGCCTCACAGCTATTTGAGGCTATATATGGGCTTCTATAGTCTTCTTAAGTGTAAATGGATCTACAAGCTAAAGAGCTACCGTAGCAGGCCAAATTCAGTATGGTAGTAAGGAATGTTATGCATGCATTCCTCAATGCAGTGCATATGGCTTGTGGCTGCAACAGCTTTGTTCATACTACAGTAGTTGCAATCCTAAGCACATTTGCCTCAGAGTAAGACCCATTGAACACAATGGGACTTACTTTTGAGTAAAAATGGACAGGATTGTGCTGATCATCCCCCATTATCCCAGATGGGCAGCATCCCAGGGAGCCCAAATGAGATTGGACATATAGGATCACATGAAATTTCTAGGATTCTCCTTTTGACTCATGGGCCCCCTTTTTGACTCTGGGCCAAGGTACAAATGACTGTCTCACATGGCCCTTGGTAAGGAGGAAGGATGCTTAGCATCAGAGTTGCAAAACGAAAAACTGAGCATTTTCTGTGTGTGTCCATGTCCATGTCCCCCATCCTTGAACTCCAATGTTAAGAGCAAAAAAGGGAACCAAGGTCCCTATGTAAAAAATCCAATTTTGGGCATAATCCTAACCATGTCTTCTCAAAAGTAAGCACCATTTTGCTCAATGGGTTGTACTCCCAAGAAAGTGTCTTTAGAATTGCAGCCTAAATCTTCTTAACCAGACCTTATTGGGGTCCATCAAGGACATCATCAAAATATATCACAGATTGGTAATAGTCTCATCTAGTCCGTAGGAGACCATGCAGAATCTCTCCTTCCCTTTGAAATGTGAACCCTATAAGAGCTTGGATAAAATGACAGGAAGGGGGAACTAAAAACATTGCACTGGCAGAGTGCTTCTGGCACTGAGCTGGCAGAGATGAAGCAGGATGGAGTGCAAGAGTACTCTCTGGGGATTTCTTGCCTCTGGGAGGAATGCCTATTTGCTTTCATTATGCTGTACCAGTGGGTCTAATAAATATTACAAAAGATCATTCAATATACTTTCATCTCCAAAGAAAACCAAACCATCTAATATGGCTCTTGAATCTTCCAAGCAGAAAGTCGGGTGTTCCAGCATTACAATCCCACCTTTGTATCCACATCAGGACAATGCAGTGTGCAAACTGGAGATAGGTTCGGGACCAGAATGATCTCAGGCATGTACAAATATTTTCCTTGTCACCTACTGTTTCACCCAAATCCCACATTTCTTTAATTCAGTGACATGCAAAGTGATAGAGCTTGCAATCCCAACCCCCAGTTTGCAATCCTAGTCCCCATTTAGGGTGCAATCCTAAAGACACTTTCCTGGGAGTAAGACCCATTAAATACAATGCGGCTTACTTTTGAGTAGACATGGTTAGGATTAAGCTCATAGGCTGGCACTGCTGCGGGCACAAGTCCCAGCTCAAGTCTCGTGCTGACCTCGGTTTCACCAAAGTGCACTTCTGCACTATTCGGGGGTGGGGGGGGGAGAGGGTTAGGCCAGTGCACAGACATGCGCCAGCCTTCCCATACTACCATGGATGTATTGCCCCAGCCTTAATTGATTAGTCTTGACCCACTGGAAAAATCTAGCACGGTTGGATATGATGTCCTTCCATTTTAGAGTGAGTTCTTCATGTTATTAGTTTATCTATTAATGCACTTTTATGTGTGCCACCCACAGGAGAAGGCAGCTAGGAGCAGAGCATTCTCATATGCGGCACTGCAGTTGTTGTACTCCCCCCCCCTTAATGAGTGAACTGCCCCCTTCATTGGAAGGGAAGCTTTCCAGCAGGGACTGGAAACATTTTTATTTAGATTATCATGTACAGTATGTAGTGTTGAGTTGTTGCGAGGACTTTCTGATGATTGCCTTTTCATTGATCGTGCATTGTTGCTCTTTATTCTATGCATTTTTATATTCTTATATTTTTAAATGCTGCTGCTGCTCCTTTTATGGATTTTGGCTGCTGCTTCCATCTCTTTGCAGTGTTACTGCTGGATTGTTTTTATATTCTTTTATAATTGATTTAGTGTAAGCTGCATTTCACCCATAGCAGTAAGTAAAAGGTGGAGTTTTCTTATTATTACATAAATAAATTGTATAAAATACATGCATTTATGCCCTGCAGTCTTCCTATCCATAAAGATCTCTGTTTGCATTTATTTCTTTGCCAGAGAACCCTGTGTGTTTGCGGTGGAATATGTCCAGATTACACCAAACTGGGCACTTTCTGAACAGTCTTGATTACATTGCAAAGCTTGACTGCCGAATCAATAACAAAACAAAGGTTTCTGGTGTAATGGCCAGGCCTGTATTGCCTGATTGGAAAGTGTCACAGCACTCTACATTCAGTGGTGGGCACCAGCAGGTTCGCACCTACTCTATAGAACCGGTTCTTAACAAGAGATAGTACATATAAAGTTTAAAAATAGCCATTTAAAAGTGGCTGCCAGATGGACAGAGAACCGGTTCTTAATTTCTTTGAAGCCCATCACTGTCTACACTGTGTGTGTGTTGCAAGAGGAAGTTGGCTAGAATCTATATACTGTATATGAAGTCACTGACTCACTCACTCATCAACGCCCAGCCAAGTCACTGACTCACTCACTCATCAACGCCCAGCCAAAACCGCTGGATCTAGAAGCGTGAAATTTGGGGTGGTTGTTCCTAGGCACCCACTAAGAACCGGTGTTTGGAAATGAACCCCTTTTCGAAAGGGGGTCAAAGGGGGTGCCTTGCGTTTTGCTCCCTATATATTGAAGAGTCCCTGAATGAGGGAGGTTCTGCCCCAACCCCTGGACTTAGAAGCATGAAATATGGGGAGGGTGTTCCTTCTGATGTGGAGAACCGATGTGGAGAAATTTAACCGATGTGAAGAAATATAACCCTTAAGGGGCTGAAAAGGGGTGCAATGTGTTTTTGTCCTACACTTTAACATTGAAGACTGATCAACATCCAGCTGATGAACTGGGAGGGAATTTATGGCACAAGTGATTATACAGGGGGTGATGGTGTGTGTGTGGGGGGGGATGGTGCCCATGATGCACATCGGGTGTTGCACATGAGGGATGGTGCACATGAGGGGTTGTGAACATGAGGGGTTGGTGAGCAAGGGGGATGTTGCGCATGCACGTTGATGCGCATGCGGGAATGGTGCACATGGGAGGAAGATGCATATTGGGGAATGGTGCGCATGTGGGGATGGTGCGTATGGGGGAAGTTGTACAGGGGTATTGTGCATGGGGGATGATGCACCTGGGGAGTATTGCACATGGGGGGTGTTACGCCGGGGGATGGTGCACATGAGTGGTTGGTGAGCATGGGGGATGTTGCACGTTGATGTGCATGTGGGGATGGTGGAAATGGGAGGAAGATGCACATTGGGAACGGTGCGCATGGGGGATGGTGTGCATGGGGGATGTTGTACAGGGGTATTGTGCATGGGGGGAAGATCCGCATGGGAGGTGTTGCATATAGTGTGCATGGGTGGACAGTGCCCATGAGGATATTGAACATGGGGATGATGCGCACTGGGGATGGCGTATGGGGGGAATTTTACTCCCGCAAAGTGGGTATGTTTTCACTAGTAGTATAATATAGCGACATATTATAGTCTCTGGCTTACATCCCACTTCAACCAAATGAACTTAGGCATACCACTGTTCTCTGCTTCAGTTTCCTCAAACAGCAGATAGATAATACGACTGATTTTCTTTACAAGGAATTACAGTACAAAGAATACAAGGAAAGAATGCAATAACATACATAAAATACTCTGAAGATTCTCTGTTAAGATGCAAGATTTATAATGGCTTGTTTATCATTTACGGAGCCCCATCTGCTTTTCATAAATTGAGGATATTAATGAACATGGTGAATATATGTGTCTTTTCCTAGTGCTTTGCTAATCATTTACTGATGGATTTTAAATTACGACAGGAAGGCCAAGCATTGTTGCACACAGTACCCCAAGAGAGTTCCCGTAAAAGAGCTTTCAGGTTGTTACCTGAGCAACATAATAAAATCGTATTTCCCACATTAAATAGAGGTCAATAACCAAACAGTAATGGAATTTTCAAATTGGATACTCAAATAAAATTTAGTAAAAAAAACAAAACCCCTGTATTAAACAGTTTCTCATTATCCATTTTCGATTATTAATAATGTATACCATAGGTGCAAAACAACAACCCCAAAACACTTTCATTGCCTAAATTTCAGATAAACTCTTGTTTATAACTATTCAAGCATTCTCTGGTTTAGCTCCTCAAATTGTGCTCTGTGTCAGCAGGAACCGACCTGGTTATTACACACAGGATGGAAATTGCCAGGCTATCAAATCCTTGACAGCTTGACAAGGCCAAAATTGGATATGTTTGCAAATTTCTTCCACAACAATTTATATAAGCTCCCCATTGCCCAGTTTCACCACACTTAGAAAAGAGTTATGTGGTGGATTTCATTACAGCAAAAAGTTAAAATATTAAGGGTACATTGTAATGTTCAGTCTTATAATGGAGTCTTGTTAATGTCCCATTACACACCATAGTTTAAAACCCTATTTAAAAATATCTTCATGTCACACAAGAAACTACAGTTCTTGTTCTCAGTTATCAAAACTAGCAGCCTCACTAATCGTAATTATAACCAAGAATTGAATGCTGCAAACCTAAACACATTTTTCTGTAGGTCCCATTGAATACAATAGGACTTCTGAGTAGACATGCTTAAGATTGCACTGAAAGTTGCATAAAAACCCAATAACCATAAAGTTGATAGGGGAGATGGAAAGACAGGATACTCATATTGCCAATATACAGGCATCCCCCACTGATTGGATGGGTTGGGCCCAAAGCACCATCCCCAGAGTGAAAACTGTTGAAAAGTGGAACCCAATCTTTTTTAGTCCCGAAATGTTACTTCTAATACTTCAACTAGCAATTTTCAATTAGCAAATTGCAAATGCCCCCTTTATCTTGCAGATTCCACACAAAGATTTCTGCAAATGAATTAACACCTTCTAGAATGGGATAAGACCAGGAGCTATAACATGGGGGATTTTGGCCTTCAGAACAGCAGTGTTCTAGGTTGAAAGAGGTTGAAGTGGTTGAAAGTGGTCATTTAGCTGCTCCCTTTCAGTGGCAATCCCCACATCCACACCCTTATTTTATTTAAGGAATTTATACTCTGCCAAAACAACTCTCCTCTCCTACCGATAACGATCCTTTGAGGGGTGAGGTTGAGAGTATTATCCTGAGGCCACCTAGAAAGCTTCATGACCAAAGAAGAATTTGAGTCTGGATCTTCCAGGTCTCAATCCAGCTCCAAAACCACAACACCATAAATCAAGGATTCTCCCAAACAGAACCCGGTGAGGTCCAAGGTCAAAAAGAAAATCTGACCACCATCTTTTGGTATGCACTCAGAAGCACTTTGGATGCACATGAGCCTCAAAGTGTGGTCTGTTTTTTTTTTTTTTTGAAAAAGTGTCTTTTGTGCAATGTTGATGTGCAATGTTGTGGGTGGCTCAAGCAGTAAAGACGCTGTGCCTGTTAACCAGAAGGCCAGGGTTTGATTCCCAGGTCAGCCTCACAAGACAGGGTGAGCTCCTGTCCTTAGCCCAGCTCTGCGACGCAGCTGGATCCAATCGTATGGGCTCTGCCTTTCCATTGGACTAATTCAGTGGCGTGGAGAGGGGGGATTTGCTGCTTGGGTAACAGCCTATCCTCCATAACAATCCAACCCAGGCTTTCGTGCTTCGCATGCAGCACCAAGCACGATACCATAGTCTTTCAAGACTGACGGAGACCTGCTTTTTTTGATGTCAGTGGGTCTTGAAGCAGATTTTCTCCGTGCATGTAAACCCAATGCAAGCTTCCAAGAGTGGGGCTTAAAATATTACTTTTCCTCCACTTGTTCCTATTGTTCGGAGCTTTTGTGCTGATTTCTGAGGACGCAATAACAGACGTCTCTGTGATTTTTAATTGCTTGCTAGAGAAACAAACAGCATCTGACCCATGCAGTCTGATGCATTAATAGCACTCCAGATGCCTTTTGTTCCCAACAAATCTTTTTTTCCCTCTCCCATCGTTGCTAGGGAAACCATGTGCCTGTTTCATGCTGCCTGACACCAAGTTTTGGCAGCCTTGACTGTTTTGTTCCCTTTGAGACTCACTAAAACCCCAGTCGATGCTTCAACACTCTTTTAGAGGTGATGTTTGCTTATATATTTAATCAGGAAGGAACAATTGAATCGACTAATGCAATTTCCACAGACAAAATCTGGAGCGCCAAAGGAGCATGCAAGCTCATTACTTCAATCAATTGGTTTTGCTGTGTAAATAGCTTTGTGAACGACTTTTGATATTAATGAAAAGCATTATATTGATATTAATAATATGTCAGAGACCAACTGGATATAGGTCCCTAATAACAGGTAAGGATTAACACAAGCTCTTTGTCCATATTATTTTGTGATTCTTTAGCAGGGACGATAGCTTAGGGACTTGGCATGCAAAAGTTGCAGAACCAAGTCCATATATCTCTGCAGGGTCGACCAGAGTGTGTGTGTCACCCAGTGTGCGGGCACAGTGTGTCACCCCCAGGATGTGCCGCCACCCCGTGCAACACTATGCGCACACCAAAGTTGGCACATGCACAGTCTCCTCTGCAGTCGACTTCCTCTTAAGGAGTAGCAGCCAGCTCCTCCTAAGAGAGGAGGGAATCCATGCCTCTGCGCAACCATTCGGCCTCACTAGAGAGGCTGAGCGGCAGTCAGAAGCTGCCGCTCGGCCTCCATAGCGAGGCCAAATGCCATGCAGAGGGATGCACTGCACATGTCCCAAGACTTCAGACATGCACAGTGCGTCTGCGCAGCCATTGGGCCTTGCTCCAGAGGCGAAGAAGCTGGCTCTGCCTTTGGAGCAAGGCCCAATGGGTGTGCAGAGACACACTGCGCATGTCCAAAGTCTTGGACATGCACAGTGTGTCTTTGCGCACATCGCTTCAGCCAGCCATTCCACAGCGCTTCAGCCAGCCATTCAAACTCCTCTGGTGCATCACCCCAGCAGGTGTGTCACCCGGTGCAGACCGCACCAGCCGCACCACCCTGGTGACGCAACTGTATCTCTGGTTATAAGAATTTTATCTTATAGATTTGGGAAATATTTCAGACTGAAGTCTTGTTGAGTTGCTGCTGTATGTCAACGGACGGTCTGTAAAGATCTTTTTCCTGTTCACTGCTTTGAATTGCACTAGAGAATTAAGGAAAGTGTTCTAGCCTTAGAAGAAGGCAATTATAATATTCAGTTCCACATGTCTTGGCTTTTGACATTTAAATTAACTTTATTCCTTAAATCTGCAGCTAATGGTTTCATTTTTTTTTAAATCACCAAATCTGGATTTCATCTAACTTGGATCACAAAAAATACATGTTACCATGGAAACACAAAAGAAATAAAGTACCTTGTCCATGGATGAAGGATATCCAAGGAAGAAAACAGAAATTGTGCCGCCTGTAAAAATATTATAACAGCTAAATGAGTCAGCCTTAAATGGTGCCCAAATCTTGAGTATGCTTATTTGTACCACCAACACTGTATACATAAAATGATTAATTAGATACTGAATGTAATGGTCATTCAGAAGAAACAGAAGACTACAGTTCACCTCCAACTGGGAAAGAATGGCCATATGTGAGGAGGACACTTGGGACCAAGGACTGAACACATAGCCTACAATCCTATTATGGGACCTTTTACACCGACATAGTTATGGAGCCACCTATGGGTAATGCATAGAACAATCCAGAGTAAGTGCCTCTTACGTCTTCCCGTAGCTACTCTGGATTATAGGCAGTGGTGGGCTCCAGCAGGTTCGCACCTACTCTGTAGAACCAGTTGTTAATGAGAGATAGGACATATAAAGTTTAAAAACAGCCATTTAAAAGTGGCTGCCAGGTTGGCATAGAACTGGTTGTTAATTTGAATCCCATCACTGATTATAGGGATAGTGAAAATCATGCAAAACTATGTGGAGAGGGAGCTGGCAGCAGCCAAACCCTAACTCCTTCCCAGATTCAACCCACAACTTTGGTCCACATGTACTTACACCACCTATTAAGCTCCCATCAATCTGAGTAGCAGCAAGGAAGAATGGGTAAGCCCACATCAACCCAATAAATATATTTGAGTTTTTCTTACTTGATTTTTCTCTAGCCTAAATTTACTTTCTCAGTTAACTACCTCATCCAGTGTCTTAGGAAGCTGCTATTCCTTTGTTAGAAAAGATATTAGCTCATATTAACTCTCATGTTGGGTGTTTGTCAAAGAAGAGTGGGAAGAAAGAAAAGACTCATTTAGGAGAGCTGACCTCAGAACGATTTTTTGTTTGGTAAGGAGAGGCAGTCCATGTTCTTGATTTTCTCATTATCACAGATATAACAGAGCTGGCTTTGTTAAGCCTACATGGACACATACTTGCCAAAGCTCTTCATTTCATTCACAATATGAAGTCATGTTTTGAAATCTGTGTTGAGATTCATATTAGCACTATTTTGTTTATCCATGACATAAATCACAGAAATATTTTATTCATTTCATATTCATAAACTACTTTTCTGTCTTTTGAGGATCGGGGATACAGACCAATGCATGTGGGCTGCAGTCCTAAAGACACTTTCCTAGATGTAAGACCCAGGGAGCTTACTTTTGAGTAGACATGGTTAGGATTGTGCTTGTAGTCTGCATGATCATCCATAATAGGTTAGTATTTTATTGAAATAAGGGCCACAGTGGTTCGTGGTGAAAGCCACTGTTCGACAATCTGAAGGTTGGTAGTTTGAGTCTCACGTACCACATAACAGAGTGAGCACCTGTTACTTGCCCTTCTCCTGCCAACCTAACAGACTGAAAGCATGTAAATCTGGGGTCCACAAACTATGGCCCATGGGCCCACCAGGGCCCTCAACCCGGCCCGCGGGCATTTTCAGAACCCGCGTATCTCCCCTGCCGGGGGTTGGGGGGAAACCCCAGATGCCTCAACACCAGGAGCATGAGTGGGAAGCATGCCCGCCTGTTGCCACTTCTCCGCAGCACCAGGGGTTCTCTGGCTGGTGCGCGCGCCCTTCCTGCTCAGTCGCTGCTTCCTGCTTTCTGGCTGGCATGCACACCAGCCAAGGAAACTCTGGCGCTGCAAAGAAGCAGCAACAGATGTGCCGCTTCCTGCTCAGTTGCTTGTACGCCCTTCCCTGTCACCGGCTTCCTGCTTCCCGCTTGCTTAATGAGTAAGCCCATTACTTCTGTGTAGGAATGCTGTGTAGGAATGCTTAGGATGGGGCTCTGAGGCTGCAATGCTAGCCAGACTTTCAAGCCCACTATCATGGGACTTACTTCTGTGTAGGAATGCTTAGGATGGGGCTCTGAGGCTTCAATGCTAGCCACACTTTCCTGGGAGTAAGCCTATTGACTATCATGGGACTTACTTCTGTGTAGGAATGCTTAATATGGAGGATAGACTGTTACCCAAGCAGCAAATCCCCTCTCCCCGTCACTGAAATAGTCCAATGGAATGGCAGAGCCAATGCGATTGGTTCCAGCTGCGTTGCAGGAGTTACCAGAACATGATTATACACAGTCATGAACTGCTTCCGGGACTCCGGATCCGGATTTGGCCACGAGGTTGACTCCTGAAGCCTTTCCCATAGATGGGTATAGCCACAAGACAGTGAAGGCTTGAGGTGGGAGTTTTCCTTCTCCAGACAACCCATGTTCAGTGGGATTTTGGACAGGTATTTCTGGTATGGGAGTCCCTGCCTGTAGCTACGCTACCGCCAGTATAGCCCTTGGTATCACTGGAGCACACAATCCCACCACCACGAAAAGGTACTGTCCATCAGTGGGCATTTGGATAATTAAGCAATTTATAAGAATATTAGAATACATTTTGAATACAGGTATAAGACCAACAAAAAGGGGGTTGTTCATTCTCACTGGACAATGAATGCTGGGTAGAATGATGCTGTAAGTCTTTATACCCTAGAGCAGGAGTCCTCAAACTACGGCCCGCCAGGGCCCTCAATCTGGCCAGCCAAGGCTTGCTGGCCGCCACTGGGAAAAGAGGCTTGGTGGCGGCTGCCATTTTAAATTTGGCACGCTGCTGTGTGCGCTGTGCTGTCCTGAGGGCACAGCTCCTCCCCCTCCCTGCCTCACCATTGCTGAGTGGCTGCCAGGCGAGAGCAGGCAGGGAAGGGGGAGGAGCCATCCCCTCACGACAGCACCGGGGTGGGCACCCACAATGGCAAGGGGCTGCCTGTCTGTTCGCTTGCCCGCCCACCTGCTCACCCAGCAGAAGAACTTGACTTGGATGGGGGGCTGTGCGGCTGAAGCGCCCCAGCCACAGCTTCCCTGCCTGGCTAGGGGGCTTTGATGGGGGACCGCGCAGCTGCGGCGCCCCATCCACAGCTTCCCCAGCCAGCCAGGGGGCTTGGATGGGGGACTGCGCGGCTGCAGCGCCTAATCCACAGCTACCCTGGCCAGCCAGGGGGCTTGGATGGTGGCCACAGGGCTCCCCAGGTAAGTGCCTCCCTTTCTCCCCCCGATCCCCACCAGCCTTCCAGTAAACCCACCCCCAGAAACCCCCCACTAGCCCTGCCAGTAACCCCTACCCCCAGAATCCCCACCAGCCCTGCCAGCACCCACCACCGCCGAGAAACCCCCACCAGCCCTGACAGTACCCCTCCACCCCCCAGAAACCCCCCACCATCCCTGACAGGCTTTCACCCCCCCCAAATCCCCCACCACCCCCAGAAACCCCCCACTAGCCCTGCCAGTAACCCCACCCCCCAGAAACCCCCCACTAGCCCTGCCCGTACCCACCACCCCAGAACCCCCACCAGCCCTGCCCGTACCCACCACCCCCGAGACACCCCCACCAGCCCTGACAGTACCCCTCCACCCCCCAGAAACCCCCCACCATCCCTGACAGGCCTTCACCCCCCAAAAAATCCCCCACCACCCCCAGAAACCCCCACTAGCCCTGCCAGTAACCCCACCCCCCAGAAACCCCCCATTAGCCCTGCCAGTACCCACCACCACCCAGAAACTCCCCCTATAGTCCGACCCCCGACAGTATCTGAGGGACAGTGAACCGGCCCCCTGTTTAAAAAGTTTGAGGACCCCTGCCCTAGAGCCACACACATGGCCCAGGACTTTTGAGATGATGATAACTAAAGGTTAAATGGAGAGTCAGCCTTTGTTATGTTAAATTCTTCTTTCAAACATGTGTTCTATATATAAATAAGTTATTCTATAATGTACCATTATTTCTTGTTTAATAGCACTGAACACTTATACTTCAATGTAGTTATGCATAGCTGTTAGAGAAACATGTTGCATTTGCTGTGGGAAAATCTAGTGTTCAAGTCTCTCGCTTTTTTAAAGAGAGCTTTCTTTTGGGCTTCATCAAATTGATGGATGTAGAGATCCTGGTCACGGTCAAATGGCCTCCTCTCCTGGGGCTTATTCTTCTCTTCTGTGGTTTTGCTCTTTAGTTTTTTGTGGTGTATATCCATAAGAGATTCAGACCTCTGGCACTCCTAGAAAAAGAAAGAATATGACAGCTCAAAGGTGAAATGATTTTTTAAAAACACTTAGATCTTTAGCACAAATGTTACAATCCTAAAGGCAACAAAGACTGCAATCCTAAGAGCACTTTCCTGGGAATAATGCCATTGAACTCAATGGAACTTATTTCTGAGTAGACACAAATAGGACTTCATTAAAAATCACTCTAAATAAACTTGGGGGGAGAAATTAGCACCAATTATTTTGGCTATTTAGAGCCAGCAGTTAGTCCACTCTAAAAACGAAAGAAGAATTCTAGCTCCAAATTCTGCCTCTAGTTCAAGTTCCACTTCAAATTCCAAATAAGCCTTTAGAAAAAGGAAACAAATACTCATTGGAAGCTGACAGAGGTGGCTTGGCTTTGCAAATGTTAATATTGTATGTAGCTCATACTGTATGAAGCTCACCCAGGTTTCCTTTTAAGGAAGTGACCTTTATTCAAAATTTTAATATTTTGCAGTATTTTGAGAACCCTTAATAAACCCTTAAAAGTAGGCCTCTGTCTTGAAAGACTATGGTATTGTGCTTGGCGCTGCATACAAAGCATGAAAGCCTGGGTTGGATTGTTATGGAGGATAGGCTGTTACCCAAGCAGAAAATCCCCCCTCTCCATGCCAATGAATTAGTCCAATGGAAAGGCAGAGCAAATACGATTGGACCCAGCTGGCGTCACAGAGCTGGGCTAAGGACAGGAGCCAACCCGGGAATCTTGCGGGACCGACCCGGGAATTGAACCCTTGCCTGCTGGTTAACAGGCACAGCATCTTAACCGCTTGCGCCACCCACAGCCTATATAATAAACCCATAATATATGCAAAAAGAAAATCTAATTTCATCATGAAAAAGCTCAGGATATTGCCTTTTCCAAACTTTTTATTTTTTTTAACTATATCTTGGAAAAATTGTATCTTGACAGACTCATAATAGATCGAGCAGCTGAATCCTATCTGAGATGGTGAGAATCCAGTGCTCCAAACTCAGGATTGGGCTCCCATGCCTTAGAAAAGTTGTTTTTAAAGTTTTACAGGACTTTTTGAAAATCTGCCTGGCATTCTTTGCTTTGTAATACAATGTCTTGATCAGGGAATTAAATAAACACTTCACAAGCCAAAATTTATATTTTGTACACATCATCGCACCAGAAAAAGTAGATGACATCTTTATATATATATAAGAGAAAAGTCACTCACTGACTGACTGACTGACTGACTCACTCACTGACTCATCACCGCCAAAACTGCTGGACCTAGAAGCGTGAAATTTGGGGTGGGTGTTCCTTCCGTGAGGGAGGGGTGCACTAAGAACCGGTTTTCGGAAATTCCAACCGGAAGGGGGTGAAAAGGGGCGCAACGCGTTTTCCTCCCTATACTTTGCATTGAGAATTGCTGACTCAGCAACATTCCGCCCCAACTGCTGGGCCTGAAGCATGGAATTCTGGGAGTTCCTTCTGTCACCTGAACTCCCACCAAGAACCATCTGGAGAAATTAACCCTTCAGGGGCTGAAAAGGGGGCAACGTGTTTCTGTCCTATTTTTAACATGGGAGACTGAACAACATCCAGCCAATCTGGTGCTCGGTGCCTGTGCAGTGGGGATGTGGTTTGGATGTTGTTGTGCATGGGGGGTTGACTGTGCCAAAGCCTGCTCACAACAGCCCTGTGAGGGAGGCCAGGCTGACAGGAGAGTTGAACCTGGATATTCCATGTCTCGGGGCCTGAACTTGAACCATAAACCAGTGTTTTTCAAAGTGGTGGGTCGGGACCCCCTAGGTGGTGGGTCGCGATGTTATTTCCGGGGGTCCTAGCCAGGCCTCCCCCGGTGGCCATAGAAGGAGGGGACAATTCTGGTTCCTGCGGAGGAGGCGGGGGAAGGGAGGAGGCATCCACTGCCAGGGCCCGGGAGGCGGAGGGGGCGTGCCCGGGAAGGGAGGTGTCGGCCGCTGGAAGTACCAGGGAGAGGGAGTCAGGGCTTCAACACACAGTCGCTCACAATCGACGTCTCCAAGAACGGCAGCCAATGACAGAAGGAACAGCCTCCGGAAGTGGAATGCAAGTCTCGCCCACTCGTTCGTGACGTATTAGGTATGCGCCGGAAGTGACACCACGCGGGCGGATGAAGCAATGCCCATAGAATGGCAAGGGAGGGTGATAGAACGCTCAGACTGAGTGAACGGCACTGCGCATGCGCGGCATTGCTCACTCCTTCGTTCTCTCCCCCCCACCTTCGTTCTCTAGCCATGTCTTCCACAAGGGACTTGATTGGGCCTGCGTTGCCTCCACAGTTCGCTCAAGACGCCCCCGAGGAGGACCCTGAGAGTGACGGCACCCAAGGTAGGAGCAGGGGGGAGGCTGCCTGGGGTGGACAAGCGGCCTCAGGAACTCCTGGGCACTGGGGTGGGGGGCAGGTGAGGGGTTAGCCAGAGGGACTCCTGGCCACTGGACATCCCTCCTGGGTACCAGGCACCACCAGGCAGGCTATGGACATATGGCACCACCAGGCATCACCAGGGACCAGTGGACAGCACCACACACCCAGACCTGGGTTTGGGCTGGTTCCTGGGGGTTTGGGCTGGGTGTTGATCAATGGGACCAAAACTCCTTGAGCCCCCTTTTGCCCCCTCCCAGTATGAATTTCCAAAAACCAGTTCTTAATGGATGCCTCCCATCATGGAAGGAACACCCCCCCCCCCTCAAATTTCATGCTTCTACATGCAGTGGTTTTGGCTGGGTGTTGATGAGTCAGTCAGTGAGTGACTCTTCGGTTTTGTGTGTGTGTGTGTGTATATATATATATATAGAGAGAGAGAGAGAGAGCTGACTTGCAACACTCTCTTCTGTAGGTAGATCCAGGCAAGGGAATTATCCTTGTCCGTGAGACAGCCAAATGGAAATAGCTGCAAAAAAGGGTTGCATTTTGAAGTAGTACTCATACTGTGCAGGAAATCGTACCTGTTCCATATGCTGCATGCAAAAGTCCTATGCAGTATTTATCACACTATTACCCATCCTCCTTCAGTGACATGACAACATACGTGATTCTGCTTTTAACTTTCTCACAGAAAGTTACTGAAAAGGACAAGTATTTTAAGTATCTGGGTTAACCCATAAGAAAGTACTGTAATTCCAAACAGCAGTAGCTTTATTCTCTTTTTGGCTGCATTTCTTTAGCCAAGCGCACTTGGGCTACCCTGTCTATCACTGGATCGGCCCAATTTCAAGATCGAGCAGCCCAGTTACACCGGAAAGGCTTGGGCTGGGGGAAGTTAACATAGGGTGGCCCAAGACAGAGGGACCTGGGCTGCCCTAGCTGTGCCAGCCTAGGCAGCTCAGGAGAGGCATGTTGAGAGCATGTTCAGCGTGGCCCAGAACAGTTACACTGTATCCAAAGCCTGACATGCCCTCTTCCAACCCTTCAAATTTATACCATTTCAGGAGCAGGAATAAATCTGAGTAGACTCATAGGGGTCCATGGAAAGTCAGAGTAAAATTGGAAGTGTTGGCAAGTGTTTTGAGTCCTTGGCCAGCCTAACTGCAACCCCTGCCTCACAACCTAAGGATATGGCATAACTGCAACAGCCCACCAATCTCTGTGTACAGGATAATCCTGGTCAGCCCCTGTAACAATCCCCTTGTATCCACTCTCCACCACAGATACTGCTGTACTTTTTACTGCTTACTGATCCTCAGGGATTCTTGGGCTTGCTTATAAGATGGGCACCACAGCTGTTCCTTATTCAGTGTGATCTGAGGCAGGTCTCCTCAGGAGCAAGCCCTCCCCAGGTGCCACTTGGTGCTCAGCAGCTTCCTAGTCTTCTGGATTTGACCCTTTTTTCTATTTGCAAAATATATTTTCTATTTGGGGCTGCCCACATGGGCCATTCTCAGTGCCCAAAGTCTGGATTTCACCCTTTGTTAAGATCAGTTGAAGGACTGTATCATGAACAAATTTCTGAGTAAGCCTAAACTTAGCCTGGATGTTAAGCACAAGCTAAAAAGATTTGCTGCCAGACTGAGATTTCTAGTGGATTTGATACTATAGAAGAGTCCTGCTGGATCAGGCCAAGGGCCCATTTAGGCCAGCTTTCTAAATTTCATAGTGGTCCACCGGATTGCTCTAGAAACTCAAGAAACATTTGTATCTTGTTTTTCCTTTCTTGCATCAGGCATCACCTCTAAAATTTGGATCTTGCATCTAGTAATCATGGTTCTTGACATGCAATGCACCTTATCCATAAATCTATCCAATATCTTTTTAAAAGCATCTCCTTCTGGTGCTGTCACAACATCCTGTGGCAAGGAGTTTCTCAGATCAATAAACTTTGGGAAGCAAGACTTACAGAAGCCATGTTGTTTGTCCCTCAGCAAAACTCATTCTTCTGTTTGTGTCAGTCTTGTTTGCATCTTTATGGCAGTTCTGTTGATCCTAATTAATGTTCTAGTAGTTATGTTAATTGGCTGAACACAAATTAGAAAATTTTGTGCACATGAAGTTTCCAGTGATGTAAGGCTTTAATCTGTGTTTTCAGGTCCAGCATTGCCTCCTAACTACAAAAGTAACCTGGCAAGATGTGATTGTGACAAAGAACTCACCTCTTCTCATGTATCCAGAGAAATTGATTCAGATTCTGAAGACGACCAAGATTCAAGTCCAACACCCAGGTTAGTGGATCAACATGAACATATGATTCTGCTTACAAACCATTGTTCTTCACAGCTGGGTTCTTAAATGAATAGCAGAAGTTTGTATTCTTCAGTGCTGCTTTTGGAAACACCAGTGATTTTATTGATTTAATACATGTGCTCTGTTGTTGTGCATGGACTTTTACTCCTTGGACACCTGAGGGCAGTGGTTTCGCTAAGAGAGTATGGGAAAGGTGTGAGCTGCACCGGGTAACGCACACAGAGGGAAGTTACAGTACCAATAGCAAAAATTTCTAAGAATTTTTATATTTTTGAATAATGTTAAATAATGTTATCGTGTAATATGTTAACAGGTAATTTCCATGAAGAATGCAAAGAAACTGTTCAAATACCTCTTATTCCGTCAAACATTATAGATAAAAAAACTAGCAGGAGTGGGGCAAAAATAGCATGGAACCAGTATTGCCTCCCAACTGCATAGAAGGAGGCCCATCATAGGGGTTCTGCACTGGCCGCCTGCACTGAGTGACACACTTATTTTGTGGGTAATTCCATTGCCTAAGGCCATAGTAAGGTCTTTGGGATACTTTTGCTTGGTACTTTGGTTGCAGAGGCTTATTTTGAAATGGTCAGTAACCAAATGAAACAGACTTTCCGTAATAGGGATAAGCCCTTTCCTCCCCCTTGCATTGCGGTCATACTGGGTTTCAGAGTACATCTAAAACACAGTGAGCTGCTATAGGAAAGATCTCTTGCTGTTTCCACAGGAGTGGGGCTGGTTTGGTGTTGAGTACCACTGTTGAGTGGCAACCAATGCCAACTGAAATTTGCCAGTGCATATAAACTTGGTTTAATACTGCTTGGTCCTATAGAAGGACTTCCACTCAGGTATACTGCTTGTCTGATTTAATAGTTCTGAACAAAGAGCTTTAAGTACTGCTTCTGTGGAGATCGGACACATATAGAGGTTGCAATCCTAAACACACTTTCCTGGGAGTAAGACCCATTGAACACAATGGGGCTTACTTTTGAGTAGACATGGTTAGGATTCTGCTCAGAGTATAAGATACAATTTCAGGTTTTCCTTGTATGTAATTATCTGTACTTGGTAAGTCTACCCCAATCTTGGCTTTTGTTGTGTTGGGAATTAATAATTCCATTCTTGGTATTTATAGAAAGCGGAAGAGATATCGGGATGATGATGATGGATTCTTTGGACCTGCTCTTCCTCCTGGCTTTATAAAGCAAGATGAATCACCAGAGAGGTAGTTCAAATGGATGTGTGATTGTTTAGAATTGTTTGAATGAATTTTGCAACTGAGAAACATTCTGTAGCTTTTAAATAAGTTGATCAGGAGAAGGATAGCAGAGTAGTGCAGTGCCTGAAAACTGGCCAAAGTAGTAAAAATGGCTTCCTCACTAACTAGAATTGCAAGTTGCTTCTCTAATTTATAATATACATCTACACAAAAAGAAAAGGATGTCCTTTTATGGATATTGTTTCCATAGGCTTCTCAAGACTCTGTTCCTTTAATAGAATAACTATTAAAGCAAGAATATCCAAGTTCTTTAAATGCCAGTTCACTTCTGAATTTTAGCTGTTCTAAATCTGCAGTACAATAAGGCTGCAATCCTAAAGACACTTTCCTAGGAGTATGACCCACTGAACCCAATGGGGCTTTCTTTTGAGTAGATGTGGTTAGGATTGTGCTCTAAGTTCCTGGATTACATTTGAGCCAAGCATCTACTTTGTAGGGTACCAACATGCATTTTTCACCATATTTCATAAGCATTTGGTGCTTAAATTCTCCCAGAGTTATCTGGGAGATATCTGTGGGTGTTAGAGAATCATATTATTTATCAGCAGGTAATATTATTGTATTATACCAAGATCCTCCCAGTGCAGCATTCTTTTGCAAGCACCCCAGAACCACACTTCCCAATGTTTTGCAGGTGAAGTGCCCTTGGAATCCAGAAGTGAGTGGCAGCGACATGAAATATGTCACACAATGACGTCATTGGCCATGATTTCTTGGTTCAGAGGTTAATCTCCAGTCTCCAAATTGAAGTAAGAGGACCAGGGCAGGCAGGTGTTTTGCAGTGTGTAGTTTTGCATCCTGCTGCTCCGCATGAACAGCTTGCTGCTTGTTGGAGCTCACACCATTGCAGCCTCTCTGCCAGAGCAGCAGGCAGCTTGCAACACCCTGACAAGTGTTGATGATCAGATGTTTCACAGCATCGACTTGTGTGGACTATCTCACTGTTGTGAAACCCAAGGGCTCCTACCCTCTTAAGCATAAATGAAAGAGTGGTGTGATGGAATTCCTCTTTATTCTGGAATTCTTAATTAATTAATGCTGTTCTTGCTTGTAAATACAATCCAGCTAACAGGAAGTAGTCCCCATCTGGTACACAATTGTAAAAAGGTATTTGAAGAACCACAGAAAGAAAAAGAATGGCTGCAATCCTAAAGGTTGCAATCCTGGGAGTAACACCCATTGAACACAATGGGGCTTACTTTTGAGTAGACATGGTTAGGATTGTGCTCAATATCTTAGATATACTTTGCAAATATACTGTGGTGGTAAAAGAGGAAAAAGCTTTTTTTCTTTTTCATCAGCTAAAGGGAAGTGATGCTTTATAAAGCAGCAGATGATTCTTTTGGTTTATCAAGAGTAGCTGCTGTTGCAGAGGCCAGGCTTCTTATTCTGGAACAATAGATGCCCTATGTGTGTTTGTCAGGTCAATAGAAAAAAATGTTTAACTGTGCCCCCCCCCCCCATTATTCCTGCTCCGGATATTAATATATTTTATAATCCTTGAACTGGCAATTCTTATTGGGAAGATTAGGGATATGACTATTCCTTATATTTAAAATAGGAATTTTATATGCAGGATAGGGGTATATGAGGAATATACAGTAAATCCTAAATCTAACAATCTGAGGCTGCAATCCTGGGAGTTTCCTGGGAGTAAGTAGTATTGAACACTTTGGGAATTACTTCTGAGTAGACATAATTAGGATTGCACTGCAAATGCTTTCCTTAAAATTCTGAATAAATGTCCTCTTGAACACTCCCTTGGTGATATTCATTCCACCTCAGCCCCCCTTACCCACACAAAAGGAGGAGGAAAAAGAGGAGGATAGAGTTAAAATCTGAAAACAAAAAAAAATAAGCTATCAGTTTTAAGGAACTTTATTTCCCCTAAGTTGAAGGAATGGGTTTGTTTATGTATTTTTAAACTGAATATATAGCTACAAAATTATTTCTCTCTAGCATTTCTATTCAACCAGTGCAGGAAGATTCATTCTTGTTAGTGCACGTAGCTCCATTTTACACAGAGAACTCTTTGTGATTGTGAAGAGCAGCATTTTATTAGGAATGAAATTCTTTTGTAGATAAAGCAGACATGCAAATCATCTTTATGACAGAAATGTATTTTTTAAAAAATTGATTTATTGTTTTAAGATGTTTAACTGTTTTTAAATGTACTGGATTTTATTAGTGTTATATGCATGTTGTGAGCCTCCTTGAGTCCCCTGGGAGAAAAGTGGGGTAAAAATAAAGTTGTTATTATATGAAATTGTTTTATAACCCTAATCATCATATTTTAAAAATCCCAGTAAGGTTGTAAAATATGCTTTTGTGTTCATAGTTAACATCTGATTTGCCATAGGGAGGGAGATCTATAACCTACAAGACCACTTCTTGCTGTCATAGCTTTTATTGCCCTTTTTCCTTGGACACTTTGGAGACCAATATTGATACATTGTTTGACCCATTACGTTCCTTTTAAGATCATTTTGTTGATTCCAACTGACCTAATATTTTCTTGATCTTTACTATTTATAGATATTATGTCTGAAGCTAAAGATATCTCAGAATAAGCCCCAAAGAGTCCAAGGCAGTATCCAAAATTTGGTCTGAGATGATAAAGCCCAATCTGTGTCTAAAAATATCTTGCTTGAAAAGAGGCTGACGGCGGATTCTTATGAATGGTGGGGCTTGTGGGTTATATCTGGTCACAGAGATAGTGTAATGGCTGAATGTACTAGTACAAAGAATTAGGAACTTGGCTAGTCAAGTAGGTTAAAAAAGGCTTGCCTAGGTGGGCATAATTGGATGGACTAGAACTGCTTGCAGGTGTAGGGCCTCAGCTGCCACCACTACAACTGAACTCCAACTTCCTAATAGATAAAAATCCTAAACAAAACTGGTTCTTGGACTGTTAGGCAAATGTGTTTGTAACTTATAAAATCAAGTCATTACTGCTTGTTTTTCTAACTGGAGTATAATGAATTTTTTTTCTCCTTGAGGCCTATTATAGGTCCTGCTTTACCACCTGGCTTTAAGAAACCATCGGAAGATACGGAAGAAAACGCAAGATCTTCTACATCATCAGAAGTCACAAACCTGGTGTGTATTTTAAAAAACAAACATGAAAAGTCAGAGTGGCATTTCTTAATTGTGTAGCATATTTGATCAGAGAAAACGTACTGAGGGCTTTTCAAGCAACAGGCTGAGTGTTCAGTAATTGTGGAGCAGCTCCCAAGATCCTAGTCTTATTTGAAGAGCTCTTGGCTGGTGATTGCTGTGTTATTTAATCATCACATCAGTTGTTTATAAAAGACTTGAGACACAAAATCACAGCTAAAAATACAGCTTTTGTTGCAGCACTGGTATAGATATTTTGCAAACTTTCAGAAGCCACAACTGCTTATTATCAGACAAAACATGTTCCTGGTATGTTATCAAAAATCATATGGCATAAGAGATATACAGGAAACAATAAGCAAGATATTTAGTTACTTTCAGTTGCATTCAGGCTTCATAGCAGCCTTTTTATTAAGAAAATGATTGAAGTAGAACAAAATATTTGTAGGAACTAGCAGGCTAACTATGAAATGTGTTTACTGCCCAGTGAGGGTAGAGGCTATTTCTGAAATCTCTGGCTTCTGCTATGTCTTTGGATAGCCACAAAGTGCTTTTTTCTGTATTTTAGCAATGACACATAGATTAGTGTATCTAAATCAGCCTTCTCTTTTGAAAATTGAATTCCCCCAAAATGCTTCTTAACAGTTAAAACTGAAATATACTTGCATTGAGGTTTTAAATGACTTACTTGTAAGTATCTATCTATCTACAGTATTTATATACCGCTTTTCAACTGAAAAGTTCACTAAGTTCAAGAAAATGAAAAAATTAATAGCTAATTAATAGCTAATAAACATGCATATTATTGTGCTGTACGACTGAACTATGAATTGGTAATTTATCTCTGCCACTAACTCATGGGGTGGCCTTAAGAAAGCCACTGATGGCCATATCCTATCCGTTTCCATATGGATACGGATGGATATCCATCAGTTTCCAGCACTGATGTCACTTTGCACTTCATACCACTGTAAACAGTCATGTAGCTCTTCTCAAAGTAAGGGAATATTATTTGTTATCTCATAGATGCATTGAGGTTTTATTGGTGCTGAAAAGTTGGATAGGACTGGGTCCTAAATCTTTTCTTTATCCTGCCTCCAGCCTTCCCAGTGAAGATAAGATGGATTTATTTTGCACTTGCCAGATAAGTGCAATTAAATATGAAGTAATATCTCAATTAGCATATTTGCTGTTTATGTTGATGACATTTTTTAATCTTGTGTTGAGAGAGAGGCTACAGATAGTGAAGAGGAGGAAATCATAATTGGCCCAATGCCTTCCAAGGGTCCAGTTGAATCCAGCATAAGTGCCGACATTGAACATCGATCTCGGAGAATGAAAGAGAAACTTCTTGGTCAAGAAGATGTAAGTTCAAATCATTGTTTGGGGTTCTTTTTTAATACCTTGCTTGTTTTTGTGTACATTTTTAATAAGCTCAGCTGTTTTTTCCTTAAAAATGTTGGTTGTATGGTATTGGGAAAAGATAGATGCTTCCAATTTTGTTTCATTTTTAAAGGATGGATCCAAACCAATCAAAAGAGAATCTTGGATGACAGAACTTCCACCAGAACTCAAAGGCTTTGGACTTGGCCCACGAACATTCAAAAGAAGAGCTGATGACAAATCTGGAGATAGATCCATTTGGACTGACACACCAGCTGACAGAGAAAAGAAAGCCAAAGTGAGCCTTTATCTGTTCTCGCATAGATATATATTTATATCATATTTTACAATCATGTTGGCATTTGAGAAAATACAACTCCAAGGATGACCCAATGAAAACATAATTTGTTATGTTTTCAGATTGAATGAAACAAATTGAAACTAGCACTAATCACATGGAACATGTTTCATAAGCTATTGCCTTCAAAAATCCATGCCAGAAGACATACTTGGTTCCTATCACATTACAGTAATTATAAGAATAGCAGCTTCTGATTGCACAAATCCTCCTCTATTCAATTAGAAGCAGATGTGCAATTGTAGGAGCGACTTGTCCACACTGGGATACCCAGGTCGTTTTGCATTCAAGATCCTGCCTATTGAATCCGAACTGGCACAGCATATGTCAAGTGTCTGGGTTTGCGACATTGACTCTGTTTGACCAGGTACAGGTAGCACCGATGGTTAGTACTGCAGCTTCAGTGCAAAGGATGCACCCAACCAAGAACTTTTAGGATGGATGGTGTTGGGGTCGCATTCTCAAAATTATAAAATTTGATATTGAACAAAGTTCATTTGTCTTGCTTCTTTCACCTTGCTTTTCATGGAGTGCCATAGTACTGATTGTGGAATACATCCCCTTGTCATATCTTAGTCATAGGCTCAGACTGTAACACAGTCTGACTTATCTGGAATAAGTCAGAAAATAATGCTGATGCCTTTAGGTATAGGTTAGCCAATCTGCACTTGTGCAGTCGACATAGCTATATAGAGCAGTGGTTCTCAAACTCCCCACAACCCCCAGACTCTGGCAGTGCTTCTGATAAGTTTAAAATAGCTCTGCCTCTTACACCCCTTAAAAGGAGCAGGTATCTTTACACAAACAGGGGGATCAGGACTCCCAATTGGAGTAGCACTGGTATAGAGTATGAACAGTTACCTTCCCATGAGAGAAAGATGATACCATTTGGAAAAATGGGTAGCCCGCCCCCCTTTTTCGTAGTCGGGTCTTGGTCTCTGATCAGGTGGTGACTCCTTCCGGGGGGCATCTTCTCCCATGAGAATCAGAGCTAACTATCTGTGATGCCCAAAATTCAATTCATTATTGTAGCTTGCTCCCTGCTGATTTAAAATATAAATTTTCTTTTGTGCAGTTAAGGAATCAGTCTTTTCTTATTCATCAGGATATGCAAGATGCAAAGAAGTCAGTCAGTAAAGGTGAAACTGAAATTCTGCTGTCAGAGAGAGACAAGAGACTGGCTGAGCAGGTGTCCACATACAACGTACGTATTAATTCCCTCCCCTTCTTTTATCTGTATCAGTAGTGATTCATGTGGGGATATTTTTCGTGCCCAGACCTCTTGTCTTGAAGTCATGCTTATGCGCTTAGAAGGTTTCCAAAGCAGCATAGTAGAGTATGGGTGTAATCTAATTATATGCAATTTATTTATATGTGATTTTGGGTGCAATCCTAAGCATGTCTACTCAGAAGCAAGTTCCATTCCGTTCTATGGGAACTACTCTCAGGAATGTATGTTTCGTTTTGCAGCCTTTGTCTCAAAACAAATTAGATTGGCTGTTTAAACTGAAAGATAACCATCCCTCAAGTAGCTATTGATGGCTTAAAGGCAGGCTGCTTACCATGGCAATGTGGCAGGCAATTCAACTTGTTGAGAAATGTTCATAGAAGTCAGCTTTGGGGTCAGATTACAGGTGTTGAGGCAGAGTCCCTCCCTTCCCCCCAGTTATAGCACTTCTAATTGCTGCCTCTGAGCTGAAAATAAACGTTTAAAGCCACTTGCAAGGGAAATTGATTCATTGCCTGCCTTGTTGCATGGTCACTAATTGCCTTTGAATAACACAAATAATGACAGTATTCACGGAGGTTCTTGGAACCAAATGTAAAGAAAGGAGGAGGGGGGTTCAACGTGTAGTTGTTTTTAAGTCTCTGGGAACTTCTATACATTCTTGTGTTCATTGGCAAACCTTTGATCTTATTGGCAAACATACGTTCTCATAAATATGTTTTTGTTTCAAACACACACACATGCACACGCACGTACGTAATGCAACTATAGAAAGCCAAATAATTGGTGTTAATTTCTCCCCCCAAGTTTATTTAGAATGATTTTTAGTGAAGTCCTATTTGTGTCTACTCAGAAATAAGTTCCATTGAGTTCAATGGCATTACTCCCAGGAAAGTGCTCTTAGAATTGCAGTCTTTGTTGCCTTTAGGATTGTAACATTTGTGCTAAAGATCTAAGTGTTTTTTAAAAACATTTCACCTTTGAGCTGTCATATTCTTTCTTTTTCTAGGAGTGCCAGAGGTCTGAATCTCTTATGGATATACACCACAAAAAACTAAAGAGCAAAACCACAGAAGAGAAGAATAAGCCCCAGGAGAGGAGGCCATTTGACCGTGACCAGGATCTCCACGTCCATCAATTTGATGAAGCCCAAAAGAAAGCTCTCTTAAAGAAAGCGAGAGACTTGAACACTAGATTTTCCCACAGCAAATGCAACATGTTTCTCTAACAGCTATGCATAACTGTATTGAAGTATAAGTGTTCAGTGCTATTAAACAAGAAGTAATGGTACATTATAGAATAACTTATTTATATATAGAACACGTTTGAAAGAAATCATTTTCTTCAGCTCTGAAGTTCACAGTCTGGGTGTGAGTCTTTTGCATGATGTTGTATTAGACACTCACAATGAAATAACTAAAATCTGCATAAACGGATCACCTGAAAACAATACTGAAATTAAAATACCTGTAATAAATATGCAAGCAAGTTCCTGTAGGCACTCCCGTAAATAAATAAGAATAAATAAATGAGAAATAAAGAAGTAGAAATTATAGATAACTTTCAATCTACTCCATTATTGTCAACTAGGATTTCATTCCAGAAATTCTCATGGATTAAAAAAATTGTGTACGTTTTAAAAAAAATTGAAAAATAGGTTTAAAGACCCGCTTCCAGGTGTCTTGTTCCTCTATTGCACCTAATTCAATAAGGTAGTGCCTCAATATCTGCAAAGGTTTGATTCTGGGACTGAAAAGTGGAATTGATTGCTTGCATGACTACAACAGTAGAAAAGCAGTTTTTTACAAAAGCAGAAAAGTGATTTCCAGTGGCTTTACATATTAAGTCAAATCCTTGTATTAAAAATCAGTGTATAACTAGTTTGGACCTATACTCTTAATTCTGAGTTCATGGAAGATTATTGAAGATAACCACATTTCTGTTAAGACAGAAGGATGAATGACCAGTTAAAGCAGGTTATTTTTTGCCTTGAGTGTTTGCATTTTACAGCAAGCATCTTCTTTCTGAAGGAATGGAGATACCTTTTGCTCCTAAGGCTGTGCCCTCCACTGGTGGTGGTACACAGGCAGGTAGAAGGAGAAATTTTGAGGATCTCCCATCACTTCATTCCTCCAGCACAGAAACTGCATTTCTTCCCCTTCTCCCTGATATACACATGCAGCCTTTCCCATGATGCAGGTCTCTGTATTTGACATTAGCAAACTACTGGGATTAGGATGTCATGACGCTGAATTTCTGCCAGTCATGTATATGGATTTGGGCCAGGCACTACAGGGGCCTCATGAGGAAACCTCCATCCCTGTTACTACTAAATGGTTCACAGCCAAGACACACTGAGCACAATCTGAACCATGTCTACTCAAAAGTAAGCCCTTGTGTTCAATGGGTCTTACTCCCAAGAAAGTGTCTTTAGGATTCCAGCCATTCTTTCTAAACAAAGGGTGTGTTCAGGAGAGCATTTATTCAGAATTTTAAGAAAACTATTTTATTTAATTTTTTTTAATTTATAACCTGCCTTTCTTCCTAACGGAAGGAAAAACAACAATAAAACACCATTAAAAGTAGATAATAATAAATAGAGGTTAAAACACAATTAAAATACAGGATTTCCAATGCAATCCTAATTATGTCTACTCAGAAGTAATTCCCATTGTGTTCAATACTACTTACTCTCAGGAAAGTGTGTTTAGGATTGTAGCCTGTTAGACTTAGGATTTACTGTATATTCCTTACATATTTTACATATAAAGATTCAAGGATTAAAATATATTAATAGAGCAGGAATAATGGGGGGCACTTTTTCTATTGACCTGACAAACACAGATAGGCTGCAATCCTAAAGACACTTTCCTGGGAGTAAGACCCATTGAACACAATGGGGCTTACTTTTGTGTAGACCTTGTTAGGATTGTGCTCTAAATGACTTGTTATTAAATTTTAGGCCGCAATCCTAAAGACACTTTCCTGGGAGTAAGACCCACTGAACGCAATGGGGCTTACTTTTGAGTAAACCTGTTTCGGTTTGTGCTCTAAGTCTAAGGCATCATCTCCCCTCTAGCTGCTGAAGGAGAACAGAGGTAGAGACGGGAGGGGGAGGGAAGGAGGGAGGAGGATCGCGCATGCGCAGTTCCGTTCATTCAGCCTGAGCGTTCCATGACCTACTTGCCATTCTAAGGGCAAGGCTTCATCACCCCGCGTGACCTCACTTCCGCCGCACACCTTATACGTTGCCGGCGGGAGGGCGGGACTTGCGTTCAACTTCCGGAGGATGTTCCTTCTGCCATTGGCTGCCCTTGTTGGAAACGTAATATGTAGGCGACTCTTCGCACGTGTGTTGAAGCCATGGCTGCTTCTCCCTGGTACTTCCAGCAGCCGCCTCCTCCCTTCCCAGACTGGGGGTACTGGACCCCGCCGCCTCCTGGGCCCTGGCAGTGGCCGCCGCCCCCCTTCCCCCCTCCCTTCTCTCCGCCTTCCCCCCAGGAAACAGGTTTGTCCCCTACTTCCATGGCCATTGGGGCGGAGCCTGGCGGGGACACCCCTGGAATGACGTCACGACCCACCCACAAGGGGTCCCGACCCACCACTTTGAAGAACACTGGTTTTGTGCTTCAGGTTTATGCCCCAAGAAATGGAATATCCAGGTTCAACTCCCCACAACCCCTGAGTAGAACTGGAGCCAGTCGCCCACTCTCAGCCTGGCCTCCCTGGCAGGGCTGTTGTGAGGAGAGCAGGGGGAGGAAGGCTTTGGCCCAGTTGCCCACTCTCAGCCTGGCCTCCCTGGTAGGGCTGTTGTGAGGAGAGCAGGGGGAGGAAGGCTTTGGCCCAGTCACCCACTCTCAGCCTGGCCTCCCTGGCAGGGCTGTTGTGAGGAGAGCAGAGGGAGGAAGGCTTTGGCCCAGTCGCCCACTCTCAGCCTGGCCTCCCTGGCAGGGCTGTTGTGAGGAGAGCAGGGGGAGGAAGGCTTTGGCCCAGTTGCCCACTCTCAGCCTGGCCTCCCTGGCAGGGCTGTTGTGAGGAGAGCAGAGGGAGGAAGGCTTTGGCCCAGTCGCCCACTCTCAGCCTGGCCTCCCTGGCAGGGCTGTTGTGAGGAGAGCAGGGGGAGGAAGGCTTTGGCCCAGTCGCCCACTCTCAGCCTGGCCTCCGTGGCAGGGCTGTTGTGAGGAGAGCAGGGGGAGGAAGGATTTGGCCCAGTCGCCCACTCTCAGCCTGGCCTCCATGGCAGGGCTGTTGTGAGGAAGGCTTTGGCCCAGTCGCCCACTCTCAGCCTGGCCTCCATGGCAGGGCTGTTGTGAAGAGAGCAGGGGGAGGAAGGCTTTGGCCCAGTTGCCCACTCTCAGCCTGGCCTCCCTGGCAGGGCTGTTGTGAGGAGAGCAGGGGGAGGAAGACTTTGGCCCAGTCGCCCACACTCAGCCTGGCCTCCCTGGCAGGGCTGTTGTGAGGAGAGCAGGGGGAGGAAGGCTTTGGCCCAGTCGCCCACTCTCAGCCTGGCCTCCCTGGCAGGGCTGTTGTGAGGAGAGCAGGTGGGAGGAAGGCTTTGGCCCAGTCGCCCACTCTCAGCCTGGCCTCCCTGGCAGGGCTGTTGTGAGGAGAGCAGGGGGTGGAAGGCTTTGGCCCAGTCACCCACTCTCAGCCTGGCCTCCCTGGCAGGGCTGTTGTGAGGAGAGCAGGTGGGAGGAAGGCTTTGGCCCAGTCGCCCACTCTCAGCCTGGCCTCCCTGGCAGGGCTGTTGTGAGGAGAGCAGGGGGAGGAAGGCTTTGGCCCAGTCGCCCACTCTCAGCCTGGCCTCCCTGGCAGGGCTGTTGTGAGGAGAGCAGGGGGAGGAAGGCTTTGGCCCAGTCGCCCACTCTCAGCCTGGCCTCCCTGGCAGGGCTGTTGTGAGGAGAGCAGGAAGGCTTTGGCCCAGTCACCCACTCTCAGCCTGGCCTCCATGGCAGGGCTGTTGTGAGGAGAGCAGGGGGAGGAAGGCTTTGGCCCAGTCGCCCACTCTCAGCCTGACCTCCCTGGCAGGGCTGTTGTGAGGAGAGCAGGGAGGAAGGCTTTGGCCCAGTCACCCACTCTCAGCCTGGCCTCCCTGGCAGGGCTGTTGTGAGGAGAGCAGGGGGTGGAAGGCTTTGGCCCAGTCACCCACTCTCAGCCTGATCTCCCTGGCAGGGCTGTTGTGAGGAGAGCAGGGGGAGGATGACTTTGGCCCAGTCACCCACTCTCAGCCTGGCCTCCCTGGCAGGGCTGTTGAGAGGAGAGCAGGGGGAGGAAGGCTTTGGCCCAGTCACCCACTCTCAGCCTGGCCTCCCTGGCAGGGCTGTTGAGAGGAGAGCAGGGGGAGGAAGGCTTTGGCCCAGTCACCCACTCTCAGCCTGGCCTCTCTGGCAGGGCTGTTGTGAGGAGAGCAGGGGGAGGAAGGCTTTGGCCCAGTCGCCCACTCTCAGCCTGGCCTCCATGGCAGGGCTGTTGTGAGGAAGGCTTTGGCCCAGTCGCCCACTCTCAGCCTGGCCTCCATGGCAGGGCTGTTGTGAAGAGAGCAGGGGGAGGAAGGCTTTGGCCCAGTTGCCCACTCTCAGCCTGGCCTCCCTGGCAGGGCTGTTGTGAGGAGAGCAGGGGGAGGAAGACTTTGGCCCAGTCGCCCACTCTCAGCCTGGCCTCCCTCACTGGGGTGTTGTGAGGAGAGCAGGAGGGATGCAGGAACATGCAATGTTCAGTCATATAGGGGGACCCATGTATAACTGTTCTGTGGCCTCCTGCCCATGTCCCAGTTGATTCCCACCCTGGGTTAAAACACTTTCTTCTGGTACTTTATGGAAGAACCGTATTATAGTTTGCATCTTGTAGTTAATCATTTTCCTTTTGGGATGAAATCTTTTTCATATAGTTACAGTCATTGTATTTGTTTTTTAATTTAAGGAGAGAATCAACATTTTAATGGCTGGCATGTGGACCAAAATGTCCGAAACTCTCGAGGCAGAAACAATAAGCAGAAGGTAGGTAATTTAGATTTTGCTGCTATTTACTTGTGTGTCATAATTTTTTCTTATTTTTGCTGTCTTGGAAATTTGCAGTATTAATATTATTACAGTATTTATGTAATTTGAAAGTAGGGTCTTGGAGTTTGACTGGGTTCAATTTCTGGATTATCAGTGTGCTAAGGAGCTTTTCACACCTTAAGCCAATGTCAAAGAATGTTCAGATTACTTCACAATCACATTCATTTCACACACTTGCAAGGTAAAGTTCAAAATCCTACAAGCTCAGCTGTAGCAGCATGTGGATCATGAACCACCAGATGTACAAACCTCACCTGGTTTCTGGAGAGGCCGAGGAACAAGATCACATTGCCAATATTCACTGGATTATGGAGAAAGGAAGGAAGAAAAATTATGGGGAAAGCAAAAACTCCTGCTTCATTGACGCTGCTAAAGCCTTTGACTGTGTGCATCACAACAAATTGTGGCAAGTTCTTAAGGAGATGTGAGTTCCAGTTAACTTTATTAGTCTCTTGAGAAACTTATATGTGTGTCAAGAAGCAAGAGTTAGAACCCGTTATGGAACAACAGAGCGGTTTAAAATTGGGAAAGGAGTGCGACAAAGCTGTATATTGTCACCTTGTTAATTTAATTTGTATGGAGAGTACATTATGAGAAAGGATGGACTGCATGAATCACAAGCCAGAATAAAGATATCTCAGATAAATATCGTGACCTCAGATACGCAGATGATACCACTCTAATGGCAGAAAGCGAGGAGGAACTAATGAACCTGGAGGAAAAATTCAAATTTGGCTTAAAACTTAACATTAAAAAAACCCATGATCTTTGCTTCTAGTCCCTTTAATTCATGGCAAATAGAAGGGGAATAAATGTGTTATAATAATAAATATAATAAATGTATTATAATACATTATAATACAGTGTTTTGTCATTATTTTTACATGCAGTTAATATGTTTATGTGAATAATTTTGGGTTGTGGAACCAATCATCTGAGTTTCCATTATTTCCTATTGGAAAATCAGCTTTGTATAAATAACACTTTGTAAGACATATATGCTTCTGGAACAAATTATGTTTGTCTTAGAAGGCACCACTGTATAAGAATATAAGAAGAGTCTCCACTGGATCAGGTCCAAAGAACTATCTAGTCCAGCTTACTGTATCATACAGCAGCCCACCAAATGCCTCCGGCTGCGCATATGGCACCTGCATCCACATGCCCTCCTCTGCATCTGGGAAGGTTAAATAATGTGGTTATAAAGTCACTTAGAGATTTAAATATAATGTTCATGTAAATTGTCAATTATTTAGCACCTGATATTAGATCTATCACCTTTTTTATCCTTTGGATGATCCCTGGACACCATCTGTGATGTTCATAGTAAATAGCCATTATTTCATCCAAGATATTTTTGTAAATAGCCATTATTTCATCCAAGACGTTAATTCATCCAAGATATTTTTAAGTTGATTTCCATCTCCTTCCTGCTTGCAGAACAAGAAGAGAAAAGAACCGGTTTATACTCACTATTGTGATACATGTGATCGTGGCTTTAAAAACAAGGAGAAATACGAGGAACATCTCTCTCAGCACAGACAGGTGTGCTATAAGGGCTAAATTTTGTATGAGTCTGGTAATCTGTGTTTAATACTCCTTCAGTTGTGGTGAGAACTTAGAGGGATCTCACACATTGCCTCATCAGATTGCGTGCAATGGCAGAATTGTCCATGAGTAAAGCATTTCAATTTTCTTTTTATTATATACAGTATTAGTCTAGAAATTTCCTGAAAAGTAAAGTCAGTTGGAAGGTCTTGAACGCATGTTTCTGAAAATTAGTAGAGATGAAAGAGTAATTGGCCTTGACTAGTTGTAGCTGGGTTGATTATCCCTACAATCCAGAGTAACTACAGGAGCACATAAGAGAGACTTACATTGACGTAGTTACAGCACCGCCTAGTGAAAACCTATGGGAAATTCATATTGCAATCCAGATTTCACAAGACTTCCTGTAACATCATTATAGAGACTGGACGAATAGGTTGGCATGAAGACCTCTGATATTACAGAAAGACCACACTTAGGCTTGGATCATAAAACTGATTTCACTGGAAGAGCAATAAAAGTCTCCCAGTCCTGTTAAAGATGGCTAGTGCTGTTAAAGGGTAGTATCTTTAAATGAATAACTCAAAAAACATAAACGCAATGAAGAAAAAACCTATGAGTTTTTTATGGAAAAAAAGTTGGGATATCAAATAAATAATAAAAACACAAAAGTGAGTAGAGTTGCAAAGAGTGCAGGGCAACTGAAAAACACATTGGATACCAATTTGTGTAGCAATAAAGAGGGTAGCATTCTATAAGCACAGATGCAATTGATGATGAACTGTAATTATTGGCTTAATGCAGTTATGTGAACTACCTTCTTTTGCTACTAAAATTCTTTCTCAGAAATAATTATCTGCTATATAGCCCTTGTTTTTCAAGACTTACATGTGCAGAAAGTATCTGAACAAAGCAACTTGCCAAAATTTGCTGGGCCAGCAATTACCGTCTATAATAATTTTTTTTCTATTTGTGGGCTCTGTTCCTTTTTCCCTTGTTGCTTCTCCCTTGTTCCCTTGTTGCAAGTGTTCATAGTGACAAGTCCTGACAGTGCAATCTACTCAAAAGTAAGAGCACAATCCTAACCATCTCCACTCAGAAGTAAGCCCCATTGTGTTCAGTGGGTCTTACTCCCAGGAAAGTGTCCTTACGATTGCAGCCTTACCCTACAATCCAGAGTAACTATGGGAGCATGTAAGAGACATTACATGCACATGTAGTTACTTCACCACCTAATGAAAACCTATGGGAAATTCTTATTGCAATCCAGAGCAAATTGTTCTTACACCAGAGCAAGGACTCCCCGTAGTTACTTTGGATTGCACCCTTAGTCTCATTGTATTCAATAGTACTTACACCCAAGGAAGTGAGGTTAGGATTGCAGCCTTAGATTCAATGTAATGTAATTTCAAAAATTCTATCTTTTTTTAGTGTACTGAAGATGGCTGTAATTTTAGTGCACATGAAAAATTGGTTCAAATCCATTGGAAGAATGTAAGTTGTCATTTTATCTTTATTTCATGTGAAGTAATGTTCCACTTTTTATTTCTTGCACTTTTTATTTTGGTGTATTATTTTCTTTTTTCTGAGGGCTTCTTAGAGCGATCTTAGATCCAGAAAAGGTACTATATGACCTGTCTTGCTGGTATTTCTGTTAGTCATTTGGGATGCTTTGATTTTTTTTAAAAAAATTGAATCTTTCATGTTGTGCGTTTGGATGCAGTTATTTGCCATGAATGACCATGTGAATGGTTGTGTATAAACCTCACCAGTATAAATCTGTGGATTCATACATGAATTAAATTAAATATTGGTTATCAGATTTTATCCCTGCCACTCCCTAGCCTCTGGTTCAGAATCTTATTATCCCTTGAATCGGTGTACAAGTATAGTGTGATGATTGTGTGAAGTTCTGATTTGTTTTACAAAGTCTATTTTAAACAGTGTTGAATTACCTCTCCTATATTATCTCTTTTTCCTCTCATCCCAACCATTTAGCAGACAAAATATTCTATTTCTTCCATCTTCAGCAGTCCATGGCTGATTACGTTGACTTTAATATGTATAGACCTTGTCTCTGTGCTCACGAATTTACTAGTTCTTTTACAATGCACTTATTAGAACATGTATGTTCTTATTAGGACTGTATGAGATTCTTAAATGGTTTCTCATCCAGTAACTCACCTGATTAACGTCACCACAGTTGCTATGCACTGCAGTGTCTTCAGGCTGTCTCTTGGACACGTAAACTCATGGAATGGAAATAGTAGTAATAAATGATTGCTGCTTTGTGCAGTTTGTCAAAATTAGTTCTTAAATGACAGCTAAAGCCTATAATGTATTACATAGTCTTTAAAACACTTTCTCCCTAGATGCATTCACCTGGTGCCAGAAAAATCAAGTTAGATACCCCAGAGGAAATTGCTAAATGGAGAGAAGAAAGAAGAAAGTGAGTAAATAAAATTAAATATTTTTAATATTTTTTCTAGTTAAATATTTCTTCGTACTCAGAATTTACTGATCAGATTGCAAAGCTGACGAAATAAGAATGATGTTTAGTCTTAGCTGTGACAGCAACAAAATATTCCTTAAGCGTGATTCATAGTGTATAGGGAAGAACTAACTCTAAGAATGAGGGAACCTATGATCCAGTGGCCCATTTGGGATCTCTGAGAGATCAGCCCTGTTAAGATGTATACCAGTCCTTAGCAGAGGAAGGTTGTTTTGCTCATGGCTGTTTCCAGTTTCCTATGCTGAAATCAAGTGCAGACTCTCCCCAGTCCGGTCTGGTTTCCCTCTGCTACCTGACCTGCTTTACAGGCTGTTACAGCTGATTGGTTCTGAGTGTAAATAAGATAAGAGATGCAAAGCCCTGCAGCCCCATTGAAGTATTAGTTTGTAAGGCTTTGTGTATCCATTTCTCTAGAAACTTTCCAACTTTGGCAAATATTGCAAAGAAGAAAGCAATACAAATGGAGAAAGAGCAAAGGGGAGAGGTCCTTAGAACGATGCAGTTTGGGTAAGTTTGTTAATTTGATGCTCACATTGTTCTGGAGCATTGTAAGTATAAATATATTGTACAAGGGCAAGAACTCATAATGCTTCTCTTTTGCTGTGTGATGGTGATAATAAATATTTATATGGTGCTTTTCAACAAAAAGTAACTCAGGAACCAACTTGCACTGAAGATAAATCAATAAATGGTTCACAAGCTAGAAATGATGCAGAAGAGGCACCAGCAACAGCTGCTGGAAAAGACATTACACTGAAGTAAAGAGGGACAGATGCTGTCACTGAAATGTAATAGGGCACTATTTTAAAAGGTATCTGTTTGCCCAGTTAGCTGAGGTTAGTTTTATTTATTATTTATGAATGTGTCTGTATATCACCTTTCCTTCACCTCACAGTGCTCTTCAGGTATTACTCAAAGTGTTTCTAATAAGACTCACCAGACTTCCTATACCTAATAAGGGACTTTACAGTTTTGTTCCAGGTAAAGGGAGTTCTTAAATCTCCAGCTAGCATCCTCACACAATGGTGTAGCCAACTTCCTTTTAGCACAGCAAGTTTTCCATGAAAATGTTTTAATAACGTGTGTGGGCCCTGCCTTTTCCAAACAAAGGGTGCAATCCGGAGTCGGAGCAGTGCAGGGTTGCCAGAAGACCAGACTTTCCTGGAGAAATTAGGTAAAAAGGGAGGTTTGCTGGAAAGGAGAAAACCCCACCCCTTTCTCTGGGATTTCCCCAGCTTTTTTTATGCTGCGTGCAGCTGTATGCAGCTCTGGGGATTCCCACAATTTGAAAATGTTGTAGGTGCAATTAACGTTAAAACATGTAGGTGTTGTATAGGTTCATGAATGCATCACCTATTTGCACAGGAGTTAGGACTGAGCATATAAATGAGCCATATAAGATGTGTGTGAAGAGCTAAAATGTGTCATTGCAGAGGCTTGAAAAATCATGAGATGTTTTGCTTCTTTCTTTTTCAGCAAGATGAAGGGAATGTGGAAACCGTCTCAAGATGAGAATTCTAGGCAGCATGGAAAAATAAGACGGCAGAAAAATCGTTTCTGGAACAAATCTAAGAGCATGAATCGTAATGAAACTGCAGTTGCCCCAGGTTCTGACAAGCATAGAATGGAGAAGGAAGCTGGAGAAACACAATCTGTTAAAGATGTAGATCCTCTTAGCATGCTGGCCAATGGAGATCCTGGTAAGAGGAATATGACTGAAGGTAAAGGTAGGAGAGAAAGAACAAATGTGGGGGTGAATAACAGTGGAGGGTTGAAAACAAGCAACACCTTTTTTCTGCCCTCCCTCTCTTTCCACCTAGCACTTGCCAACTTCAATTTGTTTACAAACAGCATTAAACCACATTTCAGCCACAAATACTGGAAGACTTTTACCTGGCAGGCACAGTCTATTTGACTTACTGTTGTCCTACATTTGCAAAGGGGTATTTTGTTGTGTACTCCACTTTTTCCCACGCAGTACTAATAAGTAAAGAACTTAAACGTGTTCTTGTTGAGGAGAATTTCATTCCTTTGAGAATCTACAACGTTGAAGTGCTGCTGGTTGAGATGCATTTTGTTATCATGAGAATTTCATCTCAAAACAAATTTAAAACTGATTAGTTTTGATTATCAAAACTAATTATAGTTTTGATTATAATTAAGGCTTATTTCCATGATAAATGTGGAAGCTGGAAAACATCTGATGCGCCCATGTCAGGCAGGTATTTTTTGAACACAATATGCATTATCCTTTTTTATATAGTTACAAAAATATTTTAGCTATGGTAGACACACTGAATGTTGAATGAAATGTCATGTTTGAGTTCAAAGTGATATCTATTGAGAGCACACTTATGGGGTGGGGGGAGGGAGGTCTCACATTGTCATCTATAGTTCAATGAGATGTCCAGACATTAAAGAAGACATTATCATTCTAGCAGTTTCTCAGAATGATAATATAAATATGTATGCATGTGTAAAATGCAAACAGTATGGAAGGTTATCAGTCCTTCCCATGTTCAGGGTGGCACTCATTCCGGTTCTCCATGTTGATACCTCAGCCCCTGCACCCAAAAGCTAAAGGACAGTAAGGTCTGTCCTTTCCTTATTTTGGATAAACTCATCCAATTTATATGTTTCACTTAGAGTGAGCTACATTTAATTTTTCAGGACTTTGCAGTTTTGAGTTTTATGGTGACAGGATTAATGAGATGGATCCATATCCATTTGCGAGTAGTGGAACATGGTTGCAGATTTCTTTGAGGAGCAAGTAGCCCAGCAGGGTACAGAGGAATAAACTGTGTAAAGGTGAGATCTATTTGTAGGCCCTACTTTCTCCTCTTGCTAATAAGTAACACTTACTTTTGTCTTTCCTCAGATTCAGACAAAGAAGGAGATACAAAAGATGCAGCTTTGGGAATGACTGTCATTCCAAAGCAGGTGACCTCAGCTCTGAGCTCACTGGTGGCCAACTATGGCAGCTTGTCAGAAAGTGAGAGTGAGCCAGATGGTAAGTAGAGCTCTACAGTTTTTACCCCAATGTAGATGACAAGCACAGTAAATAACAACTTGAAAGAGCTGCATGCAGGGTAAATATACGTGCCCCTTTTCCAAGATATGTCCTTTTAGAAATCCTTATGTCCTGGAAAAAATCTGTCCTCCTTTTCCTTGTGAGCAGGCAGCATGTAGCCCACTTTAATGAATAAATTGTATGTAATAAATTATATGTAGGGACCTGCAAAAGGTGAGGATATTTTTTCCTGACAAAGATATTTTTCCTGACAAAGGGATGCTGTCCTTTGTCAGGAAAATAATCTCATCTTTTTCAGGTCCCTAATTATATGTAATACAGTAGTTTTAAATTTAGTAATAAATATAGTGTTTAATCACATGAAAGCAATATATATGAATGTGTTTAGCTTTTATTTTGTCATGTCTTACAATTCTTCTTGGATGTCCTACATTTTTGGCGAGGCTTGACTTTTTAAATTAAAACATCTGGTCACCATGACTATATGGGGGTGTTGAATTCTCAGAAACAGTAGCTTGAGATAGGTACTACTCGGTACAGTAACTACTAGGTACAGTAAATAGAAATTAATTTAGAAGTAATGTAAGAAATTAATGCCATTTGACATTCATTTTTCTGTGATATAGTTTGCTTCTTAGGTGACATTTTGTATCCACAATTGTAGATGGTTGTGTTTCATTATAAGACAAATCCCTCATTCAGCACAAGGTACTGATTTATTTACAGATAAATACAAATGATCAAAGGTGACTATCAAACATCACCAAAGTTAGAGTCCTGTCATCTGGTGGTAAAAGATAATCCTCACTTCCAGAAGTTCCTCTTCTGGCTGGCCAGTTACAACATTGTTCAGATCAAAAATTGTAGGTGACAAATCTATAGCAACATTTGTATAGCAGAAACAATTGCTTTTTATCAACAAAAGAAGTTACATATGAAGCAACAAGCTTTTGAGATCTACGTAACACTTCATCAGGCAGATGATGAAACAAAAATAAGGCTTGATCTAAATCTACAAGGAGCTGCATCTTTAAATTTTAAAAACTGCATGATATTGGGTTTTCTTCAACATAGCATGCTTTTTTCCTTCCTTTTCTTTGGCTTACCATGATCCTAAAAAGAAATTCTGAAGAATTCAAAAGCTTGAGATTTGTTATTTTTTATCTTGGTACTAAGTAAAATATTACTTTTCTTGAATTGTTGGTTCAATACTTAAAGCATTGTCGCCTAAAAACAGCAGAATAAAATACAAAATAACAATTTTATTATTTTAAACCTAGAAGAGCACATCAAGACTGCATCAAAGGCACTGGCTGAAAACCAGACAATTCTCAGAGGTAGGCCTCAGTCTTCAAACATCCCTCAAACCTTTGAAGAAAGAGCCCACAAAGAAGCCACTCACTCTATAGACCCAACATCAGGAAGATCAGATCCACGAACAGTGTGTTCCAGAAACCTGAAGAGACAGAAGAAAATGCCCCCTCGATTACTAAAGCGTCGTCCAACTCTTCTGGAAATGGTACTATATTTTTATTTTCTTTTAATATTTACCTGTTGCATATGAGCAGGATCATTTTTGCACTGTGACACATGTGTCTATACCCCATCGTTGTGGATTGATGTCCTTCATCTCTGACTGAGAAGGATTTTGGTCTGTCAACTCTAAGACGTGTGATTTGCCTTCTTAGTGAGTAAAATCTCCAGAGCCTCCATACTTTGTCCATGTCACCTTGTTCTTTGCCATGTCTGTGACTTTTGAAAGCCCTAGTTATTGAGCATATAGTAAAACTTTGGTTTGTGAGGATAATTCGTTCTGGAAACACACTTGTAATCTAAAGCTCTTGTATATCAAAGTGAATTTCCCCATAAGAAATAATGGAAACAGATGACTGATTCTATAATCCAAAAATATTCATATAAAATTATTACAATACTGTAATATACAAAATAGAAGTAGACATGCAAGGCTTGGTCTCTCAGGCGCCTTTCTATCATCCTCTCCCCTGCACAGGAGAAAGCCCCACTGACTCTTAACGGGGCTTACTTCAGAGTAGATATACAAGACTTGATCTCTAAGGATGCTTTCCATTGCCTCCTTACACATGAGGAAACCCCACTGACTCTAACAGGGCTTACTTTAGTGTAGAAATGCATGGCTTGGTCTCTGAGGAAGCAATCTCTGTCCCCCTTGCTCAAGTGGCAGCTGCAGCAGGGGGGAGGGTGTAGCAAAAGCGCTCCAGGATCTCTGGTCTTTTCTGAAAAGTCTCTTATGTTTACACAGTTCCTACAGCAGAAATATTCCTCATATTTTCTCTTTCTTCTAGTTGTTAGCAAAGGACATACGACATGAAAGGAATGTGATTCTACAGTGCATTCGCTATATCATCCAAAATGGTATGTTTGGGCTATGCTTACAGACTGATTCAGAACAAGGAAAAATTGAGAGAATACCGGAAACTGAAGAGACTTCTGAAGAGCTATTGGTACACCGGCCTGATGGATCTAGAAGAGCTGGTCACATTGTCCGTCAGTCAGAGCCACAGAACGAATTATTTGTTGCTCTGAACAGGGAGGCAGCTGAATCACAGGCATCACAAACTCCTCAATGTGTTGATGAGGAAGTTTGGGAAACCACAAACATCCTTTGTAATGAAAACTGACTTTTTGAAGCTGTGAAGAACTAAGATGTTCTGGTCTGAACTTAGAATTCTTGTTGAAGTAATCAAATGGTATATTGTATCTGAATAAAATTTGTCTAAATCAAATAAGACATTTGCTGTAAGAGTATACTGAATACACTTTGCCAGGCTCTGTTTTCACCTGGCATTTTTCTGAAAGGTTTTATTTTTTATTAATTGTAAAAAGAAATTACAGTATATTAAAGTTACTTAACAGGACAGTGTTTTAACTTTTGGTGCCAGGTCAAACTGCCATATTTCTTTTTCACTTACCTGTATCAGAAGAGGTGTGCTGATAAAGGGAGCTGAACTGGCAACTATCTTACTTTCCTGGGATCAGCCAGTTTCTGAGGTGACTTTTACAGGATGCTTGCAGTTATCCTAATACCAAAGCTAATACCAAAACCTCGAACCAAAGTTATATTTAACAGTACTCTAGACTAGAGAAATAGCTGACTCCATACACTAAGTATAATTCAAGAGTTGTAATTTTGCTTAAGCCTAGGAAGGATCCTAGGTATACAGAGTCATACTGCTCCATGGACTCATTAAATAGGATGCAGAATGTTTGCAACCTTGAAGCAATATAACTGTCCTGACTTACATTAATATAGATCAAACTGACTTTATACCTCACATGTAGCTCTCTGATTCTGCCAGCTGATTAGTTATGTGGCTTTTCAGTCACCAAAATGTCTTTATCCTGTATTTTGACTCTTTAAGGCTTTTGATAAATTGAAATGGCCATTTCTAATAATGTTGTTCAAAGGGAGGGATATGGTTACCAATGTTTCTTTCAATAACCTAGTCATACAAAATATCAACAGCTCAAACTAGAACAAATACCTCTCGTTGCCCCAATAGTCAGATTAATTAAGCACCACAGACACAGCTACCTAATATTCCAGCTGTTTGTGCTATCAGTGGAACAGCTTGTAAATGGCAAACATGAATAGTAATCTAACTTGGAATTTTATGCAAATAAAAATTAAAGAACTCTGCCAAGAATCATTTAATCAGTTTACAGATTATATTCTCCCACTTTTAACAATCCTGCGTAAATTGCTGAAATCTATCTTGAAATGTCTTTAGCTGAAACATCTTTTAGCTTACAACTGATTAACTCTGAACTACATCTTGAGCTTTCAGCAATACTGTATAGGTAGCTATTTCAGGAATTCCTATCAGTTACTATAATTACCAACGGTCATATGGATAGCAGCACTAAAAATGCATTAAATAGCTTATTTCTCATTTTTCAAATACAATGTATAAGAATTCTACCAACATAGTTTTCAAGATGATAGATCATTAAGACAATTTATATGCTGCTTTGCAACAAAAAGTATACAGTGTGATTTACAAAACAAATATTTTTTGTAGATGATGAAAGTTTAAAAAACAAGCATGGAAATGTCAGTTGTAGAGGTTTAGACATACCAAATTAATGATGTCGCTTTCAATTAAAACAAATTGTTATAATTCAAGGAGCTTCAGATGAGCTACTATTTAAAAGTTTTCTTATTCATCTCCTTAATGAATGAGATCTTCCTTTTATTGAAAATTCTGTAACTTAGGGTGCAATCCTATTTATAACACATTTCTGGGAGTAAGCACCATTGAACACATTTGGACTTTGTACTGTGTAGACATTCATAAGGTTATGCCCTTAGATATTGTGATGAATGCCTTTATCCCTGTATTTTAGTTTTGTGTTTCTTTTTGGAACACATCCAAACCTCCCCAAAACACCTGTTTTGGTTCAGCACAGCTAAAATCCACCAGGGCATCTTCAGCAGGAGCTTTGGATCTTACTCCCAGGAAAGTATCTTTAGGATTGCAGCCTTTAAAAACTGCTCATTTGTTGCTGTTAGAAGACAGCTGGAATATTTTTAATTAGCTTCTAGGTTCTCAGTCTTCCTAACGCCGTGACCCCTTTATAAGTTCCTCATGTTTTGGGGACCCCCAACCATAAAATTATTTTCGTTGCTTCTTTATAACTGTAATTTTGCTACTGTTATGAATCGTAATGTATCCAGTATGCAGGAGGTATTTTTATTGTTATAAATGAAATGTGTGTTCTATACATACATTGAACACAATGGGATCTATTTCAGAGTAGGCATGCATAGGATTGGGCCCTGAGGCTGCAATCCTATCCACATTTACATGGGAGTAAAGGTCCCCTGACTATAATGGGATTTACCGGTATTTCAGAGTAGGCATGCATAGGATTGGGCCCTGAGGCTGTCAGTCAGCCCCAGTGCGCATGCAGCTACAGCTGGAGGTCTGGCAAGTCTGACCTGGCCGTTACCGGAGCTGGAGTCCAAAATGCAGTTTGTGACTGTACAATCACAATGTGGTAACTCCTGTGACGCAGCTGGAACCAATCATATTGGCTCTGCCATTCCATTGGACTATTTTGGTGGTGTGGAGAGGGGGGATTTGCTGCTTGGGTAACAGCCTATCCTCCATATTAATCTACCCAGGCCTTCATGCTCTGGAGAGGACACTGCAGCTTCACATACAGCATCAAGCACAATACCATGGTGTTTCAAGACTGATGGATGCCAATGATGTTTTATGAGGCTGTCTCATACAGTATATGGGTCTGTGTGGCACACTTCCAAATCTCTGGATCATAATGCTCTTGCTTTCTTGTTCTCTCTTGCTGTTTTACACGCAAACTGATGCACAGGATTATAGACTCACCTGCCTCACACTGTTCCCCACTTCTGAAAGACACTGTCTCCAAAAATGCCATTAAAGATACAATCCTAACCTAGGCAGCCATAACGCATTGGTCTTCCTGTTCCTGTGGTGATGTAGGGAGGCAAGTACATTTCTGTCCAAACATCCCCCAGGCACAGAAGTGCCTTTATAGCTCTTCTGTGATACCCCCAGACCAGAACGGGACATGTGCTGGGGCATAGGGTGGACTAACTTGAGGTTTAGGATTTCAGCCCCTGTGCTGTTGCAAACATTCATCCTTGGCATCCTTCAGTCTCGAAAGACAATGGTGTCGTGCTCTGAGTGTCCTTTCCAGAGCACGATGGCTTGAGTAGATTAATATGGAGGATAAACTGTTTCCCAAGCAGCAAATCCCCCTCTCCACGTCACTGAAATAGTCCAATGGAACGGCAGAGCTGATACAACTGGTTCCAGCTGCATTGCAGGAGTTACCAGAATGTGATTATACACAGTCACAAACTGCTTTTGCGACTCTGGCTCTGGATTTTGCCTCAAGATTGTCTCCTGAAGCCTTTCCCATAGATGGGTATAGCCACAAGGCAGTGGAGGTTTGAGGTGGGAGTTTTCCTTCTCCAAACAACCCAAGGTCAAATATTTTGGCCACAGTGGGATTTTGGACAGGTTTAGTCTGGCATGGGAGTCCCTGCCAGTAGCTACGCTACCGCCAGCATAGCATCACTGGAGCACATCACTGGAGCACCACAAAAAGGTACTGTCCATTGGTGGGTGCAAACACTAGTTGTGATTAAGGTCTACTGCTACTGTGCAATAAGTGTACGTTACATTTTTCTAGTTTCACAACATGTTTGCTATCTATGAAGTTGAAAAGTATACTACTTTTCAATCTCTATAAAAAGTAGTCCATTATTTTGCTGCATGAATTGACACTTCTGAATATGCATACAAAATGACTTAAGTTCAGACCCTATAATCAAACCCAGTGTAAAATATGTGATTTATAACTTTTATTTTATTAAATATTGTTGTTTCAAATAATTTTATATTTAAAAATTCACCTTTAATTTAACATAATTAGCATTTATTCTGGATCTGGAGGGTTCATGTGATACAATCTCCTTTTTATTTTCCATGTATGTATGAATGTTTGTTAGATATGTAATCTGTTTTTCTCCCCAAAGGTTAACCAAGGTAACCTAACAAATAATTTTCCTATTATATGTTCTGTGCCTTTGAGGCATGAATATACACAGACCCCAAAAGATCACGAAGGGGTAGACTCCATCCTAGTCAAGATGTTTCTGTGGTTCAAACCCACAGTCTCTGAGGTGGGAGTTTTCAGTGGTTGCAATCCTAAAGACACTTTCCTGGGAGTAAGACCCATTGTACACTATGGGGCTTACTTTTGAGTAGATATGGTAAGGATTGTGCTCTAACAGAATTAGGCCCAATTGGATTATGGCCAAGATAAAGAGTCAAAGATTTTTCAAAGGTCAGCTTCTGTGTGCTCTCATATTTTTTTAAAAAAAATTGCATTCAGTAACCATATGTTCACAAAAATATGTTCACTTACCGGTATAGTGTCCTTCCTGTGACCAAGGCTGCAATCCTAAAGGCATTTTCTTGGAGTAAAACCATTAAACACAATGGGGTTTACTTTTGCATAGACATGGTTAGGATTGTGCACCAAAATCAGTTATGAGGATGCTGGCTTTGAATGGTGATAATCTTCTAGTGGACTGAGCTTGGTGATGCTCTGCTTGTAATCTTCCTCCGCATTTGTTTGTCAAAGCCACAGAACAGTCAGTCCTTCCCTGGTTTGCTTTGGCAATAACATACCGTATGGTATGAAAGCTCAATCCTATGCATGTCTACATAGAATTAAGTCCCACTATGTTCAGTATGGGCTTATGTCCAAGTAATATGTATAGGACTACAGCCTAAACTGCTGAACAAGCTGTAGCCAGGAAGAGGTAGTGCATGCCAAGAGGCTGTTCCAGTTTCAGAGTCAAAAGGCCCTTCTGCACATTTGCTATTTTGCCAGTCTCTCTTCCCCCCTCCTTTGGTAGCCTTTCATTTGGTAAGACTCTTGTGCCAAACTCCTGCTGGGTGGTCTCTTGATCTAATTGTGCCTGCTAAGCCCTTGAGTTCACAGTCCTTTCAAACATATCAGAAGTAATTCTCATCAGAGCAGTCCCAGCAAACACAAAACCAAAACCACCAAAATCTTAGATTTCATCATGTTCAGACTTTAGAAATTTGTGTGGGTGTTTAAAATAGAAACTCTGAATCTCAGTTGAATATATTAATAAGTATTTGAGATGCTTCTGATTCTATACAAGATGATCTATCATGTTTACAGGAGCAGTCGCTAACTAGCTTATTAAAGCTAAACTAAGCTCACAGACAGCCCCATCCTATACAACTTTCAGTACAGTACAGTTGCAATGCAATCCCAAGGTGAGGGAACACATGTTCCTATACTGTATGTTGATGAGACCTCAGTGACAGCTCCCCCTCCACAGGATGCAGCACATGCTCCATTGGCACAGCTGCGCCAGCATTGGAAAATTTGATAGGACTGGTCTCATAGCTTACTAAGCAAGACTGAGACCCAGGATGGTGTAATGGTGAGGCAGCGGGACTCAGACCTGGAAGATTAGGGTTCAAATACTCCCTCAGCCATGAAGCTTTCTGGGTTACCTTGATCCAGTCACTCTTAGCCTCACCAACTTCACAGGGTTGTTGGGTGGACAAAAGGATAAAAATCTTTTAAAGTCGCCTTCGGCATTTGCTTTGGCATGTGATAGGGGGTATATATCCCAAAAATAAATACGGTAAATAAGACATATTTCTCCTCTGTACACTGAGGAAAAAGACTGGCTGCTGAGACAGAAAGATAGAGGACTACACTGTCCTGTGATTTAAAAGAAGACAATGAAATCTGGTCCATGATTCAATACCAATTCAATGCCCTAACTCACCACTGGTGGTGTAGACACAGGGTGACCATATGTCTTCTTTTTCCAGAACATGTCTTCTTTTTTAGTCTTGTATCCTGGAATATATGTTTTATTTTGTCATTTTCTACATTTTTCTTGATTATTCTATATTTGGGGGGAGGGCTTTGTACTTTTTCCAGTTATGACCAGTGGTGGGCAGGCCTGGCCCTAACAACCAGTTCTCTGGAAGTGGGCAGGGCCAGGCAAGGTCAGGGGGCGGGGCCAGGGAGAATTTTTTAAATTAAAAAAATTTCAAAAAAAATTAAGCATGTGGCTTACCTCTGAGTAGACCTGCATAGGATGGTGCTCTGAGGCTGAAGATCTCTCCACACTGGCCTGGAAGTAAGTCCCATTGACTTTCATGGGACTTACTTCTGAGGAGACCTGCTTAGGTTGGCCCCCCCAGCCAGCCAGGGAGAGACGGAAAGTGGCAGACACGCCGCGCGAGGTATTACTCGCCCCCCGGCCAGCCAGGGAGAGACGGAAGGCGGCGGACACGCTGCGAGATGTTGCTCGCCCTTCCCCCGGCCAGGCAGGGAGAGGCGGCGGACGTGCCGCGTGAGTTCTACTCAGCCCCCCCGAACCGGTTTGACCATTTTTGGCCAGCCACCATAGCTACCGGTTCGCCAGCGTCGGGCTGAGTAGAACTTCCGGTTCGGGCGATCCGGTCCGAACCGGTCTCAGCCCATGACTGGTTATGACCCTGTGCAATTATGGTCACCCTGTGAATAGTGCGCATTTTCAAGCAGGACCGGGGGGAGGGGGAGGAATTCAACCAGCTGCCACTTCTTTTTTATTTTTTTGCCCCATGTTGGTGGTTAGTTGTTTATTTAAAAGTTGATTCCTCTCCTCAAGTATGAAATTATGATGGCCTTTCAAGCAAGAATGATGTTGTCCATCCACAAGCACCTCCTTGATCAGTATGAAGAACCATCAACTACTAGCTATTAGCTTAAAAGCATTGAGAGGCTAACATTCCAGCATTTTGGGCCACATGATCAGATTTTTAAAATGTTCATCATCAGTGCTGATCCTATGCCACAAACAGGGCCAGATTTAGTTTGATGAGGCCCTAAGCTATTGAAGGTAATGGGGCCCTTTGTATGTCCAGCTATCCTTTGTCAACAACAAATAGTTGCTCTTTTTAATGTTGAAGATATACTATATGGTAATTTATGGACCTACACAAAACAAAACACTGTTGCTGTATGTAGGTTTTATTTTATTTGTATTTTATCTTATATTTTTGAAATGTACATCCAGTTTTTTTCCCCTTTAAATTTTTTGGAGCCCCCCCAAGAGAGTGGGGCCCTAAGCTATAGCTTGTTTAGCTTATACATAAATCTGGCACTGGCCACAAGTAATATTGTTTCTGAAAAACACAGTGCCCTATGGGGTAACTCTAACATCATAGTGCTTTCCCCCATGTTCACAACAAGAAGAGCTGCATTCGTGGATGTGTGTCACTTGCATTGCAAGGATGATTCAGTTTGTTGAGGTGCCATCATGCAGTATTTTGACTTAGGCTAACCAAAACCAGAATGATGCCTGATTTTGCCTCCTAACATAACATAAAATAATCAAAACCAGGTGTCATTCCCATACACCTGGTCCATCATTACTGTTGAATCATTGGTTTTAAATTAAACAGAAACAGTTCTGTCAGCAGTAGACAAGATAGGCAGCTGGGCAGATGTGACATATAGCAGAACAACTCTCATAAGGTTGCTGCAAGTTGCTGCTCAAAGCAAGCCTTTACTTTGCTCAGTTGTTTTCATCAATAGGCCACCCTGACTCCGACATTTACAGTAACTTCAAGTATTCTGGTTACATTGACTCACCTCTGCTGACACCAATCTTCACCACTAAGTTTTTATAAAGTGCTAACAAAATTGTCTTACTGTACTGAAAAGTAGAATAGTCCAGCACCTCACCTCTGGGCACAAGAAAGAACATTATGTAGTGTAAGGAATTTAATGTGTGTACCCTATTACGCTTTATTTCTGTAATCCTTTTTCTCCAGTATTGCTGTTCACTAACATACAGTACTTGCTGCTAAATGTAACTGAAACAGTAAATGAAAAAAATTGTGCTTACACAATGTAGCAATTTATAAGTCTTCCTTAAGAGATTTATTGATTCTACAATGTTTCAAGAGGACATTCTACCCATTCCCATATATGTATGGGTCTCAGTTGTGGTATGCTGAGTTGTGGTATGCTCAGTTGTGGTATTACAGCCTTGGGTGATGCTATGGATTTCATGACTTTAAAAAACCACTAGGATGGGTGAACCATACAATATCAGGACCTTGGCTTGCTCCCTACTCAACCACTTTTAAACTTGGTTTGCTCCCTACGGAACCACTTTTAAACTTATTGACACCTGTAATCTGAGCATGCTTGGGGCTAAGTGGACAACACAGCATAATAATTTAAACATGCTTTTCATCTATACTATACATCTTGTAACCTAGTCTGGATGAAGCAAACAAGACATAGAGGTCCACAGGGTCACAGTGGAAAGAATGAATCATCTGGTTGCTTTTCTCTTTTACTTTCTTCTCCCAAGGGTTAAACAATGCTAACATTTCAAACATGTGAGCTAACATCCCCGCCACAAAAATAAAATAAAATCCAGCACTCCTGGCCTTTATAGTCTGAGGCAGAAATTTCAATAAACCCTTCATTATAAAAACAATGCTGATGAATTCCTCCGGAAAAAGAATTCTTCTTTCTTCACAAGAATTGCCTTCTCATAAGGATGCAGATCAGTTCAGTTCAGACTTGTACAGTTTGCATAATGTATTTCTCAAATATATATGAGGTTCATGGTTTCCTATGAATTTGTGAATATCTTATGTCCTATACATTCCTATGAATGAATATGCACAAGCACCATTTATACAGTGATAGCTCTTATAGCATGCAAAGGGCTTCACATATCTTATCCTTATGTTGTCCTTATGACAACAGCATAGGGTAAGGATTATTATATCCACATTGCCACTGGGGCTGATGAAAATGAGCAACGTGCTTAAGTTGCTGCCTGTGAATTCATAGTTCTGATTTACAGCATCGTCTAGGATTGCCTAGGATACAATCCTAGGCATGCCTACTCAGAAGTAAGTCCTATTAAATTGAAAGGGGCTTACATCCAGGAAAGTGAGTATAGGATTGCAGCCTCAATCCTATACTCAATCCTATACAGGTCACTATAATTTATTTGCACACAAGCCTCCTAATGTATTTAGAAGCATTATTATTATTATTATTATTATTATTATTATTATTAATAATAATAATAATAATAATAATAATAAATACACAGCAAACAATTTTGTGCTGGTTTCATTCACATCAGCAGTCAGAACCTTCCCAAGAGTCTAGGACTGTGTGATGTAGTGGCGTATAATTCGTGCTGATCCCAGAAGAGCGGCTTTCTACAGTTGGCAGAATGATATTTTGTTAATGCCAATAGTTTTCAGGTGCCTGCCAAGGTCTTTGGGCACTGCACTCAGTGTGCCAATTACCACTGGAACTACCTGCACTGGCTTACACCAGATACGCTGTAATTCGATTCTTAGGTCTTGGTACCGGGAGATCTTTTCCAGTTGTTTCTCCTCAATTCTGCTGTCACCTGGTATGGTGATGTCAACAAGCCACACCTTACTGCTTTCTATGATGGTGATATCTGGAGTATTGTGTTCCAAGACCTTGTCCGTCTGTATCCTGAAGTCCCACAGAAGCTTGACCTGCTCATTTGCAACCACTTTTTCAGGCTTGTGATCCCACCAGTTTTTTGCCACTGGCAGATGATACTTTTGGCATAGATTCCAGTGGATCATCTGGGCAACAGAGTTGTGCCTCAGTTTGTAGTCAGTCTGCACGATCTTCTTGCAGCCACTCAGAATGTGGTCGATGGTTTCATCCACTTCTTTGCAGAGCCGGCATTTTGGGTCATCGGCTGATTTTTCAATTCTGACCTTGATGGCATTTGTCCTGATTGCCTGTTCTTGGGCAGCAAGTATCAGGCGTTCCATCTCCTTCTTCAGTGTTCCACTCGTGAGCCACAACCAGGTCTTATCCTGATCAACTTTTCCTTCGATCTTGGCAAGGAATTGGCCATGCAATACTTTATTCTGCCAACTGGCAGTCCGAGCCTGAATTGCACTACTGCGATATTCATAGTTGGTCTGCTGCACTTTCAGCAATTTTCTCTTGCTCACTTCAATCAGAGCAGATTCCTGGCTCTCTTGCACATCATCTGCTAGGGCATGTTTTTCTTCTTCCACCGACTGCTTCACTTGCAAAAGTCCTCTGCCCCCTGATCTTCTAGGCAGGTACAGCCTGTCAACATCACTACGTGGATGTAAAGCATAGTGAATGGTCATTAATTTTCTTGTTTTCCTGTCCAAGTCATCCAGTTCCTTTTGTGTCCAGTTCACAATAATAATAGGTTGTGTCTCTTGCTTCTCCAGCCCCTGCCACTTTTCCAGCTCCCTCACTGTCCCCTCTGCAGCCAAGCGCCAACTGATGGAGGCCCTCACAGACCCCTGTCACTTGCACGGCCATCACGGGGCCTCCAGATCTGAGTGCCGGCTGCTGGAGGCCCTTCCCCAAGTAGCAAAGGGGATGGGGATAGGAGTAGTAAGTAGGTAAGGGGAGGAGAGGAAAGGTGAGCAGGTGGACAAGCCCTCCTGCGCGAGTCTGGTGGCCTGTGGCCCACCAGGAGGTGGGGAGGGACCTCCTCCTGGTCCCGTGAAAAATATTTAAAGGGCCAGATGGCCAGGAAATCCCCTGGGAATTCCAGAGGGGGTTTTCCCCTCTTTCCAGTTAGCCCCCCCTTTTGGGGGGTCTCTGGGCATTTCCAGTCATTTCATCAGCCTGTATCTATCTCACCTCCCAACTTACATATCCCACCTCTCATCCCCTTGCATGGGTTGTGTTGCTGCAAACAGCTTTGAGGGTGCCTTACATGTATGTGTAACAATCATGTATGTTGAAGTAACTTGCATGGGTTGTGTTGCTGCAAACTGCTTGAGGGCATCTTGCATATCTGGGTCAGAATCATGCATGTTAAAAGGTTTTCAATTTTAAAAGTGTTGAAATTAAGTTTAGGAAACCAATACAAGTATTTTTGCTTTAGTTTAAGCATTTGTCCTATGTTTTTGGGACCGTTTTTGGACCATTTTTAACCAGGTAGGAATTTTGCCTTGGGGGCTAACCGGAAAGGGGGACAGGAATTTTTGGTTCTACATCTGGTCACCCTGACCATCCTATACCACACCCTGACCATACTATACTGTATTGAGAGCTATAATGGTGTAATTGTTCCAGAGTTGGACCTGAAAGATCCAGGTTGAAATCCTCACTAAGCCAAAAAACTTCCTGAGTCACCTTGAGCCAGTTACTCTCTCTCTGTCTCTCTCTCTCTCAACCTAACATTATTTACATCTTTCCCCCATGCACATCATCTCCCCCATGTGCATCATCCCCCCAATCTATGCACCACCCCTCACAACTATGGGCACCCCAACTGGGCAGGTGCAGAATTTGGTGCTGGGCATTAATCAGTCTTCAATGTTAAGTACAGACCAAAAATATGTTGCACCCCTTACAGTCCCTTAAGGGTTAAATTTCTAGAAACTTAGTGGGTGTTCCCTGCTAATTGTCCAAAAACTGACATTATGCCTTGATAATTTTAACATCTTGTCAGCCTGTCATGATTTGAAAAAAGGTTGGAAATCTCTGCTCTACAGTAATATCCAGCATGTACAAGTCATGAAGCATAATGACAGTGCTCTCGCTTAGGTAGTGCACAGAAGGAACTGTGACAGGGATGCGTGCTCTACCAGTGCACAACACCACTACCACCACCATTGCTACTACAACTTGTGTTCAATGAGACTTACTTCCAGGAAAGATGGAAATACTCCCAGATTCCAAGATGGTGGATCCACCCCCCCAACCTAAGGTAGAGAGACCCCTCAAGGGGGAACCGACCACCACTTTGAGTACCACTGCCTTATGAAGTGAGAAGGGGTTGAGCACTCTTACTGATATTTGGTGGTAAAAGGCTGTCCAGATGGCTCTTGCCAACCATTATTGAGACTCAGAGCAGACTTGTTATATAGTGCAGTATTCTGGAGAAGATCAAGGACATGAGCTCAGGGATTCTGAGGCATGCAGGACCAAAGCCAGAGGAAATTTGGATGAACTGCAAGAAAGTGAAGAAGACAAATATCAGTTTCTCAGTGTGAAAAATTGGTGGTGGTGTGAAAAATTGGTGGTATCCCCGATGAGTCCATCCTCCAGAAAATAAACACAGACTGCTAACTGGAAGGGCAAATACTGAAGTTGAAGCTCAAATATTTTGGCCACTGCATGAAAATGGAAGACTCCTTAGAAAAAAGCCTGATGCTGGGAAAAACTGAAGGCAAAAGGAAAAGGGGATGGCAGAGAATGAAGTGGTTAGATAGTGTCACCAAGGCAATGAGCATGAATTTGGACAGACTTCAGAAGCTGGTGGAGGATAGGGGTGATTGGTGTGCTTGTCATGGTAGCCATATGTCATGATAGCCCATAGGGTCATGAAGGAATGACTAAACAAAGGAAGTGCACTGCTGTGCTGAGTGGGGTGTGGAGGAAGAAGGAGATGGTGAGGAACCCCTGCTAACTGGGCAAGAGGCACTCTTTCAAGTGGGTGTTCCTCCTTTAAGTAGCAGGGGGAGAATAACTAGCCCTACACACTCCAGCAATGTCTGTTCAAGTGGCTTCTGCTGGTGTTCTTTTTGCATTCATTGAGGAATGAGATACACTGAAGCACATTTATACTTAAAGTATGAAATATCTTTTCCTGTTATCCATGTGGCATGCATTGTCCTTGCATTCCATGTTGAAATCTGCAATGAGAATTCTAAGGAGACAAGTATGAAAGTTCTCTTCTATTCTACAGGCAGCAGGCTGTATACATACCTGTATCATTTAATGGCCAAGTGCCATTTTTCCATAATTCTGATCACCAAAGTTTCCTTTGAGGAGAGGGATATAGTCCAATGCTAGAATTGAGGAGATACGGTAGTTTCCTAAGCAAGAACTTATTTACTGAGATAGGAGTGCTGAGATTACCTGTAGAGTTTAGCCTGCATCCTATACTGTATAGTAGCATAGACAGGGATAGTTCTCTGATTTTTTACTTTTTTTTGGGGGGGGGGGTCTCTACTGATTTCTATGAATCCATTTTCAGGCATCTGTGCAATATTACACCAGTTCAGGCATCTGTGCAATGTTATATATTTGTCATCTGGAAAGAGCAGTGATTTTCAACCAATATGTCATGTGCATTGCTATATGCCACAAACTATCTAAAGGTGTGCTGCTGTAGTTTGGGGGAGGGTTGATCAATATGGCCATAGGAGAATGAGACCCTCCAACCATGGTGTGCCTTGTCACTTGTCAGAAAACTGATGGTATGCCTTAACAATATTAATGCCTTATCAGTGCACTGTGAGATGAAAAATGTTTGACAATTGCTAGGCAGGAGTGTAGGACATTACATATGTTTGTTTCTTTTTCCGTCCCACTATCTTCCCATCCCATTATTGGATCTTTCAGCAACTGGAGCCACACTTGCATCTGGAATAATATCAAGGAATGGCATTGCTGGAATAAAATTTCACTGGCATCGAGAGGGTTGTGGCATATCCTATTGCCACTCAGTTTTGTTTGAAGTACAAGATGGCACTGTTGACCTTTCCTGTCTAGGAGCAGGATGCTGCACTTTAGGCTTCTTCAGCTGCTAAACTGCCACATTGTCAAAGGAGTGTATGGGTGTGACCCACAGCCATGTTCTTGGAGCACAATTCCTAATGATGTGTACTCAAAAGTAAGCCCCATTGTGTTCAATGGGTCTTACTCCCAAGAAAGTGTCTTTAGGATTGCAGCCTTGGTGGTTTAGTCAAGGAAAGTTCTCTCTCCTATTTAACTCAGACAGCTCTGGATGAGCATACCATAAGAATAGCTCTGCTGGCTCAGGCCAAAGGCTACTGTATCCCGTCCAGCTACTGTATCTCAAAATGGCCCACCAGATGCTCAAGGGAGCACACAAGAAAACATGAGACCTGCATCCTGGAACCTTCCCCTGCAGTTAGCTTTCTGAATGTAGCCTATATCTAAAATAAAGAGGTTGTACATACCAATAATGGCTTGTAACCTGTGATGGACATTTTCTTCAGGAATTTGTCCAATCCCCTTACTCCACAATCCCCTCTTAAAGTCATCTAGGCCAGATCCATCATCATATCCTGCTGCAAGGAATTCCACAGACCAAATTACATGAGGTTTTTCTGTAATGCACAAGCCTACAGAGGTCTATCCTCCTTTTGTGTTTGATAGGACTTACTGTCATAAAAGTCACAAGTGTGACTAGGATTGCATCCTGAGAACCCAAACCTAGGCGTGTCTACTCAGAAGCAAGTCTCATTATAGCCAATGGGGCTTACTCCCAGGAAAGTGTGGCTAGGAGTTCTGCCTCAGAGCCCAACCTATGTGTGTCTACTGAGAAGCAAGTCCCATTATAGCCAATGGGGCTTACTCCCAGGAAAGTGTGGCTAGGAGTTCTGCCTCAGAGCCCAACCTATGTGTGTCTACTGAGAAGCCAACGTAAAAGTCACAAGTGTGACTAGGATTGCATCCTGAGAACCCAATCCTAGGTGTGTCTACTCAGAAGCAAGTCCCATTATAGCCAATGGAGTTTACTCCCAGGAAAGTGTTCCTAGGAGTTACTGCCTCAGAGCCCAACCTATGTGTGTCTACTGAGAAGACAACGTAAAAGTCACAAGTGTGACTAGGATTGCATCCTGGTCACCCAATCCTAGGTGTGTCTACTCAGAAGCAAGTCCCATTATAGCCAATGGAGCTTACTCCCAGGAAAGTGTGCCTATGAGTACTGCCTCAGAGCCCAAGCCTATGCATGTCTACTCAGAAGCAAGTCCCATTATAGCCAACGGGGCTTACTCCCAGGAAAGTGTGGCTAGGAGTTACTGCCTCAGAGCCCAACCTACGTGTGTTTACTGAGAAGCAAGTCCCATTATAGCCAATGAAGCTTACTCCCAGGAAAGTGTGCCTAGGAGTCAGTGGTGGGCACCAGCAGGTTCACACCTACTCTATAGAACCGGTTCTTAACAAGAGATAGTACATATAAAGTTTAAAAATAGTCATTTAAAAGTGGCTGCCAGATGGACAGAGAACCGGTTCTTAATTTCTTTGAAGCCCATCACTGCTAGGAGTACTGCCTCAGAGCCCAACCCTATGTGTGTCTACTGAGAAGCAAGTCCCATTATAGCCAATGGGGCTTACTCCCAGGAAAGTGTGGCTAGGAGTTACTGCCTCAGAGCCCAGCCTATGTGTGTCTACTGAGAAGCAAGTCCCATTATAGCCAACGGGGCTTACTCCCAGGAAAGTGTGCCTAGGCTTTCTCCTGCCTTCGCCCCTCTCCCCAGAGCGCCCACATGGCAACGAGGTCTTCATTGCCACACAAAGAGGCACCTGAGGCCGCAAAGGAGGCTCCTCCGCCCCACTCTGCGGACTGGGAAACATAACCCCTGGCCCTGCTTAGGCGGGCGAGGCGGGGTGCGGCCTGGTCAGGGAAAGAAGCTTGACGCGGACATCCCTCCTCTCAGGGCTACGCCGGCCCATTAGAACCCTCAGCACGCAGCAGCCGGCGGGGAGGTGGGGTGTGGGAGGTGGGAGGAGAAGAAGCCCCGCCTCCCACCCTGCAGTTTGTCCAATCACAGCCCGCCTTGGACCGGCTCGGCCTTTCCCACCCCTCGCGCCGAGCAGCAGCTCCCCAACCGTTTTCCCTCGCGCCAGACGAGTTCTTTATGTCTGTGGTTGGACTGCGCATGCGCTGTGGGCGCCATTTTGTGGCTCCTTCCCTCCCCTCCCCTCGAGGAGGAGATTCTGGAACAGGGAAGCCGGGAAGGGGCTGAGGCTGTGAGGAGACGCCGCGGAGGAGGAGGAGGAGGAGGAGGAGGAGAGGACGCAGCGCCCCCAGAGCCCTGAGGGAGCTCCAGGGCTCGCCCGTCCCCGCGTGTTTCTCCACCCCACGGTCTCCGGGATGCCCCACACCTCTTAATGGGGACGCGCCTGGCGCCCGCCGGCTCCAGCCGACAGTACGTACCCGCTTGGGTGGCGGCGGCCCCCCGTGTCCTCAGGGCGGCTGCCTTCCTTCGGCTGGGCACGCTTGGGGGGCGCTTGGGCTGAGGCCCTGCGGGGAGCAGAGGAAGGTGGACGGCCAGGGCCTGAGAGCCTCATACCCGGGAAGGGAGGGTTGAGGGGGCTGGGAGTGGTGGAGACTGGGTCGCCCTAGGGGGCTTCTGCTCGCCCGTCTCGCTAGGTGGCTGGGTGGCTGGCTCTTCCTCCTCTTCCTCCTCCTCTCCAAGCCTCCTCTTCCTCATCTTCAACCTCCTCCCCAAGGCTCTTCTTCCTCATCTTCAACCTCCTCCCCAAGCCTCCTCATCCTTCTCTCCAAGCATCCTCATCTTCATCATCCTCTCCAAGCCTCCTCATCCTTTTCTCCAAACATCTTCTTCCTCCTCCTCCTCCTCCTCCTCCTCCTCCTCTCCAAGCCAGCCAGCTGCGCCTGTCTCTGCCTGGTCTCTTCCTCTCTCTGTCTCCCTCTCCCCCTCCATTCTGTGGAAATCCTTAAAATAGCCCTTGTTCAATGCACCAGCCTGACTCAGCTGCAGACACCACTGCGAGGAAGATGGCGCACCCGGCGATGCTTCCTCGAAGAGGCAGCAGCAGCAGTAATACAGTGCCGACTCCACCAGCAGGAACAGCCAACGTTGTTGGAGGCAGCAGCAGCACCCTGGAAGATTATCCACCTCCCTCGCTCGTCCAGCCACCGCCTCCTGCCGCAGCATCTCCAGGGCCACAGCCACCTCCTCCGCAGAGCCTTACTCTCCTCTCTCAGTCGCCGTCGCAACCCCTTGCTCAGGTAGGGGCTCAGATGAAGAAAAAAAGCGGTTTCCAGATCACCAGCGTGACCCCCGCCCAAATCTCCGCCAGCCTCAGTTCCAACAACAGTATCGCTGAAGATACAGAGAGCTATGATGATCTGGACGAATCCCACACGGAGGACTTGTCATCTTCTGAGATCTTGGATGTTTCCTTATCTAGGGCCACTGACTTGGGGGAGCCGGAGCGGAGCTCCTCTGAAGAAACTCTGAATAACTTTCAAGAGGCTGAGAGTCCAGGGGCTGTGTCTCCCAATCAGCCTCGTCTTCCCCAGCAGCAACACCCCTCTTTGCCACATCCCCCCCAGCAGCAGAGTGTGGTGATCAATGGGAGTATTCACCCTTCTCATGGACACCACTACCACCACCACCACCACGGGCATCATCACCATGGGCATCACCACGCACCACACTCTGGGGTGGGTGGTACAGTAACCTCTGGAGGACCTCCAGCCAGTCCGTCATTTAGAAAACTGTCTTCTACCGGAAGCGCTGATGGCGTTATAACAGCTACCATGCCAGTTTCTGCTGCATCATCCACTTGTACTCCTGTGGCTGCTATTGCATCTCACTTCCGCACTACTGGTACACCTGGAGTTACTTATACAAGTGGTGTTACCAGCAGCACGTTAAGCAGTGTGGGTAGTGGGAGCCATAGTGTGGGGAGTAGTGTGCCTAGTCATATTAACATGAATTTAAGTAATGCTGCAACCACTGGTAGTGTAAATACTAGTAGCAGTGTTAATGTAGCTGTCTCAAGTGGGGCTGGCAATGGCACGAGTGCTTCTTCTAATACTGTCAACAATGCAAGTAATCAAATTACTACGACTGCTGCATCTAGTCAATTTCAGCCTGCAGCCAGTACATCAAGGTTTAGAGTTGTTAAATTGGATTCCAGTTCGGAGCCTTTCAAAAAGGGGAGATGGACATGTACAGAGTTTTATGACAAAGAGAACTCTGGCACAGTTGCAGAAGGAATGGCAGTAAATAAAGCAGTAGACACTCTAAAACAAAACCAATTTGAAGCTACTTCTGAAAGGGAGAGCACCAGTGGGAGTTCAGTTAGCAGCAATGTAAGCACACTGAGTCACTATACGGAAAGCGTGGGAAGTGGGGAGATGGGAGCACCTACTGTGGTGCAGCAGCAAGCATTTCAAGGAGTAGGTTCTCAGCAGGTGGATTTTGGCAGTCCTGGCCCTCAACCAGTACCTGCACCTAATATACCACAGAGCATTTCACAGTCACAGCTTGCTCAAGTACAGTTTCATCCTCAAGATGTTAATTACTCTCCACAAAAGGCAGGTGTCCAGGCTCCGTCCTCAGCCAGCCAGACCACTTCTTCTGCTCCAGTGAATATAATAGGTGGCCATCAACAGCCTGCCATGCCAACTGTGGCTCAGCAGCAGGTGCCGTACACCCAATCAGCACCACCTGTGCAGACTGTTCCAGTTGTTCCACAGCCGCAGCAGTTGCAGTATGGGCAAGGACAGGCGCAGCACCCACCACCACCATCGCAACAGATTCCTATGCAGATGGCAACAGGACATGCTAAACCAGTCAGTAAAAATTCTGTCTCCGGGCCTGTACCAGATTACATACAACATCAGCAGATGCTTCAGACTCCAGCTCCTATGCAGTCTGTTCCTACAGTGGTGGGAACAGGGACGCCTGTGCCTGTTGCTCAGGTACCAAATATGCAACCTTCTGTACAAGCACACCTTGCAGGGGCACCCTCTCAGCCTGTTGCACATGCTCAAACAACAATGCCAACCATAGGAACTAGTGCACCAATTATGAATGTTGGACAGCAAGGAAATGTACCATCTGTGGTGCAGCAGCCACCTCTTGCAAACCAAATTGCCCCTCCTGTAATGCTGCAAAGTTCTGCTGCTCCTCCACCTTCCCAGGTGGTGCCACCTGTTCCAATTGGAATTATTCAGCCAGGGCCACAAACCAGCACATCAAGCCTTCCTCAAGCCTTGGTTATTCCTCCACAGAGTACTTTGTTACCAACACAAGCAGCAGAATCTGTTCAAGGAGCAACAAGTCAATCATTGCCTGCTGTTAGCCCTGTGCCACCTGCTAGTGTGCTTCCTGTTCCATGCAATTCTACTGCAAATGTGCCCACTGCTTCTGTGAGCTTGGCTTCCTCCAAGAGCATAGCACAATCTTCAGGTGCGCAAAATGGGAACTTGGTCCAAAACATTCCTCAGCCTCCTTTGATGTCCGCTAGCATCAATTTGCCTGTAGTTCAGAATGTGCCACAACAGATGTCCCTGAATCCTTCCCAGTTCTCTGCACAATCTCTTGCTCAGTCAGTGACAAACCGAGGTGAAGATGCCAGGCGGTCTACAGAACCTGCCTTGATTGGCTTATCCCAACCGATCAGTGGTGAAGGTGGTGGAGCACCCTTGACCATTTCAGATGTGAGCAGCAGCATGGCATCATCCCTTTTCCCCCTGAAGGTACTTCCACTGACAGCGCAGCTCATTGATGGTGAGGATGAGAGGTAAGATCATGACAAAAAAAATGTAATAAAGTATACTTTATTGACAGTTGTCCAACCAAATGCAAGGTTTTAAGATCCTTTTAATAACTGTTAACAAGTAATGTTTTTGTTAGGAGCTCAGCAGAGACTTTGTGCTCTGCTTGATTGTCGCTTGATTGCAGCAGTAATCTGCAGTCAAAGGGTAATTTGGGAAAGTTGGGTACATAGCTATTACTATTACATAGGTGTGAGCTATGAAGATGATAAATCATGGTGGAAGGTTCCATGTTAGTCAGTCTAGATTGGTTAGGGTTGGTTCATCTGTGTGTATGTATGAGTAGTATACTACTTCATATAAAGAGAACAGTATTTAAAAGATCAATGCTTGAAGTATTTTCTGTAAGCTTTTGACCTGATTCAGACTCTTGACTTGAAGATTTAGCAAAAGCTAAATACACCCACTGAATACATGGAAAGGGTTGTTTTCCAGCCGCTTTCATTTTCCTTTGGGGTGAAACTCCTTGGGTGTCTTTTTTCCTTCATAGGTCATTATGAAGTTGGATGTTTTCCGTTGGGGTTTTTTTTGAGTACTTTTGTTATTTTATAACTTAAAGAAAAAAAACCACATGAAATCTAAGGAGATTGCCTTCTTTTTCCAGACTTTCCGGTTGCTCTATGAGGCATGATGTTCTTTGAAATATTTTTTACACTTGATGTGTAGGGAAAAAAATCTCAATTCTATTTATAAGTGGGATGATAATTTGGACCTTATGTGGCATAGTCCTCTCTTTTTATAAAAAACCATGCCAGTCTTATACTTTCACTTGTCATTTGGGTTTGTAGTTAAATTGATATATAAAGATCATAGGTGTGGTGGTTTTTTTAAAAGTTTACTTCTCCTTCTAGTATTAGCAGGGTCTGATGATGGCCTGGTTCTAATGGATGCCTCACTATCAAAGAGCTTAAAACTTTGAATGATGAATGAGCTTGTGGTACTGGAAAAGGCTGTTGCATGTGATATGTAATATGGTATCTTCTGCAAATTGAATGTAGTCCCATCCCAACTATAATTTGGAGCCTAACAGGTGCTGTGCTCTGCAAAGTTTTTCAGATGGACTGTCATTTTTGTACAGTCAACTGTTGTAAAAACCTAGGTATAAATACATGTACTGGATTAGTCAGAATTTATTACATCTGTAGTCATTCAGTCTTATTTCCAAGGTTAGAGAGTAACACTGTAGCCCCAGGAAATCTTGTGAGGAAAGTTGTAGCACCAACATCAATTACTTTGACCCAGACTGAAGTTAGGGAAGTTCAATTGCAGAGCAGAGAGTTTAGTCAGGAGCCAAGATAGACTAGGCTGAAATGCTGGTAGAGGTAAGGGTAGTCTGGGCTGGTCTACCCAGCCCAGGTAAGGGTCAGGTGGCAAGACAGTCTATTTCTGCCTAAAGATGTTGCTTACACTTTGTACTATGTACAAATATGTTGCTTAGACTTGCCTATGCCACAGAAAATGCTCAAGGCGGCTTATAAAGCTATAGTCCAATTGCTAGTTCCTCACCTCCTGCTGTTCTCACAACATATCCTGTGAGATAGGTCAAATCGAGAGTGAATGACTGGCCCAAGGACACCCAGGAAGTTTCACTGCTAAGGAGGGAGTTGAACCTTGATCAATTCAGGTCTCAGTCCAATTTCCTAACGATCAAACCAGAAAAATGTATAGAAGCTGTCACATATCCCATTAGTTTCTCAGAGGAACATAGTAGGGCAGAAGGTATACATGTCAGTAACAAGGTGCTGTTATATTAAAGCATGCTTGTAGTTCAGAGGACAGCATCAGTGGTTGGATGGTATTGAACTCCTCCTCTGCCTGCACTTTTGCTCTCTGAAATTTCTTATTTCAGATCTGTCTTTGAGAGTACAAGAACAAAAGTATCCATACAAGGAAAAAAATATTCTGGGAAAGCAATTTTGGCAGGAAAGCATGGGCAGTGGAAAGGAATTCCCTTTCTTTTAGCCTGAGGTCTCCAAATTGCAGCCTGCTGTATCACAGGATACCTGTCTAGATATGATGTAGCAGTGACAAAACGTTTTTTATGCTCTGCTGTAGCCACCTTGCTTCACAGCTAGTCTTTGCAGCAGTTTGTGCCTGGCAGTTGCTTCCACTGCCTGTCACCCTAGCATGCTTTGGGCACTGATTTCTGGGAAGGATGCAGCATGAGTTGCTGTGAAGATCAGCTGCAAAAAGAGATGGCCTCAGTGTGGAACAAAAGATTTTCATCACTGTCACACAAAATGTTTATGGATATCTTGTGACATTGCAGTTTGGAGATCAGTGGGCAAATTGCCTGTGCTTCCTGCTGCACCTGGATGGGTAATTTTGTGACACTATTTTAGCCCTTTCAGATGTTCCTGCCATTATTAGCATTATGAGGTACTGACATGAAATACTGATGGAAGTTATTTGACCTTTCAAATATTAGTTTAAATATTTTTAAATATTTAATATTTTAAAAATGTTTAATATTTAATATTTAAAAACTAATATTTAAAATATCTCTGGCATGAGATCTTGTGCTAACTGTAGAAATTAGAAAACTTTTACTGAGAAGCAGTGAAATTACCTCTTTAAAATGGTAATGAATTATCTGAAATATTGAAATCTGAATCATAATCTTGCCACTTAACAATATTGACTAAAGTTTCTGTAAATTGGAATGGTTTACTGAACAGTTTCCTTCATGGGTAGTCCCTAGGCAATAACCTTTGCCTGTGTTGACTTCCTATTTGAAAGTGTACCAGCAAATGGCCAGGAAAAGAAGCTTTACGGTGACTAGGTATGGAATTTACACAGTGGCTTTCTTAGATTCAGGGAATTTCTGAAAATATTGGACTGCAGGCAAAGAGTTAATGGATTAACTATACTTACAAGTATTGCAACACAGTTTACCCCTCAGACTATGGTAAACATGAATGCTGTTCTTCATATTGTAATGACATTCACAGTGAGATTAGCTACTAATTTTGGATTTAGATTTTGTTTGGAGTCCATAGGAGCATGTGAAGTCCATATTTTCAGACTTGTGTATACAAGGTTTAACGTGACGAAAGCCACTTAGATCACAATCCTAAACATGTCTATTCAAAAGTAAGCCCCCATTGTGTTCAAAGGGTTTTACTCCCAGGAAAGTGCCTTTAGGATTGGAGTCTTATTTCATCATTTTTGCTATAACCGAAAAATGTGTCTGATTGGAATGTGAGTTTTAGCTGCTTTCACAAATGAACGTGCAAATCTTTTGCCGAAATACTATTTGAAAAGTTGAAGTGCCATGTGCTGGAATGGAGTAATCCATAAGAACAATGGAAAAAGTTATGGGTATTCTGGATTAGAGGCAAAAGAATAAATGTGAGACTTTTTGGTAATATCATCTTTGAGTATGTAACTTCTATTTGCTGCAGTAAGCATGTGCCCTGTCCTCCAAGGAATTCAGGGCAGGTTAAATGAGTAACTATATTCTGCCTCTTTCAAAAGCGGGTGGAAAAGGACAACATGATTTAGCACCAAGGTCACCAAGTGAGCTTTATGAGTGAGTAGGGCCATGTTCTTCCCAATTCAAGTTCAGTGCTGGCTGAACCAACTTTCCAAATGGCCTGTTTCTGTGTGTTAATTATATGTTAGGAATATCAGAGATAAGGACACACTTATTCTATGTTTGAAATTTCTGATGGCCTGGTACTTCTTTTTGGCTAAAGATCCTAATAGGTCTCATCAGGTTAATCTCAGTCTCTCTGAGCCACTCAAGGATGCTGCTGTTATGTGAATTGGGACAGTAAAGAATATTTCTATTATATGTACCTAATATACTTAAAAGGTGACAATTCAACTCCTATTTATATACCGGTAAGCTGAATTTTTTTAGAGGTAAAAGTGTGCCCTGTCGGTTTAACTGCAGGTCATGGCCAGCATTGTCTGAGGATGCTTCTGTGGTCGTGGGGCTGGTATGACTGATACACTGAATGCTGTTTTTACCTTCTCACTGAAGTGAGAATTTGCATGCTTTCAAACTGCTAGGTTAGCAGGAGCTGGGCTAAAGACAGGAGCTCACTCAATCTTGTTGGACCTGGGTCTTGAACCCTGGTGGGCCACTTGATAAGGCACAGCGTCTTAACCACTTGTGTCACTACAGCCTAAATTTTTAACCAAATTTTTACCAACCTTTTACTAGAGTCCCCTTGTGGCACAGAGCTCGACAGCGTGCAAGTCTGTTAATGGCATGTGATGCCATTGCCAAACATTCAGGGATGTTGTTTTGACACTGTGCCTCAGAGGAAGTACCGTAGTACAGATTACAGATTCTTTACTGCCCTACCAAAGCTCTAAATATACTCAAAATCCATAGGGTTGTTATTGCTTTGCCAACATGTTTTATCCATTGTTTTATTGATTCTATATATCCAAACTTAAATACCAGTGAATGAACTGTTTTGAAAAGTTTTTCCAGCTGCCATATCTGGAAATAATTTGTCTGTATTGGCTTCCATTGGCTATCAAATAATAGAATAACTGAGATTATTTGGTCTGATAGTATTACTACTAAATCTTAGCATACAAAAAGAGTCTACACCAATTTTTCCCTAATATATTTCTTTTATATTATTGCTTCTGATTTTAATAGTAAAAAATTTCAATGGAGATATTATGTAAAGTTGGTGATATGGTCAGGGTCTTCTGATGTCATATGCTGCAGCTGAATCTGCTTAGAAAACCAACTGTTAGATCTATTTTTTCTTTAGAAAACTTCTATATTAAAAGCAGCCTCATAAATACTTGCCTAAATAAACCTAATGGATTGTAGAACTCCTCTGAAGAATTCTGGTTCTGTTTAATCAAACAGCTATGTATGAAATGTAAGAGGGGTAGAACTGTACTGTTTTCTTGATGGTTTATGACATTGTCCTAAAATTGAACCTCAGTTGTTGGCCCTTTACAAATCCTGTCTGATCTTGATGAGTGTAGTTGCTTAAGATGTTAAATCTTCTGGTTGATGCTGTCATAAGCTTTCTATAATCAACATTTAGAAAACAAAGGTCAAAAGTACTTTTTGTATATCTTTAGTTTTGAAACAAGACCTAGTTTTGCTTTGACAAAGATTTCCGGAATCTTTTAATAATACATTATCAATGGACTCTTAAGAACTGGATTTGGTTAATAACTAAATTTCCTGTGGAATGCTGTTATAAAGTTCATTCAGTCAAAAGTCTTATCAACTTTCAGTTGCTTAATTACCTTCTGTTATCTCCCATACAGCCGTTTCTGCACCCAATATTATTCTCTACTCCTTTGTTAAACATGGAATATCTAATTGATTCAAGAAGGTTATATTCTCTGTTCTAGATTTAACAGTCCTGTATAATTTATGATAAATTTGCAAATTTTACCTCCCCTTGACTGTCTACTGTGTTAATCCTTGCATAATACTCAAATTGCCTTTGTCTTCTGCCAAGGTCTTTGTTATATTCTCCCTGGCCTTATTTCCATAATTGGAGATTTCTTGTTTGCAATATTGCAAGAATTTTGTTGCCTTATTAATGTCTTAAGAATTTTGACTTCCATTTTGCTGGGTTTTTTGTTTTTATAAGAGTTCTCTTATTAAAGTGCTTTCCCCCCTCTCAGTGTACTATATATGAAATGTTTGCTGTTGCCTGTGCTTCTCTAATATGACTTTTTATTTATATAAGCCCCTCATTGTCTATAGATTTAAGTTTTCCAAACAATTGCATGGTTTGTACCAAATTATACAGGTCCAAAGTTGTTATACAAAGATTTGACTCAACACAAATAGCCACTGCAAATCTCAGTTAAAAAAACTGCTTTTCTACTATTTTACATAGATGGGGATTTGCTGCTTTGGTAACAGCCTCTCCTCCATATTAATTTACCCAAGCCTTCATGCTTCGCATACAGTTTTGAGCACGATACCATAGTCTTTTGAGACTGATGGATGCCAATGCTAGTCATGTAAGCATTCATTTCATTTTTCAATTCTGGAATAAAACCCCTATAGATATCAAACCCCTATAGATATTGAGGTAGTACCTTTTATTCAGTTAGGCACAATAGAGGAGCAAAAATCTGTTTTTCAATTGTTTTATTTAAGCACTGATTTTTTTTATCCAGGAGAGGTTCTGGAACGAAACTCTAGTGCAGTGGTGTCCAACCTTTTAACTTCATGGCTCCTGTAACTAGCTTGTAAAAGAGGGAATTTCAGCAGGTGTAGCTTGTGATCTGTGGAATGAAAAGCTGCACCTGCTGAAATTTCCTCCTCTCCATACTTGTTAAAGATCCTGGAGCCCTGAAGTTGAAAGGTTGGACACCCCTGCCCTACTGGATAACAAGGGATCACCCTCTGCTCTTTATACTCATGTGTTACTTGTTCTTTGTACTATTTAATTCTAGTAGTTTATCCACAGCTTCCCTCATGTGGATCTTGGGCTTGAGTGGAAGGAGAAGAATGCATGGTTTACACTTAAGTCTTAAATCAGTTTAAAACAGACTCACCCACAGACCTTAACCACAGCATAATAAGGTGGGGGAGCTGTTAGGAGGTGATGTTCTGTGAGGGGAACCAAGGCAGTATTTTCCTCAGTAGGAAGCAAAATATGGCTGCCTGAAATTATGTTTAAAACAGACCCACCCATAGTTCTTAACCACACCCAAGTTAGGTGGGGAGGCAGTCAGGAGGCTGGAGTTGTGAGGGGTGAGCCCAGGCAGTACAGATGTAATGAAATTGTATGAGATTTATTTATATGCAATTTTGTCTCAAGGCGAATCAGGTTGCCTCTTTAAACTGAAAGATAAACATCCTTAATAATCCTACAAATATGTTGTGGGAATCGGGGCCCTCATGGATCACGCAAGACCAGAAACTGTTGCAAAGGGCAGAGATTTATTCCAAGAGCATGTGGCCCCCAAATCAGGCTTGTACTGCAGATACAGGCCTGGTCATCAGTAACCACAAAAAGAAATGGGAACCCCGGACAAAGGGCACAAGAGGTTTTATACCCCAACTTCAAAGCATCGTCTAGAACATTCAAGAAATTTACAGCAGTTTTCAGCAGTTCAGAGTTGAGAATCACTACATCACACTTTAGCCTGACAACCTGATTTGTTCAATATACTTGTCACTCAAAGGATTCAGTTACTTCCTACCCCCCCTTAATGTCTTAAAGGCAGCCTGCTTACCATGGCAACATGTCTTGCAATTATGGTTGCCTGAGAAGGGGTCTTACGTTCAGCTATGGTTTCAAATTTCAGCTGTTGAGGGAGACCCTCTCCTTTCCCCATGTGATAATTACTTCTGAATTGCCTCTGAGCTGTATGAGCTTGTATGGAAGAGATACTTCTGTTTAGGATATATGAGAATATGCTAGTAACTGTAGTGTATTAAGAAGAAGTTGACATGCTTGATGATTAGTATTATACAGTGTCCATTGAGATACTTAAGGTAAAAAGCAGTTAATAGTGCTGTAAATGCTTAAAAGAATTGGTACCTCTTTCCATTGCCAGTGTTCATGCTCACAAGACATTTTTAAAAAATAAAGGTAACTGATGGAAAGATGAGTGAAAATTAAAGATGGATCCTTTAATCTATTGTGGATGAAAATAAAAAAAGTGAACACATAAATAACCATTGCCTATGTAGTGTATTGATTAGGAAGCGGAACTACACATTAGGGAATCCTTGTTTTCCACTATCTCTGCTACAAACTTTCTAGGTACCTTAAACCCCTTTCTTTCTCATTGCAGATCTGTAGCAGTGGTATTCCAAGTAGGGGTTGGGACCCCTTTGGGGTGATAACCTCAGGTCAGGGTGGTTCATCACCAAAAACAACAGAAATAAGAAACCATTGGGTTGGATTATCCAACCAATCTGACGAAATACAATAATACATTTATTTTTTCTTGAAAGAATCAATACTTAACGCAATTTGCATGAAAATACTTTCATGCAATTTGCCAATGAACATATGCCAATTGAGGTTTTGCCTATTTGTATGTTGATCTGGAACTTAAGGCATCCAGATTTTGGGATCTCCGTTATTGTATTGTAGGGCGGTACTGTAGTTCAGTAAGGTAGGAGTTCCTTCTTTCCAGTTGACCTCAATAAAAGATTAATACTATTAGGTAAAGTCTGTGGCAGGTTGCCCTGCCAGCCGTGACTGGCTGCAGGTTGCCCGGATGTCTATACAGGAACCAGCCACAGCTATTGGGTCTGGCCCTCATCCCTGATGAGCAGAGAGACAGTGTTGTCCAAAGACGCCTCTGTGGTCACGTGGCCAGTATGATGGCATGGAATGCTGTTTACTTTCCCACCGAGATGGTATTTATTTATCTACTTGCATTTGCATGCTTTTGAACTTCTAGGTTGGCAGGAGCGGGGCTAAGGATGGTGTCTTGCAGTATCTGGGTCTCAGACCCCAGCTTGCCGGGTGACAGGCATGGTGTCTTAACCAGTTAACCATTGCAGCCCTTTACTACCACCCTTGATTTGCTTCCATATGCTTTTGTTTTGCTATCTCTTATCTACAACATCTATATACTTTTCAATAAAAAGTTTACAAAGTGGTTTACAGAGGAAATCAAATAAATACTGTAATGGTTTATCAGCTTGCAGGGGGTGGGAATTGTCAATAGCAGTCTTCCCTTTTCTTTGCCAAAATTTTATTTTCCGGCATTTTCCTTACATTTATATAGTCCTCTGACCTGTTCCCCCCCCCCGTTTGATCTGATGGAATATAAGCATCTTCCTGAACCCTCTCAGAAAAATTTTCCTTTCTATTTTCATCAGAATATATGGACTTTTTGTCTTAAAAGAGTGTCTCCTGTCTTATAAACTGAGGAGGTAATTCCTAAAATTAGGAAAGGTACTGGTAATATGTTTTGTTTTTGTTGGAGCCTTCAGCTTCCTTATTATCTTGTAACACAGATCTAGCAGCGCATAGAATATACCATATTTCTGAGTAGTCTTCTTGTTGGATTGTTCTGATATTGCTGTAGGCTGTCTAGCAGTCCACAAAAATCTTGCTCCTCTGATGCTGTATTTGAAATGGAGACAGAACGTTCTGTGTTCATTTCTTGATTTATCACATTGTTCCTCTAAATTTGATCTCATGCACACTTATAAAATGGGAATATAATAATTGAGTGCAGATTAAAAAGTAGAGTTTATAGTGAAGAAACCAAGTCTAGCAGCTTTAAACAATTATTTTACAAATAGTAACATCTTGTTAATTGAGGGTAGATAACAAAATATTTGTTATGCCAGCAAACTGACATTCCTTTGTCTTAGAGAGACATAACTAATTAATCTTTGGCACTGACTACCTGTTCCATTAATTAGAAAGTATTTCATGAAATATTAGACATGAACGTTTGTGCAAGCACCAAACGTTGTTTTCTTTATTTAAAAAAATCTAATCAAAACCAAAAGGAAGTTTCAAGCTTTTAAATATATTGCTGATGAGATTCCTAGAGTAAATTTAGGCTGCAATTCAGAGTTAGGGCAGTGAGAGTGCCCCAGCTGGGCTGCCCCAAGTAGGCTGCATCCACACCAGAAAGTTGTGTTGAATCCAGAGAGTCAGGAAGCCTGGTGCTGCCCTAGTTGCTTCAAACCATGCACAGTAGGCACCAAGTAAATGGCACATGGGGAGGGCTTGATTCTGGGTAGACCCCCCTGATCACACTGAAAAAGGAACAGCTGTGGTGCCTGCCTTATAAGGAAGCACAGAAGTCCCTGACAACCAGGTACAGCTGCACCCTGAAACTGCAGTATAGCAGTACCTCTAGTGGAGGGTGGATACTTGGAGTGGCCTGCTTTATCCATACGTTAGTAGGCTGCTGTAACTGTGTCATATCCTGAAGTTGAGAGGGAGGAGTTGCTGATAGGCTGGCCAAGAAGATTTTTTTAAATCAACATTGCCATTCTTACTCTCTTGTTATGGTCTACTTATTGTTATACCCACTCCTGGAGAGGTAAAACTTTGAGGAGCTGGCAGAGGGGATTTCTGCCCTTGAAACAGGCTGTGGATACAGTGTAACTGCCCATGCAGAACATGCCTTCAACATGCCTCTCTTGAACTGCCTAAGCTGGCACAGCTAAGGCAGCTCACGTCTGTCTTGAGGCAGCCTATGTTGGCTTATTTTGCCTCAAAATATTCCCTTTCTGGTATAACTGGAGTGCCCATCTTGGAATTGGTGAAAGATAGGGTAGCCCAAGCGCACTTCTGGATTGCAGCCAAAGTTTCTAAATTTGTAATCAGACTGTAATTCAATCCTGAATAGAAGGCCTGCTGTAAACTAATGAGAAAAGGCTACATTGATTTCCTAGTTTAGCTAAAGAAGATGGTCATGGCTAAAGTGAAATTTTTCTCTGCTCCAGTTTCAGAGGAATGTATCTTGCTCGTGGACTTTTTAAAATGCTTGATTAGCTCAGTGTTATCCAGACTTGCAGGGAATATAATCCTGCTTTTAAGTGTTGGTGGGGCAGGAGAGAAGGCAGTGATTTGATTCCCAGGATCAGGTTTCTGCAGGGGGGCTTTTCTTTGACAAGTCTTATTTGCTGTGGGGGTCTAAGGAGCCCCATTTGGGTGGATGGGTTCTGCAGGGCTTCCCACAGCTTGCAAACAGTAAAAAAGCAATCATGACTCACTTCCACTTTTTGCAAGTGGGTCACAATCACATTTTATATAGTTTTAAGCAACGGCGAGCCCTGCAGAACTCCTTTGGGGCTACCCAGACACCCTAACACTGATAGTAGGTAACACTTGTTAAGGAAAATCCCCTCTGTGCCTACAGCAACATGATCCTGAGGATCATGTTGCTTCCTTCTCCTGCCTCTTCATGTAGTGGAGCCTAGGGCTCTCAGGTTGGTGCATCACAATGCCCTAAACACTGGATTAAGCAATTGTAGGGAAATTGAAAGATTAGACATGTTACAAGTGCAGTGTGTTGACTAGTCTTTGTGTGCAATTAATGGCGGTAGAAGGAATGTGCTATTAATTTGGACTCCAGGAAATGTGAAAGTAGTTGAAAATGTGAAAATTTGGATTATGCTAGTGTAATTTGAATTAGCGGAATTCTTTTTGCAGTAATGGACTGCTGAGAATTCGATCAAAGTTATGGCCCTCTCCTGGAAAAAAGCACCTAAATATGGGAAAATGCACCTGAATACCTCTTTTTTTAGACCTGGTTAATTGATTCCAAGAAGCATATCCATGGATCCAAAGTAAAAAACCAATGCTTTAGTGTACTGTAGTTATTCAGAATTGAGGTAAAAATTAAAGATATTGTATTTTTAGGACGATATTGGTAGATTGCAGAGGCCAAAAGTGCTACACAGAAAATGTGAGAATGTAATATAAAGGCTTGTCGTATGATTTTATTGCCTTGAGAATGGAAGAAACTTTAACTCATAATTCTGTTGTGAACCTGGTTCAATTCAGGCATAATAGCAAACCATGGTTTTCACTTACCATCATTCAGAACACACTTGAACGTCTTTACAGGCAAAAAACTCCCCTCTTCTGTAGGGGAGTCCATTTTTAAAGGTTTCTTTAGTTAAATGAGAACTTTGGAAGAGCCTGTGGCTCTTTGCCTGTGAAAATGTATGAAACCCTAGAGAAAATGAACCCTGAACCACAGTTCATGAAACTAAGCCACTATACACATGCCTATACACTATACATTGCTTTTAGCCTTTTTTTAAAAGGGTAACACAAGCTATGAAAAATCTATGCATTAACCTATAGCAAAAAAAGCTAAGGGTGGTGCAAGTGGTTAAGACACTGTGCCTGTTAACCAGCAGACCAGGGTTTGAGACCCGGGTCGGCCCCACAAGACAGGGTGAGCTCCTGTCCTTAGCCCAGCTCTGCGATGCCAGCTGGATCCAATTGTATCGGCTCTGCCTTTACATTGGACTAATTCAGTGGCGTGGAGTGGGGGGATTTGCTGCTTGGGTGACAGCCAATCCTCCATAACAATCTAACTCAGGCTTTTGTGCTTTGTATGCAGCATATGCAGTGCCAAGCATGATAACATAGTCTTTCAAGATTGATGTAGGCCTGCTACTTAACCTATAACACAAGTTTTGGTTTATGCTGTAGGTTTGTGCTACAGGTTGTGATGGTGATGAAATAACTACTTTCAATGAATAGAGTGATATTGTTCAGGAAATGAAGATCTTAAAGCTGTGTTTTTTTCTTTTCTGTCTATTACTGTTTCTTAGTAGTATGCATTAATATACCATATTTTTCTGCTTACAACACGCAGGTTTTTTACCCCCAAAAGGGGGTAAAAATTTGCCTGTTATAAGCCGACTCAAATAGTCTTGGGCACTCTGAAGGGGGCAGCGCTCTGGCCGTGCAGGGTTGGGGGAGATTGCTCTCCCTGCCCTGCATGGCCAGAGTGCTGTTCTCCAGTGCGCCCAAGCCTGTCGGAGGCTTGGCCGCGCTGGAGAAGGCAGCTCTGGCTGCACGAGGCTTGAGAGGGTCTCGTGTGACCAGGCTGGGAGAGATTGTGCAAGATACTTCCAAGCTTCGTGCAGCCAGAGCCGCCCCTTTCAAAGTGCCCAAGCCTCTGATAGGCTTGGGCGCTCTGGAGGAGGCAGCTCTCTGGCCACACCATACCCAGGTGCACCGGACCATAACATGCACCTTTAAATCTAGGTGCATGTTATGTTCCAGCGTGTGTAATAAGCCGGAAATAACGGTCTGTTTTACAAGACCAGGGAGGTGAAAGTAATGTGACAAAACTGAGTTTCACCACTGAGCTGGTCTGATTGATGCTAGCTATCCTGGATTAAGCTGCTGTGAATCACTTTTTTTTTTACAGTACTTGAATTTTAATATCTGCTTTTCTGGTGCTGTTGGCATCTATTAGAGCAGTACAAATGAGAGAGAATATGAGTATATGCACTAAATCTTGAACTTCTAAACAGAAGAGTTTATTTGAAGGCCAACATTTTGCTGTTTGCTCTAGGAAAGTCTACAGGGAATTTGAATGGTTTTTCCTGCTCAATTGCAGTTATAGTGATTTTGAGTTCTCTTGCAAAATGTTGCTTCTTGTGTAGACTTTGCAAGGCTGTGTTCATTACAATTATGGTGATAGAAACAGTGGCTCAGACTTCCTCAGAAACAGAATAGGAAACAAATTTAAATATGCCATTGTTCTGCGATGTTAAACAAGCTGCATGATGAAATTGTTCCGTTTTAAATTATTTTGTTGCATGCTGGCATCTATGGCCACTGCTAAAAGTGTGTTCACAAATGTATCTGATGCTCCCTCTATGCAACAATCATTCAGTGAAGAGTCAGCAAAGAGTAAATGGTTGTGCTATGGAAAGTGATTCATCTGCTATCTTTATTACTATCCCTTTGTGTGTTTTTAAAGTATTTTATACAGAATATGGATTTATTCTTCCTGTGTTTTGCTGCATTCTTATTGTGATGAGGTTGATGGTATGTGGTCATTCTTAGTCTTGAAATTTCAGTTTAAATTTGGATTCAGCTATAGGATGCATTGCAAAGTTGATATAGATTTTACTGCCTATTGTGAATATAATTCATATGAGTGGTTTTTCTAAGTCTATTTGTATTTATCTTTTTGTTTCTGGGATACTTTGAGAGTGGAAAACACAGCACATGCTTTAAAATGGCTTTATGTTTCTACTACATTTTTCTTTTGTAGTTGTTTCTTCTAATTTGCTAAACTCTCTTAACCTCTGACTGGAGAAATGAGAGGAGAAATGTCTTCAGAGCCAACAGACAACAGTTTCCCCTGCCCTTAGAGACTGCCATGAAGAATGCATTCCATAACTTAAGTGCAAAGCGGAGCACAACCCTCCATCCTTACAGGTGTGTGTGTCAAACTGTGTTAAAGTTTGAGAACAAACACTGGCTTGGTGTTGGTAATGGAAGGCAAACAAAACAGTTTTGATTCTTTTGTTCTGAAACTTAACAGCCAGCAAGTGCTTAGAGGACTCCTGTAAGAGGATGTTAACGGTGAGACACAAATTCAACAGCAGAGAAAAGAGATTCAAAAGTAGTTGAAGCAAATTCAAAGAACTGTACATTTAGAATGAGCATGGAGAAACTTTAATCCACAGGCAGCTTTTATCTTGCATATGCAGGGGTCAGTGGGTTGCTAAGCCCCAGGACCCAGTCTTGACAACTTGTGGGCTTCATAGAACATAATTGGTATTTTGATTTTGTCATACGTTTTGCTCCAGTACTAATAAGGTAGAAATCCCTTACTGACTGTGCTTGGACCTTTAGGCCTAAGGCTCCTATGGCTATCTTGTGACTTTTGCTCCTTACCCATAGATATGAGTTGCAATTCCTTACACATTTACCTGGGAGTAACTCTCATTGAATGTATTTCTGAGTAGATATATTTAGGACTGCACTGCATTTAAGAAGTTTGACCCAGGTGCATCCTCTTTACTGCCTGAGAAAATAATCCATTTTAACCTTTAAAAATACACTAATTAGGGTTTTCTTCTTCTTTCATTGCTCTTCTGTGTACTTATTAGTAGTTTACTATGAATTGGGAGGGTTAAATGTTGCATTAGTAACTATTCCTAGAACTTAAAGTTAAAAGTTCCTAAAAGACCTTTCAAACCCTATTGAATGTTCAAAGAATTTCCTCTGGAACATCATATGATTTCAAAGTTTTTGTGTGACATCAAAAGAGTGCAGGTATTACAAGTAGTATGATACCCTCAGAACAAAATAGCTCTGGATTGCTCAGATAAACAGTATGCTGTGGGAACAGGATCAAGAAAGAGAATTTCTGATTAACAATAGCCTGGTATAAGCTAGGCAATGATAATTTCAAATATGCTGTTAAACCAAAACCCAGTTAAATTTATTATTAAATTTAAACCAAAAATTTATTATTTATTAAACCAAAACCCAGACAATCTATTGATTGTCTATAGATTTATTACATATTCATGCCTCCAATATATATGGTTTTCTGGTGGCATTGAGATTAATTATTGCCCACCTAGATGATAGAAATGTTGGCTAAATAGAGAAAGTTCTGGCTAAAAATATCCCATTTATTCACTGAATAAATACTCCCAAGTTGCTGGAGACTGATGGCTGTTGTCTTTGGCCATGAAGAGAGAGTACTTTTGCTTCCTTACTTGTCAGAAATACCAGGTGAATAGTGGGAAACATTATTACTGCCACTTTGTGAACATTGAACCTGGGGTGTCATGGCCCGTTCAGTGTTTAGGAACCATAACTTGCAAGCATTACTTTATGTGTTTGACTAATCCTTTTATACTTTTGCTTGATCAACTCTCATATCAACACATATTGATGATGTGAAAACAGAATAAAATTACTGTTAGGTTTTTTTCCATCTTTTCCACTCTTGGTTTTTGTTGGTATGTATCTTCCTTTAGAAATTTCATACTGAAGATGTTGAGTCAAACATATAGATATAGATATATTCTAGATATAGAATATATTCTAGATATTGCTTTCTGATATAACTGCACAGTTGTTACTCTCTTTTTAAGCAATAAGAGAGGGGTTAGGAAATTGAAGTTATAAATGCAGAAATCCATTTAGCACAGCTCTACTGGAAATTTTGTTCAGTAAAACATTTTGTTCAAATATGTAAAATCAGAGTCTCAAAGGCATAATTTAATAGGAAGGCAAATCATATACAATGGTGCCTCACGTAACAAATTTAATTCGTTCAGGAGGCATGTTTGTTATGTGAAACGTTCTTTACGTGAAGTGAATTTTACCATAGGAAATAATGGAAACTCAGACAATGGGTTCCACAACCCAAAAATATTCATATATAAAATATTAACTGGATGTAAAAATGATGACAAAACACTGTAATTGAATTCAAAACATGCATTCTATGTGCATGATCCTAAGAAGACTACTTGGGCTGCAATCCTGTAGACACTTTCCTAGGAGTAAGCCCCATTTAACACAATGGTTAGGAGGCTGCAATCAAAGACACTTTCTTCTGCAATCAAAGACACTTTCAAAGCTCCTCACTTTCTCCTTCTCTTCATTCTGAGCCTCTCTCTCCCCTGCTCCCTTCTGGCTAGCCCTGAGCCGCTTTCTTCTTCTCCACTGCTGTTCTCTCCTTCTGGCCGGTGGATGCCCGACCACAGGAGGAACAGCGCGGAAGTGTTGCTTTTGCTATGGGCAGGCGCGCGCGGCAGCCCTGATGCACTTAAAAGGGCTGGCAGCCAGCGCATCTGCCCTAACTGCCAACAAGTGTGTGCGTTACATGAAGCAGAATCCTAGATAAATTTTTGTTTGTTACATGGAACATACTTTACATGAGGCGCTTGTTACGTGAGGCGCTACTATACTCTGATCCAAGTAAATCTGGGATGTGTTTTGATTGAGAAGAATAGTGGAGGTTACAGTTGTCTGAGCAAATGAGAAAATCATGTCTGTCAGTTTCATTAACATGAGATAAAATTTCACTGTAGAAGAGGCACTTTATTTCTTAAGTGCCTAATAATAACTAACACTATAAAACTATAGCTGATGAACTTGCCTATAGGCATTCTGACCAGATAAATAAACCTTTGAGGTATGAGCTCTTGAGGCTGCCTGCTAAGTTTCTCAGCCTACTTTGCATACCAAGTAGCTTCCTTCATTGCAAAGATAATAAAAAACACAAGGATGTATGCTTGTCTTCTGATTAATCTTACTGATGATAATCATTCTCCCAACACTATTTCTTTGAGTTTTTTTTATTTCATTTCCCTTCATGTTATGATTTGAGCTTAGGGTTTGGCATTGAAAGTGTGATGGTGGAACAGGTCTGAAAATCCGTTTTTGGTCTGCATTGCTGATGGGAAATAACATTTGGTAAGATGATTATATACACTCGATTTTTTCTGTCTCTCTTTGCTGCTGATTTTATCACACTGTATCCCTAAGCTTTGTCTTGTGCTTTTTAAAGTAAAAGATTCCCACTTCTGAAGGACTTGCAATAGACTTTAGCACATGTAAAATGAAAAGGCATCTTAAGGATGGAAAGAGAGTACACAAACTGAAAAAAGAAATAGGGAGATTGTGATCCCTTATAGCCCAGGCAGGCCTTGTCCAGCTTGCTTTTTCTTACATTATAAGCACAGTCGAAACCATGTATACTAAAAAGTAAGCACCATTGTGTTCAATGTGTCTTACTCCCAGGAAACTGTCTTTAGGACTGAGGCCTATATCTATGTGCAGATTGCTGTTAAGCAATCTTTTCTCCAGCCTCTGAAGACCTCAGGAGAGTTTTGCTGAAAAAGCCTTTCCTTCATATTCTCCTCTCATCATCACCACTCATGGTCCTCTTTGGTGTGATACACAAGTGGTTGCCATGGGCTTGTTTTGGGGTAACTTGAAAATACTGTAATAGGAAAAAGTGGCAGACTAAGAGCTTTGAGCACTTCAGGTGAGGCACTAAATTCTGCTTGTGTTGCCATCTCCCATCTCCCTGTTCGCTGTTTCCTTACGTGTGAAAAGCTGCTCTGCTCTCAGCATATTGTGTTTGAAAAGCTAGAGGAGACTGGGATAGAAGAGACAATGACAGAGAAGAAAAAATAATGGATTGCTAAAAGATCTCTTTTTTGCTTCAGTTCTCCCTTTCCATGTTCAATGGGAACAGAAGGAAGTGAGGTGTAGGGGGTGTAGACCACTGCCTTGACTTCTCTGAATCTGCCACCTTTAGCAGTTGCTTCAGTCCAACTACATGGATGGAGCATCTTTGACAGACAAAGCTTTTCAGTCTTTGTGTGTGTTGTCCAGTATTCCCAGATAGGCTTGGTAAGTTGGCTTCTGCAACTCCACCTTGGGGAAGTAGGAAAGCCACAACTCTGGGGTAGAGGACATGTTATACATGCAGGCTCAACCCTTGGCATCTCTTGTTAGGGTTGGGGAAATAAACCTCTGTGGTTTTTTTAATAACACTATTACTATTGTAGTTTAGACTCTACCTTTCCACTCTTGTGGGAGATCAAGGCAGCTTCCATTTAAAAACAATGATGCAATATAATTAACAAAAATACCACCATCATAATAAAAACCACCCATAAAATGAACCCAAAAGTCCTAATTTAAAAAAAGCCATCAAAGTGCTATGGAAAGCCCAGAAAGAGGTAGCCATAATTCCAGGAGGAGAAAATTGCACAGAACAGCGCCATAACAGTAAAAATTTGTGGGTGTCTAGCAATCAGACATCAAAATGTGACAGCCTCTGCAACAATGCCATGTATGGTTCCACTGAACAATACATCCTTTCAAATACATAATCCTAAAGAATTTAAGGATTTATAATTCATTACTAGCATTTTAAGTTGTGCCTGGAAATGTACACATAGCTTGATACAGATGAATTAGGAGAGTTTTAAGGTGGTCGCAACCTCTCCATGAGGAGCCTAGTTTTCCCATACTAGTTGAAGGTTCCCTGTGGTCTTCAAAGTCAGCCTACATAGAACATGTTACAATAGTTCTTTAAATTAATTATTCTTTTTACAATAGGCGGGGCACAAGGTGAGCAAATAAATATAGGACAATACACCAATACGATGCTGACCTATATTCAGTGGTGCCTCACATAACAAGTTTAATTCGTTCTGGAAGCATGCTTGTTATGTGAAACACTCTTTATGTGAAGCGGATTTTCCCATAGGAAATACTGGAAACTCAGACGATTGGTTCCACAACCCAAAAAATATTCATATGAAAATATTAACTAGATGTAAAAATGATGACAGAACAGTGGGATTGAATTCAAAACATGCATTCAATGTGCATGATCTTATGAAGTCTACTTAGGCTGCAGGCCTAAAGACACTTTCCTGGGAGTAAGACCCATTTAACACAATGGGGCTTACTTCTGTTTAGACATGGTTAGGAGGCTGCAATCAAAGACACTTTCTTCTGCAATCAAAGATACTTTCAAAGTGTCTCCCCACTTTCTCTTCATCCTGAGCCTCTCTCTCCCCTGCTCCCTTCTGGCTAGCCCTGAGCTGCTTCCCTCTTCTCCACTGCTGTTTTCTCCCTTTGACCAGCAGATGCCTGGCCACAGGAGGAACAGCGCAGAAGTGTTGCTTTTGCTATGGGCAGGCACGCGAGGCAGCCCTGATGCTTTTTAAAAGGGCTACTGGCCAGCACATCTGCCCCAACTGCCAACAAGTGTGCTTGTTAAGTGAAGGAACACTTGTTACGTGAGGCAGAATGTTAGAGAAATTTTTGCTTGTTATGTGGATCACTTGTTAAGCGAGGCACTTGTTAAGCAAGATACCACTGTACCAGTAGTCTGTGTGTGATGCAGTGTCATATGTTCAAGCAGTGGGACAGTGACAGAGTGGCCAAGGGAAAATGTGTGAGAAGTGTGATCTCTCCGTTCCAGGAACGTTGGTCTTGCAATTTTGTATCATAAACTTTTGTGGGCCAAATAGAGTGGTCCAGGATAGCTCATGCAACATCACAATAAATCTGTTTTGTCTTTAAGACAAACTTTGTTGCACTTGTTGCAACAGCTGAACATCATCACCCTACCCCTGAAATTTATAAAAGATAAGTTTCAGCAAGATGAACAAACAGATGAAATGCTTTTCTCTGGTTTAATTTTTTCCAGTGATAAGTGGCTTGCCTGTTTGGGCTCCAGAAATACCAATAACTCACAGATCAGTCAAAAGTCAAAATCAAGCAGGCTAGTAGTTGATTTGCCATACCAGTATTTTGATAGTCCCATAGGACCTCAGGGGATTATATCAAGTCATCTCACTTTATCTCACATACACTTTATACACACCTCATTTTCACACAGATAACCCACATCCATCTCTGTTCACTACACCACACTGGTTCTCAAATTGCTGAGAATATTTGTGTCTCTAATTGATCTGCCTCAACATTTAGTCTTCCTTGTCACAAAAAACCTGATTTTTATTCTGTTTTTTTCTTAACCTTCTTTTTTAATGATCTAAAATGAATGCTAATATTTCAACAGATACAGAATGACTGAGTCTAACATTGCACAGTAGTATGCCCATGAAGAGGCACTGCCAAAGTTAATTATGTCTAGTGCAAAAGCTGGGAGGTCTGACTGAACCAAGCAGGTAGGTAAAGATGCTTCATATGTGGAAGAACTGGAGGGAAAGAGTGGCAAAGGGTTTGCATCTTGGTCCTTCGTCTCTCACCTATTGCTCCCAAGACCCTGAAGGCTCTGCTTAAGTTATTGAACTGCATAGGAAATATTCTTTGAGTACTCCTTCATGAGAGAAATCTAAATTTGAATTTTTGGTAGTGCAAAAACTGTACAGGAATAATTCTGGAGGTGATTCTTTAAGGCTAGAGTGTAATTTAATAGGCCTGTATGTTTTGTTGAAGCTCTGTTTGCGCTTCGCATTCCTCCCCTCCAAGATTTCGGTGGGGCACAATGTGACTCAGCCAGTTAATCATCCCTTTAGGAAAAAGAAAGTTTAATTATGGATGCAATTATAAATAATCTAAAAACTAGTCCTTTTAATTCTTGTAGTATGTTTGTCTTTAATTACCAATCTTTTAGTACCAGTGATTATTTTTTCTACAGACATGCCAAGTGAGCCTATGTGGAATGGACATCTTTACATATGCAAATTTAAATTTAAAAGAAAAACAACACTAAACTCAGGCTTTGGTCTTCCAATTTTAGGGTAGGGTAGGATACATCCAGAAAATGTGATGCAATTGTATCACTAATTCATTTTTTAGTCAAGCGCTAGAGATCAGGTGTAATATTTATAAGAAGAAATGTTTCTTCATTATTAAATAGCAGTTGTTTTCAAATCAATAATACACCTGACCACCTTTTGTGATGATTTTTAAACTGGTTCCCTATTCGTAGGAAGTCCGTCTCTCAGTTTTGAGAGAATATTATCAGAGAGTATGGTGGTGGTCAGCTTTGTTGCTCAGCCATGCTTCATGGAAGTGACACAGATTTTTGATTTTTACAGACAGTGTGAGTATCATCGCACAGCCTGCTTCATTTACGTCGTTGGAAAAAGATATTAAGCAAAATTTCTAATGTCGCAATTAAGCCTATATAAGCAGATTGTAAACAAATTAAGCCATAGTTGAAAGGTGTGACCAAAATAGATATTTTATGAAGTGTAACAGTGTTCTTATTTAGCCATTATTCAGAGTAAGATTATGTTTATAGTAACAGATAAAGAATTAAAACACCACTGTCTTTTCAGTGGATTTCTACCATCTTGGCTAGGATTGATGAGAACTTCATGAACATTTACAGCATTTGTTATTGTGTAAAGAAAACAACATTTCTTCATCACTTACCTTATTTGAGTTCTTCGTAGAACATAAACCTCAGAAGAAGTCATGAAGAACCAAGGGTAAAAAGGAGTCAATAGTGAATCTTCTAAAACCCAATTTGAAGAATGCAAATAGACTTACTGGATATTGCCATCAAGCAATTGAGAAAGGGTTTCACTTACAGTACCGCCTTCCTGGGAACTAGGAGGAAAAATAGAGGCAAACAACTGAAATCATTGAAGACTTGAATCGTATGGAAGAACAGCAAGGATGGCAATTGTAACTGAAGAATCAGAGTCTCTTGGAATAAGTTTTTTAGACTCCATCATGGCTATCACTTCAGGTTCCTTTTCAGTATTTGGCAAATGCTTATTAGTGCCATATCTATGCCTAGAAGTATTTTGAAGAAAGGGTTTTTTCAAAAAAAAAATTAAGTTCAGGTATCATCTTGAAAACACTTAATGAGCCCTTATTCTTGCAATGTGACTTGGTTTTTGTCACCAGCACAGTAAATTTGCTTTTTTGCCAATAAATTGTTAAACCTGATGAGTTAACTTTTGACTGATCTATAGACCTTTGTGATTAATTCTACATTTAGCAGACTTTTAATTTTTATGTTTTAATTTGGATTTTCTTCAGAAGATATAATAAAAACTTTTTTATTTGCCTTACTGTTCTTTTATAAAGGAAGAATTGTGATTGTTTCATAGAAAGTAAATCAGAGGTGAATCTGCTTTTGAAGAGATTATAATATACCAAAATGCAAGATACCGACATATGCCCATGCAAAACTGTTCTGGTGAAACATGTTATGGTTTTAATTAAGAAAATATGTGATTGTAAAATCTATGCAGGGGTGGTGCATAGTTAATTAGTTCTGCATGTGCTCAACTTAAAGGAGAACAGAACTTGAAACATTTGTCTTGGAATCTGAAGAGCAACTGTCCAACAAAACAGATAATACTTTACTACAGGTGTACCAGTCGGCAGACTATAAGATCAATGTGTTGATTTTATGTGTATATGTGTACACACAATATATATACTAATGTATCTCTCCTTTAAGGGAAAAGCATTTGGCTAAGTAAGCAACAAATATGTGCTAACTCAGTGGGCCTCTGCTGAATCTTGTGAATTGAAGGAGTAACAGTTCAAGGATAATTTGTTTTATATTTGTTCTGTTTATGTTGTGGTCCATACCACTAGTGGCTGTCCCCTTGTAGAATGTTTTGTACTTTACATGAAGGATAAGTGGCATTTTAGGAAGAGAGGCCAAGAGGACAATACATTGTATCACCTCCTATACATGAACTCTCTAGATATCTTCATGTAGTAAATTATTACTTTATATATGTAGTTACAGAGCTGCACATCTGATAATAACTGCACATTTACCTTGGAAAATGTGTGAGGGCCATATCTTTAGTTTGTAATAGTTTAGTTGAGACTTTATCTTTTTGAGGATTCAGTATTAAAAGCTAGAATATTGCCCACATTGAAAAAACTCAAATCTAATGTGATCTGAAGATTTTATCTAAGGATCTGATTATTTTTATTAGAGAATTTTGGCAGTGTGGTTGAAAAAGGTGCATCAGTAGTCTTGGATCAATTAAATACAGTGAATGACATCTATAAAACATAATGGCACAGACATAAATGGAAAATCCAGAAGGCATTCCAGTACAGCTGGCTTCTAATAGCTTAAGATCCAGAGAAGTGATAGAATCGAAAATACTGACACAGATTTTCTAAATGGGATTTGCTTTCAGATCTCTAAAATTTCCTCCTGAGAGAGAGAGAAGGCCACCTTAATTTTCTTCCATAAATAAAATGGCTAGCCTTCTTTGTTTTATCAATTGCTGATTTATTATCACTAGTGCTCTGATGTTGACTGTGACAGGTACACTGGTACTGTAACAAGAAAAATCCTGTCCTAAATGATTTTGGCATACTTAACTAGCTCTTAACACAAGGTACAATTGTGGAATTCAATCATTTCTTTCCCAGAAAGAGTTGTATAGTACTCAATGTCTTGGGGAAATTTTAAAAATTTGTCTAAAATTGTAGTGTTTCCTGAAATCTCAAATGTCTGTCAGGATTAAATATTTTTCTTCAGAGCTATCAGTGTTCAGTTTTTTATGTCTTAAATTTTTAAACTGAAAATTTTAGCCCAAAGTGGTATTTTTCATTGCCTTTATTCGCTCCACTACTTCTATGCTATTTTTTCCATTTTGAATTTTGTTTAATGAGACTCTACTGCTTTACTTGGGGCTGTGGTGGCTCAAGTGGTTAAGACACTGTGCCTATTAACCAGCAGGTCAGGGTTTGAGACCTGGTCCTACAAGACGGGGTGACTTCCCATCCTTAGCCCAGTTCCTGCCAATCTAGCAGTTTGAACAGATGTAAATGCAAGTGGATGAATAGGTACTATCTCGGTGGGAAGGTAAAACAGTGTTCTGTGTTCCTTTGGCAGTCATGCATGCCCCATGACCACGGAAGTGTCTTTGGACAACACTGGCTCTTACTTCTTAGAAACAAGAATGAGCACTGCACCCTACAGTCGGTCATGACTAGCAGTAGCACCTGTGGAGAACGTCTTTACCTTTATTTCGTTAGCTATTCTGTCCTTTACCAGGATTTATAGATGTTAAAGATGGGTGATTCTTCTTCAAGAATAATTTCAGCTACAATGTCTGAAATCTCTCAGCTGCCTTTCTGCAGGAGTTCTTGAATGTCATCTTGTCTCATATCAGAAACCAGACTTTGCAAGATCTTGAATGTTCTTTCTCCAGTTGTACTCTGAGATGCAGCAGGCATCAACTGTAGTCTCGTTGTTTCTAACAGTTTTATGACAAAATTCAAAGCTGTTTTCAGAGTAAATTACATGAAAAGATTCTTCACATTTTCCAAGGAAAGTACAGTCTTGGAAGAAAAGGAACAAGCAACTAGAAAAAAGATTATATGCTGCAGTGAACAGGGATAATGGTTTTCCCTCTGTTAAAACTGAGAGAACCACCATTTAAAAGGTTCTTGGTAACCTGGTTAACAGAGATTGCATAATGCTTCTTGACTCTCTGAACTTACTGTGCAGATACAGTAATGATCAGGGCCTCTTCAGATGGCTAGTGTCAGAGAAACTTACCAAAATACAGTTAGGTTTTACTCTCTGAAGATCAACTCACCTTTCAACCTCAAATATAAAATGGTTATCTAATACAAATCTTATTTTGAAGCTAAGTACAAATAAAATCAGTTCAGTGTATTTGGAGGCCTAGGGGGTATGAGACAGAGTGGGCCAGTATTCTATGTCTCATGGAAACCAGATACTAAATTTCAGAGTATCCTTTGTATGAGAAGTACATAATGTCTCATGTTTTGATAAGTCATATGTTGCTTGCAAGCTTTATGTTCAGAGTAATGGTGACCATGGTTCTGCAGGTAAGCTTGACAGTGTAACAGCAATGTTTACATGGTGCTCAGAAATCAGTAGGCAGGTTAGAAAAAATTCAGAACTCATTGTTTTGAAAATTCATTATTTCTAAGCAAATTGTATGAACTTTTATGACAAGGTATAGTATCTTGAAACAAAATGTTAAATTGGCACTGAAATTTCAGTACATAAATATTGAAGTGTATTGTATTTCCCGCTCTTTTTATAAACTATCTGGGCTTTTCATATCTTGCTTGTACCCTTTTACACTTCTGTAGTTACAGAACCTCCCAACTTTAGTCACCATATGTTAGCATACCAGGGACCAGTCCTATGCTACTTTCAAGTACTGATGCAGCAATGACACTGGTGTGAGTGTGCACTGCATCCTGTGGTGGGATCAGTCACAGAGGCCTCCTTAATATAAGGGAACATTTTGTTCCCTTAACTCTGAGTTTTATTGCAACTGTATCAGTGCTGGGAAGTTGAATAGAATTGGGCCCTCACTTACCTTTCTACTATGAATGGATTAGTCTCATTGTTTATCACTATTTTTCCTATGTACAAATTCATGTACAAATTTGCCAAGAGCAAAATATTTCATAATGCTTAAACAATAGGGTAACAAAGTGCTCTGAACATGTATGGTTTTGCTGCTAAAGCTGTCCAGATGGGAAAAACATCTGAACTTTTTGAGAGAAGAGTGAAATGCAAGAGTAATAAGTACTTATACAGTGAAGAGTACTCTCAAAAATGCTTCTTTCTGGTTTTTCTTGCTCTTTGAAATGGGAAATATTAATCAGGGGCTTCCAAGAATCAACAAAGGAGATACTGGTCATTGGAGATGAGTGAGATGCAAAAGTAAATATACAATTTTTATTATGAAAAAGTGTCACAATAAGGATGACAGATTGCAGTCAAGTACAATCTCTTAAGTGCTCAAATTGCTGGCCAGCATTTACACTTTCTTAACTTTAAATTGCCAGCCTTCAGCATTTACCCATTCCTAATGCTCATAACTGTATACCTACTTTTGTACACACTCCTGTATATTTGGAGCAGCAGTCACTGAGATGTATACCATGAAAAGTCGCAATGGTTGAAATTAGCATGTTGGACTAGGCCCAGAAGCAAAGAGGTAGGTTGATAATTCTATACTAGCTAATTTCTTCAAAGGATCCTCAAGTACTATAATGCAGATATGAATTATGTTAGCAAAGTTTTGACATTCAGATAAAAGACTGGGTGTATTGGGTCCCCAGCCACTATTTGTGTGTATATCTGTCTGGATTCAGCTTTAGTTTGCCATGGCTTATCAATGTAATGAACGTTTTCAGCATTCAGGGTGTAATTGCTGTTCTTGATGTTAGATTGCCAGAGTTGAGCTTCCCTGATTGTGAGAGTGATACTTTATGGAACCTGAAAAATGCCACATTAAAAACCATGCTTAAATTTAGCACTCTGATATATCAGTACTTAACTTATATGGATTTCAATCCTCTCTAGACTGTCAGGTAGACATGCTAGCAGATTTTTGGAAGTGTAGCTTGTGAAGTTTCCAGGGGTGGATGTGATTTTAGTACAGATTTTTACAGTATTAACTTTTTCCTCTTAAATTTTGGTTTTGCTGCTCTACTGCCCATAAAAGTCTGCCTTTCCAGGTATAAATAAGCTTCGCACTACTTTCTCCACTGAAAATAAAGGGATATTTAAAACTAAGAGCACAATCCTAACCATGTCTACTCAAAAGTTAGCCCCATTGTGTTCAATGGGTCTTACTCCCAGGAAAATGTCTTTAGGATTGCAGTCTAAATCCATTAGTTATGACTTTCTCACCACTGCAATCAACAAGACCTGTTAAGTTAATCACAACAGGTAGTCCAGTCCTAAACATAGAGAGCAGTGGCACTGTTGGCGCTTGGTGTCATAAAAGTGCTATAAAGCACTTTTCCATACCCTGAGAATAAGCAGCTCTGTCAGGAAAACATGCACCATCCCATGGGTTCTGCATTCTGTTTGATGGCCACTGCAGGCAAGTAAGTGCAGGGAGGATGTTCTGTACAGGGAGTATGTATGGGAGGCAGGAAGGGATGGAGTTCAGTCTTGCTCCTTCCTAACCCCTTTCCCATGTATGACAGCCCTATGGGTAGAGACCTGCAAAAGGCGATAAATAAATTCACCTTTTGTAGGTCCCTTCCTATGTTCAACACTAGCAATTTATTGCAGACCAAAGTAGCACAATTGAGTGGGTTGGGTTGTAGGCTGGGTCCAACATGATTGATGGAGAATCCTGAACAGCACTGGAGCAGGCAGACTGACATGCTTGTGCTGCATCCAGCACTGAGTTGGGATTGTTGCCGCACTACAGCTGGGCAAGTGGAAACGTTTCCACTGCATAGGGCTGCAGCAACCTCAGTGGGTTGGCTCTTTAAGTTGAAAGACAAACAACCCTTAAGTAGCAGTTAATGGCTTAAAGACAGCCTGGTTACCTTGGCAATGTGGCAAGCAATTAAACTTGCCTTAGAAAAGTTCACAAAGGGGTCAGCTCTGTTTCAGCTGGGGGGCAGATCTTCCTCTTCTCATCTGAAACAGCCACTTGAAACAGAATTTAATTCATCTTGATTCATTGCCTACTTTTTCATCATGGTAACTATGCAGTTGCCGTTGTATAACATGAAAATGGGTAATCACAGAGGTTCCTGGAACCAACAGTGGATAGGATTTGGCCCTCATTCCCTTAATTTCAAGTGAAATTTAAAGGGTGATTAATAGCTATCTAACCTGTGCAAGAAGTCTGCTAACTGAGCAAAAGACACTCTTTCACATGGGTGCTCCTCTTTTATTTAGCAGGGGGAGAGTAACTGGCCCTACACACCCCAGCAATGTCTGTTCAAGTGGCTTCTGCTGGTGTTCTTTTTTGCATTTTAGATTGTGAGCCCTTTTGGGACAGGGACCCATTAGCTTTTAATTAGCTGTTATTATTTTTCCATTTTCTTTGTAAATCGCTTTGTGAACTTTTCAGTTGAAAAGCGGTATATTTTTGGTTGCTCCTTGATATCTTCATAGAGATAATAGTGAGTAAGGGCTCAAATATGAAAGCTGGGTGGTTGAGAAATTATTCCTGAAGAATGAGAAAATAGTACTAATTTAAACAAGGTTAACTTTGCACTTGGACAAGATTTTATCTTCATGCTGTTGAAAATGTGAAGAAGATATGTGGGTGTCATGCCAAGAATTCAACTAAGAGGCTGATGTGAAATGGGAAGGCAATATAGAAGCATTGCCAGATTATTGATATCTTTTTGACCTGTTCAAGCCACATTGTGAATGATTTGTCATGATTGCTTTTGAATAAGTACTTCAAGACTAAAGCAGCACCATGCCATGGTAAATCCCCCCTGGAGCATCTCTTCATAGAATTTATGGAAAACATAATGCAATCTGTTGAACTGTTCAAGGAAAGCACAATACTACATCAAGAAATCATCTATACAGAGGTATTGGATTCAGTAACACAATAAAGACTACTGAAAACTACACAGGATAAATGTTTGTTCACGTTTCCACACTATCAGGTATAAAAATCAGCCTTTCACATGTAATGGGGATATTGTATGATGAATGAATGTTAATAATACTATTGGGACCAATACAATTGGGACCAATGTGCTTGGAGGAAGGAAAGAAGAAGAATGTTTGAATCTCTCCTCAGCCATGGGCCTTTTGTTATCTCTTGGTGTAATCAGCCTTCAGGCTTATGAAGATAACAGCAAGTGGAGACCCATGTACATCTTGATACTTTTGGAGGAAGTGTGGAATATAGAGGTGATAAAAGGTATATAAAGGTGACTTAAAAAAAAACCCTGAAGTGCAAAATTCAGAATGGTATTTGGATCTATGAGAATTCTTAGATTTCAGTGGTTACACTGCTTTGAAAACTTTCATCTCTAGAGCAGGATTTGACATTGAGCTGGTCAATAGTAAGCATGCTTATGCATCTGATATACATGTGCAAACTTCCCAATTCTGTAGGTTGCCAATTCTGTAAGTTGATCCTTGATCCAGAGACTTGTCATGCATCTTGCTGGAGATCAAGAGAAAATGAATTGTGCTAACTTTACATGGACAGTTCGTGCTCAAAAGAAGCATCTACAGTCCTGTTTTTAGCAAAAACTGCTGAAGATGATCCTTTGTTAATGATCCATAATGCATTGACTTTCCAAGGAGAATTACTGTGAATTTAATGCAGCATCTGTAGCAAAGGGGCCATACTATATTGTTGGAGCAAGAATTATATACAGTGAGAAGAAAATGCCAGTTTCAACCAAAATTCAAAAGATGTGTGGTAATAGCAAAGTAATAATATCCAGATCCAGCAATGTTCTTAACTTGGAAAGTGTGCCTACATAAATATGAACCTTTTCTGAGGCAAGCTTAATTGCCTGCCATGTTCCCCTGGTAAGCAGGCTGTTTTTAAGCCACTAGCTTTTACTTAAGGGATGTTTATCTTTTAAAGAGCCAACCTAATTCGTGTTGAAACAAAATGTTAAAATGCTGATAATTAACTTCCACTTGTAATGTTAATCCACTTCTTTCTATAAGATCTGTTTGCAATAAGATTTGTTTTTACCCAATGGCCCAGTAGCTTAAGAGGTCATTATTTTTATTTTATGAATGGCAGTATGCAGTAACTATTAAGGGGTGGACTATTTTCTTTGTAACTGCCTCAGGCCCCATGTGGAGCAGGGGTCTCTTACAATTGAAATTTCTTTGTGTCTTTAGTAATTGCTGTTACTGCTAATGAATGCTTAGAGCAGCAACTGCTGTGCCATGTAGATTGATTGAAGCTCCCCTCCCCCCCAACTGGATATTTTGCCTATGTTGTTAGCAAATCTAACATTTGGTAAGGGGAGAGGAGAATACTGTTTTCACCAGTGAACAGCAAGTCACTGCTAAAGGGAATGGTCATGTTAATGTCACTGCAACTGTAGATCAAGTGTATGTTGCGCTGCATGCCATTTCCGAGCTGATTATGCAATAACTCTCAGACTGAGTGAAGTTCTGATCATCCGCCTTTCTTCTTTCCAGTGAAAATGGAATAGAGCTGACAGGACAGGTGAGAGCTGGTTGTGCTTTCATTTTCCCCCAATATTTAACTGTTTTGGCTTCTTGGTTGTTCTTCTTTATTTGTAAATAGAGAACATTCCCTCTTGCCCACATCTACACCCTCCTCCTATCAAAGGAGGATTAATTCAGGAAGCAAGTAATAGTACAGTGTTGGTTTGGCTTATTTTCTGTTTTTTCCTATTTTTGTGGGCTTGGATGTGCTTTTTAAACTTTTAAAATTGGAATTCCTGGTTTTTTTTTGTCTCAGTGGCATAGAAAAAGGTTCTTTTGTAGGTGTTCTTAAATGTTTTACTGATTTATTTCTTCCCAAGGAAGAAAAGTAGTTTTATATGCTTTTATTTCAAGAATGCATTTTTATAAATTATATTTAATCTCTTTAAAGTGTACTAGTAGGTGTCAGCAGATGCAGTGACTGTAATTACCCATGCATGCTCCCCAGTCTAAGCCCATTATTATTATTACTAGCTCAACTTTACCTGTCATTGCAGGAATAAAATTTAAAGAATCTTTGTGGGCATTGGCAGGCATGGCTGTGCACTGCTGGCACTGGCAGCAGGCACTGCTGAACACTGGCACCAGCAGGCGGATTGCCACTGGCAGGCAGCAGACACTGGGCACCAATGGGCACTGTGCACCAGCAGATTCTGGGGGACACCAGTGAGCTGGGGGCATCAGCATTCCTACCACGCACCAGTGTGTACCCCTGCCAAATATCACACATCCTTTTTGGCACTAGCCACCACCATAAGACACCGAATTGGTTCTTAGTAGGTCCTTGCATCACAGAAGAATACCCTCTCCAAATTTCACACTTCTGGGTCCAGGGGTTTTTGCTGCGAGTGACCCTTTGATTTTATGTACAGTATATAGATTTTTTTGTGGTCAGTTTCCCAGTTTTTTTGTAAGCTGAATTTTTTATTATTTGTGGAGAAAGCAGTGTTGTGGTTTTATTCCATTACAGCTGAAAAATTGCACCTTTCCTATAGAAGCAAGCTACATAAGCATCTAATTTCTCACCATGCTGAGGCTTTTATCTCTTCTACTCTACACTGGAAGTTACCTTTTTAGTTAAGTTATCTTCCAGAGATCTAACCTTAGGTGTGTAGGAAAAGATATTTGGGAGAGAGGGGAATAGATTAAGCACTATCATATGAGTCTCCCACCACAGTCTGAAGTGGTAAAGTATAGAAATGGGCTTGTCTCCTCAATGCAAACTAGCCCAGGGTGCATATATGAGATTAGTTGGATCAGTAATCATAGAACGATAAGAGCTGAAGTGTTCTCTTGAAACCATGTAGTTAATATCCAGCTCAATGCTGGCAACTTCTATAGTATCCCTGGCTGGGATACCGTCTGGCCTCTTCTTGCTTCCAATGAGCACTTTATTGTGCAAGGCAAATGGTTCCAGTGCCAAATAGCTCTTACACTTAGGTAATTCTTCCTCATCTGTAGTATAAACTTGACCTTCCTGTAGTTTCAGCTATGATCTGTAGCAGCAAGTCCTCCTGTTATATGTGTGACAACCCTTCAGTTTCTCAAAGGAAGTAATCATATATGTATCATCTTTAGTCTTCTCTGAGCTTAAATATGAAGCCCTTTTAATAAGGCTACAGAACTTTCATTTCCAGACCCTTCACCATCTTTGTTGAAAATGCTCCAGCATACCCATCCCTTCCTGAAATTTTTTTGCCTGAGATGCAGATGCATTTGGGCAAAGTGAAGGTGACATTTCAAATGAAGCCTGACTAGTGCATTGTACAGTGGAACTTTTACTTCATTGTGTTTGGACTATAAGCATCACCTAATACATCCTAGACTTGCAGTATATTTTTTAAGCTTCTTCAAATGCTGGCTAATGTTCAACTTTTGTGGTTATGGTTCTACTGCCAAGTTTCCCTCACCCTGTATTGGTGTCTTGATTTCCTTGTACCAATGTGCTGGGTTTCATGTTTGTCTCTTTTGAATTTCATCTAATTTATATATGGTCCTGGGGATAAAGGTAGGTTGTCAGGATCACTTTGAATCTTGATTTGCCCTTCTGAGGTATTTAGTGTCCTTCCAGCTTCATGTCATCTGCAAATTTGATACATGTTCTTTCTACCCATTATCCGTATCACTCATAAAAATGTTATACAGTACAGGACTCGGAACAGAGTCAGGCATACTGGAGAAATGCAGTGTGTTTTTAATTTGGAATCCTGCCCAGCCTATCGTGTATGTGAAAAGGTTAGAGAATGTAGTCTTCAAATAAGTGAACTGGAATGTCTTAATTGTCCCTACATACGGTAACTTCTTAACCTTGGTTTCTCTCCTGCATATGAACATTAGTTCTCCTTGTTACTTGTGATTAGTTTAGGGGAAAAATGGCATTGACAAACAAGCCTTTCCTCCTTTAATCTTGCCTCCACCATAACGTTTATGTCCTTCACCTTATAGCCATAATTTTAGTTAAATTTTAAGGGAAAATTTTTAAATTGCAATTTTTGCTTAAGCAAAAAAGAACCATGTGCTTGCGTGAGTATAGAAGTGGGTATAAGAACATGAACAATAAAATTGTTTTCTTTCAATCATACATACAGTAAGAGCAGGGAACCAAATATTCATAATTAGTAGAGGAATTAAGAAGGAAGGGTTTCTTCTGTCCCATCCAAAGAGCTATTAATTATACATGAATTTGAAATGCAATCAACTTTAACACTCACAAATAAAAACAATGCTTTTGTACTGACGAGATCTAAAATAATTTGTATTGGCATCCTTCAGTCTCGAAAGACTATGGTATCGTGCTCTGATTGGAGGTCCTGAAACAACATCTAGTGTGACTAGAGAGGCCAATTTGAGAGTGGCAATCCCTTCCACACTGAGGACAAATAAATTCCGTCCCCTGCCCAGGCTCCAGGTTTCGCTGCTTTCGGGTCTATCTCTTTGCTTCAGCCTGCCGAACAAGTGTCTCTTCCAGTTGGAGAAGGCCATGCTGGGTCTTTTGCCTCCACGCTGAACGGTCAGAGGTCAAGGTTTCCCAGCTGTTGATGTCCATTCCCAAGGCCTTTAGATCCCTCTTGCAGATGTCCTTGTATCGCAGCTGTGGTCTCCTTCTTGGGCACTTTCCCTGCACTAATTCTCCATATAAGAGATCTTTTGGAATCCGACCATCAGTCATTCTCACGACATGCCCAAGCCAGCGTAGATGCCGCTGTTTCAGAAGTGTGAACATGCTAGAGATTCCAGCACGTTCCAATCAATGACAGCTGTCTTACGTACATAAGTCGTCAGAAAAGCCGGGGGTCATTGTCCGAACGTTCCAGGTGCCCAACTTAAGGGCTGAAGTTTTCTTATGTTTGTTGCATGGTGCTGAGTTGTCGATCTGCTTGTCGGTTTTCACCCTAAACCCCACGCAACCAGTGAGGTTAACAGACCGTGGCGAGGCAGCATCCTACTGGCTGGGGGCTGCCCAGCTTAAGGCGGGCGATAGCTGCCCAATGAGGCACGATGACCTCTCCCACCGTCGGAAGTAGCCCCTGGCGTCAACCTCTTCGCCAATCGAGCAGCGACTTATAACGGGTAACTGCCACTTCCCGTGTTGTTTCCACGCTGTATGCGAGGCTGGAGTTCCTCTCCAGAGCACGAAGGCCTGGGTAGGTTTTTATGGGGGATAGGCTGTTACCCAAGCAGAGAATCCCCCCTCTCCACGCCACTGAAATAGTCCAATGGAAAGGCAGAGCCAATACAATTGGTTCCAGCTGCGTCGCAGGAGTTACCAGAACAGTCACGAACTGCTTTCGGGACTCCAGCTCCGGATTTTTCCTCGAGGTTTTCTCCTGAAGCCTTTCCCATGAATGGGTATAGCCACAAGGCAGCGGAGGTTTAGTGGGAGTTTTCCTTCTCCTAGGTAGGTTTGATTAAAATAATACATGTACATATAAATGTGACTTTCTTCAGTCTCTTTCTTCTCTGTCAGGCAGTCTTTTTTCCTGCTTACCCTATTAACATCATTTGTTTTCTTTCTCCTTTCAAGATTTTCATCATGATCAAACCTTTCCCTGAACCACTAGTGATTTCCAACCTCATCTCATGTCATACTGGCAAGGTGCAAAAATTGTCAAGGCACACCATTAGATTATTGACAATTGAAAAGGCACACTATGCTGTTGGATGGGGCTTACATCCCTCAACAGCTCTATTAATGACTTCCCCAAGCTTCCATGGTACATCTTGGATCATTTGCAGTACACGAGCCTCACCATATCTGTTTCTTCAGAGTGATTTTATTATCTTCTGGTTTCTGTTAGTGTATCTTGGGCTTCTTTCATGTTCATGTCAACCAGGCATTACCAGACTTGCCACTACTTCTGTAGATTTTAAGAAAAAAATTAAACTTCAATAGTAGTATACAATTTTATATGCGAGATTTTTTTAAAGTATTGATGAACTTTTCTCTCTAGTGCTAAGTTTTGTTATGTTTATACACATGGATGATGCTTTTAAAAAACAATTTCTTTTCAGTATAATAAGAAAAATTGTTCCAACTGCAAATCAGATGGATGAAATAAAGAAGAAAATGTCAAGTTAAATATGTCAGCTTGGGTACGATTGATGAGTGCACTTTTGAATGGGTGCAGTTTTAAACAAGTTAGTGCTAGAGAGAATGTTGGGTTTTAATCCTCGGTTAATTTTAGCTCTGTGCTTTAACCTTGGCTAGTTAAGCACAAAGGTATATGGGCTAAGTTAGTGGCCAAGAGGTGACTGTGTAGCTAAAAGATTGTAGCTTTAATCTGTGTTTAAAAATAATGATCTGTGGCGTGAATACCATTTCAATTCTCTCCCGTGTCTGCCCATTTGTTCAGATTTGATCTCTTTATCTTGAGGCTACAGATACTGTTGTAGCCTTCTGCAAATGCAGCACTGAATCTGGTGGCTTCAGTTTCAGCTGGATATCAGCATCTTGCCTCTGAAATATATTCTTATTGCTTCCGTCCTGTGCAGTGTCAGCTGAATCTCTGCTTTCTGCAGTACCTACTGTTTCCGTGTGTAGTAAATCTGATTAGACCCGTAATCTCTTGCTTCACAAAGTTCTGCACCTTCTTATCTACTTTCTTAAAGGGTAATCTGCCTCCTCTTTTCGCCTCTCACTTTTATACTGATTTTAAATACTTGGACAGTATTTTCCACAAAGACACGTGGAAATAGTGCTCGGGCATTTAATGGGAATAGTCTTTCTTGGATATTTCTAATAAGATACATATTAAGCTTCAACTCTAGGGCTTGTCTGTGCCCACAAATTTCATGTGACTGAGAATATATAATAATTCTGGGTCCCTTGGCACATTGTCAGGTGCTTCTATTTCAAATGGTGCCCATTCTGCAGTGTGTTGGCAGAATACACATTGGTTGGCTTACATATTTAGCTTAGCTTGCAGGCACATTATAATACGTTGTGCTTTTTTAAGAGTACCCTTTTTGAGATGTGTACTGGTCTGTAGGCAAAGGTTTGACAGCCTCAGAAAATTCTTTTGTTGCTGAATGAAGACCCGCCCCAGAGGGAGTTTGGGGGAGTGTCAAGCATGTAGTTTTAAGTAGTATTTATAGATTTGAGGATGGGCATCTTGTGATTTGAGTGGGGAGGGAGGTGTGAATGACATCAGAATTCTGGGTCAATGAGAGTTGAGAAAAGCATACATGCAGATAAACAGGAACTACATTGGATATACAGGAAAGATAACAGTGTTCTGAGTTTCATGGTTGGTATGTGAGTGTCATGCCAGCGCATGATCATGGAGACTTCTATGAACAGTTTAAAAATGGACCCCCTAGAGTTGATCATGACTCGCAGGTGTAAGAACCTGAGGGGAAACCTTGATCTTTAATCCAAGATTAGAGAGAAATAGATTTTATAGTCAAAATAAATGCATAACTGGCAGTGCAATCCTAACCTGTGGTTAGGCTGGCACAAGTCCTGGAGCAATACTTTGCTGACCTGTAAGTGCTCCAAAGCACTTGTGTGCCACTCCCAGGGCGACCATATGTCCTGCTTTTCCAGGTCATGTCCTGGATTTTAGCCTTGTGTCTTGGAGAAAAAGATCTTCATTGTCCTTTTTTGTATGAGGGCAGCATGTAACATTCTTGTAATTAATAAATGTTATGTAATTATATGTCATTAATTTATATTTAACAATAAGCAATATGTTTAAATTAAGTGTACATTTGATTGAAAGTACAATATGAGTGTTTTTAGCTTTTATTTTGTCATGTCCTACATTTTTCCTATATTTTGGGGGTCCTGTTTTTTTTTTTATTGTGACATATGGTCACTCTGGCCACACCTGGGGGGAGAGAAAAGTTAGGCCAGTGCACAGAGATGTGCTGGTATCCCCACACCACTGCGGGAACGGGGAGGTGGGTGAGTTGTGCTGGCCTGAATTGGTCAGGATTGAGTCTTCAATGTGTTTTATACTTCTGAATTCCTATATACAATGCGCAATGTGGAAATCTGTTCTAATTCTTGCTAGGTAGTTCTTCCTTGTTTATGTTCTGTGATACCTCCCTGCTGTAATTCCACTGTAATTTTTTAATATCACAAATAAATGTTTCAGTAGGTCTTGGTGTGTGGGTAGATACACTGCAGATGAATTACTTTTAAACATTCCTTTTTCTTTTTGCTGTACCCAGAGTCATGGTGGTAATTTAACACATTTATATCCTGCCTATCTATTTAAAGAACCAAGATGGCTAACAACCAAAATTTAAAAAAGTACACATAATCAATATAAAAATAACAGCAATAACAAAAGTAGCAAGAATAACAATTTTCAAAGCGCAAAAGCCACCTGAAATTTAAAAGAAAAAGTCTTTAGTCACCACTGATAGGCTAATAGGGATCTTTCCTTAGACTCCCACAGCTGGGCGACTAATTGGATGGTTCAGTTCCTAATTCAATAGAGGAGTTTGTAGTTTTGATGCAGCTATGGAGCAGACCCTTTGCCTTGTCCCCACCAGTCAAGCCTTGGAGATTGCTGGCACCTACTGGAGGGGTCTCAGAGGGGACTGGCTATCCCATATAGAAGAACATGGTCTTCAGATTCCTTGGTCCTGAGCCATAATAGTAAACCATAAGCCAAACCAGCACTTTGAATTGTTCTTTCAAACAAGTAAATATGGGGAAACACAGTCCAACAGAGTCAAATGGTCTTGGTTCCATTGTCACACGGGCCACTGCATTCTGCATTAATTGTAGTTTTCAAACAGAGAAACAAATATTCTGGATAGAAAAAAAATCATGCAATGCATTGTTGGTGACTCGGATGGTAGCTACTTGAAATGAACTCAAAAGGATGAAACTTTGTCCGTACTGTAATACTGTAGAAGGTAATATGAACCTTCTTGGGCAGGTGATATATAAGTATAGGCATACTATATAACATATGGTTTAGGAAGACGAGGCACTGCCTTTTCAGACTCAAATTCCAACAGGAGTTCCATATGTTCTGGAATTGATGTATTTTTTTTGAAGGAAATACAGGGCATCCATTTTGTTCTTATTCTTCCCCTTTCCCTCCTTGACAATGTTGTTCTTCAGAATGATATGTCCTTTGTAAAACATCCAAAATATCCATCTAAATCTACATTATGAATAGTAAATTGGTGTATGTAAATGTACAGTTAGCATATACTGAACCTTCATCATGGCTCACTGGTGACAAGAGAACCCAGTAAGCCCTTTAATATGCTTTGCATGCAAAGCAGCCCCCAGTTCAGTTCTTCACCATCTCCAGTTTAAAAGTATCTTGGGTAGGACTAGGTATAAGTAACTTGGCATAGGGCAGCTTCAGGTGGTGTTGATTCAAGTACAGTGACCCCTCGATATCCACATGACTCCTTGTGGCTACCGAATTGTACAGATACAGGTATCCCTGCTTTCTAATGGTTTGTTTTCTGACAATCTACTCTGTCAACATTTTTCAGTTATACCCAGAACTTATTCATTCAATGCATGTTCTCCTCTTTCAACCTTTCTCTGCTGTTATAAAGGCCAAAATTGCCCTCCTCCATGTTGTAGCTCCTAGTCTAATCCCAAAGGAGTTGATGAGAATCCATTTGCAAAAATCTTTTTTGGGGCAGCAGGAATTTGCAAGTTAAGATAAAAGGGGCATTTGCAATTCGCTAGCTAAAAGTATTGGAAGGAACATTTATAAACTAAAAAAGACTGGGTTCCACTTTTCAGTTGTTTTCGCTTTTGGATGGTGCTCCAGTCCCTAACATGTCCAATAAGTGGGGGATGTGTTAATGAAATCTGCTGGGGGGCATGTCTTCCAGCTGCATCTGGGAGATCCTTACAGGCCCTCCAGTTGCAGGTTTGGGTGCCAAGCCTGCAGTTAGGAAGGACCATTTGTATGTTCTTAAGCATACCCAATCTACCTTATGAATGTTTTCTGTATTAACTTTTTCATGTGTAAGCCTTTGCCAAAGTGTAACTAGCATGTGTTTATAGTTGTCCTTGGATCTGTATGCTTTTAAGGTGTTGTAACCCCTTCACCTTTCTCCCTACCTGAGATAACTTCCACAAATTCGATTGTCACCCAATTCCATAACATAACGTATTTAATTAACACTTGGAAGGTTTACAGTGCTGTTTACATACATGATTCATTTTAATCTTAAAACTGCCTCAAACCATTTTGATGCAAACTGTTTCAGAAGAGATGTGCTAAAATGAATTTCTTTCTTTCAAACCATCTCTTTCTATACTCTCCCTCCCCCCTGAAATTTACCCAAATGGCTGAATAAGGGGGAATGTTTTGCTACTGATATAAATGCAGTTCTTTACTTCAAAAGACATCTTTATGAACTGGAACTGAGGGCCATGGTTTGGGTCATGTACACTGATTGGCCAATGTATTTGAAAGAATTGCTTTCCTAGTTGCCTTCTTTTAATTTCAACTAAGGTCTTATTTTCCCCCACTGATGTTAGGAGTGCTGGATTCTAAAAGCACTTCTTCTCTGCTGACTTGGTTTTACTCTGTCTTTTCCACTCCATGCTTTGATAGGGTCACCTCATTAAACTGCGGTTGACTAGGCAACATTAATAGGGGAGAAACTGTGAAACAATGCTGTCCATCAGTAGAATAAGTTGGTTCATCCCTAACTGACAGTTTTAGGCTGTTCTTTTTTATGTAATGGAAGCTAATGAGAAAATTTCAGTGGATGTTTCTCATAAAAACAATCCATAAAATTCTTCAGACTTGAGTGCAAGTATGCCAGTATAACATGAATCAACTATATTGGGGGAGGGTTGGAAAACATTCCATTGTTTCTGACCCCTTTATGGAAAAAAAACTAAAGATCTGCTCAAGCCCTTTGAAAGTGTGGATAGGAGTGGTTCGTTCCAGTTGATCTATTTTCCTGCTCTCTGTGAATTCAGAAACGTGGTAGAGTTTGTATCATTTTTTCCATGTCGTACAGAAGAAGCTACCATTTCCAAACCAAGGAACAGAAAGATCTATTTCAGTAGGCAGGAATACACCGAGGGGCATACATCAGATTTACCCAAATCAGTCTGAACACTCAGTCTCAAAGCAGCAGGCCTGGTAAGTCCCTCTAATATGCCCTACCTTTATGAGAGCACTGACAGTAAGTGTACGAGAAAGGAAGCCGTTTACTTCTTGTAGGAAGCAGTTTACTAAACCTTGTGCAAACATCAAAAGTGTTTTTTGGCAAAATGTCTCAGTTGCAGACATGTGTTTTTTCCCTTTTTGCCTGTACTAAAAGGAACTACTAACACTCTTCTTCCTGCAATAGCATAAATCTGTGCTTATCCATAGTAGTGGTACTCAAAATGGGGTCAGGACCCTCTTGGAGAATGGGGGATTGTGAGAGGGTGGAATCTGCCATCTTGAAATCTGGCATTTAGCTTTCCTGGGAGTAAGACTCATTGAACACAATGGGACTTACTTCTGAGACATGGAGGAGCTTTGGCATCACAGTGATATCACATCCCGGTAAGTTTGACAGGGTTTCCTGGAGAGATTTTTAAGTTTGAAAGGGGGTCCTGGCTGAAATGAAATGAACACCAGTGATCTAAGCTAAAGCATTCAAATAATCAAAATACTATATGCTATTGCCACCAGAATCAGTGGAGGAATGAAAGCAGCGAAAGGTAAAATCTAAAGGAAAAAAAGGGTTAATTGAAGAAGTGGGAGTGAAGAGAGTTTTGTAGAATACAAAAAGCACTCTGAATATATAGAGCAAAAAGGGAGGAGGTAAGCAAAAGTAGTGAAGAGAAGAAAGAGTTTGAGCTGTGTGAACTGAAAATGTCCTTTTTAGGCTATACGAGGCTAAAATTGTGACAATCCTTTCTCTATACTAACAGAATGAGGTAAGCCTGAGTTAATGTAAATATGTTTCTCCATTATTTGAGTTCTGGTTCTCAAGTACATCTTTAAAATCCATTTGGAAAACAAATTTGTCTTTTAAGGCTTGCTAAAATCCATACATGTTGATTATTTAAAGGTTCAGAGTTCAGTGAACTGCAGACATGGAAGGATTATGTGAGACCCTTAAACCAGGGTTCTCCAAGCATTTGGCCAAAGGGTCGCATCAAATATCTGGCATGTAGTTGAGGGCAGAAAAAAATTAAATACATTAGAGGTAGAACTCTAATTCTGAGGCCCTCGGAATACCTTCCGGATGCAAACAGAGCACAGATCTGGTTGTGTTCTGTTAAATGGGCCAGACATTCTTGTGTACCAGAGATTGGCCATGGGCCAGATGGAGGCTTCTTGTGGGCTGCATCTGGCCTGCAGGCCAGGATTTGGACACCTCTGCCCTGAACCAACGGCAGTATTTTGCAAATATCTTCACTTTTCCAACACTGACTCTGTGCTTGGGCTGGCATTGAGTCAGATATTTCTTTTGAGTGGCATAATTATGTGTATGCCATCAATGTGTGATGAACACCTTGTATGTTCTCCTTTTGTTTTACTGCACTGTACGCTACAATTTGGCCACAGCTTTCCAACATTGGACTGTGTGTGGAGTAGATGTTTTCAGCATGCCAAGTGGTGTCCTGTAGGAAACCATTTCATGTGACATTTATGTTCTGCTTTTTTTATGGTGCATTTATTGACCTGGTAGGCCTTAGAGGATTTCTGTACCTGTGTTTTGATCATGGTATGTGAGGCTCTTGGCTTCTGTGTTTACTGTTTGCCAATCCCAATTAGCCTGTAGTCTTATGGTGGTGGTCATTGTCAAAAACGTTCCAGTCACTTTCCCAATATCCTCACTGCAATCTATTTAATTTCTTCACTTATTAAATGGGGGTGGAAAGGGTGAATGCCAAGCTATCACAGATTGCTCTTATTGTATTATTTACCATTGTTGTGGCAAAGTTCCCAAGAATGCTGAGCAAAAGTTTTAGGTTTTCTTTCTCTGAAAAGAATTTCCGTTTGATAGTTCTGAAGGTCATTTGGTTGGCTGATTGTGTGAGGTTTGATTGTGGCAGACAGAAATCTAACTGTAGAATCATTAATGGTTGACCTAGCAAGATGCTTGTTCCATTTTGCAAATGGGGCACATTTGCTTACAATCTCTTGGTTGAGATCACTTTTTCATATTAATGATGCTCTTGGCATATGCAGACTAGTTTTGGTGCCATGTTGGGCCTAGTTCTGAGAACTGAAGGGGATTTTGCCTTCAATGAGGGTAAAGTGAGGCCCCAATACAGTGGGTAAACAGCTCTTCAAAATTGCTAAACATAACTATTTTTACATTTTAAAATATTTTAATTATATAATTCATTGGTGGTTTGTTGTCTTTTATGTTATCCCTTCTTCCCTAAAATAAAACAAAATAAGAGCCAGGTGGGAGTTTCTTCTGGGGAGACGTTTACCATGGAATACATTGGTACCTTGTAAGACAAGTAACTTTTAAGACAAATGCTTTGTAAGACAAACTAAAATTTTGAAGCAATTCTGCCTTGTAAAACAGTTTTACAATGAAAATTGGATGTAAAACAAACAAATTGATGAATCTGCATCATGAGCAACAGCAATGGGTTATGATCTTATCTGCAGAGGAGGAAGCATTGTAAACATTGGGAAATTGTGCAAAATTTTGTAGAAAAGCACCACCCAAATAATGCTGTTACAGTGCGAGCAATGAATCTGTTTAATGACAGTGTGACAATGCAATGTCACATTTCCGTGAAATCTTTAAAAGGAGACAAAAGCAAGTGTCATTAGATACGTTCCTTGGTAAAGTTGCTCAAAAATACACCAGTGATGCTTTTAGTGAGAATTAGTCATCCTTGGCCATAAAAGTTTTTTTGTTTTGTTTTACTGTATAGTATATTACAGTGTTTTTATTAATATTACAGTAATTGTGTTCTGTATTATATTACAGTGTTTTGAATTTGGTTACAGTGTTTTCTCATCATTTTTACATATAGTTAATATTTTTATATGAATATTTTTTGGGTTCTGGAACCAGTTGTCTGAGTTTCCATTATTTCCCATGGGACAATACTTTCCAAAGCAGTCCCTCTTGAATGCATACTCTTTTTCTCATTTCCTGCCATCCTGGGGCTTTTTAGGTAAATCAGTACGGCCTCTCTGTGTGCACTGCTAACACTAGCTGTCAGTTTAGACCAAGCATCGCCCCATAACCCAACATACCAGGAAGTAATAACATGTATTCTCAAGGAGCACCCGGTATGCATATTCAGAAAGAGACTAGTTTGGTGAGCAACATCCTAAACCAGACCCAAGAGACAATTGAAATTTAAGACCTCTTCATATCAAATGACATATCAAACCTAGATTCAATGGTGAAGGAATTTTTGCTATAGACAAGACCTGTATTTTCAACCTGTAGTAGAAGTGCTATGGGTGATAGTTAAGATACAACACGGAGAACTTGCTCTGTTGCCTCAGGAACAATATGGCATGGGACTCTGGCCCTTTATTGACAGAAATGGAGCTGATAGAAGTAGCAGTGTAATAATGGCATGATGTGGCTGTGTGGCAGCCCAAAAGAGGATTTGCATGAGCTAAGAAGAATAATGCAGGAAAGGTCAGAAGGATGCATTGACTGGGGTACTTGACAGTCTCCAGCAGGAGAGAATATATAATCTTCCGTGGAATCAGCCTGCAAAAACAACCTTCTGCCTGCATTTCTGATTTTCAAGCTTTATAATTATTACCTGGTTTGTTTGGTGTAGTGAAGCCAGGTTGGTATGATGGTTTGGGAGTTGGACTTAAGACGTGGAAGATTGAGGTTCAAATCCCTGCTCAAACATGAAACTTCTGGGTGACTTTGGGCCAGACACTATCAGCCTAACCTACCTCAAGATTATTATAAGAAAAATTCACCTTTCCCTAGTATCTTGCCCCCCCCCAACTTGCCCTGCTGCCTCCCCCACCCCCGAGCTATTAGATTAGATAAGGCACTTGAGGTCAAAGATTTTGTAAGCCCCTCATTCACAATAAAATCAAATTTAATTAAATTAAAAAGTGTGTCCATTATTGGTGAGACACTTTTGTCTCTTAATAATAAGTGTGTTTCTTATTGGTAAGAGACAAGAGGGATGGTTATTCTTGACTTACTAGAATAGGGCAAGAGGAGCACTACTTGAAAAGATGCCAATGTACCCAATTAGCAGGTGTAGCTCTATTATGATACATGAGAATGGGAGCTCTCATATTAACATCTTATTGATTCCATGCCATATCATAATCACATCTCATTAGTTCTCAGTGCAATCAGTCTCATAGATGAATTTTGGTCAGAAATCCACTTTTTGTTCCCTAAACAATAGGTGTTTTCTGGTTAATTGGCATGTTGAATACAGATATTCCAATGTGGTTTGTTTCATTGCATTCTGCATTAAATTACCTTGTCAATGATATATTGTATTATGTTGTTATTCTTACATATACCATTTTTCACAATTCTCAGCTTGTTACTCCTCTCAAAGCTTGTGGCTTTCATCTGCTCCCCCCTCCGCACCCTCTTAGCTATGGCACTGCTGTGAAGCTGGTGACAGAAAGTGAAATATTTAGTTCATGCCTAGCACACTAGTGCTGCACAACCCATCTTGTCCTGACGTGGTTTTTGAATTGATGATCTTGCACTGCAAACTTATCAAGCAGTGCCACCTAGGGGCCAAATGATGTTTCTCACTGGTTGCGATGGCCGCAGTTGCTGAAAGCGACGGTCCTCCCTTGCTGCTCTTGCATTCCAGTACAGAGACAGTATGTTTGTTTGGGGGGCTGCGTCTCAGTCTATGAATGCATACCAAGCCCAAAGCATGAAAAGTTTGGATAGCTTACAAGATCAGTAAGGGCACCATCTAGAGTTAGGACAGTGAGGAGTGCCCTAGCTGGGCTGCTTCAACTATTCTGAAACCAGAGCAGAAAGTTATGCTGGATCTAGTGAGTCAGGAAACTTGGGCTGCCCTAGCTGCTCCAGAGCATGCTAAGTAGGCACCATGTCAGTAACACCTCGGGCTTGCTCCCGAGGAGACCCCCCCCTCAGATCGCACTGAACAAGGAACAGCTGTGGTGCCTGCCTTGTAAGGAAGCCCAGAAGTTCCTGACAACCAGTAACAGCTGCAGCTTGAGACTACTGTACACCATTACCTCTAGTGGAGGATGGATGCAAGAGGCTTGTTTTGAGTGGCCTGCTATATCCATAGGTTTGTGGGTTGCTGTAGTTGTGCCATAGCTTGAAGTTGAAAGGCAGTGTTGCAGCTAGGCTGGCCAGGAACTCAGATTTTTGGTCAACACTGCCATTCTTACTTGGCCTTATCATGGACCCCTATGGGTCTACTCATTGTTACACCTGCTCCTGAAATGATATAACTCTGAGGAGCTGGAAGAGGGAATTTCTGCCCTGGAAACAGGCTCTGGATACAGAGTAACAGCTCTGCTCTAGGCAATGCCAAACATGCCCTCAACATGCCTCTCCTGAACTGTCTAGGCTGCCTCAGCTAAGGCAGCCTCTTTCTTGGGGGAGCCTCTCTCTTGGGGCAGCCTATGTTGCCTTAGACTGCCCCAAGCTTTCTCTAGCATAACTGGGCTGCCCCATCTTGGACCTGGGCGACCCCAGTGATAGATAGGGTAGCCCAAGGGCACTTACGGATTGCAGCCTAAATTGCACTTGTAATAATCAAAGAACTGGCGGACTTCTCATCATGGTCTCAGGGCAGTCACACTGCTGGGAGTTATCTGTACAGAACTGGTGCAGGCCAGAGGTAGCCAGCACAGTGGTGCTCATCCATCACCCGAAGAAAGGGAAGGTACCCTTAGTAGCTCAAAGGGGGTGTTCAGAGTGCCTTCTATGTGAGCTGCAGCTTGGATAATGCTTGCCTACTCCAGCTTATAATTGGAGTTTCTCTTCCTGTAATTGTTCGTTATGGGACTTCACCTTTCCTTTATTTGTTGTTTGCTTGTTTTGAGTAGTTCTAAGCCCTGTTTTTTTCCTCCTGACAAATTTTCTGATGCAAGTGACATCCTATGAATAGCTTTTGCCATTAAAACTCTCCTGGAATCAGAGCTGTTTCTGAACTTACAAGGATGGTCTTGCTAGAATATTTTTCCATCACAGTAAAGGATTGTATCATGTGGATTGTATCTGCTTGGTAAACCTGCATTTTGAAAATAAACAGCACATTGTTACCCCTTCTCCTAGTGTACTTGTAGAACCCTAGCTAAAGTAAAATCTTTTCAGGGTAAATAATGCCAATGTGGAATTATTTTGAGTTATCTTGACTAAAGTAACATACTTTAAATGAGGTAGTCAGCACATCAAGTGGACCTAAGGATTTGGTCTATTTGGATTTGGCCTAAGGATTTGGTTTAGAGTCTTGATTTGTTTTTTGTTGGAAAAAAATGACAAATTTTGTAATTTTCACTTGTTCCACAAAGAGGCAGCATTACAGTACTGCATCACAAATTGCACTAGCATAACTGATGGTACAGTGATAGATTTTAAAGTGCAGTTGCTCACCATGACAATTCCCATGGCTGAACCACAATTAGGGCAACTCTTAGTACTTACTCTTAATAGGATCATAAGAGCCCTGCTGTGGCCAAAGGCCCATCTAGTCCAGCTTCATGTATTTCTCAGAGGCTCACCAGATTAAGCCACTGAGACACAGGACAACAAGAGACCTACAACTTGGCACTACTCCCTGGCATCTGGCATTCTGAAGGAGCTTATTTCTAGAACCAGGAGAGGCAAACCCTTAGCTTAGGTTTGAATTTGTATATGCCTGCACTGCAGTTTCATTCACTCTCAACAACCTCCCTACCCTTTCTTCTCTGGGCACATCACAAACTGCTAGGCATTTAAATTACTAATCCAATACAGCGGTGCCTCACATAAAGAGCTTAATTCGTTCCGGAGGCATGCTCTTTAAGTGAAACGCTCTTTAAGTGAAGCAGATTTTCCCATAGAAAATAATGGAAACTCAGACGATTGGTTCCACAACCCCCAAAATATTCATATAAAAATATTAACTGTATGTAAAAAGGATGTCAAAACACTGGAATTTAATTCAAAACATGCATTCAGTGTGCATGATCCTATGAAGTCTACTTAGGCTGCAATCCTAAAGACACTTTCTTGGGAGTAAGCCCCATTTAACACAATGGAGCTTACTTCTGGGTAGACATGGTTAGGAGGCTGCAATCAAAGACACATTCCTGGGAGGCTTACCTTGGCTGCTGCTGGAGGTTCAAGGTGGCTAATGGGGGCAGTTAGGGGCAGCTTCTTCTGGCACCCTCAGGCAACTGCCCCCCAAGTTGGGGGCAGTTAGAGGCAGCAGCACTGGCTGGCAAAGAGCCTCCACACAGAGCGTCAAAGCTGCATAGCACATGTGCCCATAGTGCCCTTGCTTGTTAAGTGAAGTAGAACTTGTTATATGAAGCAAGATTTCTTGGAAATTTATACTTGTTATGTGAGGTGCTTGTTATGAGAGGTATCACTGTATATAGTTTAATCTGAAACTTCAAACTCTCCATGTTTCCATTGCTAAGCTGGAGATGAAAAATCACTGTCTCCACAGTTACTAAAAAACAATGAAGTCTTACTATAAATGCAGTCCTATTCTATTTCAGTTCTCCTGTTCTCACCCTTGGAAAACTTTCAATAGTTGATCAGTGGCTAGTGAAATTGGATCATGTTTATGCCGTCTTTAATTTTATTCCAGCGGATACAAAATTCTGTAACTGGGGATGCAATCTAACCAATTTAGGCCAGCACAACTCACCCATCTCGTCATTCCTGCAGCACATGTCTATGTACTGGCCTAACCCCACCAGAACTGGTACAGAAATACTTTCTGGCAATTTTGCAACACCCCTAGGCCATTACGGGACCTATGCTGGTTTAACCAGGTTTTAGAATTGTGCAGTGGGCCAGTTGACTTATATAATTTCTGTTCTTCTGATATTTTGGGATGGTGGCAGAGGCATGAAGGAGATGTCACAGCAAAATGGCAACATGCACTGATGATGCAACTTGGTATTTTACCCAGAATTTCCTGAGTGGGTTTTCTATTCAGGTGGGCACAAGGGAAATGAGGTTGAGTGGTTAGGTGAGGCGAAAATGGAGACAACAAGTGGGAAAAAGAAAAAAAAAATTACTTCAGGAAAAAGCCTAAGCTTAGATACCAAATGGAAAGAGGATTAAAAAGTTGTGGCAAAAGCTTCACAAAAAAGATTGATTTTAGAAATGTGTTGAAGAAATTTCGAGGGTGTTCGGAGTTTAAAAAAACCTTAATAAATTTAATATTCTTATGGCACCGAGGCAAATAATTTACAAAACAAAGAGCTCACTAGTTCCAGAGTGTATGAAATCTGGTTGTTTTTGTACCATGTGATCCAAAACTGGTCTATATCTGACTGCGTTTATATTCCAATTGCAGTAATTCATCTGTATGCAACCTGTCACTATTGATAACAGTCAGGACATTTCAGGACAAAAGAGAGTGCAGGGTTTAGTAAGCTGACAGGAGAAGAAAAGGAACAGAGATACTTCAAACATATTCCGTTGTAGCTGGAGGCTGCCTTTTTCAAAGCAGTACAAATGTTTCCTTAGGTTAACATTTAGAGGAAGAGAATTCTTAGTATTTTCAACTGTTGATCTGTACAAAGAACCCAAATGTCAGATTACATTCATACACTGGTATGTGAAATCAGCAAATGTATTTATTATAAGAAAAACAATAGTGCCAACCCTCCCTATATTTTGCCATCATTGCCAGTATTGTGGGCTCCCAGGGTAGTACATAGAATACCTATTATATATTTATAAGCTTATTTCATTCTGACCTTATATACTTAGGGATTTTAATAAAAAGCCTACCTGTCTGTTCAAACACAAGGCGTTTTTAGCACAGCATGATATAATTACCGTATTATAGATACAAAATGTTTTGATAAATTATTCTATTTGAGATTAGTATTTTACACCAATGTAGTTACGGTGCCACCTATGGGAAATGAATAGAGCAATCCAGAGTAAGTGCTTCTTAAACATCTTCCCCTAGTTAATCTGGATTGTAGGGCTTGTCTGACTTCTCAGTATAATGTCATCGTTTTTATTCAATGTGTTACTTGTGAGAGGGTTTTTGTTCTGACACTTGATTCAGAAGGAAGCCACATGTTATAGCTGTTGTGGCTGCAGCTAAAAGTATTTCCACCTCATTTTCTTTTCCCTCCATTGACATTTTGGAACAAACCTGTAGTGTGAGGTCATCATGTTGTCAGTTTCTGTGCTCTGCTTCATTGGCTATGGCTTACAAGGCAAGCAGGTCCAGTGATCTAACCTCAAACACATTGCAAGGCAGGGCTGTCCCTATTCTGGCATCTATTTCCGGCCTCAGGCAAAGTATTTATGTCGCTTTGTAGATCTGCAATCCTCAGTGATGGAGAGACTGTTAACAGGTGTGAAATTCACAGTACAGTATCATTGCTATACAGATACTGCAGCATTCTAAATGAACAATTTATTAGTCAAAAACAGCTAATCCACTTAAATTTATTTTCAATAGAGACCATGGAAATAAAACTGATTTAACATGTTTTTAAAAAGGGAATACTCTTGCTTCTTATACTGATACCTTATGAAGTAGAGGAAATCTGCGGAATTATTATTTTTAAAGCTGAAATAACTACTTTCAATTTAGGTGGGATTGCTCCCAAAATAGTAAGACAAGGGAAAGCCTTCAATAGGCCTTCTAACCATTCAGTCCTATGCATGTCTACTCAGATGTAAGGAAATTTGTGATCTGGGTTAGAATTGTTTCTGGATTTTTTAATATTGAGAACAAAGGTGCCTCCTTTTCTCTTCCAGTCATGCACAATAGTTCTAGCTTTTTGTTTTTTTCTCTCCTATCCATTGACTTGTCTCCAGCTTGCTGTGGCTGGCGGTAAAGAATATTGGGCAACTGTTACAAGAGAAGGTCAGGGACACTGTAACAGATCTATGAAAAAGAAAACACCAGACATATTGTAGAGAGATCAGCCCAGTGAAAAATGTTCTAGGGGATAAGTTGAGCCCTGGCTATGTATGTTAGACTGGAGATAAAAGGGAGTGACTCATCAGAATTGGAGGAGCAAAATACATACTTCAGAAAGACTGTGTGTGTGTAACTGCTGAGAGGTGAAATCCTGATCAGGAAGATTTTAATCTCTCTTGATGCTTTATGTAACAGGACAACATGTGATCTCCAGCTCTGTGATATCATCACTTGTCCTTGTTGCTGTTCACCATCACCAGACAGTATTGTACATGGCAAACATTGAATAGAAGCATCTGCATGAACTCCTGCCGCCACTGGTTTTTTTGTTGTTGTTTTTGCTGATTCCTAAAACTAGAGCCTCATTTAGAATGGGCAATTCAAGGTGTTAACATTAAAACTTATGCAAATGAGAACTATTACATTTTTTTGTGTCTATGTGAAATAACCAATTGATAGACACTATAAAGATTGATGTAACCAACAGTTTCCAGGGTCAAGGCCTCCGAGGAATAGTCATGAAAGTATTTATGGAACTGGAGCAGCATCTTAAGAGGTAACTGCTTTTATGCCTTTAAAAGCAATTGAATTTGGGTTTTTTCCTGCTAGTGAGTTTCATTTTGTTGAAGCAAATGGTTTTGGAGGGTGGTTGTTTTGTCTGGACTGTGGAAAGGATTGTTTTGCCAAATGTACATTCTTTAAAACATTTCCAGCCAAATGACAGATGTGTTGGTTTAGTTTGGGGTTTTTTGTAGCTAGAATATCATTTTATATCAGTGTGTCATTTGAGGCAATACGGTTGAATCCCGTAGACTGCTGGTCTAAATAGCTTGTTTACCTTTAGCTTTTATAGATAGACTTGTGCAGATCATTAGCTATTTGCAGTGGGACTATTTCTGAAGTCCCACTCCATCAGGAGGAATAATAGTTGACCAGCTTCCAATTGTCATTGAATGAATTTAACTTAAAAACAAAACTGCCTGCTCAGTCTGCATTTTCTTTGCCCTTAGGCAAAAGAGTCCCTTGCTCATTTGTCCCTATTTGTTATACCAGATATACAAGTCAAACATGTTGGTGGAAGACAGTTGGCATAGGCTGTTAACTGAGGCTCCTGAAATCTCTCTTGATTTGAGGAATCATTTTATAGTCTTGCAACTGACTAAAAATCAATCAATCAACAGTATATACGTACTGATATTCAGTAATTGGTTTACAATTACAATTCAAATTGGTTTACAGAGAAAATGACCTACCTTTTACTCTGTTTGCCAGAGACCTGCTTCCCTAACCCATCTATGTTAGGGTGGCCCTCACTCACATGCTCTCTCTCCTTGTCTTTTGTCCAAAAAAGAAGATTATATTATACTGTCACCATTTGTAATATTTTGTGTTTGCTTGTACTGCTCACTGGCTGATCCTCCATTTCATGACCTAGAAGCTCTGGCAAAGCAGAAGTGATAATCAGTTCTTCTGCTTACAATAGACGTAAATCCAAGAGACAACTTGGCCCATGATGATGTTTCTGGTACCATAGGAAGATGGATATAGGAACCAATGCATCAACCCCAGACATGAGAAACAATGGTAGATGAAACTCTACCTTCAATCTGCAATATAGGCCACTGTTGGATAAATGGGAGATAGCAATCTGACAGAGGAACAGCTAGCCCCAGCCTTCTGAGTTGTAAATGCAACTGGCTGTGACTGAAGTGTATTGTGCATGGCTTGGGTGATATTGCCCGGAGGCAATTGCTATTCACCCCAGCGGGAGAAGTGGCAGTTCTCTTACAGAAGTGGCAGTATTTTACAGTGAGCTAACCCTGATGCCTAACAAGAGAGACCAGATTTTTTGAGGATGCATAAAACAATTCTTTGCTAGTATAATTCATCATTTTTTAAGCTGTGATGTGTCAAAAATCTAGCTCCTACTATGTTCACTGCATTTATTGCGAGCAGTTTGCTGCAGGCTCTATGCAGCCAGAATGAAAAGCTAGAATATCCATGAGGTTGTGAAAAGGGAAGGATTATTCTAGTTAATAGGTGGTGAATTGGAAGAATGCCAGGCTGTGGTGGTTCTGGAAGATTTGGAGAAGGGAAGTAAGAGATGGCATGATGAATAGAGAAAGGAATGATTTCCATAGATGAGAAAGAACTTGACAGAAGCCACAATTACTTTCTCAAATTAAGAATCATCTTTTCAAGGAACTGCAATCTATGCCCAGCTGGCCATTGACTTGATCCCATAGGGGGGAATATAGTTGGATCATGGCTTCAAGGTCACTGGCCCTGCCTGCAGTTTGCCTTCCAGATAGTTTTGTTTAATAAGACTTGGTGCAGTTGCTGCAATATCCCTGATGCTTTGTTGCCACTCCAAGAATGAGACATCTTACAGAATCCCAAGAGTGGGAAAATGTAAAATTGCTACCATGACTAGTTTTCATACTTTTTATTAAAATGTATTTTTTTCTACTCAATTTATACTCTATATTTGTTATAGCGTGTGCATGTATGTGAACAGCATGCATATTGAATGCTTCATTACACATGAGGATTTCAGACATGTGTTTCTCAGATTATGTAATATACTTAGAGCCTTCAAGGAACATGAAAATATTTGTAACAATTTTAATTGTTTGTAATTTGTTTGTAATTTAAAGGAGGAAGGGGAGGTGTTATATGTAAAAGAAAAGTTGAAGATATGTATGCCAATCTGTCATAGCAAAGGGATTAAGAAATTGTGTCTAGGGATCAAGAGAGTCCCTACATTCATTACCACAAAACAGCAGAAAGGGAGAAGTACTAGTGTCATCCTTTGCTTGGTTGTGGGTATGGTTCCAGTAGGTTGCCACTGTATGTTTAAATGTATGTTATCATTATTGCTCTTGATGACTGGATGCTCTTTTAAGTTTAGAACCAAGTTGGGTTGGCACCTACATCTGCAAATGGTAGTGTGAATTTCCAAGCCCAGAATTTGTCCCCAGTAGCTGCTCTTCCTCCTCAGGGAGTGGGAGGAGAAGAGCTGCCGCTTCAAATATTCCTCCCGTTGGATTTTTGGGCAGAGCCTGAGGTAATACCTGCCCTGGGCATTAAACCAAGTGGGACACACGACTGCTCCTCGGATTTCACTGATAGTTTCAGAGGAGGTCCTGGTGGCTTAATGTTCCAATTCCTTTCCCAGAGGAGAATGTCCGTAGGAGAAGGAATGGGTGTGAAGTCGTAGCAGTGTGCTAGGGCTAACTTCAGGAAGAACCCAATGTTAAGTGACAATGACATCTCAAGTGCTGGGATAGTGCATTCTGCCTCTGCTATTGGTTATAGAGAGTTGGGTCTCATTTCTCACACTTGCTTTCAGTATGATAAAGACCTAGGGTGCAATCCAGAGTAACTACGGGGAGTCCTTGCTCCGGTGTAAGAACAATTTGCTCTGGATTGCAATATGAATTTCCCATAGGTTTTCACTAGCTGGTGCAGTAAGTATGGGTACACGTAATGTCTCTTACATGCTCCCGTAGTTACTCTGGATTGTAGGGCTAATCTAACTGTTAATCTTGTCAGTTTCAAGTGGATGATCTAGGAAGGCATCTCCCATGGTTCTTCCCTAGTTCTCATTGAGGTGGTAAATCTAGCTCTGGGCTGTACTGCTGAAATCTGTCTATTCTCACAAAAGTATCAGACTGTCATGTGGTAAAAGCAGGTGGCAAGTAATATGACTGAATAGTCTGCCTTGCAAAACGTTGCCATGTATTTATAGAATAAGTAAAAAGAATGGAGTCAGTGGTACCAGTAAAAAAATAACCAATTTATTTCAGCAGAACTTTTGGTGGACCACACCTTACTTTTTCAGGTACATGTAATGAAAACTTCAGTGAGCAAGTATAACATGTACATGCTCATCCTGCACAGTACAAGGAGTTAGCCTGACAGGCTTCAACAACCCAGAGAGAGAGGAAACAAAAGTTTTTTGAAACCATCACAAGGCTGCTATTATAGAAAAAAGAATGGGAAAAGAATGCCAACTTAGCTTTCTCTTCGATTAACTAGAAGTCTTTTCCGTGTGTCAGAATTTATTTTTGTAGAAAGGAACATTTACTGTAATGATGTGAGCATTAAATGCATTCTGTCCATGTATGTTTTTAAGATCTAAGGAAGAACTATGTGCTGTGGTTAGTATTTGGAGAAAAGACAAGTTAAAAAAAGACTAGATTTATGGTGTAATAAATATCAGGCTGTTTGCTGACACTGCATGGGCTTGGAGCTATTATAAATATTCAGTGGTGGGCTCCAGCAGGTTTGCACCTACTTCGTAGAACTGGTTGTTAACGAGAGTTAGGACATATAAAGTTTAAAAATAGCGATTTAAAAGTGGCTGCCAGATGGGCATAGAACCGGTTGTTAATTTCTTTGAATCCCATCACTGGAAATATTTACCACATGAAACTAGCGTGAAAACTCCTTGTTGTGATATTGCTTAATTGGAATCCTCTATAGAAATTAAGTCTGGCACTGCAAGAATATTTTCTCCAAACTATTGATGCCAAAAACATATTTGAGCTTCTTTTGCTGTGTTTGCTGCATAACAATGATTGCAACATCATAAAGCCAAGTATGTTTGGGGACCAGTACGTGAACACAAAAATAATAGTTTTATCCAGTGTGGGCATTAGCCTTGCTTTATGAACCAAATATAATGCAATGGGTTTGAGCCTCAGATATTAAAATGGCCTTGGTGTTTCAGATATACATAGTGTTTTGAGTGCTAGACATTACTAGTATTCAATTCCTGCTTATGCTTTGGTGAGCTGTTTCTGGTCATTGTGCTCACATATTAAGGATCCATAGAAATCTGAATACCCCTGGAGGTGGAAGACGTGCATTTTCCTTAACTTTAATGGGCTGCAAACAGGCTGCCATTTATAGAGTAATTCTATGCATCCCTACTCAGAAATAGGTTCCATTATTTTCTAAGGCTGCAATCCTAAAGACACTTTCCTGAGAGTAAGACCCACTAAAAACAATGGGCTTACTTTAGAGTAGACATAATTAGGATTGTGCTCTTAGTCTCTGGAAGCTCGTCCAGTAGATAAGATCTGCACCTTTAACATGCACATTAGTCAAGAAGCACTAAGAGATTTTGAACTGGGCAGATATTGATGTTTTAGGTTGTTAAACTAGCCTACCAGGAACTGGCTAGTGGCGAATTGCCAAAAATTATACATTATGGGAAATAAAAAAGCAGGCCTCCGTCATTCTTGAAAGACTATGGTATCTTGCTCAGCACTGCATATGCTGCATGCAAAGCACAAAAGCATGGGTTGGATTGTTATGGAGGATAGGCTGTTACCCAAGCAGCAAATCCCCCCTCTCCACACCACTGAATTAGTCCAATGGAAAGGCAGAGCCAATACAATTGGATCCAGCTGGCGTCGCAGAGCTGGGCTAAGGACAGGAGCTCACCCTGTCTTGTGGGGCCGACCCGGGAATCGAACCCTGGCCTCCTGGTTAACAGAAATATATATTTGAGTAATCACACTTTGCAGATAAAGGAAGAAAGGAGGGAAAAGATGTTAATCTAAGAAAAAACCAGGCTGTCTGACTGTTCAGAAGAAGTCAGAGATTGAAAATGAAGGGATTGAGTTAAAATGTAAAGCTCCCAAAGGCTCACACACTCCTAATTTGAAAGGGTTCCAAACACACAAGACTTTGCTGTGAATAAATTATAACCGCAACAGCTTCATTAATAAAGAAGCTGTTGTTGACAGATTGGTTAATGAAATTATTTGGATAGTGTTGCCTGTTTCTTTTGTGACCTTTAGTGATCTTGTTGTATATCCTTCATAATGATTTTATTGTGAGTTAAATATACATGACATTTATAATTTCTGATAGCTACTATTGTGTATTCTTCCTTGATTTGACTTAGATCAGTCTTTGGGAGACTTCAGGCTTGCCAGATTTCTCCACCCAATTAAGATTGCAATTACTTGGGGACAGTTCACTTAGGCCCACAGTCTGCTGCCTATAGTGGAAATAACTTTTGGTTTTTTAACTTTTCTAGATACTTTTACCTTGGAAAGCAACTGGCTTGATTTTGCATGTTGTTGCAAACATGCTACATGCTACTCAACATGTAACATGCTTATAATTTCCTTGCTCAAGCCTCAACCCTGCCAAATTTCTGAACTGGAATTGGAATGTAGACCCAGCCTACCCAGATTGCAATCCCAGGGCTCTGCCTGTTAGATGCTATGATAGGTTCTTGTTGGAAATGACTGTTGGATGTTGAGGATTAGGAATTGCTAAGAAATCACAAACGAATGATTAATACTACTGTAGGAAAGGACCAACAATATCAGTATCTTCCAGATCATGCTCTGGATGACTCCCTAAGGAGTCAGATGACTCCCTAGCATAGTTGGTACTTTAAAACCATATCTCTTCTCTCGTTCTTTTTGGTCTAATTTCAACTGGCTGCGCAGAAATGAACTAAAAGAGAGCCACATCAATTTTCTTCAGGTGATTCAAACCACCAATTTGGAATGCTGTTTTCTAAAACTTGTTCTTTTTTGCCTCCCTACCAGCAATCCCCAAATCACAATCTTATCAAAAATTGCTCTCAGAATTCTCAGGGTGACCATATGTCCCATTTTCCCTGGACATGTCATGGATTTTAGCCTTGTGTCCTAGAGAAAATCTCCCTTTTGTCCTCCATTTCCCATGTGAACAGACAGCATATAGTCTTCTTGTAATTCATACATTATATGTAATAAATTACATATACTGTAATAGTTTTAAACTTACTAATAAGTAATATAGAATTTAAATTAGCCACATGAAAGCAATATATATGAGTGTTTTGGCTTGTATATTATGTCCTACATTTTTCTTGGGTGTCCTACATTTTGGAGGGACCTGTCCTCTTTTTTTGTTATGATGTACGTTCACCCTGAGAATTCTACATTGTCATGTTTAAGATTGTACATCACAGTCCAATCCCAGGCATGTTTAATCGGAAGTAAATCTCATTGAATTCATTGGTTGTGTTCTCCAAAGTAGGCATGCTTAGCTTGCAGACTTAGAGGATTTGCATATAGCCAAATTGTATCTGGGTCAGCACGTTCTGTGCCAAGCTCAGCAATGATGTAACAAAACTGTGATCAGTTCCGAGCCATCATAGGAAAGGTGACAACAGTGACTTAGGTGGCCTAATGTGATGTTGTTCAGTGAGTAACTGAATAGCTCACAGACACAGAACAAGAGAGATGTGGCAAGTAATTGTCAACACTCTTCCTTTCTACAGCTGCAGGAACTGCTGAATTATTTGTGAATTCAGAATTGTTCCTAATTTCCTCTCTTTTCCTAGTCATAATATCTGAAATATCTCTGTTGTTCATATTCTAATTAACACAAAGAATGTGGTCCACAGAGATATTTCAGTGATTGAGACTAGAAGGGGGGGGATGAGGAACAGTCCTGGAAAATGTCTCTCAAAATAAATACAATAGGCTATTATAGTGAAATCATTCTGTTTATGATGTTATACACATATTTATCATTTATACTTTAATGTTTGATTCATTTGTTTTCCTTTTGAGAGTGGAAGAGAAAGAAGGAAATATCTTTGGATTTGTGGTGTTTCTTGACTAGAACTATTTATCTACAGTATAAACTATTTATCTACAACAGTAAAGTTCGCAAAGCGGTTTACAAAGAAAATAAAAAAATTAATTGCTAATTAATAGCTATTGGGTCCCTGTCTCAAAAGGGCTCACAATCTAAAATGCAAAAGAACACCACCAGAAGCCACTAAAACAGACATTGCTGGGGTAAGAAGGGCCAGTTACTCTCCCCCAATAAAACGGGGCACCCACTTGAAAGAGTGCCTCTTGCCCAGTTAGCAGGGGGAAACTCCCTTGGGTTTAGTCCAGGGGTGTCTTTTAGTTTCCCTGGGCTGCATTGGAAGAAGACAAGTTGGTTTGGGCCACACACAAACACTAACAACTTTTTAAAAAATGTAGGACAAACTGTAGGATGTCCTATATTTTGTCCTACATTTTTAAACATTGGAGTAAGTCTCATTGATTTTAATGGGGCTTGCTTCTGAGTAGGCATGATGCATAGGATGGGCTGTGATCCTCTCCAAGCTTAACCTTGGAGATATGCTGCAATACTGAACACACTTTCCTGGGAGTAAGATCCACTGGGTACAATGGGCCATACTTCTGAGTAGACATGGCTAGGGTTGCAGCATATCTCCAAGGTTAAGCTTGGAGAGGATCATAGCCCATCCTATGCATCACTGGGCTGAGTAGGTCTCAAGGACAGCAGACAGCAGCTAGGATAGAGGCTGAGGCTGCTTTTGGGGGATGTGGGTGGGCGAGTGCTGCAAGGTCTGCAGGGGCCTGAAGTGCTCTGAGTGCCAGGAGGCAGGTAGGGGGAGGAGCCAGGCAGCCCAGACCAGCTTTGTGGTGGCCACCCAGGGCAGTGCGCAGAGAAGCATGCAAAATTTGAAAATGGCTGCTGCCGCTAAAATGGCTGCATCACCATTGGTTTTTCCAATGGTGGTGGCCAGCTTTGCAGGAGGGCTGCATCCACCCTCGTCCTGGGCTGCATGCGGCCCCCGGGCCTCGTGTTGGACACCCCTGGTTTAGTCCATTTATTTTTAACTAGTGTGCCGTGGCACACAGGTGTGCCGTGGGAATTTGGGGAGGGACATTTATTAATAGGAAAACTTGTGGATTTGAACAGCATGGTGTGCCTTGTCAATGGTAAAAACAACTGAAGGTAAGCCATGAGATGAAAAAGGTTGAAAATCATTGGTTTAGGGCAGAATCCAGAGCAAGTTCAGCCTGCTCTGCCCTAACTGCTCTCTCCTAACTATTCTGTATCCAGAGCAGAAAGTTATGCTGTATCCAGAGAGTCAGGAAGCCTGGGCTGCCCTAACTGCTCTATAGTATGTTAAGTAATTGACACATGGGGAGGACTTGCTCCTGAGGAGACACCCCTCAGATCGCACTGAACAAGGAACAGATGTGGTGCCTACAGTGGTGACACGACTCTGCACATCACCCGGTGCGGAACTCTGTGCGTCACCCCTGGGATGCGCGCACCCCCCTACCTGGACTGCGCAGTCGCCAAAGTTGGCGCCTGCGCAGTTGTTTCTGAAGCCAACTGGCTTCAGAAAGAGTACTGCACAGGCACCATTTCTGATGCCTGCACGGTGCTTTTCTGAAGACTTTCGGCTTCAGAGGAGACTGTGCAGACATCAGAGTTGGTGCCTGTGCAGTACTCTTTCTGAAGCCATTTGGCTGCCGCTCCGCTTCCTGAGTGAGGCTGAATGTCCGTGCAGAGGCGTGGACTTCTTCCGTGCTACAGAAGTCTCCTCTGAAGCTGTTCGGCATGCTCAGTCTATTTCTGCGCAGTGCACCTCAGCTGGCCGTTCAGGCCAGCTCCGAGGACGCGCGGCAGCTTCTGGCTGCTACTCCGCCTTGGAGCAGGCATGAATGGGCGTGCTGATGCCTGGGGCCTGCCAAAGGACAGTCAAACTCCTCCAGCACATCACCCCATACAGAGCGCAACACCCAATGCAGCCCACACCAGCCGCACCAGTCTGGTGATGCTACTGGGTACCTGCCTTATAAGGAGTCCCTGATGAGATGCCAGTACATTCTACAGGGGCTTCTTGGAGTGTCCTGCTGTATCCTGAGGTTTGTGGGCAGCTGTAGTTTGTTCCATATCCTGAAGTTGAGAGGCAGGGGTTGCATCTAGGCTGGCCAAGAACTCAGATTTGTGGTCAATACTGCCATTCTTACTCAGGCCTTATCATGGACCCTATGGGTCTACTCATTACTATACCTGCTCCTAAGGTGGTATATCTTTGAGGAGCTGGAAGAGGGTATTTCTGCCTTGAAACAGGCTCTGGATACAGAGTAACTGCTCTGTCCTAAGCAATGCTAAACATGCCCTCAACATGCCTCCTGAACTGCTTAGGGCAGAGCATTTAGGGCAGAGCAGGTCCACCTCTCTTAGGGCATCCTATGTTGCCTTGCTCTGCCCTAAGCCTCTTCCAGAGTAACTGGGCTGGAGCATCTTGCAGTTGCTTTGCAGTTGCTCTTGCATCTTGCAGTTGCTCCACCCTAGTGATAGATAGGGCAACCCAAGGGCTCTTATGTGGACAGATTAGTTGCTCTGGATTGTGCTGTTAGTCTGTGTCCCTTTTCTTCAAAGCAACTTGTTTTAGTAATGCTTTTCTTGTGGTTTTGGACTGTACTAATGAAAATAAGGCAGCTAAAATAAACTCCTTAAGAAGGATGAGAATGACATACTAGCACTAAAGTTAAGTCTAATACGATTATTCCTTGTCTTTTTCTAAGAGCTATGCCTCTGTGATAGCAACACCTAAAATGTTTCTTTCAAACTCGCAGCACCACATAGAGGAACTTCTGTTGTTTTATGAAGTGTGTGTGCCTGTCTTTTGTAAACTATGTTAACCAGGCATTATGCAATCACTTTCAAGTGTTGCAAAAAGCCTTTTACGGCAATCTTATTGAGGAAGGAGTGTTTGCATACTTGACTTAACAGAAAAATAACCATATTGTGAATGATGAGAAGGAGAAGTAGACTAAATTCTGAATATCTCAATGGTTAACATAGGCTGCAATCCTAAAGACACTTTCCTGGGAGTAAGACCCATTAAGCACAATGGGGCTTACTTTTGAGTAGACATGGTTAGGATTGTGGTCATAGTTCTGTAATGGAGGTGCTGGAGTAAGCCTTTCTTATAGTTGAGATTTGAAAAAAGCAACCATATTCTGCCGTCAATAAAAGGCTAAGTATGCTGTGCAAGCTCACAGTTATGCAGTAGGACAATTGCTCACACTGTAGACGTATTTTTGTTTTAACTCTGTTTTTACTGAATCTCTTTGTTCTATGCATGAAGTATAAAATAGATTTTTCAGGCTAAAGGGTGGAAAAATGTCTGCATTAGAGGCTTGTAGCTGTGTGGTCTCATCCATCAGTGTTGGAAGTGGTATTTGAGCCTATGGATGGAATGACTGTTGACCCTTTAAAGTGTGGTGGTTGTAGTTCAGACTCTATCATAAAAAAACCCCTGTGACAAAATTCAGTGAAAAATAAAACTAAATTCTGAAGCAGGACCTGATGTAAATATTTAGCATTCTTGTATATGTTTGTGTGGGGAGGGCAGCAAGGATGCTATCTTTTGCCCATGAAGAAGGTTTCAGATGCACCCAAATGCTGCTACTACACCTTCAACTCAGCAACTGTGGATTTGAAGTGTTGTTTCAGCATACTGTCCAAGTATGTGTCTATATACCTCATCAGATGTGTCTATATCTGTTTACCTAGGAAGTTCCCCAGATATAGACATATCAGATCAGAAAAAGAAAAGCCCTTCCCCTCCCCACCAAGCCTGATGCAAATGGAACATGCTTAGTGAACCTCAGAAGCCATGAATTGTCAAGCTGTCATTTGGAAAATAAAACAGGGACAAAGAGATGGAATTGGGCATGTTTTATCCATTTTAGCATTCTGTTTAGAGAGATGCAACATTTTGTCTTGGGTACCTCTTTTATATTAGAATCTGAAGTTCTTTTCATGAGTTCCGGGACAAGGCCAGCTCTAAAAGTTGCAAAGGTGTTGGTGTGTTGTAGTGGGTCTTACAAGTACCTTGGCTGAGCTATTGATTGATTACTTGGGCAAATGGCTGGGAACCTATATTTTTTAAAATGTGCATGTGACATTTCAGGACAAAGATCTGGGAGTGTCAGTAGTGCTGGTGTTAGAGTCAGTTTCCACCCTTACACCTCTCCCCCTCCCACACAGCAGTCTCTGAGGATGCTTCTCAATGCTCCAATAGGGCTGAAAAATGAAAGAACTCCAAGATGGTTTAGTGGTTAGAATTGGACAGAGACTTGGAAGATCAGAGTTCAAATTCCCCCTCAACCATGAAGCTTCCTGGATGAGCTTGGGCCAATCACTTACTCTCAGCCTTACCCAACTCATAAGGTTGTTGTGAGGACAGAAGGATAAAAAACTTTGTAAGCTGCCTTGGGCATTTGCTTTGGCATGAGAAAGATGGAGTAAAAATCAATGAAATAATAAGATTATTCCTTTTCATTTCTCTGTCCAGTTGTGGAAAAACAGCAATTTCAGCTCTGATACAGGATGCTTCTTTGGTGTTCAAGCAGCACGGAAGAGGAGGAACTTGACAAGATTCCTCCTTTTCTATTTAAGGGGGGTGGGGAACAGTAGAGATTCGAGGCTCCCTTTTCCTCAACACTGTTAAGGGCAAAGTATCCAAGATCCCACTATCCCCCATCCATGTAGTGACAGGGTTTCTGAAATCTGAAACCCAATTGGGAGGACAACACAAAGATGTGATGGCATGAATTGTCTTGTTAAGCATTTTGTGCTATTTGCTGCTTCCCACTTTAGGGGGCCTCAGGGGTCAGCCAGTACCATCTCATGCTATCCAGGCTCTAGTGCTGAACACCTGGATATTAGAAGAATTCCAAGTGAAACAGTTTAAAACAGTGATATCTGAGCATTTCACCTCAGGACCCCCTTCTGAGAATGACAAACTGTCTGGGGGATCTTCCCCTGGAATTGATGTCATGGGTGGAAGTGACATTTAAAGGTGCTCAGTGCCAGATTCCAAAATGGCTGCACCCAGCTTTTCGCAACCCCCCCTGAACTGAATTTACATCCTCCTAGAGTCCCAACCCCCACTATGAAGACCACTGGTTTAAAAGGTGCGTTAAGCCTTCTGAAGCTGTGCAGCTTTTCAGGAATGGGTGATCGCATATGGTGCTGGCCTCAGAGTCCTGGGTGTATGCAGTGCTCCATCTTGCTGGAATTATATTGTGGGTGCATGCATGCATAGGATGGCATTTTACTTTTGCTTTTCCTATCACCTTGCCCTTTTTTTGGAACAGTGTATCGGGAATGATCATGCAGTGCTAAGCCAGTGACCAAAGGATGCAATGCAAAATCCCAAACCCTTCTATGTGAGCAATTGCAGGCCTAATCCTATCCAATTTCCTAGCATCGATGCAGCCTCCATGCAGGTCTAAAGTAAGGGAACAAATGTCTTGGGAGGCCCTCCCAAGTGCAAAATGCAGCGCATACCTCATTGGCACAGCAGCACTGTGTCAATGTCAAAGAAGTTGACATGGAAAATTGGGTAGAACTGGACTATAGTGTGGTGACCATATGTCATAATCGCAAAATAAGACAAGGACAAATGTAGGTTAGGAAAATAAAAACTAAAAATGCTCCTAGATTTTTCTTTCCATGTACTTAATTTGAGCACTGTTACTCTTTATTAAATTTAAGACTATTACCTAAAATTGTAATTTATTAATTACAAGAAGGCTCCATGCCCCCTGCTCACAAGGAAAAGGACAATGAAGATTTTTATCCAGGACAGATGGCTAAAAAGAGGACATGTCCTGGAAAAATTGACATATGGTCCCCCTAGCCTGCAGTGGCTTCCTTTCCTCCCCACGAGGCTTTATGACATTTTAAAGAGGATTGCAGCATAAGCTTCCCCCACTTCTATCAGTTGCATGATCAAGCTCTGTTGTTTTTTTCCTTCTGGCCTGCAGCCTCCGCCTGGGCCGCAAGGAGGCGCTATTGCGCAAGGCTAAAAGGGACGCTTGCATAGCGCTGGCGCAGTGGAGCCTCAAGATCACCTGCACCCCGGTTTTTCTGCACGCAAGCTTGCACGTGTGTAGGCGGAACAACACGTGTCGTGGGGGTGTGTGTGAGACTGGGAACAGAATCTCAAGCTTGGAGAGAGTGTGTCTGCATGTTAAAAAGCCTGCCTGAAATCGTGCATTGGATGAGGCTGGAGGTGATGATGGTGATGCTGCAGGTCCCTGTGCTGTGCTGTGATGCTGGGGATTCTTACGCACCAGTTTGGCTCCAGTCCAGGCTGGCTTCTGGTGGAGGTAGTCAAAAAGGGGGGGGGGGAGGCGTGCCTGATCCAGCCAGACGACCAATAGGCTGGCTCTGCCTGGTGCATGCATTATGCAATGAGGCTAGGTTTTCCACCAGGCTGGCTGATCAAGCAGGGAAGAGGAGGAGGAGGAGGAAAAGGAGGGAGATCTCTTATTTTGCTCTGCAGCATCTCCCCCTTTAGACGTGTCCCCCCACCGATCCAGCAGCCCTGCCAGCCTTCCCTGCTTTTTATTTTATTTATTTTTCCTGGCCCTTTCCTGCTCTTGCATGACTGCCCAATGGTGTAGGAGGCAGGTGGCAATGGATTTAGGGGTCTACCAGCTCAGGCACTTTTCTATCTCCTTCTTGTCATCTCTGTTGGGCACCGACAGCTCTGCACTGAGGCTCGACAGTAGGTAATTGAGGCTCTGGGATGGGGTTTTTGGGGTGTGTGTGTGTGTCTGGATGCCTCCTTCTCCAACACACACTGGGATGGGGTTTGAGGGTGTGGGTGTGTGTGTGGCTGGATCCCCAACACACACACCCTGCCTCCTGGGTTGCAGGCACCTTTGCAGGTGGCCCCTTCCTTTGTCCACATAGCCTTGACAGATCTGCCTGCTGATGCTGCAGCAGCTCTCCTTGCATTATGTAATGGGGATGCCATTTTTCTGATTTTCTTGCAAGGGGGGAAGGGAAGGGGGGTCGTGGATCGTGTGTCGCGCCTCCCTTTTGTAGCTGCTCCTGCTGCTGCTAACGTGCTGTGTGTGTTCTCTTCTCCCCTCCCTTTTCCCACCCTTGTTTGTGTCTGCAGCTCCTCCGGTGCCAGCGTCGTAGCGATCGACAACAAAATCGAGCAAGCCATGGTAGGTGCAACCTTTCCTCCATCCATCCCAGGGATATGCATAGGGAGGGAGAGAAGGGCTTCAACCCCCCTCCAAACCCTCACCTTTGGGTGCTTCATTGCATTGCACCTTAGGGGTGCACCCCATTGCATTGCATGGGAAGGGACACCCATCACCCACCCCCTTTCTTTTTTCTGGGGCAAAAAAAGGACATGCATGCAAAGAAATAGGAAAAAATGCATGCATGTTTTGGGGGGAGTAGCAAAGCAACTCTTGCCCCCTTCAGTTGCAAAATCCCCATCGCTTGGGGGGCACCCCCCATGCAAAGGGCAGTACATGGAAAGGGGGGTTAAAGTGAGCATCAGTGGGTCTGTTTTGCAAAATGCACCCCATTTCTTGCACCCAGTAAAAAATGATCCCAGAAATGCCACCCCCTCCCTCTTCTCTCTCCTCCCCTCCCCATCCCTCCCCTTTGTTGCTGGAGAGCTGCTGTGCAGCCAGCCGTCCTCCCGGGATCCTGGTCCTTCTCTGTTGCTAGGCAAACTCTGGACTAGAACTCCTGGCTATAAATAGCGCGGCTTCCCATTGGCCCACAGTCAGCCTGGGGGCGGGCCCCTCCTAGCCGCTGACGTCACTGAATGGGTGGGGAGGGAAATGCGGCAAGCAGCCTTCCCTTCCCAGAGCAGAGCAGACTAGCTGCAGCCGGTGCTTCAAAGGGGCGGGGCCTGGAGGAGAGGCAGGGGCTGCTCCTTGGCTGACAAGACCTGCATCTTCTCAATGCCCACCTCAGCTGAGGATGCTGCAGAGCCAGGGTGACAGACAGGATGGCCTCTTTTTCCAGGACATGTCTTGTTTTTCCAGGGTAGCCACATGTCCTCCATCTCCAGGATATGTCCTCTGTTTTCAGGTGACCACATGTCCTCTTTTTCCCAGGACATGTCCACTGTTTTCAGGGGGGGCTGCATGTCCTCCATTTCCAGAACATGTCCTCTTTTTCCAGGACAGCTACATGTCCTCTTTTCCCCAGGACATGTCCGCTTTTTCATCCGTCTGTCCTGAAAAAAATCTTCATTGTCCTCCTTTTCCTTGTGAGCAGACAGCATGTAGCCTGATTATAATTCGTAAATTCTATGTAACAGTTTAATAGCAAGTAATATAGTGTTTAAATTAATCACGTTTATGGTTTTTAGGTTTTATTTAGGTTTTAGGTTTTATTTTTTCCTACATTTTATTCAGTGTTCAACATTTTGAGGGACCTTGTCCTCTCTTATATGAAATATGGTCACCTTGTGCAGAGGCTGCTCAGGCATTAATACAGTAATACAGCTTAAATAAACCACATGAAAGCAAATATATACATGAGTGGTCTTAACTTTTATTTAGTCATTTCCTCCATTTTTCTTTGTTGTCCTACATTTGAAAGGGGCCTTGTCCTCTTTTATGGTTATGACGTATGGTCACTGTGTGCAGAGGTTGCCAAGGGAAGAGGGATGCTCAGTGCCTGCTGCAGGTTATAAGAAAATCTGAGTGTCTCAGTCCACAATCCTATCCGCTCTCACCCAGGAGTAAGCCCTTTTAACTGTAACATCTGAGTAGTCATGCATAGGATTAGGCCCTTGAATAGTAAGAAACACAGATGGCTTCTTTCAAAAGAGGGCAGGCCAGACCTCCAACCCTTTACACAACAGCGTCACTGTTGTGAAGTCCTACAGTATCACTGGAAAGCTGGCCTCATTTTCCCCAACCCATCACACAGCAGTTTTAAAAGCACTGAAATTTCTTTTGTATCTCTTGCTTTGTTACATGGCAACTGTAAATGTAGCTGGGTGTCTTTTTCTGGGCTGCTACTTCCTTGCCTCTTCCTTGCAAAACCCAGATGATTTTGCAATAATGATTTTGCATGAATGATGATTTTGAAAGAATTTTACCTGATCAGGACTGTAAAAGGCCATGCTAGTTGGTAAGCAATCCAAGCTGCTTACTTTCCATGTGAATTACAATAGGTTGCCTTCCAGCAAGCTTTTTTCCCTCTGCAAATGGTAGATAGTTGTATTTAACCCTTTCACGTGATAGCTTATTTGGCCAAAGACAGTATATAGCATCCCCTTGCCTTAAGGACAAACCTGTTCTCAGCAAAACCTGCTATCCCAGCTTCACCTTTGCTGAAACACTGGGGAATGCATTGCTGGGGCAGGACTGAGGAGTCCTTAACTCCTTTGGTGCTCATAGATGGTCTCCTTCAAATGTTGCATGTATGTGAGACTGTTTTCTCTTCCATTGAGGCTCACTTCAAGTTAATGTATTCAGTAAAATAAGAGCACTGATTACTCCCCCCTTTAAAAAAAATCAGTTGTGTTTTTGCCTACTAATGCTCATTTTCTGAATGTCACTAATGCTGCAATCCTAAAGACACTTTCCTGAGAGTAAGACCCATTGGACACAATGGAGCTTACTTTTGAGAAGACATGGTTAGGATTGTGCTCTGTAAGGGTGTGTTAAATAACATAAAACCTCTCACTCTAGCTTGTGTCCCATAAGACTTTCAATACTTGGTGTCTTTCCCCCTTAAAACTGGACAAACCAAGACTCTTGCTTCTTTTAATGTATTCCCAGCTATTAGGGTTTAGGTTAAGATAGGGGACTTGACTTAAATGTTCAGTAAAAGATGGAACAGCGATAAGGATGATCGCAAACAATGCTTAGGTGGTGTTCTAATATGCTTTTCCAACGTTGCTTGAATCTTCTGCTCCTTGCTAGAATCTTCACTTTCTTTCTTCTTTTCAGGATCTGGTCAAGAGCCATTTGATGTATGCTGTAAGAGAGGAAGTTGAAGTCCTCAAAGAGCAGATCAAAGAGCTGATTGAAAAGAACAACCAGCTGGAACAGGAAAACATGCTCCTGAAAACATTGGCCAGCCCCGAGCAGCTGGCCCAGTTCCAAGCACAGATACAGACGAGCCCTTCGCCTGCATCTTCCCAGCCACAAGGGACAACTCAGCCTTCCCAGCCGGCATCACAAGGCTCAGGCACTTCAGCATAGTCTGTAATGTCTTGGTTATAAGCGCTCTGGACTCTGCCAAGGCAAGGACTGCCGAGAATCCAGCATAGCCCACTCCATACTGCATCACTGCATGCTGCCACCCAGTCATGAAGACTCTTCTGTGCCCTGCGTACATAGCCGCAGAATGTTTTCTGTTCCAGTATTAAGCTGTTCGTTGGGAGTGGGGAGAGTTGATGTCTCTGGTTTTTGTTTTTGTTTTTTTAAATCTTAAGTCGGGGGAGAGATTCACAAATGTTCAGGGAATTAGCACAAGTGCACTGGGGACTTGGAGCAGTATGTGCAGATGGCTGTGAAGACATGGATCTGTGCCTGGAAACTTATTTTTCCTTAGGATCTTCCTTCCATATAGTGCTGTGGTGAAGCACTAGCGATCCTGGAAATATGAAGAAGTGAGCTGGGGTGATGCGTATGAAGACCCATTCCCCAGCATTCCATCAAGAAGCCAAAGCAACAATTGATGAGATAAATGTGATGAAAAGCATGTTTGGCTTTTTGACACCTGCAACCTTAAAATGCAGTTATGTACTAATTGTTTTCTGTAGCCGAGGCCAGGTGCTAAAGTTGTATTTATAGGAGAGCAGGTAGGTGATATGTTGCTGTGACATAGGATCATCAAAATGAAGGTTTATTTGCTTAATGTATATTTGTGTATTTAGTGTAATTAATTTGTAAAATAGGAACTGTAACTCCTCATTAAATTGTACAGAGTGAATTCAGAAGGCTGATGTGAACAAGTTTGGATAGGTTTTTTATTTTATTTTTGATGCTTCTTGAATAAGATTTGCACCTACAAAGCTCTTCAGAAATTGGCTGATCTATGCTGTTTGTCTGACAGTTGTCTTGGAGCTGAGTAACTTGAAATCAAACTCAATGTGTTCACTATAACTTCAGTTTCATGCAGGGGTTAAAACACCACAGGAAATAATCCACAAGAGCAACCGTTGAAATGATTCCTCACTGGGTTGTTGGGGGGCATACGATCTGTATAGTAGTATGCATATGTTTCTGTGCATGTTCTTCAGGGTGGGGGGGGGAGAGAATAAAATTGTACAATGTCGGTATATTTAACTATTGCACTTCTCAAGTTCCAATAAAGCATAAAATGTTTATTTAGAAGTTATGGTCTGAAGGTAATTTCTTTTCCCATCCACCTTCCAGAGAAATCTAGTCCGGTAAAGCCCCTAGGTTTGAACAACAAATATTTTTTACAAGTATTTACTGTGGAAATTATTAATGTGTTTTGACAGTAAAGGATTGAAATATATACGTTTTATTTAAAAAACTAAACTGAATGCAGTTCATGCTTAAATCCAGAAAGGATTGGTGTGTGTCACTAATCTTGTTCTGTCCTTTGGCACAGTCGTATAAAAGAAAAGTAATTCCAACAAGAAAATCCCGTGCCTTCTGCTCTGTTTCTTCTAGTGCAGCACCCTGGACTGGCTGGTGAATGATCAACAGGCATCCCACAGAGTTGAATTAGCAGCAGCCATTCCTTAGCAACAAAAGCTGCATTGCCTCCTGACTTGAAGCATGTTTGTGCTCAGTAGCCCAGAAGTGTGGAAAGTGCACCTACTGTCACCGTTTCCTCAATGCCTCATTTGGTTGTACAAACTGATTTGATCTTAAATAACTGAAATGTACTTAGCATTGATTTGACAAGGTGCTTTCCTATGTTCAAACCAAGTAGATGTTTTTGTATTCAAAAACATCTGCTTGGTATAATCTTGCAACAACCTTGTAAATTGATTATATTCTCACACTGCTGCTGATGGGCTACGTTGCTCCACACAAGTCATTTTGGGAGTCTGTGGCAGAGGTGAGATTTGAACCCAGGTTGCCTTTCTGCTCCACCACCTTTCAGGAATGTATCTGGATGATGCATATTTTAAGGAGGCACGTCCCATTTTCCTTGCCTGTTTTCTGTGGTGTTGAATGCTATCAATCTTCAGAACATAATGCAAATGTAGCCTTCTGAAAGGGATCATCAGCGTCCTTCAATGAAGGCATAACTTGTCACACATCATATTTTTACTGTGTGGATATATGAATGCTTCAGCAGTCATTTTTTAAACTGAAAAATATAAAGTGAAAAGATATAAAAAGAAATCATCTGGAGATGACTATTGCTTCTATTCATTGTTTAAAAGAAAATTAAAAAACACTAAAACGCTTCTTTTGCAACTCTGTCGACTAGAATATTTTAAGGTTAGCTGTTTCCCAAGTCAAAACATGATTGGCACCCCAAAATGAAATTGAGTATTAATTTTCTCCATTACTAGTGTGAGAATTTTGTGATGCAAGTTTAACTCAGCAGATGGCATGCACTGTTTGAAGGAAAGTTATGTTGGCATAAATATCTTCAGACTTAAGAGTAAGAAACTACTCCAAAATTTGTCGTAAGTTCCTATAGATAATATTCTTTCTAAATAGAAGTCCATTGAAAGTACTACTCTGTCAAGAGTTTGTGGTGTATTTCTTAAACAATTGAGACGAAGGAAATTGTTCAAGAAATTGAATTGTGCAGGGCCTCTGTGTGTGTTTACTTTTCAGCAAGTCCCACTGTGCTCAGTAATGGCTTACTCTCTGCAATTCATACCTCCACTTAGGCCAGCTTAAGCCCTGACATAAGTCCTGTGCTTATGTGTGGGGGTGTCACAAAAATACAGTAAGGTACTTCTGCCCCACTCCTGGGGATGTTAGGCCAGTACACAGTCATACACCGACATGTCCACACCATCATGGAAAGTTAGGCCAGGTAAGTTAGGGTGGCCTAAATTTCTTAGGATTGCGCCATAAGTGTGTTTAGGAATGCAGCCAAAATCTGGTTTTGACATTGGAATGGTATCCCCTGTATCATCAGGAAAATTAGAGAACTAAGATTCTATTCAAATACAGTATATAAAGGCATAATGTTATTTAAAATGTACTTAAGTCTTCATGTTCACATATTTGGAGTCTGATTTTTACACAGGCTTACAAGTCTGGTTTGTTTGATGTTTGTTTCTCATTGCATTAAAATGTGCTTTGGAAATCAGGCTTATTTCAATGTGATAGTAATTCTTTTTGTCAGCTATCATTCCCTTGATAGTGCTTTTGTGATATGGCGTAGTAATTTGTCCCTGTATTTGTAGCACTGCACTGACCATAATGTATGTCTAAAAATTGCTTTAGGCTGAAGCATGATAAAACCATCCAGTCCACTGCATTCTCCTGCATGTAAAGGATTTCTGTTATAGCAGAGCCTACATAGAGAGACCATAGTTCCCTGAGGGAGCTCTCCAGTCCAGCAGCTGTGGGGTTAATACAGCCATGAAGTGGAGGAGCAGGTAGTCTGCCTGGTTTAGTTGTCCTTTAGTTAGGAATATAGCTGAACTGTAAATGTAGGCAGCTACCACAGAAAGTCCCACATTTTTTTGCAGCTGCAGATCCCTGGAAGATTATGTCTGCAGGCTCCTTTCAAAAGCCAGGTGTTTCAGCAAACATGACCTGTAGCAGCAAAAACTTCTTGAATAACCATGTCTAAACTTTTAAAAAGATGCTTTGAGATAGGTGGCCAGTGCTGCATCTTATGACTGTAGTAGTAGTATACCATTATTACTGTCATTAGACCAGCACAAAGCATTAAAAAGAGCTTAATTACAAATATGTCCAGGAGAAATACACAATAAAAGTATAAACATAAGAATTATCATTATGGGAGTGTATAAGTCATAATATATCCTACAAAATCTTAGGTTAAAAACTCAGCCAAGGTTAGACATCGTGTGATGGATCTTATGTCTGAATTTATAAGTTAATTATATTATGTGAAGAATGTGGTGTTCTTGTTTGTACAGAACCCACTGCTATTATGGATCATTTGGCTGGACACTATTATTTCTCTCGAGTGAAGCCAGAATTTTAATCAAATTTGTAATTTTTTAATAAGGCTGAATTGTTTATTAGTTTATTGACATTTTTATACCACTCTTCCTCCAAGGAGCTCTATGTGGTGTACCTCTGTGAGGTAGGTGAGGCTGAGTGATAGTGACTGGCTCAAGGTCACCCCAGAAGCTTCATGGATGAGTGGGGATTTTAAATTAGTTCTTCCTAGTCTTAAGCCCGACTACTGGATCGTTACATCATCTTGGCTTTCTGGATATGTATACATGAAGGTCTTTATAGCCTGATTTACGGAGCAAGTGGCAGGGGATTTGAACTGCAAAGGCTTTTCCATAGTGAATTGTGTTTCCTCATGAGGGAAATGGGAAGGGAATGAGCATGGTACTCTAAGGTGCTACTAATGTGGATCAGTCTGTGATTTCTGGTGGCTCCTACTGGACCCTATCATGTTACATGTTCTTAACTATGGATGCTGGCTAAGCAGGCTGCATCATTTTTAGACTTCCATTGCAATACTTGCCCAAGCCCTGATGCTGGTGACAAAGCTGAAAAATTTAAAATGATGTCTGGCCCAATCCACCAACAGCTTGTTTCTCCGCAGACCTTCTTTCCGGTGGTATATGACCTATTGATTTGATCTATCATCTGTTGCCTTTAATGGTATTCAAAAGACCCTCTGAACAGTCTTCACTGTATGGTTGTTTGTTACACATTTATATTTTGCTTTATCATGGTAAAATAAGTAACTGGTATGGTAAATTTTAAAAATTGTACACTAGTTACAGAGGCCTAACAGTGGGAGAGGGTCTTCTGGTTGGGCACTATGGGGAGAAAATTTGCCAGACTAGACAGGCCTTTGGCCAGATACAGCCTGGCTTTTGTATATCCTGAAATGCACAAACATGGGATAAAAGCACTTTTCTAGAATGAAAGCAAAAGATCCGCATCATAAATATGCGTCAGCAGGAGATAAGCAAAGAATAATGTCTTATTAAACTAACAATTGCCACTAAATACTATTTAATGTATTGGGTATTTTTATTATCTTTATTTCTTTTTTTTAGTGTTTTTGTATTTTTATCCTTGATGATTAGCTGCCTTGGGTGTCCTTCAGGGAGAAAGGCATATTGCAAAGGTAGATAGATAGTCATTGAACAAACATCAACAGCAGTAGTCCAAACAATATCTGTCAGCTCTGAAGGCTACCCTGAAGAGATTTTTCCTGAGAGTACATACTGTCAAGATTATGCTATGGACAATTGCTGAGTTTCAACAGAAGTACAGCAATATAATAGACAATGTGGGCGCAATCCAGAGTAACTATGGGGAGTCCTTGCTCCGATTAAGAACAATTTACTCTGGATTGCAATATGAATTTCCCATAGTTTTTCACAAGGTGGTACAGTAACTGCGTTGACATAAATATCTCTTTAGTGCTCCCGTAGTTACTCTGGATTGCAGGGTGTGTGTTGTATAATCAAACTTGCAGTTTCTGTTTTAACTATCACAGATGAATTTGGAGGTCAAGCAAGCTCTTCTACAATTTGCAGGGGTTTGATGCGCTTTTGAGAGATATCTGAGGAGAAATTTGAGGTGATAAGACTGAGCATGCAACAAAGCAAGCTTCCAAAATTGGTAGGGATCTGTGATATAAAATGTTTGCTTGGCAACACTGCACTGCAGCTTGCAGTCAATTGTGAGTAAGAATTATTTCCACTTTATTCCACTTTTGCTATTGGCTCATAGAGTGTACTTGGGTGAGGTTTTGGCAGGTGATATAGCAATGAGCAAACTTCTACACACCTTGATTAAAAAACCACCAGATTATTGTTTGGCTATGTATGACAACATAGAAGAGCACTTTCGGATGACAAACACACTCTCAAAAGATCTGATGAAGATATCTGGAAGCTTTTTCAAGTATATATTGCCAGCCACAAACACCCAAGCCTGTGTTGATAAACAAGTTCTTACGTACTTAAAAATTACTCAACACCAGATGAACAATAAATTGGGTTATAGTATAATGGCAAGGTACAAGAGGTGTCAAAACACATCATTAAAATGTTTTCTCCTTGTTTTGCATTCATTCTTGTATTCTGGTGTGTCGTATATACTTCTGTCTGAACATTATATCATATGACAGTCTAGGACAGGAGCAATTTACACCATTCTTTTTCTTAGAAGTCTGCCAAAGTTGGATTACATCTTTATATTAAAACTAGATTGTACAGTAAATGGTAGAATAACCAGGCTATGGCTCAATGCTGTAATGCAGCGGTTCTCAAGATTTTTTAGCATCAGAACAAACTAGAAGTGATGTCATGGCCAGAAGTGTCATCATCAGACAGGAAAATTTTTAACAACTCCATATAACAAAATTAAATCAAATTTACTCTGTTTACAATGTTTAAAATTTATTAAAAATAAACAATCTCTTAATCTTCCCAAGAAGTTGCTGATCTATTTGAAAAACATTCCTCAAACATTGCCAAAGTTGCAGTCCTATCCACACTTACCCAGGAGTAAACCACATTGATCATCATTGTTAAAAGCATATACACAGTAGCTTATTAAAAGTACAGGTCTGTAACATTTCTCCAAATACAGTCATATACTATGGTAGCATTAAGTCTAAAATGATAAAAATAAAATTACACATTGAAATTAATGGGGATCCACCGGAAATTAGACTGTAACCCACATAGTGGGTCCCCAACCCACTGTTTGAGAAACTGGTCTTAATTACATCAATTGTTGGTTATTGATTTCATGATCCATTTTAATAAACTGTTTGTTTTTCAAGTGTGTGATATAGACATCAGCTATTTTGCCTATAGCAGGTGTCAAACTAATTAAAAGTACTATTACAAGGTTCTCTCTTGTGCGATATATATTATCGCATATCAGTTACAATTCAATTTTGTTCATGTAGGACCACAATAATTTCTATTGAGAACAGCATAATTTTCCATATGGAGAACTGCAGCTATGGCATACTGTCTTCTTTCCAAAGGTTTACCAGTGATTTCTTGAATCATCTTGGATCTTAACCTGCTTTTCCTTGAAGCTCTGTCTACTTAACCACAATGAACTAAGTCTATGTCTTTCGTTTTAAAAAAAATGGACATGAGAACCAGCTTGGCCTTTTTGATAGGAAAAAAATACTATGATGGGTCATTCATCTATCCATCTCTTACAAACCTTTAGGTTGCTGCACTTGACGATGATGTAAGTTCCTGAGCATGAACCTAAAGTCTTTGGGACACATCTGACATTCTCAAATGCCAGGCATATTTAAAACTCAGTGGAAGGTGACAAGAATATTAAAGCTGTCCATGTAGCAAATTGTATAATCTTTACCTGTTCTGAGCCACAAGTGCAATAATTGGAAAATTAAAATGCTTATGAATTACTAGGCTGCTGCATCAAAATGCAACATTTTGAAATGATTAATGAAGACAAAGGCTGCAATCCTTAACATACTTTCCTGGGAGTAAGTCCCATTGAATATAATGGAACTTACTTCTGAGAAGACAGCCTCAGAATTGCACTTAAACGCATGCAAATGTTTATATGGACATATGTTTCAGGCATCTCGTTGCCATGTATTTTCTATCAAATTTGCCTGTTTTCCACTTCAGCTATGGCTATATTAATTTGTTACATTAAAAATAATGTAAGACGGCACCTGCCTTTTCTGACATTAATGTATGAGTGCATCAGTTGGGAAACATTTGAAATGCTAGCAATAGTCTGTGAGCTGTTATGAAGTCAAGGTCAAATCCTTTTCAGAGGTCTTTTGAGGCTTTGGCATGGGTGAAATCATTCAATAGCTGCAGTCACCAGTGGAAGGTACTGCAAGTGGACCTGGAGCGTTCCCAAATTATGATGTCTTCCATTGCTATGCTGTTGATGACTATGAAAAACCACTCCCAAGATGTGCTATTAAATGTTTCCACATCAACCCGCTCCACATGGAGCACCACAGGGCTCTGTCTTGCCTTGTGATGTTCAATATTTTTTTTATAAATAACCTACATTGGGGGGAATGTTTATCAGTTTTGCAGGTCAAACAAAGCCGGTGGAAGAAAGAGAAAGAACAAACCTCCCGCAGATGACTAGATCAGAATTCAGTATAAACTAACAAAATGGAATTCAGCAAAAGCAAATGTCAAATCCTGAATGCAGACAAAAAATCTGAAACAAAAGTACAAAATGAGGAAAGACTGGCAGCTTTTTTTCTTTACAATGGTTAAAAATAGAGGTGGGAGAAAACAGTGATTACAAAATAAAACACTGCTTTCTATGTTTCTTATTTTTGTAAAAAAAATTGTAATAAATTTTTATTTATTTAATAGGGGGTACATGGGTAACAACTGTGGCTGCCATGGGTGAGAAAATTCGGAAGGCTCTGAAAGCCATGTGATGAAAGAAGGAAGAGGCCCCTGGAAGGCTCATACTGGTTCTTTCACCTTCTTTCACCACAGCTTGGAAGGCAGTGATAGAATGACATGCTCCACTGTCCATCACTACTCACCGTAAAAGTAAATAATTGGGAGAGGACGGTGCTATACAACTTGCCCAGTTGTGTGTGGAAAGTGTACACTTTTGGCCAGTGCCTGACTTGGCCGCCCTATAACGCCGGGCTTGGAGTGGCACTGCTAATGTCTCATTCATATAGTTGATGATATGACCCTGTGTGGGGTGAAGATGCAAGCCCACCCCCTCCCCCCCCCCCACCCACAAGAGACCAAGAATGGACCCTTTTATCCTGGCATTGCTGGAGGTGAGGCAACCTGAGGAGAAGACATGCATGAGGTTGAGGAGGTGATACCTCTCTGCAGAGGTATGAGGGGGTCAGCACCCCTCAAGGAAAGAGGGAGTGAGGGGAGCCCTGGGAGGAGAGGAGAAATAATGCTGGAAGGATGATTTTAGCATAGAAGGGTGCATCCCTCTCATCTTCTCCTCAACAGTCACCTTCAACATCTGTCTGTGAGGAGAACCCTGTGGAAGATTTCAGGGAGAGGAGGATGGGATTTGTTGGGGGATGCTTTGAGGAAAATTCACATGGGAGTGTCACTGCTCTGCTCCAAGAGGCAGGGCCAAGAGGCCCGCAAACCCCTTTGGCTGAGGAAGAACCTCATGACTTGCCACCAGTGAAAGTTTCTTGTTAATATTTATTGCCATTGGCTAGTTGGTCTGCTATAACCTGCTGAAAGAAGAAATAAGAACTTACTTGTTCACTTACCTACCAGCTGGGGAATTCCTGGGAAAAGACGAGAAATGGAAAATGAGTCTTTTCAACACTCCTTTACCCTTTGGAGACAGCAGGGAGGTTGAAGAAACCCCGACATTGCCCTATAATGCCAACCCTGGGCATGAACTCGGAGTGGGGGAAGACCTTAATATTGGAAGGGATATTAAAGGACGCCTAGCCCACCCCTTGCGCAGTGCAGACAACTTGTACAGTACTCTGCTTGCTTGAGGAAAAGTAAAAAATGATGTACTCATTCTGCCTAGAGGGGCACATGGGGCTCACATGGGGATTGATGTCTTGAGACCAAATACCCATATGGTACCTTGGGAATGGTGGTGGCTTGAAGTAGTGTTCCCAATTTCCCATTTATGTGTTTGATGATATGCCCCTCCTGCCACTATTTTAATTATTTGGGCATGCATATTATTGGTTGTGTTTACAGTTGATTTGCAGTGCAGTGGTACTCAGGCATTTTGGTCCAGGCCCCCTTGTCAGTGTTTCTGGGAAGCAATGCCAACCTGGCCAAAATGGCATCAAGCTTGAAGTGACATCTCTGTGGTGCCAGTGCTCCTCCACGTCTACTTGGAAGTAAGTCCCACTGTATTCATTGAGACTCACTTTCAGGAAAGCATCCTGAATGCCCCATTCCAAAATGGTGGCACCAGACTCCATAATACCGAGTTCTAAAATGGCTGTGTCCAGTTTTTCATGACCCTCCTGAAAGGACAGCACAACCCCCAAAGGGGGGGGGGTCCTGACCCTGACTTTGAGTACCACTGCTTCAATGGGGCTAAAAAGTGGTCTAAACATGTCTTTAAATAAACATTTATGAGAGAACAACTTGGTATCCTGTGAACTGCCTTTGTGCTTTGGTTTTGCTTTTTACTCTGAAAGGGAAGGAAGGTATGTACAAGAAACATGAGCTTTTAATCTGCCTGAACAAAAGAGCAAGGAGGCTCTGCTAAGCTAAGTGGATTAAGAGTAGGATAGTTTCACAAATAGTAGCAGCAGTCTGGCCTAGGGACCTGCAGACAATAAGATTATTTCTTGGCTCATTTGCAGCTTCAATATATCAAGGAAAGAAGGAGAGAGAAAGAAAGAAAGAAAGAATCTCCTGACCTAAATTGTTCATTTATTGTGGTCATGTTTGAGTTCTTCCTTTCTTCCTTAAGCTTTAATGTGCCATTTAATGCCTCCGTCCTAAGTATACATGCACCACAGTTATAAACATGTTTACTCTGAAGTAGCTGCATTCAAGTAAGATTTACTATCTAAAAATAGTAAAGAAAGGAAATTCTGGTTAGATATCAGGAAAAAATTTCTGACAGCGATGGCAGTGGAATAGATTGCCAAAGGAGGTGGTGGACTCTCTCTCTCACTGAGGATCTTCAAGCAGAGGCTCAAGGAGCACCTGTCAGAGATGCTCTAGGAGGATTTCCTGCTACAGATAGGGGTTGGATGAGATGACCTATTAGTTACCTTCCAACTCTATAATTCTATAATTAAACCTAGGATTGCAGCCTTATTTGCAGGTATATTCCACCACAATCAGCAGACCTTTATCTCCATACTCCGAGTGTGTGTGTGTGTAGTCTGCTGCATTACCTGCAGAATCTGTAGAATCCTTGGATTATGTTGTGTTTGGATGTGGGGACCTTGGGCATGTCCCATAACAGAATTTAGTCCCTGTGGCTGTGTTATTCACTCCTAGTGGTTGGCAAGGGGGTGTCCCCCCACATTGGCTGCTATTTGGCTCTGGTGCCTACCTCCATCTTCTGCTCAGTGTCGGAGCAGGTTGGATGCAGTGAATAGCTCCTTGGACATCATACATATGATATGCAAACATCATGGACATCATGCTGAGGTTGCACCAATGATTAAATCGGGATGTTTCTTCTTGGAGAGCAAGCTCTGCTGATGTTTCCATGTATACTGGGAATGTTACTGGAGGCGCTGTGCAAGTATTGTTTTGCCAGGACAGGCTTGGCAAATGGCCCTTATTCTGCTGGCACTGGTGCACTATCGATGTGGTGTTGCTAAGATGGGCTCAGAATATGATGGATGTCATACTGGTATCTGTGCGTCATTGCCGTATTGTTCAAATAAAATTAGACTTTAACTACTCGTCCACCTCAGGAACTAAAATAAGGAAGAGAATTTCAATGAATGTCTCAGAACACATTGTTCCAAAACTTGTCCTCTGTTTCTAAATTTGGACAGCAGCACAAATCCCTGGAGAACTTAAGCAGATAGTTTCATAGCCAAGTGTTACTGTCCAGGAAATGTCAGCTGCTATAATCGGGACTTATGACAATTTCAATTAACACATACAAGAACAATAATGGAGAGCCAATTCTTTCTTCTCACCCTTGTAGAATTAAACAATTTGCAGAGGATATATTTTTAAAACACAAGTAAATTGAACTTACTATAAAACTGAAGCCAACAACAATAAAAATTAGAACAATTAGTGTAATTGTTCTAATTTTGTATAGAACTTTTGTATATTTTGTTTTGTATAGAACAATTGTATACTTTTAACACAAGATTCTTGAAATAAAATTTAAAAATTATTTTTAATTTCAAGGACGCATAAACAGCATTCTCTAAATTCCTGCCCTTGTGGATATGGTCCCTTGCCCTTGGAGTATTTGTTAAGGTTTTCCTGTAATTGGGATCTCTCCAACTTTACATCATGTAGTACTATATCAGATAAGTTAATATTAAAATTACTAGTGCAATGCCTATAAAAGTACATTGTGGCTTTGTTGGTGGAAATGTTGACATTGTGTCAACATCTCATGTATTCTAAGCCCATCTTGGCAATGTCACATACCAACGCACACCATAACAACAAAGACCCACTCAGTTATAAGTGAACAGAGGCTAGGCAGGTAAGGCACCTTGTCTGTCAAAACATATGTGTTTAGAAATAACCCAGTGGGAAGAAGAAAGATGAGTCTTATCTAGAGATCTGTTCTAGGGATTGCCATACAGGCATACTTAGATAATAGGAGAAAAATAACATAACACTGCAATCCTAAGAATGTCTACTCGGAAGTAAGTCCCATGGTGTTCAATAGTACCATATTTCCCAGCTTATAAGATGCACTTTTTTCTCCCCAAAGGGGGGGAAATGTCTGTGCGTCTTATAGAGTGATAGGGCCAATCCTGGAGCACCTTACCCCATCATGTCATATATTGTTGGATTCATATTGAAGAGCGGAATCCAATGCAACAATCAGTTTTGAGATATCTCCTTCCTATCAAACGTTATGGCCAAAAAGTAAAAATCAAAAATATAAAAACAAAAAATACATTTTTTGGCAATTTTTTAAGTGGGTAGGAATTTTGGCCTTGGGGTTCAGAAATTTTGGGTTTGGCATCTGGTCTCCCTGGTACAGTTGTCATCCTAAGCAGTCTTCCCTGGCTTGGAGACTTGTTCCAAAGTAGACATGCACAAGACCTGGTCCCTGCTGCTCCATGCCTGTGCCTCCCTCACTCTTCTCTATCTATCTAGATCCCCTCACCTTCCTCTACCTACCCCCCAAAAGAAACCCCCCAACTTACCTGCCTTCCTGGACCATTTACAATGAGTTTTGTGCAAAATGTTGGTGTCTGATCATTTGCAATGAGATTTGTGCAAAAGTCACAAATCACTGACACCAGAGATGATGAGTTTTTGGGGTTTCCAGAAAATTAGAAGAGTGCTTGAAGCTTAAAGTCTTTCCTCATTTGTTAATGACAGTGATAATGGTTCTTAACACCACTGTTGACTTTACATGGTTGAAATATTATTCTGCTATAATTTATTAAATATACTAGCGAAAGGCTTACCCGGATTGCGGAAGTAAAATTCCCCCGTATGCCATCCCCCCATATGCATCAACCCCCCATGGATAACTTTCTCCCAGGCGTAACAACCCCCCATGCGCAACTTCCCCCATACACATCAACTCCCCATGCGCAACTTCCCCCTTGCGCAACTCCCCCCCTTGCTCAACTTCCCCCCCTGCGCAACTTCCCCCCCTGCGCAACTTCCCTATGCGCAACTTTCCCCCATGCGCAACTTTCCTCCGTGTGCAACTTCCCCCATGTGCAACTTCCCCCCATGTGCAACTTCTCCCCATGTGCAACTTCCCCACCTGCGCAACATCCCCCCTAAGCAACTTTTCCCCGTGCGCAACTTTTCCCCGTGCGCAACTTTCCCCTTGCGCAACTTTCCCCCATGTGCAACTTCCCCATGTGCAATTTCTCATATGCGCAACTTTCCTCCCATGCGCAACTTTCTCCCGTGCGCAACTTCCTCCCGTGCGCAACTTCCCCCTGTGCGCAACTCCCCCCGTGCCAACTTCCCCCCTGCGCCACTTCTTCCCATGTGCAACTTCCCCCCGTGCGCCACTTCCTCCCATGCGCAACTTCCCCCATGCGCAACTTCCCCCATGTGCAACTTTCCCCCTGTGCGCAACTTCCCCTCATGCGCAACTTCCCCTCATGCGCAACTTTCCCTCCGTGCGCAACTTCCTCCCATGAGCAACTTCCTCCCATGCGCCATTTCCCCCCGTACGCAACTTTCCCCCGTGCGCAACTTTCCCCCCATGCGCAACTTTCCCCCCATGCGCAACTTTCCCCCGTACGCAACTTTCCCCCGTACGCAACTTTCCCCCGTGCGCAACTTTCCCCCGTGCGCAACTTTCCCCCCATGCGCAACTTTCCCCCCGTGTGCAACTTTCCCCCCGTGTGCAACTTTCCCCCCGTGCGCAACTTCCCCCCGTGTGCAACTTTCCCCCCGTGCGCAACTTCCCCCCGTGCGCAACTTCCTCCCATGCACAACTTCCTCCCATGCGCAACCTTCCCCATGCGCCACTTCCTCCAGTGCGCAACTTCCCCTCGTGCGCAACTTCCCCCCGTGCGCAACTTTCCCCCCATGCGCAACTTTCCTCCCGTGCGCAACTTTCCCCCCGTGCGCAACTTTCCCCCATGTGCAACTTTCCTCAATGCGCAACTTCCTCCCATGCACAACTTTCCCCATGCGCAACTTTCCTCCATGCGCAACTTCCTCCCATGTGCAATTTTCCTCCCATCTGCAACTTCCCCCCTGCGCAATTTTCCTACATGCGCAATTTCCCCTCATGCGCAATTTCCCCTCATGCGCAGCATCCTTACCGGCGCAACCTCTTCCTCCGAACAACATCCCCCAGTGCACCAGGGTCTGAGCACCAAATTGGCTGGATGTGGTTCAGTCTCCCATGTTAAGTATAGGACAGAAACACGTTGGCCCCTTTTCAGCCCCTTTCAGCCCTAATTTCTCCAGATGGTTCTTGGTGGGAGTTCAGGTGACAGAAGGAACTCCCAGAATTCCATGCTTCAGGCCCAGCAGTTGGGGGGAATGTTGCTGAGTCAGCAATTCTCAATGCAAAGTATAGGGAGGAAAACGCGTTGCGCCCCTTTTCACCCCCTTCTGGTTGGAATTTCCAAAAACTGGTTCTTAGTGCACCCCTCCGTCACGGAAGGAACACCCACCCCAAATTTCATGCTTCTAGGCCCAGCGGTTTTGGCAGGGCGGTGATGAGTGAGTGAGTCAGTGAGTGAGTGAGTGAGTGAGTCAGTCAGTCAGTGAGTGACTTTTCTCTTTTATATATATAGATTAGTACACCATTTGGTTCAGAATGTTTTGCTCCTCTAAACTTTGGTGTGTCTCATGGTCCGGTGCGTGTAATAAGCCGGGAAATATGGTACTCCCAGGAAAGTGTGGCTAGGATTGCAGCCATATACCCGTATTTACTAGAATCTAATGTACCATTGACTCTAACATGCACCCCGATTTTAAAAGGCTTGAGATTAAAAAGTTTTTTGGCGATTGTAATTCACAGCTGCAAAGCAGGTATGAAATTTAATTTCACCACATATAACAATGAGTTATATGACAGTAATAATATGATTTGGATCTGGGTGTTGATCAGTCTTCAATGTTAAGTATAGGCTGAAAATGCATTGCGCCCCTTTCCTGCTCCTTAGGGGTTAAATTTCTAGAAATTGTTTCTTGTTGGGTGCTCCCATCACATAAGGAATACTCCCTGAATTTCATGCTCCTAGGTCCAGTGGTTGGGTAGAGCATCCATCAATCAAAGATTCTTCAATGTAAAGTATAGGGAGGAAAATGTGTTGCACCCCTTTTCACCCCCTTCCAGTTCGAATTTCCAAAAACCAGTTCTTAGTGGGTGCCTCCATCATAGAAAGAACACTTTCTCCAAACTTTTTATATTGTTTTTAATTGTATTTTATTGTTTAAATTTCTTTATTGTTACTGTTTTACTAATTGTTAGCCACTTTGGGTGCCTTTCAAGGAGAAAGGCAGAATTGCAATAAAAGAAAATAAATAATTTTGCGCTTCTAGGTCCAGCAATTTTGGCTGGGTATTGGTGAGTGAGTGAGTCAGTGACTTTTTAATTTTATATATATGGATAGTAAACTGTTTTATACAGGCCTATACTTATAAACAAAAGACCATATACTTGAATCTAATGCGCCATTGAATCTAATGCACATCCTGATTTTGGAAACTAAATTTGGCTGAAAAGGGTGTGCATTAGATTCAAGTAAACATGGAACTTTTGGGGAAATTGTATGCTACCAGTTATCTCCAGAATTACGCAAGAGAATAATGAACCAGATGAACTCTGTTTACTGAATTGTCTTGCTATTTACGATGCATATCTGTGACTCTAACATTAGTCATAGATCTTGGAAGAAGTGACCTTAAAAGAAATAAGATAACGCAAGTTAGGCCGTTTTGTTTGTGTTTTGGTTGTCAAGGAGAGAGCACTGTAACCAACATGCCCGAAACTGATAATATTTAACAGTAAACAAGTTGGGAAAGTTCTGTTTTGTTTTCAAAGCAATTCTCATAATGACTAATAATTTCTGCTTTAAATAAGTATTGATGTCATAATCTTGCCAAGTTTAACAATGAATATGAAATGTATTCTCCCAATGGCTCGCTTTTCTTCATAGCACTGAGATGGTAGCCTCACTGACTGATTTGTTCATAAGAGCTAAACCACTTGCTCAGTCATTGTGGTTGAGTTTTTGATGAAATACACTGCAGTCAGCATGAGACTGCTTGTTTGTGAATTCTGGATGCTTCCTCACCAAGTCCCAGAGCTTGTAAAATGGTTGGTGGGGAGTGTTGGGGTTGGTGACTATCTGGCTGAACTTTATAGAGAAGGAGAAAGAAATCATGCATAGTCCAGAGAGAATGAGGGATATTGGAGGGCAGGATTGTGGCTCAATATTGGATATTGGAGGATTTTGTGGCTCAAATATAAAGAGACAAGAAAGCGAGGCAGGCTATCTTTTAGCCAACTGGACCAACTGCCTCCAATTTGGACTTGAACCTAAGGGCAATTGCAAAATATTAGGGCAATTGCACAAGACACTGATATAGATATCACATTTACTTCTTTCAAAACCTCAGTCTATTCACTTGACACCAATCAAACCCATGTGGATTTTTTGTGGATTTTATCAGTTACTGGTTTCTGGGAAGGAATCTATTCATTGAGAACTTCTGAGTCCACATCAGGTTTTCTACTTTTCCCCCAACAACTTCTGAACCACAGTGCTTGGGAGTGATGCAAGAATATTACAGAATAATCCAGAATAGAATAATTTGGTCAATGAATTTAAGAAACAATACATTAACTACTATTACTGCAAGGAATCAGGTTTTTCCATGTCACGTCCACCAGTGATTGGGTGAAACTCCAATACACAACAAGCGGACACCATCACCACATGGTACAAATGCTGAAGAAGTTGCCTTTTACTGCAGGGAATCAAAAAAGATGACAGATTGGCACTGTACAAAACATTCAGAAGGTGTCCTTTAAACTACTCTATCAGTGGTTTGAAGGCTAAAATTGAGGTCAGTGGTGGGCAGTGGTAAGGGGTATTGACATACTGACAGTATATTGACAGCTCTACCAGCAAATAACAGCAATGAAACAAAAGGCATGGAGTATGTGTGAATGTGGCTAAAGGTGCCTTGTGTCATATGCCAGCCATGCAGTCACATATGCCAGCAATGCTATGTCCATGCAGTGCTCCTTCTATGACAGTGATTTTCAACCTTTTTCATCTCATGGCACACTTAACAAGAAACTAAAATTGTCAAGGCACACCATCAATGGTTCTTACCATTGACAAGGCACACCAGACTGTTCAAATTCTCTGATTTTCCTATTAATTAATGATTTTCCTATTAATGAATGTCAGTCCTCAAATTCCCACGGCACACCTGAGGACTATCTGTGGCACACCAGTGTGCCATGGCACATTGGTTGAAAATCACTGCTCTATGAGATCCATGTACTACAGCCTTCCAGTCAGGAGTGAGTTGCAGTGACATGAAATGCTGGATCAGGGGCTCTTTGCTTGTAGTTTGATGTGGCTTATTATTTGGCTCCTTGAACATGGCATTAGATTGACAGAGTCTTATGACTCAAGATATGATTATGTCAAATTCAGCTTTTGCGAGGGATATGAAGGAATCAGATAACAATGATCCAGCTTCAGCTAGGCAGTGCCATGGGTGGGCAGCATAGTACATCCTCAGCACTTGCATCTAACTACTGAAGAGTGGGAAAGAAATTCACCTATCTTCCTTTGTTCAAGCAAGCAGCACTAGAGCTGTTGCTAAAGATCACAGAATAAAATGTAATTCTGAATAAAATGTAATTCCTCAGGCTTCGTGACATCACAGGATACAGCAGTGAAGCTTTCTAATCTTGGTCGATGGCGCCCCCTCTGGATTTCCTATTCCCAGTGATTGCTCCACAATTAGACAGGTCCCATCCATCATGTCCAGTTCTTCTTATCTGTATCAGAGATTTTATTTGCCAAAGACTCAAGAGACTTTCCTGAGGAATATCAGAGAGAGCCTCTCTCACCATATCAGTATTCACAATATATGCAAATGTCCATTTAACGAAGATCTCAAAACTGTTCATCAGTAGTTCTTTACAACTGAACGCTGATCTTTTATGTTGTACTTGTTTGTGCCCACGGCTGATCTCATAATGAACTGTGGTGACAGATTATCAGGGAAGCCAGGAGGCAGCAAGTGAGTCTTCTTCCCCCCACCCCCATGCCATCTGATTTAGCAACATGAGAACATTTGTTTGCCCACCACTCCGTAGTGTAACTGGCAGCATGAGAATGCCTACCACACCTGCTGAATCCACTGTCTTGCTTGGGTTTGAAAAGGTGGAAAGTGGAAGCGCAGAAACACTGGGATCACAGCTGTTTCTGCCACCAGTTCTTTTGGTCCATCTTGTCTCCTTTTCACATTCAAGCAAAGCATTAGCCTTTGGCATCTCTTCATGCTGTGGAGCCAGGCAGAAAGAAAGTGCAGGACAGGTGGAGTGCTCTCATGTTGTTAAGCCAAGTAGCATTTGGAGTCCTACCTTAAGTGCCTGAAGATTTTGGGCCATCCCTCTCATGCCCAAGTGGAATTCAATTTGTGTCAGCATAAGGCTACTTCTTTGGTGTTTTCGGTATGTTCTCCTCCTAAGCTAGTGAGATTTTTTAGGATTTACTTTTCTGGCCTGTGATTGGTTCCTCCATATACAGTGTTACCTTGTAAGAGAAATAACTTGTAAGACAAATTAAAATTTCTAAAATTCTGGCTTGTAAAACAATTAGTGCCTTCTAAAACAAAGTTTTACAATGAAAATTCATTGTAAAACGAATGAATTGGTGGATCTGCATCATGAGCAAAAGGAAGAGGTTATGGAGATCTCATCTGTAGAGGAGGAGGAGAATAAGGAGGAGGAATCCCTCACATCAAATGAGATTAAGGACATTTGTTAACACTGAGAAACTGTGCAAAATTCTGTAGAAAAGCACCACCCAAATAAGGCAATAGCAGTGCAAGTGATGGATCTGTTTCACGACAATGCAACGTCACATTTCTGTAAAATCCTCAAAAGGAGTGTCATTAGGTTCCTTGTTAAAGTAGCTCAAAAAGACACCAGTGACTTCTGGTGAAAATTAGTCATCCTTGGGCATAAAGCTTTTTCTTTTCTGTTTTAGTATACGGTGTTTTTTATTAATTTACAGTAATTGTGTTCTGTCTGTACTTCGATTACAGTATTTGTTATCATTTTTACATACAGTTAATCTTTTTATGTGAAAATTTTTGGGTTGTGGAAACAATCGTCTGAGTTTCTGTTATTTCCTATGGGAAAATCCGTTTTGTATAAATAACACTTTGTAAGACAAACATGTTTCCAGAATGAATTATGTTCATCTTATAAGGAAGCACTGTATATAGTCCAACCAAGGGCTGGAAGGAAAGGAGGGACTGCAAAATAGGATCCAGCATACACTTTTGCTGCCAAGATCCACCTTTAAATTGTTTCCTGACCCTGCCATCCCCACTTTGATCCTATTTATGTTTGGCCCCATCCACCACCTTACTGTGGTGCTAGTGCGGGAGAAGGAAGCATTCTGGTGAGTCTGGCATATTTGTGGACCTATGTGCCATTCTGAACAGTAGCTCTGACAGCCTTGCAACAAATGCACTACTGTAGGGCCATAACAGCAGATTGATAGGTTTGAGCTATCAGGTGTTTTTTGTTTATTCTCCAGACCCTGAAGTTCAACCACACTATTATTGATAATTTGGGACTCTTACTCCTTAGATCTCCATGTTCGTATGCAGAAACAACTGGAGGAAATATCTACAGATGGATCTTCCTTGCACACTTTGTGAGATGGTGCTGATCAAAATCTGGACGTATTATCTCAGATATTTTTCATCAAATTTCTCATCCTTTCTGCATGAAAGACTCATGGGTCAGATAAAGTCGGATCACTTCTCTGCATTGAATGGAATCTGCCACCTTAGCCATATTGTGCATTAAAGCAACATAAAAGAGATTACAAACTGCAACATGCTGCAGTTTATCAAACCACTCCAGGTTTAAATTCAGTTATGATTTATAGGATGCTGCAGCTTCCTCGGCATTTGGAGAGTCCTCTCATCCATTTGCTGAGCCCTGGCAGGAAGCAGAATGGCAAAGATCAGTGGATGTGAGGCATAGCAAATGTGCGCCAGGGGACGTGATGTGTCTCAGTACAAAGCTGTTAATTTCTCTTTTGTTACATCAACCCATTCCAATTGTGTAGCCAAGGGAAATTAAGCAACCAGCATTTGGTTCAGCATTTGGTTCTCTGATCTTGTATTGTTATCTGCTGGCATCATGTTAGAATAAATGAGTGTTTGGGGATTGTACCCATTTATCATGATCCTCTTTTATCTGGTTGTCCAGCTCTAGAGACTTGGAATTTAAATTGGCTATAATATTGGCGTCTTGCAAGGAAGGAGGAGGGACAGAAAATGTCTGTGTGAACTGGAGAATTAGAGGTTGAAGAGGAAGTGCTCTCTTTTCTCTTGGTTCCTGTTTTTAAAAGAGATCTTCCCAAGCAAAATTAGACAATGTGAAGTGATCTTAAACAAAAATTTCTGGTTTTAAATGAGCAACCTGAATCAGAACATCATCTCTTGCTTTCATCTATTTTCCCCATCAATTGACCAATGCCAAAGGCAGTAATGCATTTATATAGCTTGCTTTCCTTTTAATTTCATTTTCAGTATTTGAGTTGGAACTGTTGCTGGTAATTTGCATGTACAGTCAGAAGATTCATTGAAACAGTCGAGGTTGGGAAGTAAGCTTTTTCTTTGGCTGGAAGTTTCTTTGGCAACAGTTTCTTACTCTTGCATTTTAATCTGCACTTTTCCAAGAAAAAAGTGGCAGTGTAATTATTCAAACAGTAATATTTTGTATTTTAAAAACCACAGACGCTTGAAGTAGGGTAAGACAAAATAGGAAGGTCTTTGGCACAAACCCTAGGGAAATCATTTGCAGCTGTACAAAAACAATACCCTAAGAAAAAGAAATTGTGGCAGCCTCACACAGGACTAGTTTAGACAATACTTGCCTCTTTGAACAACACTTATAATGTGTGTGACTCCTGGCATCTCTGACTTTTCTATTACATTTTCCTATTTCCATTGCAGGGCTGTGGTGACCCAATGGTTAAAGACACTGTACTTGTCAGCATTTTGAGACCTGTGTGCTGCATGATGGAGTGAAGTTCCCATTACTTGCCCAGTTCCTGCCAACATATCAGTTTGAAAGCATGTAGATAGAAGTAGATAAATAGGTACCACTTTGGAGGAAAGACAACACTGTTCCATTCTCTTTGGCATTTAGTCATTTTCCAGCATCTTTGGAAAATGCTGGCTGTAGTCATGGCTTTAGTCATGCCGGCCACATGACCCTGACAGTCATTTTTGGAAAATGCTGGTTCTTCTGTCATGTAATGGGGATGAGCACCGCTTCCCGGAGCTGATCACAGCTAGCAGGGCAACCTGCAGGGGGACACCTTTACATTTTTAATTCTCCTGGAAGGGAGAGTATAGATCCCTGGTGCTCTCCAATCCAAAATATTCCTTCTCCCATTTAACGTGCACTTTGGTCGATTAATACCTCCCTTTCCAGTAATAGCTGCAGAGTGTGCAAAGAAATGAATACAGAATTCTCTTATCAGTTTGGAAAAACTGAACGCGATGTGTTGTTATACAAAGCCCAATAATTGCCCTTGTCCAGAGTATTCTTTCTCTTCCCCCAAACTCCACTTAACTCCAACAATGAAATCCTGAGAATGCAGAGAAAGACCGTCCCATTCACCAGAGCCGAATCTGGCAGAGTCCCAGCTAAGCAGCAACCCCCTGGCAAGAAGGACAGTGTCTCCCATAGGAATTACATAGAGTTCCAGGCATGTAGCCTTGGCATAGCCTCAGCATAGGTCAGGGGTGTTCAAAGTTTTTTGGCAGGCGGGCCACATAATCTTTCTGACACTGTGTCAGGGGCTGGAAAAATGATAAATATAATCTACATATTATTGTCAGAAGACACAGATCTGGAGGGTTTTAAGGCTTGCCTGTGGGCTGCATATGGCCCCCAGGCTAGCTTTTGGATGCCCCTGGCATAGTTGCTTCAATATTGTTTTATCCTTGCAGGTTCCTAATAGTCTCAATTAGGTTCGGTCTGAACTACACCTTATTGCAGTTCTGCAGAAACCCATCACTCTCAACAAGGTCCAGGTGTAAGCTGTTGAAGTCCATTATCCATTAATCCTACCAGAGCAGCTGCAAAACATGAAAAGTACTTTCAGCACAACATTCCTCAGGCTGTTCTTCTTGATCTCCCATTACAGGTAGGATCCAGAAGGGTCCAGAAATAATACCATCATGCTATATACCATTTGCTTTGTAATTCAGAGCAGAATGCAATTAAAAACTTGGGTGATATAATTTTGTATCAAAAGTTATTTTTAAAAAGCTAGAAAACAAAAATACAACTGCCTTATGTAATAAAAAGTCAATTTTCTTAATGCAGTACAAAATGGACCAATGAGACAAATCATTTGAAGACCCAATGAGATATTATTATGACAGCATATAGAACCAATAAGGTGACATCCTGTGGTGTGATATGGAGTAGAACCAATGTTTGTGTTTTGTTGGGGACCATGAACACTACCTTAATTCCTGAGCCCAAGTCAACTGGATGGGTAGGCCTGGGCTCCAGCCTAGGCCCATCCAGACCTACCTTTTGGGTAAACTCGGGCTCCCATTCTGAGATTGCTCTCTGGAGACACTTTTTCCATGCAGGTAGACATGGACTCCTGCCCAGACCTGAAACCCAAATCTACCTGCCAGGTACCTCAGGGTTCCTATTCCAAGACCACCCCCTGGAGCTCCCTCTTTCAAGCAGGCAGACATAGGATCCTGATGCAGGGGTACTTTTCACTATGTACTATGTGCACAGGAGCAATAGCAGGGGAGGGCACTGACATTCATCCATTGCTTATGAGTAAATATTAACTGCATTGATTTTCAGGCCATTATTATTAGTCACTAGCAAAAATGTACATGCGTTGTGGGAGTAAAATTCCCCTCATATGCCACCCCCCTTTGAGCACCGTCTCCCACCCATGCAGACCATATACAACACCCCCATGTGCATTGTCCCCCATGCACAACACCCCCATATAACATCCCCCATGTACACCATCCTCCCATGCACACTATCACACCCTTTGCATCCTCCCTCCCAGTGCTTCAGCTGGATGTTGATCAGTCTTCTATGTTAGGTATAGGACACACATACATTGCACTCCTTTTCAGCCCCTTAAGGGTTTTAAATTTCTCCACATTGGTTCTTGGTGGGTGTTGATGTCACAGAAGGAACCCCCTCCCCAAATTTCATACTTCTAGATCCAGGGGTTGGGGCAAAGCATACTTCAGTCAGGGACTCTTCATGGAAAAGTATATGGAGGAAAACGTATTGCACCTTTCACCCTCTTGTGGTTGGAATTTCCAAAACCCGGTTCTGAGTGGGTGCCTCCACCAGGTAAGGAACACCCTCCCCAAATTTCATGCTTCTAGGCCCAGTGGTTGTGGCAGGGCGTTGATGAGTGAGTCAGTGAGTGAGTCAGTGATTTTTAAGTTTTATATATATATAGATTTCATGTCATGAGTATTAGTATCTCTCAGCCTCTCCTACCTCACAAGGTTATTGTGAGAACAAAAAAATGGAGGAACTCTGCACTCCACAATTAATTAATATTGATAATAATTAATTTTAATAATTTTGTCTTCTAGGGCAGTGGTGGGCACAGACTGGTCCTGTCCGGTTCCTAGGAACCGGATGTTCTTATTCCCCTTCTGCTGGTGATCCGGTAGCGGCGGGGAGGGGGGAAGCGCAATAACAGGGCGGACCGGTTCGTGTTCGGTGCTGGAGCGTCGTTCAGCGCTGGAGGCTGCAGCTGGGCTGGGCGCTGGAGCGCAGTTAAACAGGGCACCCGGCTGGCACTTTTAAATTTGCCACTCCAAGCGGCAGCCCGCCGAGGCACCCCACAAGCCCCAGCGCTGGAGCGTCCTTTCCCTGGCTGCTGGGGCTTGTGGGGCGCCTCGGCGGACTGCCACTTGGAGCGGCAAATTTAAAAGTGCTGGCCGGGTGCCCTGTTTAACTGCGCTCCAGCGCCCAGCCCAGCTGTAGACTGAGAGCCCATTCCTATGCATGACTACTCAGAACTAAGTCCCATGACAGTCAATGGGACTTACTCCCAGGAAAGTGTGGCTGGCACTGCAGCCTGAGAGCCCAACCTGATTACTCAGAAGTAAGTCCCATGACAGCCAATGGGACTTACTCCCAGGAAAGTGTGGCTGGCACTGCAGCTTGAGAGCCCAACCTGACTACTCAGAAGTAAATCCCATGACAGCCAATGGGACTTACTCCCAGGAAAGTGTGGCTGGCACTGCAGCCTGAGAGCCCAACCTGACTACTCAGAGGTAAGTCCCATGACAGCCAATTTTAATTATTTAATTTTTTAATTTTTTTTAAAAAATTTAAATTTAATTTTTCCCCGGCCCCGCCACCTGACCCCAGCCCTGACCCCTGACCCAGCCTGGCCCCACCCACTTCCAGGGAACCGGTTGTTGGGTCAGGCTGGGCCCATCACTGATATGGGGCCTTGTTAAAAATGAAGGGCCTTGGATGTCAAATGACCTAGCTATGCCACTAGGGCTGCCAGGTGACTGATGCACGAGCTACGCTACTGCACCGGGCAGTAGTTTGAACAACGTGCCATCCATGCAATTAAGGAAATTAATGAGGAGCAAAATTAATGAGGAAAGGGGGAGAGGAGGGCCACAACATAAGTGCACAGTGATTTTGCACATCATGAAGTACGGATAATCCAAACTAGTCTTGAATAGTTTGGTAGTCTACTGTTCATAACTGCTGAAGTTTTGGCTTTCCTCCTCTATACAGTATATTTTAATGGGAGGGATTTTCTTAATTGCTGCAGATATACTTAGGGGTTCTAGTTTTCAACTAAGGAGAGGAAACCTGGAGACCTGGTGATTTGGAATATGTGCTGGACTATTTATGGGAGTGACAGTGCAATCCTAACCCCTGGTTAGGCTGGCACAAGTCCCATGCTGGCTCTGGGGGTATCACAAAAATGATGTAAGGCACTTCTGCGCCACTCCTGAGTGGTTTAGGGCAATGCACAGATATGCGCCGGCTTCCCCACACCATTGTGTGAACAGGGAGATGGATGCGTTGTGCTGGCCTAAATTGGTTAGGATTGTGCCCTGTGTGAGTGAAAATAATCATCTATGTGCTCTTCACTTCCCCAATCTCTCTCGGTCAGGGATTTTCAACCAGTGTGCCGTGGATAGTCCTTAGGTGTGCCACATGAGATTGGGAAAAGTCTTTTATTAATAGAAAAATTAGGGGATTTGAAGAGCCTGGTGTGCCTTATCAATGTTAAAAACAACTGGTGGTGTGCCTTGATAATTTCAGTGCCTTGTTAGTGTGCCATGAGATGAAAAAGACTGAAAACCACTTCTCTAGGTTGTGAGTATGCTTCCCTGTTTTTTAAATTTAAACAAACCTAAATCACCTGAAGAAGGTTTAATCTTGAGCAGATGACTAGGAAAGTGAGAGGTTGTGATGGTGAAAGAATGTTTATGGTATAAAAAACTAATAAAACTTATTTCCTCTGCATCTTCCTGTACTTTTCCTATACGCTTGGGGTCTGTTCTTTGGTCAGTCTCTCCCTCTCTCTCTCTCTGCTTGAAATTGAAAGAATTATGTATGCTATCTAAACCACTCCACTAACTTTATGTTGAAAAGTGCTATTAAAATATTTACAATGATGATGAAAATACCACATTCTCTCCAATTAATTGGGTATTATACAGGGCCTACTCCCAAAGAAAAAGACAAATATTATTCTGGCAGCTTGAAGAATGATAACACAGCATTGGAAGGATAATGTTTAACTTTCCCTGAACAAACAGTTAAGGAAAGTTTGGGATATTCTGTATAAATTATGAATACAGCCCTAACCTCCCTCACCCTTTGCTGGTACTGCCTTGCCAAAAACTGTATTCAGTTGGGGGTGGGGAAGAGAAGGAACATGGATAGGGAGGTTTCATCAGGGAAAGAGATTCAAATCCCTTATCCCTGAGTAAGCTTCCTGACTTGCAGTGGTCTCCTTGAATCTGCCATAGAAGGTGGGAGCCTTCCCATCCAATTTGTCAGCTTTCACACTACCCACTTGAGCAGCTAAGACGAAAAAAGGCAGGGAAGCCACAAAAATGGGGAATAGGATTTGGTGCATGCTGCTGCAACTGGATCCACCCTGTTCTGCTCTCTTCCACCCTTCCTTCCTCAACTGCTCCAGTGAGCAGTGTGAAAGCCAACAAGTAGGAAAACTACAGTATTTAGTGCTCTGCTTTGTAGGTGCTTTGTGATTGCTTTTCAGCAGCTGCCTGCTTGCAACCGTAGGATTTATAGATAAAATTAAAATGAAAACTCTTTTTAAAATATACTAGTGCTTCTTTGTTTAACTTGTTTAGGAATGATTTTCTATAAAGTGCTCTAGTGACACTATATCAAATCAATCAAAGATCTCTCCTGGCTCTGACACCAAAAATCACTTGTTTGTGTCCCCATCCCCTGGATTTCAGCTTGTTCTTCCCAGTCACAGATCAGTGATTGAACACATGCACTGTGTATGCAAGATTAAGTGTGTGACATCTCCATGTAACGTCAGGTTTCCATATGTCCCAGAAAACTGGGACAATTCTGATTTTCAGGGATTTTGTTCACATACTGGTAAGTTTGACAGGGGTCCTGTCCCAGTTTTGTGGAAGAGAATTAAGCAGGCCTTTATAGGTCTTGAAAGACTATGGTATCGTGCTTGGCGCTGCATACGCTGCATGTGAAGCACGAAAGCCTGGGTTGGATTGTTATGGAGGATAGGCTGTTATCCAAGCAGCAAATCCCTCCTCTCCATGCCACTGAATTAGTCCAATGGAAAGGCAGAGCCAATATGATTGGATCCAGCTGCGTCGCAGAGCTGGGCTAAGGACAGGAGCTCACCTTGTCTTGTGGGGCTGACCCAGGAATCGAACCCTGGCCTGCTGGTTAACAGGCACAGCGTCTTTACCGCTTGCAAACCTATGGCAATTATGGCAACCCTAATCTAACAAGACTTCAACCTGTTGATATCTGCCTAACAACACAGTCTTATCTTTTGCACTGGCAGATCTCATAATCCACAATTTAATGCTGGAGCCTCCATTGTTGTAGCCACTCTGCTGGCATGGTAGCTGATATGCTTGCGCCAGCAGTGCTGGGTTGTAGAACCTTCACCATGGCTGGATAGTTGGCAGCAAGCAGTGGACTAACCTTCTTTCCTAAACAGAAAATATTCCTGCTGATCCTCCTCCCCCAAGCTGAACAGGATTGGTTTCTACTGACTTTCAGAGTATACTCAGGGAGAGTAAAAATTAGGGAATGTAATCAAGTGTGAACTCTTGCACAGCTGAAATCCCAAGCTCACAGCAGGCATGGGATCAGCCACACTAATACTGCACCTTCAGTCACTTACTGAAGGCTGTTTTTTAAACCTCTCTTACCAATTGCAGGCATGTCCTCAACCCTGCCAAAAGTACACAGTTATTTGCACAGTGTAATTTCCTGGCAACTCAGCTGGCAGACTTGAATAGTGGTTGGGATTTTTAGTGAGTGAATAAGCTGTGGAGGTGGTGGATCAAAAACAAGAGAAACATGAAAAAATACCACCAAAATCATAGACGATATCTGCAAAGGCAGATTTGGAGCCAGATGATTTTTAAGGATATTTACCCTACAATCCAGAGTAACTACGGGAGCGCGTAAGAGACATTATATGCACCCGTAGTTACTGCACCACCTAGTGAAAACCTATGGGAAATTCATATTGCAATGCAGAGTAAGTTGTTCTTACACGGGAGCAAGGATCCCGACATTACTCTGGGGAGTTTTCTGTGGAATCATTTGGTCTTCTGAGTAACAAGGATAGCTATGCAAAATTGGCTCCCAGTTGGCTGGGTTAGTGTCTTAAAATTGCTGGCATCTACAAAATCCTTTGTGCTTGAGTCGTAAAGATAAAGTGACAGCCCCTATGACAGTGTTGGAGGTTAGAATAACGGGAATGTGAAATGGTGCCTAAGGCCAGGGCAGTCCACCACCTCTCTGTTCTCCATTACCTATTAAGTCATGGGGACACTTATTGGATGATAAAAGGGAGAAGCATGGCATGAAGAACACTTCATCTTCCACACAGAACCATTCAGCAAACTTAGCACCTGCTATAGGGGATTTATTGACTAAGAGCTGTGCCTAAAAACAGGGTGGGAGTTGGTCACCCAGCAGTTTAATTGCCCTCTTTAATTTCCATTCCTTGATCATGGCACATCTTTCCTATTTTAAGAAAACTGATAGTCCCTTTCCGACATCTGTGGATGCAGGGTGTAAAATTCAATCCATTATCAGCAGATTTGAATATCTGTTTACAGGAATGGATCTCAATGGAAGATGACCAAATTATACTCCCTTTTGGTTCTCCATTCAAAGGCTAACCTGTGTCATAGTGGATTCACCTTGCTATTACTTTGTGGATGTGCAGGAATGAAAATCAAATGTCAGCTTTTGACAAAGGATTTAAAATCCTCAGATACAAACTAACCCTACAATTCAGAGTAACTAAAGGAGCATGTAAGAGACATTTACACTGACGTACTTACGGCACCACCTGTTGAAAACCTATGGGAAATTCATGTTGCAATCCAGAGTAAATTGTTCTTACGTCAGAGCAAGGACTCCCTGTAGTTACTCTGGATTGCGCCCTAAGGACCCTTACAGAAGCCATATCTTTCACAATGAACCTTTACTTTCATGTGGTTAATTTAAACACTATATTATTAAATTTAAAACTATTACATGTAATCTATATACAGTGGTACCTTGTAAGACAAATGCTTTGTAAGACAAACAGTGCCTTGTAAAACGAACAGTTTTGGCAGAGTTTGGCAAACAGTTTTACAAGAAAAATTTGTTGTAAAATGAACAAATTGATAGATCTGCACTGCGAGCAACAGCAAGAGGTTATGGAGGAAATCTCATTTGCAGAGGAGGAGAATAAGGAGGAGGAATCCCTTGCATCAAATGAAATGATGAGCAGAATTCTAATCATGTCTACTCAAAAGTAAGTCCCATTGTGCTCAGTGGGTCTTACTCCAGGAATGTGTCTTTAGGATTGCAGCCTGTGGACCTTTGTAAACATTGGGAAATTGTGCAATATTTTGTAGAAAAGCACCACCCAAATAAGGCTGTAGCAGTCTGAGCAATGAATCTGTTTCATGACCATGCAACGTCACATTTCCGGGAAACCCCCAAAGGAGACAAAAGCAAGTATCATTAGATAAGTTCTTGGTTAAAGTTGCTCAAAAGACACCAGTGACTCTTTTAGTGAAAATTAGGGCACAATCCTAGCCATGTCTACTCAAACGTAAGCCCCATAGTGTCCCAACCCCTGTACCTATAAGTATGAAATTTGGGGCGGGTGTTCCTTCTGTGACATCAACACCCCGCAAGAACCAAGAAATTTAATCCTTATGGAGCTGAAATGGGTGCAACATGATTCTGTCCTATATTTAACATTGAAGACATACTGATCAACATCCAGCTAGTTTGGTGCCTGGAGTACAGGGAGGGAGGGAGGGTGTATGGGGGTTGATGTTCATGGAGAACGATGTGCATGGGGGGATGTTGCACATGGGGGTGTTGTACATGGGGGTTTGATGCGCAAGGGGGTTGATGCACATGGGGGATGTTGTGCATGGGATTTTGATGTGCATGGGGGTTGATGAGCATGGGGAATGAAACGCATTGGGAAAATGTCCATGGGGATGTTGCACATGTTGATTCACATGGGATGTGGCTGCGCATGGGGGTGTGATCCACATGGGGATGTTGATGTGGATGGGAGGATTGATGCACATGGGGGGATGTTGAGCATGGGGAGATGATGCACATGGGGGGACGATGCGCATGGGGGATGTTGATGTGCATGGGGAGTTGATGCATATGTGGAGATGTTCCGCATGGGATGTTGATGCGCATGGGGGGACGATGCGCATGGGGGAATGATGCGCAATGGGGGTATAGTACATAGGTGGGTATTTTACTCCTGCAACGTGGGTACATTTGGCTAGTTTAGTATATATAATTTGTTAATTAAACAAGGGCTATATGCTGCATGCTCACAAGGAAAAGGAGGATAACGAATTCTCGTTTTGTTTTTGCTTTTTTTTGCATAAGGCTAAAAAGAGGGCATGTCCTCAAAAAAGAGGGCATATGGTCACCCTTATCTTCTGGGGCTATACAGAGTAGGTTGTACAGATGTGCTTTTCCCCCCGGCTTTAAAAACAAACAAAAGAGAAGCAACTCTTCCTGCAGCCTCCCTAGAGCTTCCTAATGCTGATGTCCAGCTGTTTTTGATTGGAAGACAGCCTCCCAGCATTTTTTGAAAAATTCGGATCCTAACCCATTATTACAGCTTAGCATGTTGGAGGAAGCTATTCCTGATGCCTCCTCTTCAGAAATTAATGGCACAAGCTCTGTCTTTTTTTAAATCATTGGGCAAATGGAGCTAGCTCACCCTGGTTGGCTTTAACTGCACAGGCTTCCCTGTCTATTTTATCTTTTCCAAGCCATTATAGTGCTTGAGCTGATTGACAGCTATCCTTGATCCTTGGAACAAGCTATCCTTGTGGTTTTTTTTTTTTGTATTTATATCTTTGTATGTTGCGTTTGTGTTCCTTTAACAGACTGGGCTGGAGCAGGAGGAGGAGCAGTTGGAGAAAGGCAAAAAGTATTTTTTCAACTTCCTGAAGGTGGATCCTAACCAAAATTACAACATCTGCAAAGGAGCAATGCAACTCCAAAGTAAGGGAAGAAATATTGCTTTACCTTGAGCAAGATCTCTGTTATTTTTATATTTATATTTTTAAAGTATATGTTTTTAATTGATTGATTGATGTGTATTCTGCTTTTTATCAGGAAATCACAAAGCAATTTACAAGGATTGAAAAAATAAAACAAGACAGCCCAACAATTAAAAACTACAATAAAACATTCATCCTTGGCTTATTGTAAATATTTTTATACATATTGTGCCTCTAATAGAATTGAATTTTCCATTTCCATTAAATTTTCCAAAATCAAATGGAAGGCACAATTTTCCAGTGACTGGCTGATAGTATCCTGTGAACTTGTTATACTTTATGATATTTCTTGTAATCTATCTTTATATTTTTAACTTTATCTTTATCTTGTTTGTTTGTTTGTTACACAGACTGTTGTCAACCACTCGTTGATACTAAGAGGCAGAGCACCTTTACCTGGCAAGTCAACCAGTTAACCAACCTCTAAAATAGGGTCGAGCTGCCCAAGGTGAAGCAGGCAGCTGTGTCATGGGATGGCAGGAATCATCCTTGGGTAGAAACTGAGCCAAAGCCTGGTCTCTTAGGTAATCACAGGCCAGAGACGGAAATAGCATGAGAGACGGGGTTCCAGAGAAGAGGCGTCTCCACAGTTTCTGGGAATTGAACTAATTAAGAGCGAGCTGCCATCTCCTGAGATAAGTAAGGGTGGCCAACTTGTCTCTTGAGAAAGGCTGGGTTCCAAGGCCATACTGACCTGAACTCTGAGCACCTGCGCTCTGTTAACAGCCAAAGGGCCAATGAAGCTAAAATGGTTATAGCTGTAGGAATGGAGATGGTCTGGTGACATCTTAATTCTCATTGGCCCAGGGAAATATAATCCATCGTGGAACCTGGGAAAGTTGTTCTTTGTTCACTGCCTGCTGGGATGCTGTGAGGCTGGATCGGCTTCCTTGCTGGGAAGAGGCTATGGAGGACCAGGGCCAGAGTTTCATTGCAGAGGAGCCCTTGCTGGGGCTGGACTTTGAACCTGACGGTGTGTGCTTATGAAGAAGTCTTAGTCTAGAATGTTAGCTTTTTGTGCTATGTTGGGTTTCTGTGTGCTGATGCAATCTCTTTGCCTTGATTTCTTATTCTTTGTATCATTAAGTCTTTTTAAAACATTTTTCTCTTTATTGCTTGAGAGTGGATTTGTGAGGGTATCCTCTTCTCTCATTACCAAAGCATCTACTAAGAACAGTGACTGCTATGGAATTTACATCTGTCTGCCCAGGTAATTGATGTGCATTCAGTTTGCAAGGTGCCTCCTGATGCCTTCCTTTGGGCAAGGGAATCATCTGTAATTCTTCGGTCTATAGATGAGATTAAGGGACAGGAACAACCAGCTGGGCAGTCAGTGGCAGTGCAAAGTTAAGGCTGGGATGTGCCCAAAGCTGACAGCTGGATTTATTCTCCTCTCCCCACTTACCAGTAACCCATAAGCTGGAAGGCTAGGGGTGCTTGCAGTTCATAAAAAGCTGCATCTTACAGTGGTCTAGAATTAATTGGTGAACTGGTAGGAGCACCCTGAACCCTACCCAAGCCCATCAGATCCCTGCCTACTGCCAACCCAGCTGCTCCAACCTGCTGTTGCTCAAGTCTCATTTTACTTGCTTTCGCTGGACTACAAACATGAGGAAGAAGCTGACATTGTCGTCTCCCTTTCTAACTTCTCCACAAAGCCAGTGGCAAATTTTACTTCCACTACTGCCTCACTAATCTTTTCCTCGGTCTCTTCAAAGCTAGCTATGTGCATTCCAGAAGAACCTTGGCCCAGGTGCCTACAGGTCCTCTTTTTCCAGGACATGGCCTCTTTTGTAGCCCCAGGTCGTGGGGAAAAAATCTTCATGGTTCTCCTTTTCCTTGTGAGCAGGCAGCACGTAGCCTTCTTGTAATTAATTATTTGTAATAAATTATATATAATAGTTTTAAATTTAATAATAAGGAAAATGATGTTTTAATTAACCACATGAAAGCAATACATATTAGAGTTTTTAGCTTTTAGTTTGTCATGTCTTGCCTTTTTCTTATTCTTTAAATGATATTATTTAAATTTCTGATATTGGTATGATATGATAAATGGTATTCTTTAAATTGGCTGTAGCATCCATTCAAAGAAGAGAGAGAAGTAGCATGGTGAAAGTATAATTATTGGGGGGCAGTGAATTGTGATGGTAAAGGATGGTAAATTTTGATGATTAGAAATTAATATGTGGTGGTGGAATGTTTGGGTGTTGATCACTGGCTTGGAAGTTCAATAAAATCTTTATTGTCTTTATGTTTATTTTCTGGCCATTAGTACTATTCTTCAATTCATGCCCTGATGATGACTAAAATTAATTTTGGCCATATAGTGAGGTGGTCAAGTTAAAATTATGTGCCCTGTGTATCAAATGATCTAAGTATGCCTATGCATTTGGACTGTTCTGCCTATTATGCACCCGTGTTTTAGGCTTTAATTTTGGCCCTAGGTTGATGCAGTTACACTGACAGTGCAATCCTATTGATGTTAGCCACAGAGTTCTGCTGCTGTAGCAGAGATTGCTAGTGTGGCTTGATTTCTACTGGGGGGTGGAGGGGTTCATGACCCATTCCCTTCAGAGGTCAGGGCAACTCCTGAAAGAGGAAGCAGTACCAAATTGAGTCTTTTCCCAGGACCACAGCCAGGATTCTAGAAGTGAGGATTCTAGACAATTTTTTCCATGAGTGAAGGCAATTATGTTGGGTATATATAAAGGTAAAGGTGCCCTCACAGGTTGTACTGCTAGTCGTGAGGGTAGCTATATGGGTGTACAAAATGAAAGGATAAGTATGGTGAAGCAAAGACCTATAACTCAACTCAATTTCATGAAGTGAAAAATTTTGGGGTGGTTTTGAAATTTTTGGGGTGGCTGTGGGTGGCGCAAGTGGCTAAGACTCTGTGCCTGTTAACCAGCAGGCCAGGGTTTGAGACCTGGGTCGGCCCCACAAGACAGGGTGAGCTCCTGTCCTTAGCCCAGCTCTGCGACGCCAGCTGGATCCAATCGTATTGGCTCTGCCTTTCCATTGGACTAATTCAGTGGCGTGGAGAGGGGGATTTGCTGCTTGGGTAACAGCCTATCCTCCATAACAATCTAATCCAGGCTTTCGTGCTTCGCATGCAGCGTATGCAGTGCAGAGTACGATACCATAGTCTTCCAAGACTGACGGAGGCCTGCTTTTTTTTTTGAAAGGTGCATTCATTATCTGTAAAGCAATTTTACCACAATTTTCATAGAATAAATGCATTTCTGTATTTAGTATTTACGCTACCTAGAAATAACATGCAACTTATCTTTTCATTTTGTGCACCAAAACAATACACAGGCTTGTATTCCTAAAGTACAACATATCAGCCATGAAAGTACAATATAAATACAGCATCTGATGTAGATAGTATTGAGCAGAACCTTTTAGAATGAAGACACATACACACCCACTTATGCACAGATTGACCATATACAGTAAAGGAAAGAATGCCTATACCTTTAACCATTGCATAAAAGAGGGAATTTAGGCAGGTTTGGCTCAACATGGAAGGGCTTAAAAAGCAGCACCTGTCAAAATCCCCTATTCTATGCAATGCTTAAAGGTAGAGGCACCCTGTCCTCCATTGTATATGGTCACCCTGAATATGCTAGATTTAGGGAGAAATCCTAAAGTTAGGCCAGTGAGAATGGCCCAGGTGGGCTGGCCCATGTAGGCTATATCCAGAACAAAAAAGTGGGCCAAATCCATTGGCTGCTGAGCCACCTAGTTAAGTGGCACCTGGGGCGGGCTTGCTCCATCACATTGCTTGCTTGTCTCACATCACACTGAACAAGGAACAGCTGTGGAGCCTGCCTAATAAGGAAGCCCAGGAGTCCCTGACAGCCAGTCACAGCTGCAGCATGAAACTGCAGTGCAGCAGTACCTGGAGTGGAGGGTGGATGCAAGGGGATTGTTGGAGTGACAGGCTACAGTATCCTGAGGTTGGTGGACTTCATGCCATATCCTAAGGTTGAGAGGCAGGGGTTGTAGGTAATTACCCCTTAGATGACCAACCAGATTTTGTGTCCGGCAATTATAATCTAAGCAAATTAGGCTATTTTTAGATGGTCATCTAAATAAGAACTGGCCAAGAACTCAGATTTTTTTTGTCAACATTGGCATTCTTATTATGGACCCCTATGGTCTACTCAGATTTATTCCTGCTCCTGAGGTGGTCTAACTTTGAGGAGCTGGGATCCTTAAAGGAGCAGGGCATTTATGCCCTGAAAACTGGTTCTGGATATAGCCCAACCGCACTGTTCTAAACCATACCGAACATGCCCCTGCTGAACAAACCCTGCAAGGCCAGTTCAGGTCCATCTGACTTGCCCCAGCATAAGTTGACTTACGCCGGCCTATGATGACTTTGGCCAGCCCAGGCCTTTTCTGGTGCAGCTAGGCTGGCATATCTCAACTTATTCCAGCCCAGCGCTAGATAGGCTAGAAGAAGTATAATTCAGGATTGCACCCTTAGCTGAAGAGCTTATGGTTCAGAAACGTGCCAGCACTGCCTGTTGGTAGAAGGGAGATTTTAAATTAAATCTCCCTGGGTTCAATACAATTTTAGCAATGAAAATTCTGAGACCCTCACCAATAGCATGGTGTGCCAAAACACTGATGTTTTGCTAATTTTAGTGCCTAATCAGTGTGCTGTGAGATAAAATGGTTGAAAATCACAGTACTAGAATGTAAATTATTAATTGACTGATTAGTTGCTGCACATTAGTAGTTGTTTACTAGTCGTTTGTTTCACCACATCTAACACTTTGGTGTACTGTCTCCCCTTTTCCCCTGCAACATTGTGGCTGATAAGCAGTTGTGTTGAATCTGAAAATGAGGACACGACTAGATCACAAAAATCTGATACCAATAATACATGGCAGTCTTTTGCATCCCCTTCTTTTGTTTTTGCACATCCTGCTGAAATGATTCAATGTGCCACATTTCCTTCAGCGCTGCCAAGTGCAGCATCACAGATGGGACTTGGTCAGGCAGGTGCCAAGGCCTCACACCGCAGTCTGGCCTTGCCCATCCTTTCTCCAGTGACAACCTCATAGCTGCCATTGTTGCCTCCAATTGCTCTCCAACCAGCATCCCCAATGCTTGCCAGTGGGTGGGATGAATGAGTGGCAGTGTACTGTCCTCAGGGAAATATTCCCCGGTGTGTTCAAATTTCCCCTCTTTGAAAAGCACACATCCAATTGATCTCAGATAATTCTTCCTTTATTTTGAAGTACTGTGAAGCTTTCAGAGGGAGATTTTCCTGCCTTTGTATCCTTTCTAATCACACCTCCTTTTCAGAACTGGTTGATATGAAAGGTATGTTTGAAAACATTAATCTTGTGGGGGGAAAAGTTTCTTCTTCTTTAGATTAGCTCACTGGAAACAAACCTATTTTTTTTTTCTAGAAAGATTTATTTGACCCACAGACATTTTTGGCATCAAGAAAGAGAGATTGAAAGAACAAGAGCCCTCTTGTTGCTGGTTGAAAGGACTGGTAATTAAAAGCATTAAACTCTGGATTCTTCCAGTGACTTTTTGTCCTCAGTTCTTTACCAGCTTCACTAAAGTGTATTTCCCCCACCCCTCAAAATATACGATAAGCATACTGATGGATGCTTTCCAGCCAAATCCATTACGTAAGAGACATTACGTGCACCCATAGTTACTGCACCACCTAGTGAAAACCTATGGGAAATTCATATCTAGAGTAAATTATTCTCACACTGGAGCAAGGACTCCCCATAGCTACTCTGGATTTCACCCTTCTTCACACAATAGTGCTGTCTCTGGTGCACTGAAATGATTGCACACATCATTTCAATTGCAATTGCACACATTTCAGATCCTTACTTAGGTGCATCCTTTATTTGGGGCATGTCATCTGCACCAGATAGCTTTGAGTTTTGATAAGCTCAGGTTAAAGAGGCCTAAAAATGTATCGCATGAGAACAGCTGGGATGCAAAGACAGAGTAGAAGCCAGGAGTAAAGCAGGAGCCAGTAGTAAAGCAGGAAGACTTGCAGGCTTGGCTGTAACATTGAATCCAATATAGCTTGTTTTATTGCCTGCCCTTCTAGTGCTGCTCTACACCCTTCTCCTACTTAACCACATACGTGTGCGGGGGAAGTGCTACACATGTATGCACCTAGCTTGCAAGTGGACCCACACGGCTGAAGGGGAAAGCAACAGAGAGAGAGAGATGACGCAGGAGCTGATCTGCCCAACACCATGACAATGAAGGCACAGTCCCTCTTGTCACATGAAACAAAGGAATGCAGTCCCATTGTCAGGCAATAGAAACTTAGAGCACGATCCTAACCATGTCTACTCAAAAGTAAGCCCCGTTGTGTTTCCTGGTCCTACTCCCAGGAAAGTGTCTTTAGGATTGCAGCATCATTCTCTTGTTTCACGAGATATGGCAGTTGTGAGGGAGAACGCTCACAACTGTCATAGTGGATCACTTTGAATGACCTGAATATCGCTATGACTGCCTGAATATGAGTAGCTTCAATGAAAAGTATGCTGCTTGCAGGTTCATTCCTTTTTTATTGTTTCCAGGCTAGGGGATTCATGGCAAGTTGTCCCTCAGATGTCCTCCTGAGTTGCCCCAATGCCAGTTTTTGTTCTCATGGGTTGAAGATTTAATTACATATTTGCTCACACAGTCTTTTTAAATAGCTAGATACCTATCTTGGAAAATAGAGGAAATCAGTAATTAAATATTCTGCCCAACATAGGAACGGAGCTGATGCTTAGACAATTTAAGGGAGGTCACTCACCGGGGTCATTAAGGAATAGTTAGGATCAACAAGAATGGCTGAACTGGTTTGATTAATATTTAAACATAGGAGTCCTAATGTTTTGGTTTTTTAAATAATAAAATTACAACATCATGACTTTAAAAACAGGAGGATAGCATTGAGGTGTAGTGGCTGGTGGCTCACTGGTTAAGATGCCATGCTTAAGATGCCATGCTTGTCAACCACCGAGCCGGGGTTTGAGACCCAGGTGCTACAAGATGGAGTGTGCTCCTGCCCCTTGCATTTAATAGGTAGCAGGAGCAGGAGCAACACATTTTCAGTGAGCAATTAAGAGAAACAGCTGTCTGAAATCTGCTCCAGCTTTGAACACTCAGAACTTGTTCTCCAGCTACATTTTGTAGACCTGAAAATATATGTTTGCAAATTGCTCCTCTGGCAAAACACACTAATGTAAAGCGTGTAGGACAGCATTAGTACTGGTCTGAAATCCTCTGTTCAAATCTGCTTCTAATTTGGTGAACAACAGTCTCTCAAGACCTAGATTTCTTGCATCAGTTTAAGAACTATAATGTAATGGAATTGTTGTATATTGATTGCCATTGATTTCAAAGTACTTGCATAAAGGGATCTGGAAGTGATTGCATACGTGCATTTTCTTGAAACCCCAGTGCTGTGCGTGATTTGTAGTACAGTGTTTAAACTGTGGGAATACTGCTAAGTGCACTGAGTGGAGCAGGGATTGGGGCTGCAATCCCAAATACCCTGGGAGTAAGCCACATTGAATATAATGGGACTTACATCTGAGTAGACATGCCTAGGATTGCACCCTACTTTAAACAAAGGTTGCAATCCTAAAGACACTTTCCTGAGAGTAAGACTTATTTAACACAATGGGGCTTACTTTTGAGTAGACATGGTTAGGATTGTGCTCCATGTCTCATTCTGGCTTAAAAGCATCAGTAGAATTCAGACCCAAAGAGAATTCAGACCCCAAGATTTCAATTTTGGGGTTCAGGAACCTGAACTTGAGTTCAGCCTTGGGGTACTAGAAACAATGGTGCCTTTTAGCAGGGATGTCAAACTCATTTCATACAGCACACATTTTGTACAGGCACAATAGTGCAGATTTTTGGAATGGAAAAAGATGTGAGAGGATGATGCTGTATTTTGGATATGCAGTGTAAAAGGGGAACCAGTACTTAAAAGAACAGACTTGTTGATGGCTTTCAAATAAACAGGTGGGGAGATGTTGTGTGCAAGCAAAAGTAGCTGCAGAAAGCTACCCCAGCTAACCTTCTATGAGATGGAGAACAAGATTACAGCTTGCATTAATGGGTGTCTTGCTTCACATAATTGCCAGAGCAGGTTCACACTAATTTTTTCTCTGATGGACTTGATAGGCATCCCACAAAACAGTTTTTTTAATTCAACTAAGAATCAAATAGCAGGAGCGCCCACTGTTCCAGGGACATTTTTGTACTTCCAGAATTGCTGTAGGATCAAACTGTGGTCTGCAATTTTTGTTAATAGCCTTGGTATAGATTATTTCCCCATAACAGTGTAATTGCATCTCTGCTTGCTCCTGTCACAATTACAGTGCCTGCACATAATATATACACCATCTCATTCATATCCCAGTTATTTAGCTTTTGAAGTCAGAAAGTTAATAGTGAACATAAAAGAATAATAAGCGCACACAAGACTGTCAAATTACCTAGATGCAATTATGACATAGACACAGACTGTAGTATGTAAAGAAGATTGTAGGAGAATCTTCTCCAGATCCAAATAGTTAATCTTTTCCTTTTTAATTCAACCTTTTAATTTTTAAAAGTGTAAAATCTGAGGAATTGTTCCTCCTGAAACTGGAATGTAGCTGGAATGCAACTAGAATGTTTCTGCTAAAGATCTAAAGCTGGAGTTTGTGGTGGGAAGATTCCCACAATCAAGGTCACTAAGGGCTCCTCTGGACATGGTGGTTGAAGCACTCAGTTGTAGAGTTTGTGCAATAAATAAATAAATCTCCCATTTTCCGGCCTCTCTCGTTGGGGACCAGAAAAATGATTTCTATTTCAAATTTGAATAAATTTACATAAATTTAAATATAAGTGTAGTAGATATATTACAAGGTTTGTCTGCGGTCCAGATGGAGGGGTCTTGCCATGGGCTGCATTAAGGCTTGCTGAAGGCCACGTCTGGCCCCAGGCCAGGATTTGGACACCCCTGGGATAGATAAATGAGGTATGAATGAATGAGCCCGTCAGCTAAAGAGGACCAGCTGTCTTACTACTCTTGGCAGAGGTCAGGATAGTGGTAACCAAGAGCAAGGCCTACTTCAAGATGGCACTTCTGTTATGGAACTCCCACTTGGTAGAATTAAGAAGCCCCCTAAATTTTAGAGGAAAGTTGGAATGGAAATCCTATAAATAAATGCATATTAATAAATATTAACAATGAATTAAAATAGTATTAAAGGTGTGTCTCCATGTACTAAACAACTTGAAAGATCATCATAAAGAGTGACACTTTAATGAGTATTCTGAATTGTGTTTAATTTTTAGAACAAGCCACTTTATCTCTTGGGTTTGGGATCCATCTAGTTCACAGGGCTCCTATAAAGAATTAAGAAAATGGCACTCTATGTGAAGGTGTTTAAATGTTTTCTCCCTTCTGGTGATGAATTTCATAAATCATGGCAACTGTCCCTAAGACCAAGGCTCTAAGAATCCAGTTTTAAATATCCATTTAATAGTGTAGCTTCCTGAGTCACTTCAGACTCTCCCAGAGTTCGGCAGCCCAGCCCTAATGACATTCCCTATTCCAGTGCAGCAGATTAGTTTGGCTTGCGCTGTATCCCATGGGGGAATTTTGGAGTCTGAAGATCTCCTCAAGATAAGGGGTCATTTGTCCTCTGGCCCGGGGGAAAATCCCTGTCATAGCAGACTTGCATGTTCTAAACTGCTGGCGTGTGTGTAAGTGGGGCTACGTCAGCAGATCTGACCTGAGGAGGGGTATAGGCTATGTTGTGCACCAGGACTCCTGATCCTTACCCCTCCTTTGCCCAATCTGTCCCCCATCATCCCAACCTTGCTTCGTTACATGCTTCTTCTCCCTCCCCAATTCCTCCATCCCCCAATGTGCAACATACTTTATGGCATTACTGTGATAATTTGCACTGTCTGCAAGGAGCTCTTGCTCTGCCAGTGTAGAGGCCGTAACAGGATTGTGCTATAAATTTCCTTATCCTATATGGGATTGTTGTATGGGTAATCCAGGAAATATCACTCACACTGGTTTATGAAAAAAAGGTTAGGTTTAAAAATGGAATAATTGTACAGTATTACCTTTGAATGGCTATTTTCAGGACTATTCCACAAGTCTTCCATTATTCCTGGTGGTCCCTTGACCGACCACTCATTATAAAGTTAGAAGGTGATGCTAATGGAACTGATGGCCAATTTGGCACAGTCCAGGCAACAGTTTTCCCTTTCTTGAAGATAGATGGACTGTGAAGGGGGTTTTAAATATAATTTTCTGCTCTGACTTCCACCACAACTTTTTCTTAGCCTGGACAATTTCATCACTCACCACCGTCTTGCCAGAAAGCTGTCAGCTATTTAAGAATTTCAGTGCAGACTAATTTGTAAATTAGTCTGTCTGACTCCCCATAAGTCTGTAAGCTATTAAGTCCAAAGCTGATTTCTCATGTACTTCTTTTCAGTCAGAATCCAGATGAACTGGACTGTAACCAAACACTGTCTACTTGGAAGCTGTTCAGAAAGACACCGACATGCTTTAGCACAGATGAAATTACATCTCTCCCACAAAAGCTTTTCATTTGTTAAAAAATACTTTCAACAACAAAAAAAATTTAGTAAACCAACACAGCAATCCTAAACACACCTTACTGGGAGCCAGACCCATTGAACACACTGGGGCTTACTTCTGAGTAGACATGGTTAGGATTGTGTAGTAGATTAAATATACAGTGGGCTTGCCACCTTCTGGGTGAATTATTGTAAATCTATGAAATATAATACAATGACAAATCTGAAATCTGTACACCTGTTTGCCTAAACAGATCACTTCAACAAAGTCTGTTTGTGTTATACAACTTTTTGACAAACTATGGCTGCAATCCTAAAGACACTTTCCCGGGAGTAAGACGTATTGAACACAATGGGGCTTAATTTTGAGTAGACGTGGTTAGGATTGTGCTCTAAGTACCCTAGTTTCTTCAGAGGAGCAAGGATTGAAATCATTATGACCTGTTTGAAAAGACCCTACACTTTTCCCCATATTTGAAAATTAGAAGTGTTGACATCCTTTAGCATGCAAGTTTTGTGAGAAGTGGCTGTCGTTAGCTTAAAGTCTTATAAGTGAAGCGTACGCAGGAAGCCTGGAAGACCTATAAATGGCTAAGTGAAAGCAGGCAGATTTGGGGGTTTGTTTTTCACTTTATGGTTCTATTTTTGTTGGCAAGTGGAGGAAATAAAAACGCTGCATACTATACAAATACTGCAGATCAGAAAGGTTTAATGAGAAACAATGCACTGTTTTTTGGCCATTCTCAATTGGCCAAAAGATATACCAGTAACCGAGTGTTTTGAAAACAGAGTATTTCCAGGTAATTTCCCTTGTCGAGGTTCACTGGGCATGTTGTAGACAGGCTGAAAATGTCTAAGTGGGAAGAGTCACTGATTTCAAAGTAGTGAAGTAAGAAGTCTATTCTTTGATATGAACCAGACATAAACACCATATAATTAAACAATGAACAAGCACGAGGATGATTATTTATGTGGAAGAGAAAAGAAGAAAAGCCCTGCTGGATCGGGCCAAGGTCTGTCGAGTCCAGCATCCTGTTTCCCACAGTGGCCTACCAGCTGTCTTTGGGAAGTCCACCAGAAGGACTGTCTCTCTTCTGCCATTGCTCCCCTGCAACTAGAGGCATATTGCTGCTTGAACCTGGAGGCAGTGCGCTGGTGTCACAACAAGGCGCTTTTTTCTAGACTTGTCCTCCATAAAATCCCTTTTTAAAGCCCTCCTAAGATAGTGAGCTTTTTGGGACAGGGACCCATTAGCTATTAATTTTTTTTCATTTTCTTGTAAACCGCTTTGTGAACTTTTTAGTTAAAAAGCAGTATATAAATACTGTAGATAGATAGATAGCCATCTCCAGAGGTCCTGTGAAGATACAGCTTTAAACCAAGTTTCTGCTGGCTCAGCTTGATGTTCCAGAAGTCTGGCAATGCTGTAATTGTGGAGTATCCAGAGACAAAGCCCTATAGGGAAGGTCTTTGTCTCTGGATACTTTGTAATGATGGCATTGCCAGACCTCTGGAACATCAAGCTCTGAGAGCTGGACCATAACAAAGGAAAGATGCCTTTGAATTATGGTGCTGGAGAAGACTTTTGAGAGTCGCTTGGACTGCAAGGAAATAAAATCAGTCCGTCCTGCAGAAAATCAATCCTGACTGTTCACTAGAAAGACAAATAAGGAAGCTGAAGCTCAAATATTTTGGTCACATCATGAGAAGGGAGTACTCTTTAGAAAAGAGCTTGATGCTGGGAGAAACTGAAGGCAAAAGGAGATGGGACAGCAGAGGATGAGATGGGGACAGCAGACAACAGTTAGATAGTGTCACCAAGGCAATGAGCATGAATTTGGATGGACTTTGGAAGCTGGTGGTAGACAGGGAGCCTGGTGTATAGGGTAGGGAGCCTGGGAGTCCATGGGGTCATGGAAGAGTTGGTCATAACTGAAGGACTAAACAACAAGAAGAAATTAGCAGGACAATATTATTTCCTAAGTAGATGAAAATACATCGGGTTCTGTGAATTTTGGTGTTTAGTTATGCTGGCCACATGTCCCATGGAGCATCTTCGGACAAAGCTGGCCCTTCAGCCTTGCAACGGAGATTAACACAACTCTCTAGAGCTGGTCACAACTAGAAAAGCAACCTTTAAAGAGACATCTTTACCTTTTGAGAAAAATAACTTTCCAAAGATTAAGGTAGAACAGGATCATTTGTATCCCTTCATCGGAAAAATGTCGAAGTATGTTGGCCTTGTGTGATCTAAGAATAATAAACTTGTGCTATAAATGTCTGCTCAAAATTAGGGTTTACTGCATAAGACTAGTGAAAAGATTTATATTAATACTTGAGAAGTACAGTGGTGGCTCACATAAAGAGCTTAATTCGTTCCGGAGGCATGCTCTTTATGTGAAACGTTCTTTGGGTGAATCAGATTTTTCCATAGGAAATAATGGAAACTCTGGTTCCATAACCCCCAATATATTCATATAAAAATATTAACTGGATGTAAAAATGATGACAAAACACTGGAATTGAATTCAAAACTTGCATTCAGTGTGCATGATCCTATGAAGTCTGCTTAGGCTGCAATCCCAAAGACACTTTCCTGAGAGTAAGACCCACTGAACACAATGGGGCTTACTTTTGAGTAGGCAAGGTTAGGATTGTGCTCTGTGGCTGCAATCCTAAAGACACTTTCCTGGGAGTAAGTCCCATTTAATACAATGGGGCTTACTTCTGAGTATACATAGTTAGGAGACTGCAATCAAAGACACTTTCCTGGGAGTCTTATCTGGGCTGCTGCTGGAGGTTCAAGGTGGTCAGTGGGGGCACTTGGGGGCAGGTAGAGGCAGCAGCGCTGGCCAGTAGCCCTTTTAAAAAGCCTCATGTGGAGCGTCAGGGTTGCATAGCATGTGTGCCCGTAGCGCACTTGCTTGTTAAGTGAAGCAGAACTTGTTATGTGAAGCAAGATTTCTTGGAAATTTTTGCTTGTTATGTGAAATGCTTGTTAAACGAGGCACTTGTTAAGCAAGGTACCACTTGTACTTAGTCAATTTCGGACAAAACATTTTTAAACCGATAGATCTCTTTGATTATTTTTTAAAAAGGTTTTTTAAGAAGTTGCAGAAGTTTAAAAAGGTGGTTTTATTGAAGAAGCATAAAATTTTCCCCAATAGTGAGAAGTCCACTACTGCAATGCAGTGATTAGTTTCTTCTGCTTGAGTTCTGCAGAAGGCATTAAGACTGCCTGAATCTTGGAATCAGTCTTTCCAAAATGCAATTCAAAGAACTTTGGTCTATCCCTGGCTCTCCTGGTTTCAAACAAGTTTAAAGACTTGCACTGCTATTTTTTGTGTCTGAATTAAACTGTAAAGACATCTTCAAACTTATCCTCCAGTTTATGAAGGGTGTCACTTCCAAAGCTAAAGAAGGAGATTCCTCCTAATCACAGGCCTCTAAAAACTTTTTGTAACACCTTTGATCATCAACCAGTTCTTTCAGGGAAGAAACCATACTCTAAGGTGGGCCCATTAGTACTATAAGGGCGCAATCCAGAGTAACTACGGGGAGTCCTTGCTCCGGTGTAAGAACAATTTGTTCTGGATTGCAATATGAATTTCCCATAGGTTTTCACTAGGTGATGTAGTAACTACGGGTACACGTAAAGTCTCTTACGTGCTCCCGTAGTTACTCTGGATTGTAGGGTAAGTCAGTCAAACTCATAAGAGCCAATGAGCCAAGAGGTCTAGTTATTCTAATCGATTACAGTTTAGTTAAGTAGACAATAGCTATCTAGCTAGGTATCTATGTAGCTAGGTAGGTAGGTAGTATTTATATACCACTTTTCAACTAAAATGTTCACAAAGTAGTTTCCAAAGAAAATGAAAAAAATTAATGGCTAAAATTTAATAGCTAATATGGAGATAAAGCTATGAAGGCAGACTATCATATTCATGAGGATAATACTAGGCTGAGGCACCTCCTTGAGTAGTAGAGGCCCTAGGCTGAGGCCCCTTGAGTAGTAGGCCCTCTTTGGAGCCCCTCAGTCAAGGAAAAGGTAGGTACATGACTGAGATATAAAAAACTATTGGGGGATGTATAGAGTGGATACAGTGCTGGTTTTCAACCAGTATGCCGTGGCACACTAGTGTGTCACACATGGTTTTCAGGTGTGCCATGGGAGTCAGGAGAGGGACATTATTAGGAAAATTGGGGGATTTGAACAACTTGGGGTGCCTTGTCAATGGTAAAAATTGCTGATGGTGTGCCTTGATAATTTTAGTGCCTTGTTAGTGTGCCATGTGATGAAAAAGGCTGAAAATCACTGGGATAGAGGGATGTTCTTTTCCATCTCGCACAACAACAGAACCAGGAAAGAAGAAACAACAGATCCACTAAAAGTGAGTGTCAGAAGAGTTTGATTAAAAAACTGTTGACTCATTGTGTAGTCTGTGAAACTCCTTGCCATATGATGTGGTGATGGCATCTGGTCTAGATTTTTTTAAAGGGAATTTGACAGATTTCTGGAAGAAAAGTCAGTTTCAGGTTACAAGCCATGATGAGTATAGGCAACCTTTCTTTCACAATGCCAGTTGCAGGGGAGGCACCGGGATGTAGATCTCTTGTAGACTTGTGTGCTCCTTCTGACATCTGGTGAGATACAGGAAGGTGGACTAAATGCACCTTTGATTTCATCCATCTGGGTGTTTCTTATATTCTTATTTTAAGAGTAAATTTTCCACATACTTGTCATATGCAAAATTATTTCTAACTAGGAAATGGCTCTTTGCCATTTACTGCATAGAAGCCTCAAGCTTACATTGGCTTTGAAAAGGTCTGACACCAGCATGGACAGGCAAAGGAAACTTGTGTGTGTGTGGTGAGAGGTCAGCCCCCTGAACAAACAAAACCTCATGAAACCCTCAAAAGTGGTCTCACAAACTGGTATTAAAAGTATGCTTTACCTATGGTAGAGATTCTCAGGGTGCAATCCAGAGTAACTATGGGGAGTCCTTGCTCCGGTGTAAGAACAATTTGCTCTGGATTCCAATATGAATTTCCCATAGGTTTTAACTAGGTGGTGCAGTAACTACGGGTACATGTAATGTCTCTTACGTGCTCCCGTAGTTGCTCTGGATTGTAGGGTCAGTCACATACTGATGTACTTTCCAAATTCCAGATTGCCACAACCCACACCACAACCCACACCATCCACACAATGAAACACTAAAAGAAAATTAGGTGAAATATTATTTGCTGTCCTGACTCCAACAGTTGGCCACGCAAGCAGTCAGCTAAATTGTATGGCTGAGATTTTGTTTGGACAGGTGTACCTATTAAAATGGTTGCCAAGATAAGTAGCTACAAATCCCAAAACATTGCTTTCCAGCTGCCATTTTTAGAAACCCTCCAAGAAATGGAAAAGCTGGTCTGGTAATTCCAAGATCTTAAATTTTTAAGGCTTAAAAATGTCACCATGGAAAACAAGAGAGCTGATGCAGCAGAGTGGCTCAGAGCTGAGACTCTGGATTTCCCCCGTTCCAGTCTTGCCTCAGCCATGAACACCCTGGGTGGCCTTTGGCAGGCCTGTGGCTGTTCTGTCTCAACTGCAAATATGGGGATAATAATACTGAGCTTACATGGTTGATGGGAGGGCTTAAGATAATACATGTGAAAAGCTTTGCATATTCATAAAACATGATACAGCTCTTATTGACTTTGGTATTTTGTGGAATCTCTTGGGTTAAAAAAAATCACAGCAATAAGTAGTTTTATTTTGTGCGACAAAATGTGATCATTCAAGTTAAAATATATCTGTTCTAAATACTAGAACAGCACTATATTAGGAAAATACTATTCAGTAAGGGAATAATTGGGTTTTAGATTATATATACACACCAAATAATAGTGTGTTGATTATTGGTCTGGTAAAACTTCATTAAAAAAAGTCAAAACTGAATCAAGTTACCACTGGCACTTCATATAGTTTTAACCACATTTGCAGTATTTGGAGCAGGAAATGTTATGTCTGTGCACAGAAGCATGTGTGCACATGTGCAGAGTAACATAGCTACCACGGGCAGTGTGTTAAGTATTGCAGGCACCACGATGCACCGTGTTACTGGTCCTTCCCCCTCGATATTTGAGCCATTCAGGGCTGCAGTGCTGTAGCTATGCTACTTTGTGTGGGTCTCACCCTCTCATATGTGTGGGTATTCCTAATGTAAGTTTCTTTCTAGTATTTATTGCTGATTTCCCCCAACTCTGTGTACCAGGGATTGAACTATCATTTGGCAGAGAACTGTATGAGCAACCTGAATAAATAACATAAGTTTATATATCTTTTTACCCTGAAATACACTTTGGGTTACCCCCAAACATACATCTTCCTGGTTGGAAGACAGTTTTCATCAGATGCAGAAGGATCCTGTCTGGACTCCAGCACAAAATCTTGGTTTTCTGAAAATACAATTGAAATACAATTCAATACAATTGAAATACAATTTAATGTTAGCTCCCAGGCTAATGTTTTGTAATGAAGAACTGAATTTCATAATCCTGAATAAGCCTTATATATGATACAACCTACTGTTCAGACAAACCCTGGAATTAGACCTGACCCAATACTTTGATTTGTCAAGAATTCTATCCCCAGATCAATAATTGGCATTTTTGTAAGAAAGAAGAGGATGCTGAAGGTAATTTATAATCAAATAAGCTTTGATATCTTAGCATCATGTCTGGTACATCATTTCGCACATGACACCATCAAATGTGCACTCCCCAAACCAGTAATTGCTACTACTATTTGGGAGTAGGAAACTGAAGGTGTACACCCAAGTGTCAGATTCTCCAAACACATCACAACATAGCTGTTTTTTTTTAAGACAACCTATCATTATTTCTAGCCTTATGATCTGTTGTTGTACAAGATACTGCTAGGTTTACTGCTCCAGTATTAATTGCCAGTACTGTATTCATATGAAAATAGTAGACTCAATGGTTTGTTTTACTCTTCCATGTCTGTTCTCATGGTTTTAACTTTTTTCTGTGGTTTCTGTGCAAGGGACTGAGCGACTTTGCCTTTTTAAGAGGCAGAGATGGACAAACTGGAGAAGAAGCAAATGCAATAAAGGTGTTGATAGAGACCTGCTAATTAATGGTGTAGTGGGGAGACCATAGACATGAGCACTGGCATTCATGTAGTCTGCCTATACTTCAGTGACAGACTGATAATACCCACCCTTTAGAATAGGGTGACTGACCTGTGCCTAGCCTACCTTGTTATTTTAAAGGGTGGGCAATGCCACATCCTAAATTTTGCCCCTCAGCAGCAGTGATAGGGCAAGAGAGCAGGAAAAGAATATCAGCCTTGGTTTTTCTGGCATGTGAGTAGAGAGACACATTCATATAAAATCAAATTTCTAGCTTTCATTTGTAGACATTGGACTCATGGAGCATGCTTACACCCCACTCACTGTGCTGACTTCAATTAGATTTACTATCTCCCACATATGTGAAGGTCTGCTATTTATTCCTATAGGGAGTACTGTACTTAGGGTCAACATTTTGGTGGGGACCTAATCAGCCTGCCACCCATGACTTGCGACAAAGAAAAGTTCCAGGAAATGGATGGTAACGTGCACTTAAACTGTAATCCTATCGTAATAAGCCCCACTGGGCTATACTGGGACTTCTGACATGCATAGGATGCATTTCATGCTTGGGCTTCTCCTGTCTCTGGGATTATGAGGGAGGAGACTGGGTTTCTGATACTACCTGATATAAAAACAACATAGATTTAAGGTTTCTGTGGGTGAAGAGTGGCAGATACAATGCTCTGCTTTGTGGTGACTTGATTTGGGGTAAAAGATAGAAAGGCCAGGTCTGGGGAAAAAAGTTGCCATTATGAGGGAGAGGATGGCAAAAGACAGGTAGATCTAGTCACTCCCATTACCATATCATCCATTAATCATTGGGACTTGCCACAGTACTGGTTGTAGCAAAGGTGTGAGTTCATGCTGGACTCACCAACAGATGATGTGAATTGCTAAGTATTTCTCTGTCCCTGTCACCCCCCATAATCTCCCCACAAACCTTGCTAATATGGTAGTAACAAGATGTGTCATTGCTAGATATTGAAAACTAATGCAATCCTAAAGACACTTTCTGAACACAATGGGGCTTACTTTTGAGTAGACATGGTTAGGCTTGTGCTCATAACCATTTTTGGCTCAAATATAACATGCCTTATAAAATATCCATTCCTTTTATACAATCATCTGGTTGTCGTTTTTAAAATTTTGAAGATAAATTTTTTTTACCAGGCCCACTCATTCTCATCTTTATATATAAAACTGAGAAGTCACTCACTGACTGACTCATCAACGCCCAGCAAAAACTGCTGGGCCTAGAAGTGTCAAATTTGGGGAGGATATTCCTTCCATGATGGACCCATCCACTCAGAACAGGCTTTCGGAAATTCCAACCAGAAGGGGGTGAAAAGGGGCACAACGCATTTTCCTCCTATACTTTACATTGAAGAATCCCTTACTGAGGAACTTTCTGCCCCAAACCCTGGACCTAGACACATGAAATTTGGGGAGGGTGTTCCTTCTGTGACATCAACGCCCACCATGAACCAGTTTCTTGAAATTTAACCCTAAGGGTCTGAAAAGGGGTCCAATGCATTTTCGGCCTACACTTATAAATTGAAGACTGACTGACCAACATCCAGCTGATGCACTGGGAGGCAGGATGCACAGAGGATGATGGTGTGCATGGGGGAGTTGCTGCGCATGGGGAGGTTGATGCGCATGGGAGGATAATACACAGTGGGGGAGTGTTGACGCGCATAGTCGGGTTGATGCGCATGGGTGGTGGATGTGCAGTGGGGGGAATTTTACTCTCACAACATAGGTATGTATTCATTAGTTAGAAAAATAAAAATGAAATGAAATTTTTAAAACCTGGAAGCAAAATATGTCTTGGCCTTTTTCTGTAGGTTACATTATTGCAAAAGACTCCACTTTCTGCTCTTTTCCTCCCGAAATGAAGTTACCATGTGGTTAGATATTATGTTAAGCATTACTGCAGCCTGAGAATATATAGTAGCACTTTCTGGTTCCAAGAGAAAAAAAGCACTTTGCTCTTCTTCTGGAGATGCTTGTGTTACTACTGACAGGATTAGCAAAGGAAGTACAAAAGGATTGGCTTGAATGGAAAGGGCTTGAATTAAGCCTGTGCCCATCAAGGTGACCATAGGTCCTCCAGGACATGTCCTCTTTTTGTCCTCTTCATTGTCCTATTTTTCCTTGTGACCAGGCAGCGCATAGCCTTCTTGTAGTTAATTAATTACATATACTAATTTTAAAAATAATAATAGTGTTTAATTTAACCACATGAAAGCAATATATTTACAACTTTTGTCGTGTCCTATATTATTCCTGGGTTTTCCTACATTGTTGGGGCAGCCTTGTCCTCTTTTGCGGTTATGACATCTGGTCACTCTGCCCCCCATGGGGAAAGGTGAAACCAATGGGGAAATCCTACATGTGCAAATGACATGTAGCTCTCATCCCCCTCTTTCCTTTGTGTTTCATGGAAGCTGTGGAAGTCGGGAGGCAGAGACACTTTGGATGTGGGCCAATAAATGGACACTTATTGCATTCCAGATGTGATCCTCCTGGGTTAGACAGGATCCTGATCACAATGACACAGAATCCATTGAAACACAGGATATAATTCACAGAATCCATAAACACAATGTTTCAGTCTGTATTGAATGGGATGGCACTCCATGGACTCTGGTTCAGAGTCGGGGCATAATCCTTGACCCTCAACGCTTCTGTACTTAGATACCCTGACGGTGACAGTGTCAAGAATCATGTTTGCCTATTGTAAACTTCTCCTCTGCAGTGTTAATTCTTTGGTGGTTCTGGCCATGTTCTAATAAGCACAAGACCAACCCCACACTTGACTTCAGGTAAAATAGCTGTTTTATCTTGTAAAATAGAAGGGAGCCTGGGGGGACATGGCAACTGGTAGAGGTACCTTGTCCAGCACTCTATCTTCAGGTTCTACTCCTGCTTGTGTTAGGTCTGTACAAAGGCCTGCCAAAAGAAAGTTCCTCTTAATTTCATTAAAAAACATACTTTGGAAAAAAAGAAAACACTTCTGGATATCTGGTAATATTCCCAGAACTATCTGCAGTTCTATGGTTAGAGCAAAATGATAAAAAAATGTTTTGAGATAAAAACAACCTCTTTTCCTTTTGAATTTACCATGTATTACCCCTCCCATATTTGCTTTTAAACTAAAAACATACCTTCAATCTTGGACACTGAGATAAAGAACAGCTTAAACTTTTCACTTCCAGTTGTTTTTTTTTTCTGAGCAATACTGAACACACCAGTAAATACACCTCAATTTCCATTTCCACTGGCAGGGGAAAAGTAAATGTGCAGTTTCAGCAATAAAAGAACATCCATGTACTTGTAAACCATTCTATATACCTTAATTATGGAAACATGCCATGATTTTTTTCCATTTACTAATTGTAGGGATTGTGAACTCTCTAACATGGTTGTCGGAGGAGAGCAAATATTTCTCCAGCATTTGGAGTTTTTCTGCCTCTCCTTTTACAGCCCTTCAGCTATGAATAAGACTATATTGAATTCAAGTCTGTAATAGGAACAGCTCTGTCTATATAAATTTCTTTATATAGTTCTCCTGATTACATTTTCTCTGCTTTTGAGAGATGATGAAAAATAGCACATTTGATCATATTTGATGCCATTCAGATAGATTTATTTTGTCCCAACAAAGAGAACAACATGCATATCACAGGCAACTTGGGAAAACACGAGAAGCCAGATGGTCTTCAGTAACAATATCCACATATTTTTCTTGAATGTAGATGACATTAGTGGTGTCCCTTCCCTTATAAATAAAATTTAAGTTGTTCTTCTTTTTACCTAACATTCACAATTTCCCAGGGTAAGCCCCATTGAATACAATGGGACTAATTTCTGCATAGTGAGTGTTAGTCAGGCTTGGATCAAGGCTTCTCAGTGAGGCCATGACATCTCACAGTTTGTTACTGGTAGGAAAGCAGCATGACAAGAATGAACATATTGTTATGGCTAGTTAGGGGACTGGGTTTGGTCTTTGCCCAGCTATAAGGATCACCTGTGGGATCTAGGGTCATTGGGGGAACAATTCTATCCAGCTTTCCATTGCTTTGGTCTACGCATGGTCCATTAAACAAACAGACAAACAACTGGAGGAGATGGGCCACTTTATTGAATGATTATTAAATAAATCATCAATAATCAATTAATCCAATTTATAATACAATAATAAAAGGCTGAACTTGAACTGATAATAATAATGTAATAATGTAAAATAATGTAAATTGAAAATACTCTACTCCTAGGGAAAAAAGAGATTCTTGTCACTCTTGAGATCTTTTATTGCAACAATTCACTTGTCAGGAAACTACCATTTCTAACTACATAGTGCCACTCAGTGGATCATTCCATGCAATTGCAACCTCTATTAAATGGAGAGAAATAAAATACAGTGAACAAAATGATGTGGTCTTTTAAAAAAATATTCTGGGTACATGAAGCAGAATGGGGAAAATTGGAATGAGCTTTGAAAGGTCAACAGAGAAATCCAAAGCAAGTTCAGCCTGCTCTGCCCCAACTCCTCTCTCCTAACTACTCTGTATCCAGAGCAGAAAGTTATGCTGCATCCAGAGAGTCAGGAAACCTGGGCTGCCCTAACTGCTCCAGAGCATGCTAAGTAATTGACACGTGGGAAGGGCTCAGTGTGTCTCTGCGCAGTGCACCGCAGCTGGTTGTTTGGGCCAGCTCCGAGGACGAGTGGCAGTTTCTGGCTGCTGCTCCACCTTGGAGCAGGCCCGAATGGGCAAGCTGGCACCCAGGGCCCGCCAAACTCCTCTGGCGCGTCACCCCATACGGAGCGCATCACCCAATGCGGCCTGCACCAGTCTGGTGTTCCACTGGGTGCCTGAGTCCCTGATGAGATGCCAGCACATTCTACAGTGAATACTAGGGGCTTCTTGGAGTAGCCTACTGTATCCACAAGTTAGTGGGCAGCCGTAGTTGTTCCATATCCTTAGGGTGAGAGGCAGGGGTTGCAGCTAGGCTGGCTAAGATCTCAGATTTTTAGTCAACACTGCCATTCTTACACAGGCCTTATCATGGACCCCTATGGGTCTACTCATTACTATACCTGCTCTTGAGGTGGTATGTGTCTGAGGAGCTGGAAGAGGGCATTTCTGCCTTGGAAACAGGCTCTGGATACAGAGTAACTGCTCTGCCCTAGGCAATGCTAAACATGCCCTCAATGTGCCTCTTCTGAGCTGCCTAGGGCAGAGCAGCTAGGTCAGAGCAGGTCCACCTCTTTTGGGGTACCCTATGTTGCCTTGTTCTGCCCTAATGTCCTGCTTTCTCAACTTTTCAGAGTTCTTTAAGAGTGTCACAAGCATGTGGATAGACAAAATCCAGTAGACGTTGTATATTTGGACTTTCCAAAAGCTCTTAAGTAAATTGAATATTTTAAAAATAAAATAAAAAAGGATGACTCTTTCTGTCATTATTATATGATTATCATCTCCAAGACCACTGGAAGGCATTTAGATGGAATGTGTGTAGTGAGGCCAAAACCTTTCCTTAGCAGAAAAATGGGCCTTGAGGAAAACAACATTCCCTGATGTTTGTCCACACCACTCCATTGCCCATATGACCATAGCTGTAATGTGGCCTATTTCCTGTTACCCAATAGGAAAAGTAAACTCTTAAGCATCCTATAATAATCTGGTGAGGCAGTGGCAGCCTCCAGGTGGTGATGAGAGAAGCAAAGCCAGTTACCCATAAAGCTGACTTCTCCCTGCATCTCAGGTTTTGGAGCCCTCCAAAAAAGAGATAGATGTGGCTACCAGGAAAAGACCCAAGCAGGTGTATCCTGCATCCCCTTCTCACTATCTTTGATGAGCCCAAGGGCCAAAGAAGCAACCTCCAAAGACATTGCATCTCTATCTGAGTCTGAAGCATCCCCACTTGCTCTTTGAGCAACTTCTCAGGGAGTAAAGAGCTGGAGCCCTTTGCTCTGGTCCAAAAGAAACAGGCAAAGGACTTGTAAAAATAACAAGTGTTTACTGAGAAAGACAAGTGAAATGGACAAAGAAAATAGAAGCAAATGAAAATTTTAATGTTCAATTGAACAACCATATTTATTGCCACATAATCATATTATGTAGATAGATATTATACAGTATAAATACTGTAGATAGATATTTATAATCATGTTTATTTTCTGAGCTTTATCTCTTAAAGGAATTCCTTTTTTGCATAATGTTAAAACCTATATGCCATTTCCAATCTCAGATAATAAACCTTTTCTTTACTTACTAAAATGGTGATTAATTTCTATTTTTGCCTTTTGTTGCCCACCCTCAGCACTAATTTTCAGAACAGGATACCACAGAGTACAGCAGGTTATAGTTTAAAACTAGGCTGCAGTTTTAATCAGACTTTCTGGAGAGTAAAACACATTGAACATAATGGCACTTAGGATTGTGCTCTCAATTCATTGGCAATATTTAAAAGTACAGTTTCATATATTAATACAGTTTCATATATTCATAAATTACTTCATGTTTATGTTCTGAATACAGAACAATAAAGTTAGCTTTGGCTGAAATTTACTGCAAGTATCTCAATTTTTTAAAATGATTTTTTCTAAGAGAATAAACATTTTTCTGCATGGCTTTAAAATAAATTAAAAAATAATGAAATCTCTAACAGAAAATCTCTTACAGACACTAGTCTACTTCACCAGATGCATGAAAGTAAGCAGCAGACACAAATGCATACTGGTTTAGGTACAGTTACCAACAAGATGAGAACAAGAGATAACAAAAACACTATACTTAGGATGCTTGACATGAAAGCAAATATTTAATACATTCTTTTTGAAATGAATAGTCTATTCATAATATGGACAAACCTGAGAAATGTTACTAAGGAACCAATTCTAACCAATTTATGCTGGCCTAACTCCTCTGGCATATCTTCTCGTGGTGGTGTGGGGAGGTTGCAGACTGGTTGCTAACCCCTGCTAACGGGGCAAGAGACACTCTTTCAAGTGGGTGTTCCTCTTTTATTTAGCAGGGGAAGAGTAACTGGCCCTACACACCCCAGCAATGTCTGCTCTAGTGGCTTCTGCTGGTGTTCTTTTTGCATTTTAGGTTGTGAGCCCTTTTGGGACAGGGACCCATTAGCTATTAATTAGCTATTAATTTTTTTCATTTTCTTGTAAACCGCTTTGTGAACTTTTCAGTTGAAAAGTGGTATATAAATACTGTAGATAGATAGACAGATAGACAGATAGACAGATTGATAGATTGATTGGCATACGCCTGTAAACTGGCTTAACTCCCTGAGAAGTGGGGAAGAGGTGCCTTATGGTTCTTTTGTCACATCCTCAGGTCAGCACACGATTTTTGCCAGTGCTTCAGCTGACCTAACTGGAGATTAGGCACAACTCCTGTGCTGATCTGGTGGTGTCATAAAAGTGCCATACAACACTTGTGCACCACTCCTGGGGCAGGGTTAGCCCAGTGCACTGACATGCACTTGCCTCCCTACATTACAACGGTAACAGGAAGACCAATGAGTTGTGCCAGCCTAGGTTAGGATTGCAGCCTAAATGTGTTAATGTGTGCTTGACAGTTTGGCTGATGTTATCAGATTGAGCACTAATTGTCAAAGCAGTTGATACTTTGGTTGTGATAATTCTTGATTCCTAGTTCTGTATCAGCACAATCCAGAGTAACTACGGAAGCTCTAAGGTTAATGTAAGAAAAAATTACTCTGGATTGGTCTATGAATTTCCCATAGGTTTCCACTAGGTGACACCATAACTACGTCGATGTAAATGTCTCTTAAGAGCTCTCGTAGTTACTCTGGATTGTGCTGTCAGTCAGGTTTCTATAATTGTGGGTTAATTTTGCTACAGTAAATCATCATCCCCTATAATAGAAATGAGAGGATGTAGCAAAGGTGTTTAGCTGGAAATCTTAAGAGACCCTGGATTTAGGACTCAGGAAAGATTGGTAGCAGCCTGAACCAATTTTTTTTCCATTTAATATATAGGATTATGGCAAACTTTCAGTCTTTAATTGATATGAAGCCAATCTGTGTCCCAAAGTTCTCACCATCACGAACATGAGAGTAAAATTTATCAGGGTTGCAGGATGTACAGAGAGTGAGGTTTTGGTTCTGATCCATTATAGAATCATCCTGAATATTCTGAGGCAGAATCCCTCCAATCTCCAGAAGCACACTTTTGCGTGAAAAATAAGAAAGAGTATTTATTGTCAGTGTTTGTATTATAGACAGTTATTTTCAACATAAGTCACTACCTCCGTTTTAATCTCTTTTGTGTGAAAGCAAGGCCCATTTTCACAATAAGGTATTTAGGACTAGGCTGCAAGGCAATACAATGGATCACGATAGCTTCTGGTTTGCATTTTCTGACTTGGTGTCCTGGAAACATCCAATAAACCAAAACAGAAAAAATGCTGCAAAATACTTCAACCATATGATCTCTAACAGTGCACTAGAAAACACAGGTTTCTTCTTAGATGCACAACATTCTCTGTCCGTACAAGTTGCTCCTCATTCACTCCCTGATGAGTTTGGAGTGAAATGAGTTTGGAGTGAAATGAGTTTGGTAAGAATTAATGTAAGAATCAAACTATAGATGCGTTTATTACCGTATTTTTTTACATTTACACAAAATAGCAATCAGGAGAGTGATATCAGGATTAGAAGTGTTAGCAGGGGACCTGTAATTAATTTGAACTGCTGTTAAGCTCTTTCCTCTAATGTAGCAGTTCTGACAAAAAAAAAACTTCCCCTCAAAGGCATTAATTGCTTAATAATTAATAATTAATTAATGGACAAAAGGTAATGGTGAAGGCAAAAGAAAAGATGGAAAAATTTCCTCTTTTTCAGGCTAGATGAAACATCATAAGTTGTGGGTTTTTGTTTTTACAGTAGAGGCCATCATAAATGTCTCTGATTCATCTCCCAGGAGGAATCTATATAATAAGGCTAACAGGAAAAAAGAATGAATATTCCTTGTGGGGTTACCCAATAGGAAAACTAAACTCTCAAGCATCCTATAATAATCTGGTGAGGTTGTGGCATCCTTCTGTACTGTTTAGCCCTTAGCAGATCACCCCATGGCTTCTGGATAATTCTGTCTTACCGCACTTTTGAAATACTACTCTAATCCACTAACAGCCCACTCCCATCCAACTTTTCAGCACTGATATAGCCACCTTATTCGTCTCGGATAAAGAAATACACATTCCTTTACTTTGAGGAGACCTCCACGACTGTCTCCTCACCACAATATGCAGTGCACACACTGCTGGCCAGGATATATCAATACTATCAAGTGGATAGGATATGACCCCAAGAATACTAAGCAAAACAAGGCTTACCATGTTGCTCTTCTGATGTCAACATAGGGACGTGCTGATTCATAATTTCTTACACATTTTGGATCAATCATATGAAATTTCTTAGCGGATTCTTGAGGTAGTGTAAAGCAACAAGGTCCAACAGAGGGCCCAAGAACAACACATATATCTTTCACATCACAATCGTATTCTGTTACCATAGCATTAACAACAGCCATGGACACTCCTAGCAGTGTGCCTTGCCAACCTGAGAAAGAGGGAAGAAAGGAAATTATCTGGTTTCCAGAGTTTCAAAACAAATGGAAGAAAACCAAGGCTGCCATCCTATGTTCAAGATACACAAGTTAAAGCTTTAACTAAATTTAAGCAGCAGGTTAACAGTTGCACTAGACATGATGAGGGTAGATATATTTATTCTTTTTGTCTGCCCCATGCACTTATGAAGAGCTGTTTGATGTTCCTTTTTAGGAAATAAAAGTGCATTTAGATGAGAGGAGAAGTAACATCAGTGGCACAAAACAGTAGGAGAGAGAACTCTGCCCAAGACAGGAATAAGAGGCAAAAGTACATCCAAACAGGGACATTTATAAAAAGGTAAATCAATAATTTCCACTTTTTGATGGTTTCCTATTTCAAAACAACAGAGGAATTTTCTTACCTGAATGAGCAGCACCACATACTTTTTTGACGGGATCAGCAAAAAGCACAGGGATGCAGTCGGCCCCAGGAGCAGCTATTGTAACACCTCTCTGGTTGGTTACTATTCCATCATAGCTGTCTGGTCTTGTCTTGCCCATGACCCAAACATCACTGGCATGGTTGACCTATCAATACCAAAACCATACAAAAGCAGGGTGAAAAACTGACTTCAGTCCCTTTAATTTTGAAGCATGGTCTGTTGAGCCTGTAAGGAGCCAGACTCTTCTTTTTTCTTTCCACTGCTTTTCTAAGACAATTTAATGTTTGTTCTGTTTAGTAGAACAGTGAATATGAGAACATTCCATTACTGCGGGTGGTGCAAGTGGTTGAGACACAGTGCCTGATAACCAGAAGGCTAAGGTTTGAGACCCGGGTCCCCAAAAGACAGGGCGAGCTCTGCGACGCAGCTGGAACCAATTGTATCGGCTCTGCCATTCCATTGGACTAATTCAGTGGCGTGGAGAAGGGGGATTTGCTGCTTGGGTAACAGCCTATCCTCCATATTAATCTACCCAGGACTTCGTGCTTCGCATGGAGCGTCGAGCACGATACCATAGTCTTTCAAAACTGATGGATGCCAAGATCCATTACTATGGAAGAATTGTTGTCACTAAGTCAATTCAGGTGATAGTTTTCTCTCTTAAGTTCTCAACAGAGCTATGGAATTCATGTCCCAGGAATTCCAGCGATGGAATTCTTTACCCCTTCCCCATAAAGACTTACAGTCCAATCCTAAGCATGTCTTATCAGAAGGAAGCCCCACTGTGTACAATAGTACTTACTCCCAGGAAAGTGTGGTTAGGATTGCAGCCTTACATAAGGAGTAAATCTCCCTAAAAGTTTGATAACATATAGGGTAAAGCGCTTGATAATTTTGTAGCAAAAATTTTTCCATTTTATGAGATGTTGTTTTATCAGTGCTGTAGCCATGGTAATATTTGTTGATTTCTGTTAATTATATCAAAAAACTGCAACTGCCACAATTAGCTTTACATGAATGTAATTTGTTTGAGGGAACCTTCTAATCACAAGCTAGAAGCTAGCAGTATTTGACACAGAATGTGGGAAAATGTAGGTAAAATTTGCTTTCAAGCTCTAGTATATACTGTAGATAGTTGTTAATTAGCAGTTACTTTCATTATGGAATGCTTCACGGTCCAGTGTTGAATAGGTAACAATTAGGGATGCTAGAAGTGTACCTACAGTTTTTCTGATGGCATCTGGATGGTCATCTTCTGTTTCTCCAACCAACACAGATTCCAATTTACTGAAGCCAGCTTCTATTATTGGCAGTCTCTAGTGTCACACAAAGGATTACCTTTCTTAGGCTTCAAGCCTAACCTCCAGTTAGGCCAGCCTAAGCCCCTGCACAAGTCCTGTGCCAACCTGGAGGTGTCAGAAAAGTGCTTTAAAGGCACTTCTGTGCCACTCCTATGGAAGGATTAGACAAGTGGTTCTCAATCTACCTAAAGCCGTGATCCCTTTATAAGTTCCTCATGTTGTGGGGACCCCCAACCATAAAATTATTTCCATTGCTACTTTATAACTGTAATTTTGCTACTGTTATGAACTGTAATGTAAATATCTGATATGCAGAATATATTTTCATTGTTACAAATGAAATGTGTGTTCTATGCACACATTGAACGCAATGGGATTTATTTCAGAGTAGGCATGCATAGGATTGGGCCCTGAGGCTGCAATCCTATCCACATTTGCATGGGAATAAAGGCCCCCCTGGCTATAATGGGATTTATTTCAGAGTAGGCATGCATAGGATTGGGCCCTGAGGCTGTCAGTCAGCCCCAGTGTGTGTGCAGCTACAGCTGGAGGTCTGGCAAGCCTGACCTGGCCCCCTGCACCAGGGGTCTTTAGGTGACCCCCAGGAAAGCCCTAGGCGACCCCCAAAGGGGTCCCGACCCCCACTTTGAGAAACGCTGGATTAGACCAATGGATAGACATGCACTTGCCTCCCTACATCACCAAGGGAATGGGAAGACCAATTAGTTGTGCCGGCCTAGATTAGGATTGGACTCATAGGACACAATCCAGAGCAAATTCAGCCTGCTCTGACCTAACTGGACTCTCCTAACTATTCTGTATCCAGAGCAGAAAGTTATGCTGAATCCAGAGAGTCAGGAAGCCTGGGCTGCCCTAACTGCTCCAGAGCATGCTAAGTAATTGACACAAGGGGAAGACTTGCTCCTGAGGAGACACCCCTCAGATCACACTGAACAAGGAACAGCTGTGGTGCCTACAGTGGTGACATGACTCTGCACATCACCTGGTGCGGAAGTCTTTGCGTCATCCCTGGGATGCGCGCCCCCCCCTACCTGGACTGCGCAGTCACCAAAGTTGGCGCCTGTGCAGTTGTTTCTGAAGCCAACTGGCTTCAGAAAGAGTACTGCGCGGGCACCATCTCTGACACCTGCGCAGTACTTTTCTGAAGCCTTTTGGCTTCGGGGGAGACTGTGCAGGCGTCAGAGTTGGTGCCTGTGCAGTACTCTTTCTGAAGCCATTCGGCTGCCGCTCTGCCTCCTGAGTGAGGCCGAATGGCTGTCCAGAGGCGTGGACTTTCTCTGCTCTAAGGAAGTCTCCTCTGAAGCTGTTCGGCATGCTCAGTGTGTTTCTGTGCAGTGCACCTCAGATGGTTGTTCAGGCCAGCTCCTCAGACAAGTGGCAGCTTCTGGCTGCTGCTCCGCCTTGGAGCAGGCCTGAATGGGCATGCTGATGCCTGGGGCCTGCCAAAGGACAGTCAAACTCCTCCAGCACATCACCCCATACGGAGCGCATCACCCAATGCAGCCCACACCAGCCGCACCAGTCTGGTGACGCCACTGGGTGCCTGCCTTATAAGGAGTCCCTGATGAGATGCCAGTACATTCTACAGTGAATACAAGGGGCTTCTTGGAGTAGCCTACTGTATCCACAAGTTAGTGGGCAGCTGTAGTTGTTCCATATCCTGAGGTTGAGAGGCAGGGGTTGCAGCTAGGCTGGCTAAGATCTCAGATTTTTAGTCAACACTGCCATTCTTACACAGGACTTATCATGGACCCCTATGGGTCTACTCATTACAATACCTGCTCCTGAGGTGGTATAACTCTGAGGGCTGGAAGAAGGCATTTCTGCCTTGGAAAGAGGCTCTGGATACAGAGTAACTGCTCTGCCCTAGGCAATGCTAAACATGCCCTCAACTTGCCCCTCCTGAGCTGCTTAGGCTGCCCCAGTTAGGGCAGAGCAGGTCCACCTCTCTTAGGGCACCCTATCTTGCCTTGCTCTGCCCTAAGCCTCTTCCAGAGTAACTGGGCTGGAGCATCTTGCAGTTGCTCCAATCTAGTGTTAGATAGGGCAACCTAAGGGCTCTTATGTGGACAGATTAGTTGCTCTGGATTGTCCTGCCTAGCAGGTAACTTTCTTGAAGAGAACCATTCATCAAAATATCTGACTTCCTTCTGGTTGAACACTGCAGACTTCCATTAATTAACCCACACAAAAGTTGGATACACAAGTACTATATTTATAGAAAGGTTGAAAGGAAGTGAGGGAGGAACAATTTCTGAAATAAATACAGTACTGTGCAAAATACACAGGAAGATCATTCAGAAAAGAACCAATTCTTCCCTTGAAGAAGATATGGAGACATTTCCCACAGCAACAAATAGTCTGCTGAAGAACAGAGGATAGTCAAAGCTTGAGGTGGTTACCATAGTATCAATAGTGACTGCTGGAATATCTGAACTTGCTATTAAAACAAAAGATTATGTCCAATGGCCAATTTTGAGAGATGAGCAGGAGCTCCAACCTGACCCTGTTAATCCTTTAATGTGGAAACCCTACTTTGTTCCTGATGGAGGGGGTGCACCCACTGTGGTTATTCCTTGATGAGCCACAATATATTACTTCAACTGGTTAGCCTCCCAATTGTAAAATATGCAAAACAGGGCTTTTGGTAAAGTTTTGAAGAGACTTTCCCTACAATCCAGAGTAACTACGGGAGCACGTAAGAGACATTACATGTACCCGTAGTTAGTGCACCACCTAGTGAAAACCTATGGGAAAATCATATTGCAATCCAGAGCAAATTGTTCTTACACCGGAGCAAGGACTCCCGTAGTTACTCTGGATTGCGCCCATAGTTACTCTGGATTGCACCCCATGACTAGCAGAGTTATGTTCAGTTCCTGAAAGAACTCCTGCAGCTTCAAAACTACATTGCTAGGAGAAGCCACCAGTTATAGTTTTCCATTTCCCAACGTACTCACTCATTGGTATTATTTGTTTTACCTTTATGGTGTGATATGCATCTTGATCAAATCCAGCAGCAATGGCTAATCTGCGAAGGTTTTCCTTAACCACAATTGGTGGATCACGCCGCTTGGAACTACTGAAGAGATTGAGGGAGCTCAAACTTGATATATATGAGATGCCACCTGCTCTGGTAGTGAATCCATGTTGGAATATATGATCTAGTAAACGTTTATGAAAAAGTACCACTATTAAAGGTTAATACTGTACCACAGAATAAGTCCAACCTCCTCCTATCTACTTAATATACCAGTTTGGTTCACTCTTACAGCTTACCCAATCCCAATTTCAAAAATTCCAACACAAAACTTCAAAACTTTTAATAAGAATATTAAAAGAATCTGTGAGTTCAGATTAAGGACCCATCCAGTCCTTAGCTTCCTGCATCTCACATAGATCTACCATAACTTTCCAAACCTGGAATTTCCTATCCAATCCATCTTTAATGTTCTGTATCTACAGCTCTTCACTGCTTGGACTGGAAAATTTTTCGGATTTTACTGGTCCCAAAAAGACAGAATTAGGAATCTTGTTTTGTTTTCTCATGATTTTTAGAGCCTTTCCTCAAATGAAAATTGTGACTGCACATTATTGCACCTATTGCTTGATAGGTGGTAGCAGTTTTGATATTTGGTAGCAGTTTTGACCCCAAATCTTATTAACTGTATTGAATAATATGATTTACACAAAATGTGCTTCTACTGAGATAACTTATTCCAAATTCATGATTTGGCAATCATGATTTATGATTATTGATAAAAAATGTATAGAGAAAGGAGCTGTAGGTACAAGAAGACTATGCAAATTCTTCAGACTTAAAGTATGTGTTAATGAACTAAACTTATTATTTAGCAACTGCTTCAACAGGAGTTGTACATGGCTGTATCTTCCCAGTTGTATCTTTAACATCTTTCAAAATAGTTTTCAGCATGAACAGACTTTTCACAATTTCAGTAGACAGAAATCATGTTTGTATCTATACATCCACATCTCCAGCGAATTATCAACAACTAACATATAAATCTGATTTGAGCCACAGTAAGATACTACCTCATCTTCAGCTTCTAAAAGCTCACTATAAAATTCATGTGGTATGAATCTTGGTTGTTTTTGCAATGTTTACCTGCATCCATTTCCATACACAGAATGCATTTAAATCTCTTTGCTTGAAAGAAGATTTGGTTTGCATTTAATTCTGCTTGTAGCTTGTAAATAATACTCTGAGGGCACAATCCTACTCCAGCAACTTTGAGTTAAGTGTACAAAGATTCCCTTATTGTGAGGAGGCCTCTGTGATTTCCTGTCAGTTGCAAGATATAGCACATGCCTTCACTGGCATAGCTGTGCCAGTATATAAAAGTTGGTTAGGACTGTGCCCTTAGGTGTTTTTGCAATAGGGAGATTTCACAACTAGTTAGCTTTATCAACATTTCATGTTTCTCAACAAATGAAACTTTGTGATGAACCTGGAAACACTGAAATAAACTGAAATAAACATCCCTATCGGGGATAATCTAGGAGGATTTCCTGCTGCAAGCAGGGGGTTGGACTAGATGACCTACTAGGTCCCTTTCAACTCTGATTCTATGATTCTATGAAACCTGCTATTCAGTTCTCTGTTCTTTCCCATAACCAAACACCTGCCTTTCTATACATTTATATTTAAAAACTGAAAGATGGATCTTTTAAAAAGAAGAAATTGAAAAAGCAGTAATCAGATTATTAAATTCATTTCTTTGTTACCTGGGATCAACAAAGATTTGAGAATGGTGAGTTTCCCTTTCAGACTGGGAAGATTTTCCAAGTAGATCTTGATTTCACTTTGAATTTTTTCCACATCTTGATCTGTAAGTGATACTAATTCACATTCTGGAGATTTCATGAGGTGGTTTTCTCCACAATTTAAATCTTTAAACTCAAACTGATAAACACTAGTAAAAAGTTGACTTATGAATTCTCTAATTAAGGGTCTTTCTTGTGACGGTGAGATTATTTGAACATGACTTATGTCTTTTTCATCAAGTTTTTGTTTAATGGAATACAAAGCAGCAACTGTACTCTGGGCACACACTATCTCAGATCCTGTCTTTCGGCGATGAAAGCTTTGAAGCTGTGTGTGAAACACATCTTCATCCTTCCTTTCAGTTTGGAGGCTTCGACAACATACAAGGTAAACAAATGTGGTGTGGAAAGCATCCTCTTCAATAACTTCTAACGTCTTGCTCAATGAGTCCTGGGTTGCTATATTCCAAGAACTTGCTCCTAAACTGCACAGATCTATTATAACTGCTTTTGCCATGTTCTAAGGCACTGAACAATCTTGAAGATGTAAGGCACTGAACAATCTACCTTTGAGAAAAAGAAAAACAGAAGGACAAAAAATTATTTCTTTTTTATTTTGTCAGATCAGACACATTAAAATCATAATCCAAACAAACCCTACACAATACAAACAAACTATGGGAGCACGTAAGAGACATTATGTGCACCAGTAGTTACTGCACCACCTCGTGAAAACCTATGGGAAATTCATATTACAATCCAGAGTAAATTGTTCTTACACTGGAGCAAGGATTCCCCATAGTTACTCTGGATTGTGCCCAAAGGCTTGAAAAAAAGTTATGAAGATAATAAAATCAGCAATCACTAAGTGCCAAAAACATTTATTCCAGAAAAGTGATGCTTAAGTATGTAGTGCATTTCAAGCTCCATTTGGTTCTTCAGCAAAGAACTCCCATCTTGCCTGGAATAAATGTAGTGGTAACTAATGAATCTAGTGGTACCTAGTAAATCTGGAGGTAGGACTTTCATCTGAATATACAAAACACACACAGGATCAGGCTGTATGTATATACGTAGGATAAGTGTCCTCAAACTCAGCCAAACAGATTTTGATGATCAGGTTGTGAAGCAACTTTAGGATTGCAATCCTAAGCACATTCATTGGTGTTATTCAAAAGGAACATTCAGTGGGAGTTCAAGGAGTCTTCATTCAGTTGGATTTTAAGGCATAAACCCCCAAATCCAGAGTAACTACGGGAGCACGTAAGAGACTTTACGTGCACCCGTAGTTACTGCACCTCCTAGTGAAAACCTATGGGAAATTCATATTGGAATCCAGAGTAAGTTGTTCTTACACCAGAGCAAGGACTCCCCATAGTTACTCTGGATTTTGCCCTAAGTTAAGGTAAAGGTGACCTCCACAGTTTTCCCTGCTAGTCCTGACCAACTCTGTGTTCATTCCAGTTAAAAGGGTGGTGTTTATCCCTGTTAAAAGGCCAAAGAGCCAGCATTGTCCAAAGACATATTCTTGGTTATGTGGTTGGCATGATGAAATGCAGGGTGACAATACACCAAAACCAAAAAGGAGGACAAGGCCCACTCAAAATGTTGGACACCCAAGAAAATGTAGGACATGACAAAATGAACGCTAAAGCACTTTAAAATGCTAACAAAAAATTTAAACATCACATTACTTCATATTAAATTTAAAACTACAACATATAATTACATATAGAGCACAGTCCTAACTGTATCTACCATATCTTACTTTTGAAGTCCCTTGGTGGTCTTACTCTCAGGAAAATGTCTTTAGGATTGTAGCCATATTTTATTAATTACAAGAAGGCTACATGTTGCCTACTTACAAGGAAATGAGGTTATTCTGGACATGTGCCAAAGGCACATGGAACAATGTTTCCCAAGTGGTACATGTTTATCTACTTGCATTTATAAGCTTTCAGACTGCTAGTTTGGCAGGAGCTGGCCAAGTAACAGGAGATCACTATGTCAGGCAATACAGTATTTGGGTGTCAAACTCCAGGTGACAAGCACAGTGTCTGTAACCATGGAGCACTTTTGCATCTGTAACCATTGAGCAACCATGGAGTAAGTTGGAGTTACTTCTGACTAAAGATGCCTGAGATTGTATATAGAGGGATGGGACAAAAAACAAATGGAATAATTTCATGCAAATGAAATAATTTCATGCAAATAATGAAATAATTAACTAATTAATTACTGAATGAAATAATTAAGAAACCAGCATTCTAGCATGCCACTGACAGCAAGATTTTAAATGACACAACCTGAACAAAGCCCACTAGCAGAGTTCTAGGAAATCTCACCCCTATCATTGCAGGCTGTGCTTTGCAGTGTGCAGAATCCCATCAACTGTGGGTCCAATCCTAGGTATGTCTACTCAGAAGTAAGCCCCACTGTCTTCAATGGAGCTTACTCTCAGGAAAGTGTACCTAGGAGTTCAGCCCCGGTTAGACTGGGAAGGTTGCAGTGCTCACCTGGCTGGGTGCTGCATCCAGGAATGGCTGGACTTGCAATGTCCAGCAGTCATGGGTGAGAGTTGCACAGCCGGAGATGCCAACATTGCAGCCACATGGAGGGGAATTCCAAAGTTGGTGCTGATCCTGATTTAAGTTCCTTCTGCGCAAGAGGCTGAACCGGAAAAGCGAGTTGACAGCTGTGAATCTGCCCTGCAAATAGCGTGAGAAGCTCAAGGCACGCCTCTCCAGGGAGGGGACAGCTGAGCCCCAGCCTGGGAAGCTGCAAGATGCTCTTCCCTTGGAGCACAAGCCTATGCAAAGGTCAGCTCAGAACAGACCCATGATGGTCAATGGAGCTTACTCCTAGACAAGCTTGTCACAAGTTTGCAGCCTCTGTTGTGCAACAACAAGCACAACTCACAATTCAGACCAGAGAAAAAACTTCAGCAAAACAACAAGAACAACAAACCTGCTGAGGCTGCAATCCAGGACATGCCCTCTTTTCATCCTTACGTCCTGAAAAAAATTCTGCTTTGCACTCCTTTTTCTTGTGAACAGGCAGCATGTGGCCCTCTCGTAATTAATAAATTAGATGTAATTGTTTTAAATTTAATAATATAGTGTTAAAATTAACCACATGAAAGCAATAAAAATTAGCTTTTATTTTGTTGTGTCCTACATTTTGCTTGGATGCCCTACATTTTAGATGCCCTACATCTTATATGTGATTATGGCATATGGTCATCCTGTGCAATCCTAACCACACTTACCTCAGCACCATTGACTGTAATGGGATGGGACTTACTTTGGAGTAGATTGATGTGCATAGGATTGGGCTCTAAGAGACCCCAGGAGATAGTTCTCCCTTTACACATAACTGTACATGTCTACATAGGAATGAGTCACAGGAAATCAGTGGGTATGTTCCCAGGCACTTGTGGGGGTTGGACTTGATGATCTTGTAGGTTCCTTCCAATTCTATGATTATATATGATGATGCCAAGACATGATGCAGAGAATTGCCGCCTCCAGCCTGTATTAAATGAAGAACAGATATGAATATTTTTTTAAAAATTTATTTCAGAACATTTATACCCCACTGTTCTAACCCATTTATACCCCAACGTACTGACAGTGTTAACAGTGCAAACCTAAGCATGTCTACTCAGAAGTACTTACTCCCAGGAAAGTGTGGTTAGGATTGCAGCCTAAGAAGAAATGATAATAATACAATAATCACTAACAGCAGCAAGATACCCAAAGCCAAAGGATTACACCAAAAAAGTGGAATGAAACAAATGGGTAAAACCCAGTTGAACACTGACAAGGTAGGAGCAGGTCTTAGTTCAAAAGGAAATAAGTGTCCTGGTTGTGATGAGAAGTTAAAAGAGGCAGTTCTTGCAGCCTCTAGCCTTAGCCAATGACAGCACATGAAAGATAATTTCCACCCATCTTATAGAATATGTGGTCTTATATTTGTAGGGGTGTTTTTTGGTGGCTAACACAGAACGCAAAATAATGAGATTTTCTGATCAAATCATGATAGAAAGTGATAAGATCAAAACACGAACAAAACACTCTTTTCACAAAATAATGCCACTTTTGCTTACTTTTGACAATTTCACAATTTGTTTTCACTGAGGGGGCAATCCTATCCACCTTTCCAACACCGGTACAGCCACATTGCAGCCCTGAAGTAAGAAAGCAAATGTTCTCTTATCTTGAGGAGCCTTTTGTGACTACCTCTCCTACAGAGGATGCTGCACATGTGTTTCATTCATGGTTGCACTGGTACTGGGAAATATGAGTAGGATTGGGGCCTAAGGCAGTGAGCCCCATTTGCAGAGTATCCGATAGCATTTCCAACCGTGGAATAAAAGTATCTGCTGGAGGATGTGTGCAAGTGCAGCAGAAAGGTTCAGTGAATCCTTTCCCTGATTTTATTTTTTCTGCATGGTACTGCATGTAATCTTATCACTTTCTCTGGCTTTCTTTTTGCATATTTTATTTATTTATTTGCAATTGTGTTTCAAGATGGTTTTCAAGATCCACATAGAGCATGTAATGGCAATCTAGTTTTGTTGTCATTGATGCACACTTAAGCCAGCTGCATTAAAGACTTTAAGTGAAAGAATAGTCCTGGCCAGGATATGGACAGTTTTGGCACTTGTCAACACCTCCTCAGCTTCTCCTGAGAGATGAGCCTATGCAAGTCTACTATGAAATAAGCCTATTTCAGTCAATAGGGCAATGGAAAAAGCCTGAGAGACCTAGCCTTGCATGTATATGCTAAAATAGGCCCTATTATCACCAGTGGAGCACACTCCTGTGCAAGGGGCAGATGCCTTGCTGAGAGACCTGGAGAGACTAAGTGCAGGCTTATTTGTTTTATTTTTCTTTATTTTTTGTATTTTCTTTATTATTTTGTATTATATTACATTACAATATTTTAATCCTTTTATAAGCCATACCATACAAGGCTTATGTCAAGACAGAAGAAGAACAAAGAGTGAAAGGTAGACCCAGGGTACGATGGAGAGATAACATCAAGGACATAGTGCTACAACACCAAATGAAATTGGAAGAGGCCACCAGGGATGCAAGATCCAGGACTTTACATCTCATCTTCCTTGACACCCAAAGCGCTAAAAGAAGAAGTGACGGAGAAGGAGGACGTTGAATCTTTTTATATGAATATTTTTGGGTTGTGGAACGAATTATCTGAGTTTTCATTATTTCTGGGGAAAAAATTTGCTTTGATGTACAAGTGTTTCTGGAACAAATTATGTTCATAAACCAAGATAAAAGGTAAATGTGTCCCCTGCAGGTTATACTGCTAGTCATGACTAACTAATTCCCATGGTAAACCAAGGCACCACTGTATATATTTTGAATAATTCACTGAGATTTCCTAATCAGAATTAGTCACAACCAAATAAAACCACTACGTAGGAGGATAATTTTGCATTTTTTATTCCATGTATTTCAATTGCTGGTGGGAAACTTGAAGTTTGCTGCTTTATGGCTTCAGTCTATACTAGCAGATTGATAATAACAATCTGATGAAAAAACAGCTGGAAGAAGGGTGAAGTTACTGTTTCTGTGCAGAAAGTTTCCCTTTCTCCGCATTGTACAGCTAAATAACTCTCTAAAACTGTTTAAGCTGTTCCTGAAATATTTTCTTTCTAAACTTTTTTCCCGAAGGCCAGCATGTCTTTGATGGTTTCTTTCAAGTAATATATAGTGGGCCCAGTGGCAGTCATCTCTGTCAGCACTGAGGCCATACAGCTGGGCAGCTTTCACTGGAGACATGCCCTTTGTGGCATTCTAGAACTTGATGTCATTAGCAAGCTTTTCACTGCTATCCTTGTGCAGCCACCTGAGGGCTCTGTGTACTCCCAGGGAAAATAAAAGGTAACTTTTTACAGCAAAGAAGTTCACAAAGCAGTTTACAATTTAAACTTTAACGGTAATCATCAGAACTGAGCAAAAAATTGCACCAGTAACTTGTGAAGCTAAAATAGCAAAGGAATCTTATCCCTGAAAAGACTGGCTCCTGATTTATTGTTTTTTAAAGCTTCTAGACAGTCTTAATTCCATGAAAACATTTTTCCCACCCCATGTTTCTTCCCTATTTCTAACTTCTGTACAAGCTATACTTCTCTGTTTCATATCGCTAAACAATTTGTCTTAGGATGAAAGTTCAATATTGCACGTTAGCAATAATCTTATTGTACGTGCAGATCAGCACAGCTTTTTTGAAGTATATCTGTTCCCATGTGGTTTGGAACTGAAAACTGGTTTGTTACTACTACTCTTGACTTCCTGAATCAGAACAAACCGAAACACATTTGCTTGGAGATGAACCAGAACTAAACCAGATAGTGGTTGACTCCCTTGCTTGAGTTTGTCAAGAAATAATCTCTTGCACTGCTGTTCTACCTAGCTCAGCTTTATGAGTCTCAAGACATTGTATAGACACCTCATGGGAGGAACTCTCATGAGAAGACAGCAAGAGCACACGGGAGAGCCCTACTCTCTCCACATTGATATGTTCCTGCTATTCCAGTACATAACTCTGCCCATGTTCCTTGAAGACACAAACCCTGTGCACACACACACACACACACACACACACACAGAGAGAGAGAGAGAGAGAGAGAGAGAGAGAGAGATCATTTCCATTATTTCAAATGCAGAAGTGTGTAAGCACAGGAGTGTGGCTTACTGTTGTGGTCCAGCAGCGCTTCCCCCTCCATCATGCAATTTCCAACTGAGGAAATAGTGTCTGAACAGGGCCATTGTGGAAGTCTTCTCTTTCGTAAGGCTTGTCTGTATATGACTGGTTAAAGAAATACTGTGCTGTACAAAATGAGTCCAGTGGACTTGCCTCCAAGGAACGGCAACCTTCAAAAAATCATAACAAAACCCTGAATTCTTTTCAGCTCAGAAGAAGAAAAAAAAATTAGTTAGTTCCTTGCACAATTACATTAGTGTCCAAATGGAGGATTTTTGAAGGGATTCTCCCAGAGAAATTAGCAGAAGTGAAAAACGCACCACCACCAAGAGTATCCTGTGGAGTAGCGATTTTCAACCAGTGTGCCATGGTACACTGGTATGGCGTGGCACACCGGTGTGCCATGGATAGTCCTCAGCTATGCTGGGGGAATTTGGAGATTGACATTCATTAATATGAAAATTGTGGTATTTGAACAGCGTGGTGTGCCTTGTCAATGGTAAAAACAATTGATGGTGTGCCTTGACAATTTCAGTGCCCTGTTAAGCGTGCAGCGAGATGAAAAAGGCTGAAAATCACTGCTGTGGAGAAATTTATCTATTTGGTTTATATACCCCACCTTTCCCATGCTAACGCAGATGCCCAAGGTATTTTACAAAGCCTTCTCCTCCTCACAACAACCCTGTGAGGTAGGTGAGGCTGAGTGTAAGTGACTGGCCCCAGCTCACCCAGGAAGATTCAGTTCCAAGGAGAGATTTGAACCCTCTTCTATGTTTTAGCCCAAGTCCCTAACCACTACACACCATCCTGGTTCTCAAACCTGGACCTTCCCTGCCCATTCCCATATTTGGGTACAGGGTCCAAATCGGGGGGCTCCCATCCAGTTCTTCAGGAGCAGCCAGTGTAAATTTCTTCCTCAGTTATTAAATGACTGTAAAGGGAAGGGGGATGAAAGACCACCCATAATGTGGAACTGTCTGACCCTTGTAAGGTTGCTTGTAGGGTCTGAGGGTCCTTTGTAGAGGTAGCCTTTATTCAACTTCCCATCATTTTTGGGTGTTGGTGTTTCAGCCCCCCTTTTTCTGAAAGGCGAGAAAGCTGTGGGTAGAAATTTTTTCCACTGGTTGGTTTCTAAGCTGTTTTTAAGAACAAGCCCTTGGTAAAGGAGGAACAGCGGGGAACAGTGTTATCTATCTTCTCACTCCAGCTTTCCCAGTGGAAATTTGAAAACAAACTGCTTTTCAAGATACAGTTTGAGAACCAAATTATTTCTGTTTTGAGGGAGAAACATCTCTGTTCCTTTCTGATTTGGATTGGGCAAACTCCCTGGTCTCTAATTTGTATGCCTATGAGGAATGATAACTATAGGTTGAGCCGAAGGGCCCCATTAAAATAGGTCCGTCAGTAAAGATTGTGGCAAAGTCCTAAAATTATCACTTCCTGCATGTAAACGTACATAAGTCTCAGATGGCTGCTATTTGTTTACATTTCTAGGCTGCAGAAGTTTGTTTATCAAGGAAACAGGGTGGCCTCCAAAAAACATATACACACTGCAACAGTTATCTTTGCTCTTTTTAAAAACTCGAATTATGGAAGCAATGTGTAGTATTTTGTTTCTTCTAAAGATCTCAGAAGCCACCTCAGGCAACGAATCGGGAGGGCGGAAAGGCACACCACGTTCTCCTCAGGTTTCTCAAAATGGCTGCCACAACCTGCCCTGCTAGTTCATTGAAATTAATGGTGACCACTCTGAGCACCTAATGTGATTGCATAATTCAAACATGACTTAACAGCTATTCTTTGATGTTTATATAAATTTAGTAGTAAAATTTGTATGCAATATTTTTCATGTTGAAATGTGCATACATTTTTAGTATATACTAAAAGCAGGCCTCTGTCAGTCTTGAGAGACTATGATATCGTGCTCGGCGTTGCATACGCTGCATGCAAAGCACGAAAGCCTGGGTTAGATTGTTATGGAGGATAGGCTGTTACCCAAGCAGCAAATCCCCCCTCTCCATGCCACTGAATTAGTCCAATGGAAAGGCAGAGCCAATACGATTGGATCCAGCTGGCATCGCTGAGCTGGGCTAAGGACAGGAGCTCACCCTGTCTTGTGGGGCCGACCCGGGTCTCGAACCCTGGCCTGCTGGTTAACAGGCACAGTTTCTTAGCCACTTGCGCCACCCACAGCCCCTATAACACTATAGTATACACTATATTTTAGTATACCTAAAATATACAGTATACCCTGTATATAAAACAACAAACATAAGGCATGGGAATAGTTAAATCTCTAAGGCTACAATCCAGAGTAACTACAGGACCTTTTACACCGACATAGTTACGTGCCACCTATAGGAAACCTATGGGAAATGCATAGAGCAATCCAGAGTAAGTGCCTCTTATGTCTTCCTGTAATTATTCTGGATTGTAGGGTCTTACTTTATCTGTTTCAGCCTAGTTATCAAAGGTCAGTTGAAATAAAATGTCTACTGTTGAAGTTGTGACGGCTGAACTCAACATGAACTGAACTTTTCTCTTCTGAATGAACTGATATGCAGTTTTATTAGTAAATTCTTGCCAGCAACCCCCTATAATTTTATTATTGTTTTGTCTTTTCTCCTAAAGACCTGCTTCAAAGTTTCTCTGGAAGAAAACATTTAATCTTCTTGTTTCTAACTTTTGAAGTGCAAGAACTTTGCTTAGGTTGTGTGGAGAAATTCTTGCCAATGTGATTTGCCTTAGCAGTGACTGCTCTTCTATTGTTGCTCTCAGGGAATTATAATTCTTAAATAGAAACTGAAAAAAATTCTCACATATTGTTATGGTTGTGATCAATTTCAGCCAAGATATAGTTCAAAGAGGCTATGAGAGGCTTAAAAGAAGAGAAAATCTTCTCAGAAAAATATCTTCTTTATAGCAAATTCCTTGACAGGGTATGCGTGTGGCACACCTGAGGAATATCCACGGTACACCAGTGTGTCACAGCACACTGGTTGACAATCACTACTCTAGACTCTAGAGGGCTTTTCAGAGTCTTCTAAAGATAAACCAGGATTCAGATATGCCTCTTTCATACTCTTCTCTGGGTTTTGTTTCTCTAGCTCTCCTTTCTTCTAGATATGTCTAATCCAAGTTCGTCATCATTAGTTGAAGTTGTAAAACAAGTCACGGAGCAACAGCATACTCAAGATGCTGACATTAAAAGAAACAAAGTTCTTCTTTCACAATTGCAGGTAATATGATTTTGATAGAATTTAAATAACATTTGTTACAAGAAAACTAGGTGCCCATCAAGACACCTTCTTCATTTCAGATATTTCTGGTTATGAGAAATGGGCTGTCTGATCCTGAGTTGCTTGGTACTCATGGCTCCAGCAGCACTAGAATCATAGAGTTGGAAGGGACCCACTGTATCATCTAGTCCAACCCCCTGCCTGTAGCAGGAAATCCTTGTCTTGTGGGGACCCGAGTCTCAAACCCTGGCCTACTGGTTAAGAGGCACAGTGTCTTAACCACTTGCGCCACCTAGACTGGCACAACTCATCTGCTTTTCTGTGGTGATGGTAGGGAATCAAGTGCATGTCTGTGTGCTGACCTCCCCCGCCCCCAGGAGTGGCGCACAAGTGGCCAACACGAGACTTGTGCTGGGACTGTTGTGGCTCAAGCCAGGCTGTGTAACCTACTACTACTTCAGCAACAGAGGCCTATAGAAAGACTGCTCCCCATTGTTCTTGTGCAAGCTTTTCTTCATGCTGACTCCACTAAACCATCTGAGGCAGGTGTCAGTGTGGTTTCTGGAGCCCACCAGTACAAGCACAGAGAATGAAAATCCTGAATTGTCTTCAACCATGCCTCTAATTGGCCTGCTCACTAAAAACACTTCTTTCTGCTTGTGTAAAATTCAACCATACTTATGAAGTGGAATGTGAGTTTGCTGCAAATACTGGATATATAAAAATAATACGAGTACTTTTTCCTATGCTGTAACTTTTTATAAAGTTAACCAAAACACTGTACTGATAGTATTTTATTTATGAATAAATCAAATAAAAAGTATTCATTAGTTAATATTAGCCATGTTCTGGAAATAATTTAATGCTATCTTCTAAACATTAACTTTTCACTGAATATTACTTAATTTTTTATTTAGGTTCAGCTTCAGGATCTTGAGGCACGAATGAATTGCACCATAGCAGAAATAAAGGCCACAGACAGGCAAATTTATCAACAGGAAGAAGTCATAGCAACCACAAACATTCATTGTGAAAATTTGGAGAATGAAATTTTAGCATTATATGCTGAAAAAGTAAAGCTTATTTTTAACACTGAAGCTTTACAAGAAGAGTTTAAAATGATGCACCTAAGAAATAGTGCCTACTATGAGAAAATGGCAGCTCACAGAAATCTTTTTAGAGAGGCAGAAAGCAAGCTGCCACTTATGATTGAGCTCATTAAAAAAAGAGCCACAGTCAAAGAAATGGTTTCCAAAAAGGAGGAGTTAAAATCTGCTCTATTGAATCTTCAGGGAAATGCTACTAATCCAGTCCAGGTCTAATGAATTTGCTTTTTATTTATTTGATATTTTATGCAAATACCAGTGCTTATATACAAATAACAATGGTTAACTTATACTTGTGGGTCAAAAGCATGAGCATATTAAGGCTGCAGTCATAAACACACTTACCTGGACATAAGAGCACAATCCTAACCATGTCTACTCAAAAGTACGCCCCATTGTGTTCAATGGGTCTTACTCCCAAGCAGTGGCATAGCTAATATTCATGTGGCCTGGTGCAAAGCTCAAAATGTTGCCCTGGGAGTGATATCACAGCTGGAAGTGATGTCATCCCAGGGTATTAAAAAATTTTTTAAAAAAATTTCCCCCTGTAACAACAAAATCAAATTTAATTAAGAAAAAATATGAAAACTGTGCCCTTATTGGTTAGGGAAACTGTGCTGGGCCAAAGAGGAATGGTTATTCTTTCCATACTAAATATAAGAAGAGCACCACTTGGAAGTGCTTGTATACTCAGTTAGCATGGGTAACTGGATTATTATATATGCATATAGAAATGAGATCTGAGTCATATTAACACTGTATTCGTTCTATACAGTATTAGAATTGCTTCTCATTGGCTCTCAGAGCAATCAGTATCATGGGAAAATTGAGTTAAGAAAATCCACTTTTTATTCCATCAGCTTTTGTGGTTTCATTTTCTTGTTAATTGACCATAACGTTTAATAGAATATAGCTATTCCAATGCAGATTGTTTCGTTGCATTCTGCATTAAATTACCTTTTCAACGATACATAACATGATGGTATTATTCATACGTAGCCTGTTTTTCACAATTTTAGCCACTAGTGTCAAGCTCAAGATTGTAGCCCCCCTAAAGGTTGTTGCCCAGTGCAACTGCTGTCCTTGCACCCCCTAGCTACACCACTGCTCCCAGGAAAGTGTCTTTAGGATTGTCGCCTAATATGTTGCTTTGAATGTATTGTGACTTAGTTCTGAGCTGAAAGCATAGGATAATACTGTAATTTTACTGTCTTTTTAAACCATGGAATTATTAAGACAATGTATGTGATAAAAAGCAGGCAATTTAAAAGTAAATAATCTCACAGTATAAAGCCACCCTGAGTGGCCTTCCTTTTAGGAAGAAAGAATGGATATTTGCAATGGCATTTGTTCTTCTCAGCTGTATTTTGTTGGCATTCAGCTTAAATGTTCCTTTCCTAGCATCTGTTGAGTTTGGTGACATGAACCTAGATTACTGCTTATCTGTCCTGCTGCTTTGTTAAAAATATAATCAGCCACAATTTTTATGCCTGAAAGCTTTTTGGTACCCACCTAAGCTGGGATATTTTGGGAACAGCTGATATCCATGGACATTTTTAGTCAATAGTTCCTGCCAAAGGGTTTGGCAAAAGTTTTGAAATGATGGTATGGCTCATCCAGGTTCACACACCAAAATCTATACTTGACACCACAATCTGTGAAGTCCTGTGAAGTAGATCTGGCAGTATATCCTCAACTGTGAGCACTGGCTAGTGACCTTTTTCTGAGAATTTGGTGTATGTTTTTAGATCAGTGAGATCCTAAATCATGGCTGAGACAATTGGGTCATGCTTTAACTTGGGAAATAGTGGCTTTTCCTAGGCTTGCCAAATCTTTTCTCAATGGCTCTGTGTCAAGGCTAGCAAAATCATGTGTTCAGGTAGTCAAACTGGTTATACCTGTAGACCTGTTTTACCCTTCTTTTGCTGTCTAGGAACCCAACATTTTGATAGAATAAGAATAATCTTGTTCTTTTTTAATCTGGTGGATGCTCTGCTGTTGGACTTTAATTAAATTCATAGCTGCCCTGCTACCCCAAAGTGAATTGCCCTCCCTGTCGTTCATGAATTCTGAGTAGAGGTATTTTTATTAGCAAGTAAAACAAAATGTTGCGAATCAAGTTAAATTTTGCCCCCACTGCATGGTAGGAGGTCAATAATGAAGGTGAGGTGCTTGCCTCCCACATCCGGTGACTCAAATCCCAGTGACTCCACTGGTAGGGAGTGCAGTTTGGAGGAGCTGAGAGGCCTGCTAGGGGAGCCAAGAGCTCTGGAGAGCCCTAGTGACCCCCCATAGTACATCTCGAAAATTCCTTGTGTCCCTAATGGCAGTGCGATTGTGGCTATTTCATAGTCGCTTCTTAAGGGTGCACTGAATTTGATGGAATACTTTCAGAGTAAATCTATTTAGAACTGATGAAACTCAGTGTGGCTTACTTGTGAGTAGACACACATAGGATTGCACAGAAAGATTGTGAATCTGCCAGAGGTATGCTGATGATATTGTCCTCATCCATAGCCTCCTGTACTCCTATTCATGTATTTTGTATTCTGTACTTCTGTTCATGTTTTCCTGCATGAACTGTTGCTGTATTACTATTTGGGCCACTGTGACATTGGGTGCTGTAGTGGCTCTCTTTTCTACTGCCTTAGCCTTTCCCCCATACACTAGGAATTTGTTATTTTGCGTCTAATAGAATCTCCCAAAATACAAGTCCGAACTTGTTATACACGGATTTGACTCAACACAAATGGCCACTGCAAATAACCAGTTTTAAAAACAATTTTTTTTAACTTTTGGAGAGAGGCAGTCATGCAAGTAATCATTACATGACCTTTGAAAAAAATCAAATGATGTAGCTGCTAATTACAGTACTTTGCAAAAAGCTCAGCTCTTGCCGTTTGCAAGATACCTCTTACAACCATGCCAGAAGCTGAACTCCTGCTATTTGAAAGCCTGTGTAATTATAGAGGGTTAAAGTTTGATGGTCTTTTTCTCATTGTTAATACTTATAAATAAATAAAAATATTTCTTTCTAGATTGCCTCTTTTAAAGTCTAGCAAAATTTGGTGGTTCCCAAAAGAATTTTGGTTTTAAAAAGTGGGTCCTGTTGAAAGTTTGGAAACTACTGTTTAAGAGTCCAAATCTGTAAGAAGTAAGTCCCACAGTGGTTAATGGGGCTTTTTCCCAGGAAAGTGTGGATAAGGTTGCATAGTTAGATAATCTTGCTTCTTTGCAGTTTGATGAGAGTTTTCTACATAGTATGAGACATTTTTTAAATGTAATACAGCCTGTGGGGGAGGGGTGACCAGATGGCACAGGACAGGTGAGTAAAAATATTTACTTGCCTAGGTCATCTGGCCATCAATGAAATTCCTTGGTTCTATGCCAGTATTTTTCCTGTTATAAATCAAAGAAGTGCCAGAGAATTTTCTCAAATTGCAATTTAAGTCCACAAAGTTATGAAAAGGTTTTTCATTTTGTGATACAACCATATTCCTTCTTCCTTTTGCTTGAGTGAAGAACGGATATCTTTTTTCAGTTTCAATCTTTTCCCCAGAGTCACTATATGCAGCTGTTTTTAAGTTCTTTGCTGTGAGTGTTGTACTTGCTTCCTGGTTAGAGGTCTATTCCCCAATGTTATCTTCATTTTATCTTTTATCACAGTTCAGTACAGTGGTGTCACTAGGCCTAGTGTCACTAGGCCACTAGGCCACTAGGTCACTCAGGCTCCCCTCATTTTTGGCACCCACATACAAGGGGGGGGGGTATGTCCACCTGAAGCAACCACTACTGCTGGCTCCACTTCCCCACTGGAACCCAGAAGCCTCTCTAGTAGAAAGCTGCCTGTTTAGGATCAGGTGCATATATAATTTATTAAACTCAGAAGCAGGGCCAGATTTAGGTTTGATGAGGCCCTATGCTATTGAAGGTAATGCGGCCCTTAATATGTCCAGCTGTCCTTTGTCAGCTTTTTTGTGTTGAATATATTGTTGCTTTTTTGTGTTGAATATATGCTATATGGTAATTTATGGACCTAATAGGTATCTAAAGCCATTTGCGCTTAACAAAATTTGTTTTTTATTTTATTTTTTGGAAATGTACATTTTTTTTCTTTAAATTTTTTGGGGAGCCCCAAGAGAGTGGGGCCCTAAGATATAGCTTGTTTAGCTTATACATAAATCTGGCACTGCTCAGAAACATACAAAACTACTGTTTCCTCTGCCTTCTTCCTTCTTGTATAATACATACAATTGTCCCTTGTTATCCACGAGGATTCCATTTTCGAACCTCCCATGGATTAAAAAAAAACTGTGGATAAAAAAATCAGTAAAAAAAATAGATTTTGAAGACCCACGTCCAGGTTTTTTGTTCCTCCACTGAGACTAATGAAATAAGGTTGTGTGCCTCAATATCTGCAGGAGTTTGATTCTGGGACTCCTTGTTGATAGCAAAAAATGCGTTAAATTAAAACAGTTTTAAAAAATTAAAATTGGATCCCTTTACAATTGTTTAAGAAACAAATTTTCTTACTGTAGTACAGTTGTAGTACAGTTAGAAATGCAAAGTATCCCCTGCATTTGCCTAGCTCACCTGAAAAATGAAATTGGCTGCAATCCTAAGAGCATTTTCCTGGGAGTAAGCGACACTGAACTCAATAGAACTTACTTCTGAGTAGACATGAATAGGATTGCACTCATTATTGCTTGTATGACAGCTTCCCTATAACAGTAGAAAAATAGTTTTTAAAATGGATTTTCATTGGCCAATCTGTGTTGAATCAAATTCATTTAAAAAAAATCCATGTATAACAAGTTTGGACCCGGACATGAATGTACACAAAACTCCCTCTCTCTCCTTCCTTCATACTCTGCCTCCCTGCTTCTTCCTCTGTATTACATATGTATGGTTACACCCATGACTTCAGTTGTGAGTAGGAGGTAATTGCACCACTGATGCTGTAATCTGGCCTCATGGGCACGTAATCCAGCTACCATCACTCTGATTTAGAGTTGCCAACCTTCCAGGAAACAGCATCAGTCAGTGATGATTGAAATCAGAGATTTTATCAGGACCTCCAGGAATTTCCAATCTGGTACTTTGTGATTTAAAAAGAATCTACAGGAATAACTTCGTCTCAGTTGGCAACCCTACTCTGGTGATACTCCTTAACCCCTGTGGTTAGGTACGTAGTGATACTCTGAAACACCACAAGAGTTTGTGCATGTTCAAACAGAAGCAAGTCATAGCTGGCAGCAGTAAATGGGGTTTTCTGCAGCTTTGTTTTCAGCTGAGTCAGATTTATTTAGTACCACTCAAGGAGCTGGATGGTCTCTGTTGCTATTGGAAAGCTTAAAACTTCAGATTTCCGCATTGCTGCCGCATGTCCCTGGACTATCATACTATATTAAGCCCAAATAGTCTTCTGCATTGACGCCACCAAAATACATCCTGATGGAAGGGATTAAGTGTATGCCACTAACTGGACAGGGGGATGACAGAGCAAGAGGTGGTGAGCAGCTGGGTGGAGGAATGAGTTTTCACCTGATTTTCACTTTTTAAAAAAGCCTTGGTGGGCTTTTAGAGCTCTTTTTAAAGCTCTTCCGGTTGTGACATCACTTCTGGGGCATCATTTTGAGCTCAGCACTGGGCTACAATATAATTAGCTAGTCCACTAAATCGACACTAATATGCCATGAAATCTACCTTAGTATATCAGAGCTCTTTGTGTTTGCAGCAATTGACAGTTCAAGACTATCATGAAGATATTTAGACCACTTTAAAGTGCAATACTAAATTGCCCAGAAAGGTTGGCCTGCTGCAGTATTCAGCGTTCCCCAGGCGGCAGCTGTTGGTAGCTCCTCTGGAGAAGAGGACACTCATACCCTTTCCCCGGATAAGCATATTAGCTCCACAATCAAGCTACCGGTATTTGATTCTGCAGCAGCCCTAGGATTGGTGCCAAATCAAGTAGGCCTCAGGCCTGACACTGGGGACTCTGGCAGAGTTCAGCTCAACTCCTTAACTCTCACCTTTCCATCTGGATCCCTTCCCCATTATTTCTCCTTCACACCCTTTCCCACCTCCCCTATCCTGGAATGTCTTCCCTCTGCCTCCTCCCACACCCCTATTCACCTCTCCACTATCCAACAGGCTAGGCAACCATTGAGCAGCATATGGCCAGCCTTCCACCTGCAAAAGCCTCCGGGTGCCCATTTGACCGGAAACGCGCAGAGATCTCTGAAAAAAGGTGGGGCTTATCAGCAAGCTGGAAAAACCCCACCAACCTCCGGGTTCCATTTATATATATATATATATATATATATATATATATATATATATATATATATATATATATATATATATATATATATATATATATATACACACACACATATACATATATACGTATACATATACATATATATAGATATATATACATATACATATACATACATCTATATCTATATCTATATATATATCTATATATATCTATATATCTATATATATATAATTTATTTTCTGCTATTGCTGTGTGCAACTCCTGGGCTCCCTCCCCTGCCTCCTGGTTGGCCAGCAGGTCAGCCACGCAGGCCTCCCCACCCATGCTCCACCCCCTCACCCCCTATAGCCCTCCCATTGGCCTCCAGAGCCAAGCCACAGCTGCTGGAGGCCTCTGCAAGCCTCCCTTGCTCCCCCGCCAGTCCCCAAGGCCTTTGAGGCCGTGCTGCCGCCCGCCCACAAATCCGTGATTAATAGAAAAAAACTATTAAATTAATATTCTATTAATATTGATTAATAGAAAAACATTTTTCATATTTCTTTATTATGCATAGGAGGAGATTACTTATTTGGAAAGTGAAATTAAGATACTGGATGAAACTATCAATAAAATGAAAAATGTGCTTCAAGAGGAAAAACATTTGCATGCTAGGCTTCAAAAAGAAATTGAAGTGAGTTTCAATAATTTAAATAATTCCTTTGTTTTGACTTGGGTTTTGGATCAACAGCACCCAAAATAGTGACCACTGTGTTTCATAAAAATGGTCCCCATTCGAAATGCTTCTTTTCATTCTGCCCAGAAGAAGGCCCCCTTAGTTGAGGGAAAGGGTGCTTGGATTGCATCACAGACCCCTTGGATCTAATCCTGTTGGTTGTCTGGTTTTGGCCTATGTTCAAAGCAGGCAAAGCCCTCAAGAATTCCAACTATTGGCCCCAAATGCCCTCTGGTTTTGGGAGCACTCCTTGGCTAGCCTCAAGCCCTTTGCCCTGGAAGATGAAGCCACAGGGATCTTCTTCCCAAGTGTGCTGCAGGCCCTTTCTCTAGTACATGGGTCTTCAGTCCCTGGTTCGCAGCTTCTGCTGGTCTGCGGTCCCTTGGTGGCTGGGACCGGGGTCCTGGACTGGAGGCCAAATACTGCTCCAAGCCCTAGAGTGAACTGAGCATGTGTGGCACAGTCGCTGAGCTGCACATGCTCAGCTTGCCTCAGGGCTGGAGAGAATTGAGCAAACACGGCCCAGTGGCTGGGCTGTGCATGATCCGCTTGCCCTTGGGCCGGAGTGAACTGAGCATGCATGGCCCAGTGGCTGGGCTGTGCATGCACAGTTCAGACCAGACTGGTCTGAAGTGCCCACATGCAGCCTTCCGGGCTGTGGAAATTTTCTTCCGTGATCCTAGGCAATGGTCCTCAAAATGTTGAGGACCACTGCTCTAGTAGACGAACTGCTGAGGTGAACAGATGATTGCGTCTTCCTCCTACCTAAGTGGGGAAAAAGGAGGGAGCATCAGTGTCCTGCTGTCCCTCCTCATACCCAAATGAGACTTGAGTCTATCTGGTAAAGAGATTTGTAAAGGCTACATCCCTGTTGTGTTCCTGTTCCTGGAAGGTTAAATAAACTCATCTTGATGGAGTGTTAGAGTCTTTGCAGAATCAAGAGAAGTTAGCATGTCTAGCAACTCTTTCAACTCTCCCCTTCTTTCTTTGAGCAACCAACCCCTCTCAGGATACAACAGATACAGATGAACATTTGCACCCAGAAGGTCATATGACAGGAAATTTGGGCAGACACAACTGCCCAGAGTGTCCCTGATTGAGAGGGACATCATGTAGCACCCAGGCAGAAGTTCTGCTCATTGGGCAGATAGATCCACATGAATGCCAAATCTGACCCCAGTTTGGGCTGCCCGATTCTTGATTGTGTGTGTGTATGTATATTTTTTGCAGCATTTGAACTGGGCTGATGAAAAGAGGCCTCAGGTCCTATAGGTCTCAAGGAAGGCCACAACATTGGTCTGTAAGTCACCTCCCTCCCCAAGTGCACTGGCTTAAGAGAAGTCTTGACTTTCTTTAATACTGTACCAGAGGAACTTCCTTTGCTAGGCTTGGATGGTTTTCTTCTAAGAAGATAAAGTAGTTAATTCTTATTTTCTATTCTTTCATCATATTTAAATGGTGGAAATATATTCATGCATGTTTGTAGTGTATTGTTATAACCTATGGCAACACACACACAATTTTACTTGTAGTATATAATCTTTATGATTTCATAGGTGCAGAATAAAAGATGTGAAGCTATACTAAAACGTTTGTATTGTCAAGTTAACAAATTACAATCCAGCAAAAGACAGTGGTACTGGACCATTCAACAGAAGGAAGAAAAAGTGAAGGAACTAAGGAAGCTTGTTGGCATAACTGACTGATATATTGTATTCTTATTTTAAGATATTGCCTACCTTTTCTGTGCAAAAATTGCCAAGTGAGTCTTAATGTTTAGTATTTTTATTATTATTAATGAAACATTTCTACATCCTGTTCTGTATTTTATTCTAGATTGCTGCTGTTCATTTCAGTTGTAATTACCTATTAAAGAATGTGTTTATTTACTTACATAGGGATTGCTGTATGATGCATAAAAGTAAAACATGGAACAGTTACATTAAATGCTTAAAAGGGGAATGAATCTGAAGTGTACGTAGTTGCCTGGCTCATTACCTGATTGGCTGTCCAAATTGATTTCTGGCCTTACATTTTTAAAATTCTGGCCTTACAACTGTAGTTTCTGAAGCCAGAAATTAAAGCTGATTCTGAAAAGTTATATCTACTTTGCATGTGTAAAATCATGAAGTTAAATATTTCATTTCTTCAGTTAGAAATCTCAAGCTCATAGTTTTGCTATGGTGAAGAATGAATTAGAGAGTCAAATATCATTTTAGCTTTAAGACTAAAATTGTAGTCTAAACCTTGAATTGATTTTCAGCCAAATCACTGGAACTGAGATTTGAACCAGTATGGTCAGAGCTCCTCCAGTAACCAGTGTTCTGTGGCACACTGGTGTGCCACAGATAGTTCTTAGGTGTGCCATGGGAATTTGAGGATTGACATTCATTAATAGGAAAATTGGGGGATTTGAAAAGTCTGGTGTGCCTTGTCAATGGTAAAAACAACTGAAAAGGATTGAAAATCACTGCTCTAAACCATCTGTTGCTTGTACACTAAATTCCTTTCTTGGCAGGCCTGATTTATACAGACACAATTCTGCGTACCCATTTCAGCAATGGGTGCACAGCGCAAGTCCCTTGTGCTGGCCCAGGATGTTGCAAATGTGCCTAAAAGCAAGGATTGGGGATGGCAGGAGGCATTTTGGGGTAGGAAAGGGCAGGTGGGTGAAATTGTGGATGGGTGACAGGATTGTGCTCTATGTTTTTAAAGTGAAGTTTTTTCTAATCTGTACCATTTTGACTATTGGAAAATTGCTCTTAGAAAGAGAGATAAGATTCTGTCTGCAAAGAAATTTTAATTCTGAATGAGTTCTGCCAAATATAATCGAGAAATTATTATGGTCATCTTTTTGTTTTTGCTGGAACAAGGTTAGTTTTTTTTGAATATTTAAAAAACAGGCTGCAATGCTAACCTACAATTAGGCCTGTGCAAGTCCTGTGCTGGCCTGGGGATGTTTGGGCCAGTCCTAACAGGAAGGGGGGATTTGGTGTTGGGACAGTGCACTGACATGCACTGGCCTTGCCACACCACCATCAGAATGGGAAGATGGGTGAGTTGTGCTGGCCTAAATTGGTTAGTATTGCAGACTCACTCTTTGTTGTCAAAAAAAGGATCGAGCATATCTTTAGTTTATTAATTGCTGACTTTACCAGATAACCCATCTGGGGGTTTGTCATTATTAGAGAAAATAACACCAAAAAAATCTTAGGGCACAATCCAGAGCAAGTTCAGCCTGCTCTGCCCTAACTGCTCTCTCCTAACTATTCTGTATCCAGAGCAGAAAGTTATGCTGCATCCAGAGGGTCAGGAAGTCTGGGCTGCCCTAACTGCTCCATAGCATGCTAAGTAGGAGGAGACACCCCTCAGATCACACTGAACAAGGAACAGCTGTGGTGCCTACAGTGGTGACACGACTCTGCGCATCACCTGGTGTGGAAGTCTGTGCGTCACCCCTGGGATGCGTGCACCCCCTACCCTCCTTTCGGCTTCAGAGGAGACTGTGCAGGCGTCAGAGTTGGTGCCTGTGCAGTACTCTTACTGAAGCCATTCGGCTGCCACTCCACCTCATGAGTGAGGCCAAATGGCCGTGCAGATGTGCGGACTTCCTCCACTCTAAAGAAGTCTCCTTTGAAGCTGCTCTGCATGCTCAGTACGTTTCTGCGCGGTGCACCTCAGCTGGCTGTTCGGGCCAGTTCCGAGGACAAGTGGCAGCTTCTAGCTGCTGCTTCGCCTTTGTGCAGGCCTGAATGGGCGCGCTGACGCCCAGGGCCTGCCAAAGGACAGTCAAACTCCTCCAGTGCATCACCCCATACGGAGTGCATCACCCAATGCAGCCAACACCAGCCGCACCAGTCTGGTGATGCCACTGGGTGCCTGCCTTATAAGGAGTCTCTGATGAGATGCCAGTATATTCTACAGTGAATACAAGGGGCTTCTTGGAGTGGCCTGCTGTATCCTAAGGTTTGTGGGCAGCCGTAGTTTGTTCCGGGTTGAGAGGCAGGGGTTGCAGATAGGCTGGCCTCAGATTTTTGAAGAACTCAGATTTTTGGTCAACACTGCCATTCTTACTCGGGCCTTATCATGGACCCCTATGGGTCTACTCATTACTATATCTGCTGCTGAGGTGGTATATCTCTGAGGAACTGGAAGAGGGCATTTCTGCCTTGGAAACAGGCTTTGGATACAGAGTAACTGCTCTGCCCTAGGCAATGCTAAACATGCCCTCAACTTGCCTCTCCTGAGCTGCCTAGGCTACCCCAGTTAGGGCAGAGCAGGTCCACCTCTCTTGGGGCACCCTATGTTGCCTTGCTCTGCCCTAAGCCTTTTCCAGAATAACTAGGGTGGAGCATCTTGCAGTTGCTCCACCCTAGTGATAGATAGGGCAACCCAAGGGCTCTTATGTGGACAGATTAGTTGCTCTGGATTGTGCTGTTAGTCTGACAATGTTTCGCAGTGCTAGTTCAGTTTCCTTTTCTTCCCCCGTTAGATTCATAGTTAAATATGATTAAACTCAATTTCTTACAAGAGGATAACTACAGCATCTTTGCTCAATCATATTTAGAGCATAACTAGAAACAATTAGAAACAATAGATGATCCTAAGTTAAAATATGACATTAAGCAAATTGGTGGATTAAGAGTGCAATTCTAAAGAGCCCTTGAGCCTGCACAGGTCCCTTGTGCTGGCCCAGGAGTGTAGCAAAAGTGCTGTAAGGAACTCCTTGCCTCTCTCCCGCAGATAGGCAGCCTCTTACCCAAAGAGGTAAGGATGAGACATTTGAGGTGTGGGGAAGAGCAAGCCTGCCCCTTCCAGTGCAAGTTGCACTAATTTACAGCATGTTACAATTTCCAAAGGTATTTTTTTAATCTTCTATTCCTTCATAATCTGTGTCCCCACAACAGTGTGATCATGGGGATCATGTCACTGTTGCAGCCCCTCTCTCCAAATACTCACTTAGGGAGTAAATCTTCCTAAAAATTTGAGAACTATTGGTCTAGGGAGGTTAGTATGTGTAAAGTTGACTAGATCAAACCAATTAAATTTAAAAATTAATCACAATAACTATCATTGCTTATAATAATTTGAAATAGTTAAATAATTTAAAAGCTATAACACAAGTTCACAGTAGGCAGCACTGTGGGCGACTTGGTATCTTAGCAGGAAACCACAATGCAATGGAAAACAGCAGATAGGCATTTTGGTTCCCACTCTGGATCGATTAATATGTAATGTCTTTAGGATTGTAGCCATGATCACATTGTTAATCCACTCCCAAATTAAATTTCCTCATAAGAGGTAGCATAGCCTTTCAGGATAACAAACTGACAGTGTAACACGATAACACAACTTTGTATTCATGTATGTATGAATGTCAAAATGATACTTATCAAATCATTCTGAATTTCAATTCTGAATATTTGCAAGCTCACGCAGAAGGCAAACACAGATAAAATTTGATACTGTTAACATGTTTAAATTATGCATATAATACAAAGCATTTCCACTGGTGTCAACTAGGATATTGCAAATGTAACACGCAAAGGCAATATGAATTATCTCTGGGTGGTAACGGATTTTAGAAGTGTTAATTAAAAAAAATACCAAATGCCAAAACCAATAAATGGCCCCAGACAGCAGTCAGTCTCATGTGATTAGTCTAGAACAGCTGGGTGCATGATGTCGACTAGAACACACTGACAGAAACCCTATGGTGACCAATAACATACCATAAAGATTACAAAAGGAAAAGAGCAAAAAGGGCCAGGAGCTCAAATACTTTATAATTTTTTCCCTTTAATATTTCCAGACTATTGTGTTACACCACTGAAGCAAAAAACAACAAAGAACCATCTGACACCTGAAAGATCAGCTAATGCTAAAAGGAACCTGTCTTTTTTATCATTTACTCATTTTGCTTTCATTTACTTTATATTTTTTCTGTTATTAACCCTTCGATTCCCAGGCGTGTCATTTCAACCTGCATTTTTAGTCTATGCAAATTAGGCTATTTTTAGATGGGAATCTACATCTTTCAGGTGTTAACTGAAAGGCTAAGACGTTCTTAGAATTTTTCACAACTATAGTATTGTCTCATGGTTCCCTCCAGTGGTAATATAGTATATTGCCTTTGTGTGTACTCATGTTGCAGAAAGCTTTAGCAGATCTTCCCATTCACTCTCTGTTTTTATAATGTCTTTCAATTGTATGTCAAGAAAAATGAAGGGGAGGGTTTATTCCTACTCCCCAAAGGCAGGACTATCAATTAACCAATCTCTGGAGAAATTAACTTTTGCCATTCATGCCATAGTATGCCAAAAAGCAGAGAGAATATACACTGCAAAAAGTGCTTTGTAGCACAATAATTTGAATTACAGAGCAATTAAATGCTTATCTACAGATGTATGCCCCACTGAATTTAATGGAACTTACTTTCCTGAGAGTATAGGATTGCTGGCTTAGACAGTGTATAGCAGGAGTGCTCATATTGTGGTCCAAAGGCCATATGATGAGCCTCAATGTGGCCCACAGTAAGCCCCCTCCAACTGCCCACAACAAGGTGACCAGATGACTGAAAATTTTTCAGTGATGTCCTCTTTTTTTAGCCTCCTGTCTGGGTGTCCTCCAAAAGGGCTTCTTTGTCCTCCATTTTTGCTCCATTTTAGAACTTTGTGATGGTGCACAGTACCCCATCATGTCATATGTTCATTGTACTAGTATTGAAGGACAGAATCCAATGCAGTGATATATCTCCTTCCTATCAAAAGTTATGGCCAAAAAACTAAAATCAAAAATATGCATTGAGCTCTATGGAAAAGCGAAAATGCCCCATATCACGGCTTTGCTAATGAGTAGGCAAACATGCGATAGTCTGCCAGAAAGTCCAAGCTGAGAGGAATCCAAGGACTCCATAATGGTCTTGATCCAATGAACACAGCCTCCAAAAGGAAGCCCTTGATAATTGCACTGATGTCTCTGGGAACTGAAAGAGCCATATTGTGCCTTTATTCATGAGTAGGTGAACTTCCCTTAGATATTTGGAAAGGGCAGGCTGAGAGGAATCTGGTCCTGATCCAATGAATCCAGTCCTGATCCCTTACCAGGCACCCCACAAGGAAATCCTTCCTTCAAGGTCCACTGCATTAAACCGTTTTGAAAGTGAGACTGCATAGCCACTCTTACTCTTGAGTAAACAAGCATGCCTTGGCTGGTGTGGAAGGACATTCCAGGGAGTGCAAGGCTTCCAGAATGGTCCTGATCCTGTGCACCTGGCTCTCAGCAAATGCTCCTCAAGGCAGCATTTGAGTGTTTTCAGCTTTATTTTGTCATGTCTTACATTTTGCTTGGATCTTCTACATTTTGTTCTACACGTTCCTCTTTTTTTGGTTGTGGCATAAGGTCACCCTGGGTTTTGGATCACTTAAATATGTGCATTTTTGGTTCTGGAATCAGGTCTTGCAAAAGAGATGCTGGTATGAGAAATGTTGGCTGCTTTGGTTTTGCATGTGCCTTTTTGGTTTTACAATTTAACAATAAGTAATATAGTGTTGAAATTAAGTACAGGAAAGCAATAGAAGTGGTTTTAGCTTTTATTTTAACATGTCCTACATTTGTCCTACATTTTTTGAGTTGTCCTACATTTTTTGAGATGTCCTACATTTAAAAAAAAACATGTCAGGAATTTTGGGGACCTTGTTCTCTTTTTGGGGTTCAGGCATCTGGTCACCCTGGTCCACAAACAAGCTCTGTAATCCTAAGAGGTAAGGGAAGTTCTGCTCTCTGTGTCTGTTCGAAAGTGCTTATGAACTAATGTAATTTCATTCATTCAGAAGTTCCATTTCTAATATATTCATTTATATTATTGTTGTTGTTTTGTCATTAAGTCGTGTCCAACTCTTCATGACCTGTGGACTGTAGCATGCCAGGCTACCCCTATCTTCTTGGATAAACTTCAGAAGTTTATCCAAAGTCATGTTCATTGCCTTCGTTATGCTATCTAACCATGTCTATCTTGGTGACACTATCTAACCACCACTGTTTTGGTGATGCTGACATCCTTTTCTGTCCCTTTCTCATTTTGCTTGTGATGCAGTTTTTTCCCCTGCTTCAAGGATTTTTCTACAGAGTCCTCCCTTATCATGATCTTTCCAAAGTATTTGAGCTTCACATTTAGTATTTGTCCTTCCAATGAACAGTCAGGGTTGAGTTCCTGGTGGATTGACTCACTTGTTCTCCTTGCAGTCCAAGGGACTAAACAGCACCATGATTCAAAGGCATCTGTTCTTTAGCAGTCAGCCTTCCTTATGGTCCATCTGTCACAGCCATACGTTACTACAGGAAAAACCATAGCTTTAACTAAACAAATCTTTGTCAGTAAGGTGATATCTCAACTTTTAGAGCACAAGCCTAACCATATCTACTCAAAAGTATGCCCCATTGTGTTCAATGGGGTCTTACTCCCAGGAAAGTGTCTTTAGGATTGCAGCCTCAATTAAGTTGTCTAGACCTGCCATATTTTTCCTTCCCAGAAGCCAGCATCTTTTAATTTCATGGCTGCAGTCGCCTTCTGCAGTGATCTTAGAATTTAAAAAAAAAACACCATTATGACTTTCTTCCCCTCTAATTCATTTACATATACATTTTTGTACTTTTATGCAAATTTGAAATGTGCATAAATTCTTTTTTTCAGTCTCTGACAGAGATGATTTGGCCCTCATGCCAAAAAGTATGGACAACCTCAGACAATGAGTCAAACCATTTAATGAAAGGGCAGAGCAGCCTGCCCACTACAGAGATTCAAATAAATAAAACTTGAAAAATAAACTAGTAAAAAAACCTCCTTCCTCAAGCCATTTAATGAAAGGGCAGGGCAACCTGCCCACTATAAGTTTTTCACCAAATAAATCTTGAAGAGTAAACTAGTAAAAAGCCTCCTTTCCATCCCCTGATAAGGCAGTCAGAAAATAAGCAAAATTATTCTCCCCAAGTAAATTACAACACAATCCTTTGCATGTCTGTTGGAAATAAGTGAAGTATGCATAGGATTGCAGCTTTGGCTGAAGCCCCACCCCATCTTCTTAACCTTCATGGTGCCTGCTGAAGCATCCAAATGGAAAAATTTTGTTCAATATTTCTTCACAGATGTCCAATATAGCTCAGGGTCTGTGTGTCTTGCTTTTGTTTTTAATTCCTGTAACAACCCAAGAGCCCAATCCTATCCACACTTTCCTGAGAATAGCAGGCCTCCGTCAGTCTTGAAAGACTATGGTATCGTGCTTGGCGCTGCATACGCTGCATGTGAAGCAGGAAAGCCTGGGTTAGATTGTTATGGAGGATAGGCTATAAGCCTCATTACAATAGATTTCTTCTGAGTAGGCATGCAAAGGTTTGGGCTGCAAATCTTTTACGATTCCTTTGCACTCCAGGTTACCCCATAATGGTAATTTGTAAATGGATCAAAATTATATTTATAATCAAGATTACCCATAATGTTAATTTGTAAATGGATCAATATTATATTTATAATCAGTGGTGGGCCTAGCCTGGCCCAACAACCAGATTGCCGGAAGTGGGTCAGGGGGTGTGGTCAGAGGATTGGGAGGGTCATGAGCTGCAGGTGGGTGGGACGAGGGGCGGACCCAAACTCTGGTGCACTGTGCGTGCACCAAGCTTGGTGCACATGCAGTGCGTCTCCTGAAGCGTCTCCTGAAGTCTCCTGAAGCTAAGCTTGACACACGTGCAGTATAAGGCTTCCCCTACACTTCCGGTTTTGTGCCTCCCCCGTAGCTACCGGATCGGTAGCGGGGGGGGGGGGGGGGACAAACAACAACCAGTTCGCGCGATCCGGCCCGAACTGGCTTTGGCCCACCACTGTTTAGAATCTATATTTCTTTGATGATGTGGTCCACAAATATCTGCCTGTAGTAATAATACATGAATATTGATTATTTTAACAAATTTGGACCCCAATATCATTCACTTAGTAAGAGGAGTTACAAAAAGATTCCAAAAGGGCTTCAGATTTCTTTTTAACAGTGAGATAGAATCCCAGTAATTGCCAGAAGTTAAAAGATAAGTTTGGTGATATAACAGCTGCAAGCCTAAAGACACTTTCCTGGGAGTAAAACCAATTGAACAGAATCAGGCTTACCTCTGAGTAGACATGGTTAGAATTGTGCTCAACGTCGGGAAATCAACTTCTTTTTCGTTAAAAGAGCACTGCATCTATCATTCTAAACCCTAAATATTTTGTTAGTCATAAAATCTAAGGATTCTATTCAATCTTGCTGAAACATAGGACTGGGTAACTAGGGCTTAAATCCTAACCTCCAGTTAGGCAGGCCTGAGACCTGGCATAAGTTCTGTGATGACCTGGTAATGTCACTTCTTCCCCACTCCTAGGGGGAGGGTTTGTTAAGCCAGTGTACAGGCATACAGTGACCTCCCTACACCACCACAGAAAGATGTAAGGTGAGTTAGGCCAGCCTAAAATTTCTAGGATTGCAATGTAGGTGATGAGCTGTATCAGCCTTCCAAATCTTTGCAGATCAAGCATGATCAAACATGAAACTGCAGCAGTGAGTGTCTCAAAGCCCCTAACCATGGTACTAGGCAATTCTGCATATTTGCACTATTTGTAATACATCGGGTGATCAGATACAAATGGGAACAGAATAAGTATACTTTCAACTAGTGTATACAAAGAAGGAATTTTGTATGGTACTTTAGACTGCTGTGCACAGAAAGAAATTTGGTGCTGGAATATCTAATTCCCATAAACATCCTTTTTATGGCATTACTCCTCTTCTACCAAGTATAAATGCCTACATTCAGCTTTTCAAGAAAGCCTGCAGAACAATGCCCAGATGGAGCAGATAAGCAATTAACATTTATAAGTCTACAACACCCACCTCACAAGTCAAAGTAAAGGAAAAAAGGATCAATGGGAGAAATCAAAGCTAGTTCATTACACCACACTAATGAAACGCATGTTCTTGTGTTAGTGACTGTAATTTCTCAGTTGTGTTTGACTTTTTGACTGTTATGACCAACATTTCAAGAGCCTTATTGAACAGCTGTGCTTCCTCTTTAAAGTGTTTAAAGGAGATACTGTGCCATTGCATTTCTTGAATTTTCTACAAGTCATCAACTGAACCTGCCTACAACTGAACCTGCCTACAACTGAACCTGGCTACTACTTAGTGGTTTGCATAGGTAAGTTCAGGATCACAATTAAGATGAGTCTTCCATTCTATATAGAAACGCAACACTACTCCTGTCCTTGAGATGTGGAAGGTGAGTGCACATGTGTATGTGGAAAGCTTGACATGTTCTCATGTTAACTATGATTATCATCCCATTCCTTCCAACAGTCTGGTTGGACAGAGGGTCTTCTATGTTCTTCCACTGTTTCTAAGAAAAGTCATTTACTAATAGCAGGCCTCCGTCAGTCTTGGAAGACTATGGTATCGTGCTCGGCGCTGCATACGCTGCATGCGAAGCACGAAAGCCTGGGTTTGATTGTTATGGAGGATATGCTGTTACCCAAGCAGCAAATCCCCCCTCTCCATGCCACTGAATTAGTCCAATGGAAAGGCAGAGCCAATACAATTGGATCCAGCTGGCGTCACAGAGCTGGGCTAAGGACAGGAGCTCACCCTGTCTTGTGGGGCCAAACCTATGCCACCAACAATAGACTCTTGCATTTTGCCAGTGCAAAGTAGAACATCTGGAAGTCATATTGGTATTGTGTGTCATAGGGGCAGTCTTTGCAGCCTTTGACTCTGCTGTTCTTGATGATGTAGGATCCAATCCAGCAATTGCACAATCTCCTATCAATGAGGCAGTTTGAAATAAATGAGAGTACTGCAATATATATTAAACACAGGCAATCATTTAGGCATCCTTAAGCCCTTCAAAAAGCACAAAGCAGCTTGCTATAAGACCTCCCAATCATGCTGTATTGGTTCATTGTGGGCATAAGAGGCATGTCTACTCAAAAGAAAGCCCCATTGTGTAAAATGTATCCCAGGAAAGTGTCTTTAGGATCGCAGCCATCTTCAGTCTCGAAGTTATGTGCTTGCTCTGGGGCTTCTAATAGTGCTTTCCTAACCTAGGCTGGCACAACTCACTGGCCTTCCCATTCCAGTGGTGATGTAGGGAGGCAAATGGATGTCTGTGAACCTAACCCTCCCCCAAGAGTGGTGCAGGAGTGCATTACAGCATTTTTGTTGATACCCTGAAGCAGTGGTTCTCAATCTTTCTAACACCGTGACCCCTTTATAAGTTCCTTATGTTGTGGGGACCCCCAACCATAAAATTATTTTCGTTGCTCCTTTATAACTGTAATTTTGCTATTTTTATGAATTGTAATGTAAATATCCGGTATGTAGGATTATTTTCATTGTTACAAATGAAATGTGTGTTCTATGCACACATTGAATACAATGGGATTTATTTCAGAGTAGGCATGCATAGGATTGGGCCCTGAGGCTGCAATCCTATCCACATTTACATGGGAGTAAAGGCCCCCTGACTATAATGGGATTTTTTTTCAGAATAGGCATGCATAAGATTGGGCCCTGAGGCTGTCAGTCAGTCCCAGTGCGCATACAGCTACAGCCGGAGGTCTGGCAAGCCTGACCTGGCCCCCTGCACTAGGGGTCTTTCGGCAACCCTCAGGAAAGCTCTAGGCGACCCCCAAAGGGGTCCCAACCCCCACGTTGAGAAATACTGCCCTGAAGGGAGCATGGGACTTGTGCAGGGGCTTATGCTCACCTAAGTGGAGGTTAGGATTGCAGCCTTAAACAGCAACAAGAAAGGCAAGAGAGGGTGATGTCTAAACTCCTGAGGGTTGAAGGGTGGTATAGTCAGGGACCATATAGTCCAATATCCTGGTCAATGCTTGACAAAGGGAAGGTGTTCATCTTGTGTTGACCTATAGAGCTCTAAAACGTATTGTAACATTCTTGTGGAATTTTATCCAATTTCAAATGCAAATTGTAAACCACAAGTGGGACAATAGTTCATTCTGTAACACATGTCTTTATCAGGAGGTTGAACATAGAGTGCAGGTTTGTTTCAAGAGTACGCACCATTTCAGTGGATTTGAGTTTTGATTTCCACTAATCCTGAACTCTGCAAGACACATTGACTTATTTGAAATCTTAAATCTAATTGACAGCTTCCAAGTCAAGCTATTTTTAAATTTTTCCTTTATCCTGCTTTCCTTTATCCTGCTAGAAAAGCTGAACACAGAAAAAAATCTAGCCTACAAGCTCAGCAATACAAAGTTGTAAATTAGGAATGGAGATACTTTCTCCAATATGGTCTTGATTCCCACTTTTGATATACTTGAAGTCATTCTGGCACTGCATTGCATAAAATGAGATCAAATCATCATTTAAAGGAATTCAGGAAGACAAATGGAGGGAAGGACACTCTACATGTCATTGAGTCTGGATAAACTAGAATACTGGGCTATAATAGAATGAATTTCAACAGGGAGAAGTGCAAGGTTCTGCACTTAAGAAATAAAAACCAAAAATACAGGTATAAAATGGGGGACACTTGACTTGGCAGCACAACATGTGAGCGAGATCTTGGAGTCGCCGTGGATCACAAGCTGAACATGAGTCAGCAGTGTGATGTGTCTGCAAAGAAAGCAAATGCCATTTTAGGCTGCATTAAGAAGACTGTAGCTTCCAAGTCACGAGAAGTTCTAGTTCCTCTTTATTCTGCATTGGTGAGACCTCACCTTGAGTACTGTGTTCAGTTCTGGGCACCTCACTTTAAGAAAGATGCAGCCAAGCTGGAGCAAGTCCAGAGGAGAGCGACAAGAATGATCAGTGGGATGGAAGGGAAGCCCTACGAGGAAAGGTTGGGGGAACTTGGGATGTTCAGCCTGGAGAAGAGGAGGCTGAGAGGAGACATGATTGCCCTCTTCAGATACCTGAAGGGCTATCAAAGGAAGGAGCTCATTTGTTCATAGCTACTTCTGAAAGCAGAACTAGAACCAATGGGTCCAAACTGCAAGAGAGGAGATTCCAGTTGGATATCCGGAAAAAATTCCTGATGGTGAGGGCGGTTCGGCAGTGGAACAGATTGCCAAGGGAGGTGGTGGACTCTCCCTCACTGGTGATCTTCAAGCAGAGGCTCTATGAGCACCTGTCGGGGATGCTCTAGGGGGATTTCCTGCTGCAGGCAGGGGGTTGGACTAGATGACCTACTAGGTCCCTTCCAACTCTATGATTCTATGATTCTAATTTTGTTCTCTGTTATGACATTAAAAGTTACTTTAAAAAATATTCTACGAATACTTCTCTACTAATAGAAGATAGCGGTATGTTAGTAATGTTAAAACACTATATTGGCACAATCCTAACCATGTCTTCTCAAAAGTAAGTCCATTGTGTTCAATTGGTCTTACTCCCAGAATTGCACTCTAACAAAAAACTAAAAAGCAAAATGCAATTTTTTCTAAGGACAGGTATCTGAAAATAAGAGTTCAGCCCTAACAAATAATGTGCATTTGATTTTATCTAGTTTTTACCTGGACTCTGAATGTTGCATAGATGCCAGAACTCTTAAAATTATGTTTATATACAAGTATAGTACAACTCTAAAATAAGCTCGAGGAGATTTTGAAATGAAGTAATAACCAGCAGAGGGCAGCATTTATTATCTTATTTAAAGGTAATTTCCTTTTCTTGAACCTGCATCTGAAGTTTATTTTGAATTATTTTGCAGCACCATTGTGATGTATTTGATGGCTATGCTTAAAATGTGAAGAGTAAATCAAATAGTAATGAAACCAAAGATCAATATGTCAGAGTAACCAATATGACCATCAGTGGAATCCTAAGCATGTCTACAAAGAAGTAAGTCCTGTTGTATTCAATGAGGCCTACTCCCAGAAAAGTTATTTAGGATGGCACCCCATATGTCATACTGCAAAATAGCCCCCCAAAATATAGGACACTCAAGAAAAATGTAGAACATAAAATAAAGGCTAAGAACACTCATATATATTGTTCACGTGGTTAGCTTACAGTGCAATTCTAAGCATGCCTACTCAGAAGTAAGTCATTGCATTCAATAGTACTTACTCCCAGGTGTGTGTTCAATGGATTTTACTCCCAGGAAGGTGTCTTTAGGATTGCAGCCTTATTAAATTTAAAAGTATTACATATGATTTATTACACATAATTTATGAATTACAAGAAGGCTACATGCTTTATGAATTACAAGAAGGCTACGTGCTCATGAATAATTGAAGGACAATGAAGATTTTAATTCAGGACTCAAGACTTAAATTTTTTTTAAGTCCTGGAAAAAGAGGACATATGGTCACCCTAAATGTGGCAGCATTCTCAGGAAACACCTGGGAGTGGGAGGGGTAGAAATAAAGTTTTGCTTGTTAGGATCTTCTCAGCATAATTGCTCGTCATGTTTAGTTAACAGTACAGTATACAGATAACTGCAGTGGCCTGCAGTGGCTCAGTATTTAAGATGCTGTGCTGGTTGACCAGAAGGGTGGCAGGTCAGTGGTGTCAGACCAGAGTCTGCAAGACAGTGAGATGTTAATTGCCAAGCTTCCGCCAACTTAGCACTTCGAAACACTATTAATACAAGTAGAGAAAGATCTCTTTGGCATTTAGTCATGCTGGCCACATGACCACCAAGTTGTTTTCAGACAACAACAGCACTTTGGCCTTGTAACGGGAAAGCATAATAGAGCAAATTTTAGCACCTTTTCAAAGTTTTTCACAAAATGAACAAAAGTTTGAAATTGCTGCCCAACTCTTCAACCATATTCCATGCATAGTAGAAAAGGCTCCAGGTACTTAGAGAAAACAAGGGGAAGGAAAAGCCAAACAAAGCAACCCATTCCAGAATGTGATTCTTTCTGAATCCAGTTCACACCCCTAGAAATAAATGTTGGGTAGAAAACAAAAAGTAAATACTGGCTTGTAGCTGTTTGCATGCTGTGCTGGTTCACTAAGCTGTCAGCTGTAATTCAGTTTGATTCATTCCCAATTTTTGCTGCTGCTTTTTCTATGGAGTTGTTTTGATGTTAGTTTTTGTGGCAGAGATACTTTGGATTATTTCCAGAGAGATATTTCTTTGCAGTGTTTCTGCAGCATATTATGGTGTTCACAGGACAAACCTTTTGCCTGCAAGGTGGTTTTTTGCATGGCTGCCTGATCAACTTCTGTAGACTGTTCACAGGTTCATCCTGCATATATCATGATGATTATGGTGCCATCAGACTACTTGAAGTTTTACTCTGTGACGTAAAAGAAAAGAGGCTCCACTCATGCAGTTGATATCTTACTAATGGGAGAGAGCAAAAATGGAGATGGAGGAAAGGCAGAGGAGGCAAATATGCATAAACAAATACTTGGGCACTTTGCATTTATTTAGGCAGTAGTCCTAAATGTACTTCAGAATACAGTTCTGTATACATAATATAAGTTCTGAATACAGAACTTAGTTCTGGTGAATAGACTTAGCATTGTACTATCATTTTCTGTTTGGGGTGGCAAATTCGGAGTTATACCAGAGAGATTATATATCGAAACATGTATATAATTCCTAGAAGTATTTTCAAGTGGATTTATTTTTCCTCTTATTATTCATCTTAACTATACTGTGTTTGCAGATGCAGGGCTATGATATCTGAAGATACATTCAGATTCAAAGGCAGCAGCAGGCATCCGTCAGTCTTGAAAGACTGTGGTATTGTGCTCGGTGCTGCATACGAAGCACGAAGGCCTGGGTTAGATTGATATGGAGGATAGGCTGTTACCCAAGCAGCAAATCCCCCCTCTCCACGCCACTGAAATAGTCCAATGGAAAGGCAGAGCCAATACGATTGGTTCCAGCTGCGTGGCAGAGCTGGGCTAAGGACAGGAGCTCACCCTGTCTTATGGAGATCAACCTGGGTCTCGAACCCTGGCCTGCTTGTTAACAGGCGGGCAGCCCAATCCATAGCAACTAATCCGTCAGCGCAAGGGCTCTTGCGCCGACAGAACGGCGTTTCCGTCAACGGAAACGCCGATAGCGTTGGCGCAATTACGCCGGCGCATCTCTCCGGCGACGCAACGACATTTGCGTTGGCGCAATTACTTCAACGTTGGCGGAGCAACGAAAACCCTCTGTCGACGTAACTCCGTCGACGGAGGGTTTTTTTTTCCAGGGGGCGTTTCGGGGGTGTGTTGGGGGCGTGTCTTAGGTTCCTCCCCCTTCCACATAACTATGTTGTATCCTGAACATTTTCAGAGGCTTATGGGCACACGTAAATGCCTCCTGAGTTATACTACCTCAAGAGGTAGTTTAATAACGAGGAGACCCATAGGTCTCCATGTTAAGGAGAAGTAGGGGCTGGGGAAAGTGGGGACTTTGAAAAATTTTTGCACCAAACCTTACCGGCAGTACTTTCCTACTTGAGGATATGGAGTACCTGGGTCACCCCAGTGGCCGACCAATCCCCTCACAGCTACCCTCCCATAAAAAGGCCCACCCCTGGACCCACAATTCCCTTTCAGAGAAGCAGAGTGCTTGGCCACGGACCATGTCACTCTGCTCTCTCTCAATGGGCACTTTGCTCTTGGGGAGCATTCTCCCCACAAACACATGAACACATAAGGTCCATATATGATGAGATATTGATATGATATAGATGTGATATGAAACAATATGATATCTGTGATATATGATTAGAGTGTAGACTTTGCAATTTTTTTGTACGTTTGTTGCTCTCTCTTTCTCCCTCTCCACAGGTACCCCAATCAGATAAGTGGGGGTGTTGAGCAAAGTTTGCATTCAAAAACTCAAAAACACCTATGCAGGCAATCTTGCAATGATGATTACCAATACCATATTTATGTCTCTGCAAGTTGTTGTTTCTCTCTTCCCCAGAGTTACTCCAACCAGGTAAGGAGGGCTGCATAGGGGGTGTTGGAAGCACCTCTTTTGTTTAAATTTCCTTCCTCTTCCTCCAGTCTTGCATGTCTACTCTAAAGTAAGCCCCAGTATACTCAGTGGGACTTACACCTGTGAAAGGGGGGGCTTGCTTCACCAGGAAATGGGCTTGCCCACTTGTTGGGAAATGCTGTGAGGTCCTCTGTAGGTTTGCCTTCCAATCCAACTGGTCCCCCAAGGTAAGGGGGGGCTGTAGAGTGAAAGGGGGAAGGGGTGCACACACAGACCCACCAGGAAACAAGGGCACTCACCCCTCAAAAGTGTGTGTGGTCTCTGTCCTTGCAGCCCCTCTGGCTGACTGCTAGATCACACAACCAGCAGGTGCTGATTCCACTCATCTTTGCCGGCAAGCCAAGGGGCACAGTTTGGCAGCTGATCTGATTCCATGCTCAGCCAATACCAATGAAAGCTTTGCCTGTGGTGCTTCTGTCTTTGCAGGATGGTGTCTCACCAGCAAGGAGGCTAGCAGGCAGCAGGCTGCCATTCCACTGGGAAGGAGACACAGTGCAATCCTAAATATGCCTACTCAGATGTAAGCCCCATTGTGTTCAATGGGGCTTACTCCCAGGAAAGTGTATTCAGGAGTGCAAGCCACTGGATCCCTGCAAGGAGCCCTAGGGAGAATCTCCCTTCAGACATGTTTGCACAAGCACTTACCTAGAACACAAACCCCACTGTCCCAATCACATGAGTTAAACAAGCACCATCCATACCTAATAAAGTTTGAGCCACAGAATCACTTCCCCCCTCCACAGCTGATGTTATTAATGATGATGAATTAACAACTACATAGTCGATGGTATGATACATCACAGGTGAAGTCCTTGACTGCGGATGAATTTACAGTTCAATGTGTCAATGTTGCTGACAAATTTACAGTTCAATTTGTCAACGTTGCTGTCGTCAGATACGTTAACATTAATGATGTGAACATGTGTAGTAGTAGTTATTTTAAGGACTTCACAATGAACACATGCGTATGATTGCTGTCATCAGTGGCTGGCTAGTTAGAGCTCCAGGGATGACCTGAGGATGCGTGAGTGGGGCAGTGCCTACCTAGTTGGGGGGGGGGAGACAGGGGTGCCCATCCTCAGTGTAGACCCCCAATGGCATCCAGACCTGGTCCTCTGTTTCTGGAGAGGGGGCTGCCTGTAGCTTCCTTAGCATTGGATAGTCCACAACAAGAGGCCACATGGAAGTAGTGAGACCACCTGTGAGCATTGCAGAGATGAGGGAAGTCAGGCAGGTGCCAGTGCTGTGTTCAAACTGCCTACAGTCTGAAGATACTGAAAGGTCCAGGCACTGTTTAAAGGTGCAGGCACTGTGTCATCCCTTCCATGCGCTCAATCTGAATGTGGTTGATTCTGGGGTCCCACTGCATCCTCACTGGAGACTGTTCTGTATCTGGAAGCCCCCCTACCCTGTGACCCTCTGAATGAGCAGAGCAACTCCAAACATATGAACAAGTACACATGTGAACTGACCCCCTTTTGTGTCTGTAAAAGGCCATCTGGGAGTCACTAGGGTGGGCTGAGAGAGGGTTCCTGGGGCCTGATGTCACCCCTTAGGCTTGTGAAGTGAGAGGTTTTGGGTGGGCAGTGGCCCCACAAGTGATCAGACACCCTTGCCCTGTTGTGGGAGCCCCAGGTCCCCTGTGCCCCAGGATGTGCTTTTGCTCCCTGGCAGACCCAGGTGGGCTCCTGTCCCCTCTTCCAGGATTCCCTCCCCCCAGATGCCCCTGGCAGCCCCCTTGCCTCCCCTTGCCCCCTGCTCTGCCAGCTGCTTGGGGGACCCTTGCCCCTCCCCTGCCTGAGCCAGCGAGGGGGTCTGTTTCCTGGGCCTTCTGCCTTCTGGATGGGGTCTTCCCTCTCCTCCCAGCCCACCTGAGTGTGGACCCTGCATCTGGCATGCTGTACCTTTAATGCTGATGTTTCTTCCGGACTGTTGCCAAAGACCACAGGACACTCATGTTTATCTGTTGATGTTGTTTTTATTGACAATACACACACACATGTATCCCTCTGTGCATCTTGCCCCTGCTGATGCCTGGGCTTTTCCTGGGGCACCTTGCCTGTTTGGGGGTGCAGGGGGGCAGCTTGTTTCCCATTTCTACCCCTGACAGCCCTGTCCTGTCCACCATGCTGGGGAGGCACTCTGACAGCTTGACAGCTACTCCCCCCACCCCATCTTGTCAGCTGGTTCCCCATGTGATCAGGAGAGCAGCAGTTTGGACAGCTGCTAGTGATTCTGAGTGATGTGGAAGCAGGTCAACTCGTGTGTAACTGCAGGCCATGTAGCACTTACAGGCTGTCTTCTGAGCATGCCCAATGGAGTAACTTATGTGGATCACTGCACTGGAGCAATTACAGGCAGACCTAAGTTATGGGCACTCCTAAGTTCTCTGCCTCACACATAACTTTGTGTTTAGGATATAACATAGTTAGGGCAGCATAGTTAGGTCAGAGCAAGGAGAAGTTGCTCTGGATTGCGCTCATAGTGTCTTAACCACTTGCACCACCCACAGCCCTCATTCAAAGGCAGGCTGCCTCTCAATATCAGTTGCTTGAGGGCAAACAGTAGAACTATAAATTCAGTGTCCTATTTGGGGTTGGCCAGTGTGAGAAACAGGATACTAGATATCTAGCAGGGATCTTATTATTACACATGATTGTTATTCATGGGATTAGCCACTAATGAGTCACAGGTTCTGGAAGGAAAGTCAACAGAGGTAGCCATTACCTCCTTCAACTCCCCCACACTCACTTGACAATTGCAAAAGCCATGACCAAAATGTGTGTTTTGTCTTTTTTGTGTTGTGTAGGGTCATTGAGATCTTTCTCTCCAGTGCCACTGCTGCTGCCATCCTCTGCTCCTCTCCCACAACTGCATGATGCTACATTCATTACTCAAGTGAAAAGTATGATCAGACTTGGAAATTGCTTGTAGGTTTACAAGCAGGCAGAGGTAGGAAGCTCAGGCATGAAGGAGCTCAGTGCCTGGTTTGTGGAGACAACGGGCACTCACTGGCTCCATGAGTCATGCTACAGTGACTTAATGTAATGTCAAGGAGCTGTGCAGGGAGGGTGGATTGCCTTGTATGGTGGGGTTTCACTCCCCTCGACCCCACCAAACACTGACAATTCTCTGTGGATGGCAGTTGCAGAAATTCAGAGGAAGTAGGATGGGAGATTGCATGCAACCTTTAGACTAGAAGACCACTCTTAAGTGGGGGGGGGGGGAATTAATGTGAGCAGGAGCAGGTCTTCTGAGAAGAAAAAAGAATAGAAATATTGGAGTTAGGAGCACTTCATCCCCAGTGGGCTTAGAGAAGGCTGATTTTACCCCAGTGGATGGAAGTACTGGACCAGAGAAAAGATATACTTTCCTAATGCCCAATTGCCAGATAAAGCAAGATATAAATAAGTAAATAAATAACTACTGTATATAAGCAACACACTCAGATGAACAGAGTTGTTGGATGCACATTTCTTTATAAAACTTCAAAGACAGATGAGTGTCAAAATATTTGTAGTATACACAGGATATAAATAAATAAATAAATAAATAAATAAATAAATAAATAAATAAATAAATAAATAAATAAATAAATATTTTTGGTTAAAACACCAGCCTAGCAAAGAATGAATGCAAGGACGGAATGATCAACAGAGAGATTAATCTATTGCATGTTCAGATGGACTGACATACAAGGGAAATTCTAAACAGTAATAACTTACAATCTTAACAGCAGGTGTCCTCTCCTACTTCTCTGATTATTATCGAACTTCCTATGTTCCCTCCTGCACTGATTATTTTAAAAGCTCTGAAGTTTCCTGCGGTTTCATAACTATCTGTACATTCAGAAGAAAGGACATGGAATTCTTTTCATGACAAAATTTCAGTAGCTTCCCTGCTTGAAAAAAAACCTTGGACTAAAGTTACAAATTCAATTTATAAATATATAAACTGAATAATTAATTAATTAATAAAAGCCAAGTTTGAAGGTTTAGGACAGGAGTGTCCAAACATTTTGGCAAGAGGTCCACATGATCTCTCTGACACTATGTCGGGGTCCAGAAAAATGATTTACATTTCAAATTTGATTAAATCTACATAGAAACCTTGTCTGAGGGCCAGGTGAAAGGGTCTTGCCATGGGCTATATTGAGGCTTACTGCAATCTGCATCTGGCCTTTGGGTTGGGGTTTATGAATTGAAGATGTGAAATAATACCAGAAGACTCAACCTAGATTTGGGGAGAGCTCTAGGATCCTTTTCTGCAACATTTGAGTTTTTTTCCTGGTTGTATGCACCCCTCCCCCATGTGTACATGGGTGATAGAGAATAAAACCCCAAAATTTACATTCTGTTTTTTTTCTTTTGGATTATATCATCCATGTTTCCCTCAGCCCACTTTTCCCCAAAGTGTGAGGCTAGTTCAGTCAGCATCATGGCAGTCTATTCTTTTGTATTCATGGCACCCCTACTAACTGGGCAAGAGGCACTCTTTGAGTGGGTGTTCCTCCTTTATTTACGTAGCAGGGGGAGAGTAACTGGCTCTGCACACCCCAGTAATATCTGTTCAAGTGGCTTCTGCTGGTGTTCTTTTTGCATTTTAGATTGTGAGCCCTTTTGGGACAGGGACTCATTAGCTATTAATTAGCTATTATTTTTTTCATTTTCTTGTAAACCGCTTTGTGAACTTTAATTGAAAAGCAGTATATAAATACTGTAGATAGATGTTGCAACATTGTTTTAAATAATTATATACTGTGGCTCTTCTGATTAGCAAATATTGTCCAAGCCTTGTGCAGCTTATCCTCCCTAGCTTAGCACAGGAAAGCTTCCTTGTACCAACTCAGATCATGTAGCAGTCCATTTTGTTCAGTATTATCAACACTGATTTTCAGGAAGCTTTCCTGAATTATTAGAAGGTTCTCTTCTCTGTTCTGCCTAAAGATACTGGGGATTGAGCTTGACCTGGGACTTTCTGCATGGAAATGTGTGATATTACATGGTATGGTAAGTAGATGTAGATATGGTTGAGGTAGTAGTGCAGCAGTAGGAAAGTTGATGTATTTGTGCCTGGCCCTGTGGAAGAGGCATGATTTCAGAAAGGAGGATACAATGTGACATCCCAACATGGGAAAAGTCACCCCCTTCTGTTTCCTAGAAAGACCGTGTTTCTATTGACAACTCTTCCTTGTGTTTCTATTGCTGATGCAAGCACCATGTATCCAAGAATCACCTTTTCATATACAGCGGTACCTCGCTTAACAACTGCCTCGCTTAACAAGCATTTCACATAACAAGCAAAAATTTCCGAGAAATCTTCCTTCACATAACAAGTTCCACTTCACTTAACAAGCAAGCACGCCATGGGCACGCGTGCTATGCAGCACTGATGTTCCACATGGAGGCTCTTTAAAAGGGCTGCCAACCGGTGCTGCTGCCTCTAACTGCCCCCAACTTGGGGGCAGTTGCCTGAGGGTGCCAGAGGCACTGACCACTTTGAACCTCCAGCAGTAGGTAAGCCTCCCAGAAAAGTGTCTTTGATTGCAGCCTCTTAACCACGTCTACCCAGAAGTAAGCCCCATTGTGTTAAATGGGGCTTACTCCCAGGAAAGCGTCTTTAGGATTGCAGCCTAAGTAGACTTCATAGGATCATGCACATTGAATGCATGTTTTGAATTAAATTCCAGTGTTTTGTCATCATGTTTTCATCCAGTTAATGTTTTTATATAAATATTTTGGGGGTTGTAGAACCAATTGTCTGAGTTTCCATTGTTTCCTATGGGAAAATCTGCTTCACTTAAAGAGCGTTTCACTTAAAGAGCATGCCTCCAGAACGAATTAAGCTCTTTATGTGAGGCACCACTTTACAGTACTGTATGTTCTACTCCAAAACCATGTATTCTTAGATACATGGCACTTGGCACCTACAACAGAAAGGTCCTAGATGCAAACTGAGAACACAGTTAATCATGTTCAGGAAAGTCCATGTAATCAGGGTTGAATCAGAAGCTGGTTTCAAATTACAGTAATCAAATTACTGTATGATGGCTTAGATGTGTCAGTCAGTTGGTCTTTTGAGTACCCCTTAAGATAGGTTCTAGTGTCTGAAAGAAATTTTAATGATCATCTAAATGACCTCTCTACCTGCTGTTTTGCTTTCTCTGTGATTTTGTTGACAATAGATCAAGGATATCTGCTATTTCAGTTGAGCAGCATAAGTGAAAAGATGCTGAGGAACACAAAAGCTGGTGTTTTACTGTAGCTGAAAAAAGTAGGCCTTCTATGTCTCAAAATTGTCTCTGCCCCTATTTTTCTTGTTGTAACTTTGCAGTCTGTTCAAAGATATTGCTTGTACCAGTGACTAGTGAGATCAGATCATTACAGCACAATCCTAACCAGGTCTACTCCAAAGTAAGCCCCATTGTGTTCAATGGTTCTTACTCCTAGGAAAGTGTCTTTAGGATGCAGCCTGTGTCTGCTTTCACCAGACTTGCCAAAATATCTGGGCAGAGATCAAGGATATAAGGAGGTTACAATGGGGGCATCCCAAAAATTATCTACCCAATGCCCTTTACACATCAAGCACTCAATGCAGTTGTCTTTGCTGTTCCTCAGGTTTGGAGAGTGGCTGCCTAAATACGAGGACAAAGATCCGCAGAAGGAAACAAATAATAATGTACTGTTTATTCTCTTCCTCTGCATTATGGTAAGGTTTCTGAGAATTCCAGTTTATTCTTCTTCTACATGGTCATAGAACTGTCTGGTGGTAATACTCTTAGCTTTTATATGTTAATGGATGAACTGTATATTTATATTGCAATTCCAGGACCTGCTTACCAAGTGGATTGGGAAGTAGAAAATTGAATATCCACAAAAGTCTTATTTTCCTTCAATGTGGGCTGCTAATTATGGTTAGTTCATTAGTTTTATGCTCAACAATACTACATTGGTAGGAAAGATAATCATCTGGAAAAAGAACAAAATATTAAAACAAAACATCTAGGCTGCAATCCTGAAGTGCACTTAGGCTAGTCTATATGACACTTGGGCCAGGCTAGTGCCAGATAGACAAGCCTAGCTGCACCCAGAGAAGGCTTGGTCTCGTGTAAGTCCACTTAGGTTGGCCCAAGATACTGTAGATCATTAGTATTCAAAGTGGGGGTCACAAAGGCTGAGGGACCACCATCTTTATTCCCACCCCCTGGGCACACACAAGGATGCATCATACCCCATTGTGTCATATGTCGTTGGATTTGTCTTGAAGAGCAGAATCCAATAAAAAAATCTGTTTTGAAATATCTCCTTCCTGTCAAAGATTATGGCTAAAAAACTAAAAAGCAAAAATATGCACAGAAAATGCATGGGAAAATGTAAGTAATTTATTTCATGGCTTTACTCGCAAGTAGACAAATGTGTCATAGTCCATTGGAAAGGGCAGGCTGAGAGAAGTCCAAGGACACTAGATCCAATGAGCGCAGCCCCCAAAATCACCCCAGAAGGAAGTTCCCTCTTTCACCTTTGCATTGAACTCCATTAAAAGTGTGGAAGGTCCATCCAGGGATGCAAGGCTTCCAGCATGACCCTGATATAAGCATCTGGAGCTTATAAGTGTTCCAGAAGGCAGACCACCCCCCCCCACCAACACTAAAAAAGATAAAAATTGGCTCTGCAGGTAATGTGAATTTTTTTTAATCATTTGTAAAAATAGTCCAAACTCCTCTTTCCCCTCTCCTCAAGCTTTATTCCTGTCCTTATTCCTGTTGGGTTTTAATGCTTTTGGGGGGGATGGTTCAGGCTGTTTTATTTTTATTAATTTTATTTTTATCAGATGTCCTCTTTCTCCAGGGCATATCCTCTTTTTATCTTTGTATCCTGGGAAAAACTTCATTGTCCTTTTCCTTGTGAGCAGGCAGCCTGTAGCCTGTTTGGAATTAATAAATTATGGCTACAAGCCTAAATACACTTTCCGGGCACAGACCCCACTGAAGACCCTTGTGCTTGGGGGCTGTTGGGGGTAAGAGAGAATCTGTGGGATTGGGGACAGGGGTGGGTGGGAGAGAGCATGTGGACCTGGGGCAGAGTGACCATATGTCGTCTTTTTCCAGGTCAGATCCTTTTTTAAAAACTCGTGTTCTGGATTGGGGGTAGCAAGTTTGACAAGGGAGTCCTGGACAGGTTCCAAAGATTGAAAGGGGGTCCGGGGCTGCAGTGGCCAAAGAACACTGCTGTAGATGGACCAGCACCAGCTAGCAGTGCCAGTCTAGGCAGTTCAGCAGGAGTGTGATGAGGGCATGTTGTGCATGGCATAGAACACTGAAGTTAGGCCATATCCAGAGCCTGTTTCCAGGGCAGATATACCTCTTACAGCTCCTTTGATTTAGGCCACATCAGGAGCAGGAATAAATCTGAGTAGACCCATAGGTGTCCATGGTAATCCAGAGTAAAAATGGAAACAAAATCAAAAGTTCTAAATCTTAGGCCCAGCCTAAGCACCACTCCTGCCTCGCGGCCTCAGGATACGACACAACCACATCAGCCCATCTTAGGATATGGCACAATTCCCATAGCCCAGTGACTATGCTGCCTTTGTTCTGCTGCCCCTTCAGCATCAGTTAGTTAGCCTAGAGGACTCCTAGCTCTATAGATTTGGCCTAAGCCTAGAGCCCTCCTAGCCCTGGCGATTTCGCCTGTTAGCTCAGGATATGGTCTATCTTAGGCTAGCTTAGCTGGATGAGTTTTTCTGGCCTAAGTCAGGATTGCACCCCTGGTGGCACAAATATTTAAAGCAGAAGAAATTGTTCATAACAGTGTTCACTTCCCACTGATTCAAGTTTAGCTTGTAACCAAAGATATCTTGCAATTGTCACCATGTTAGCAGTTTGCAAACAGAAATAAAGAGAAGGGGTTGCTTTGTGTGGCAAGCCATTTTTTGAGTGGGCCAGTTTCATGATAGTACAGGCGTCCCCCACTTTCTGATGGTTTGTTTTCTAATAGTTCCGCTCTTTCAACACCTTTCAATGATAATGACTCATTCACTCAACACATACTTCACTCTTTCAACATCTCTCTGTTGGACTCTAAAGGCTAAAATTGTCTTCCCTGACGTTGATTTGCATGTGACCTGATGATCAAACTGTTTTTGGCATTTCCTTATGACTTTCTTCAGTAAATAACCACCATTCGAATATATAAGATATTCATTGCCCACACACGCCTTTGTTCATTTTACTGTAATTTGTTATGTATTTTGGCTATTAGTTAATAAATATGTGTTATTTAGGCTTTTACAAGTGATATTCATGTCATTTTGGGTGGCTGTTTTGCATCTGCAAGCTAAAAAAGACTGGGTTCCACTTTTCAATGGCTTTCACTTTTGGATGGTAATACAGTCACTAACCCACCCAATAAGCGGGGCGGCGGCGTGCATATTCCAATGTGAGGAGTTCTAATGGCTCCCCTTATCATACAATGTCTAGTTTATTCCAAGTTCTGGACAAAAAAGAGGACTCTAGACTGGAAAGATTGAGTTTTGAATATTATTCAGAGGCTTCCCCTCCCCATAAGAGCTTTTAGGCCAGACCTTTCTGCTAGAACACCGAGTGGACTCTGATGCTTGTTGGTCCATGCCATAGACTTGCCCCTCCTTTCCCTTGTTGCCATTGTCTTGAAAATAACCATGCACAGCAGCATGTGCTTTTTCATTAAATGTTTTTTTCTATATAAGAATCCCACGCACATGCATGACTAAAAAGCTCATGGTGAGTTATAATCTCTGGTGATATTTTCTTATTGCTTATCTACCTGTCTGTAGAGTCATTCTCTTTCACAGATAATAATAATAACTTCTATAGTTGCAAAGTACTTAATAGCACTGGTGCAAAATAACATGTTATGAACAAGTTATATAATTATTCTGCTCATAAATGGTGATACAAACCATGATTACATTGGTACTGTTGACCATGGAAATATCACTAAGAGCACAATGCTAATCAAGTCTACTCAAAATGTGTTCAATGGGTCAGAATGGGAAGGTAAGTACCTGGGTGAGAGGAGATCTCCATAGGATTGGGATCTCAGGCAGCAGAGCCAGCCACTGTTTCCTGGAAGTAAGTCCCATTCACTATCATGGAACTGACTTCTGAGTAGACATGCATAGAACTGGGCTCTAAGGCTGCAATCCTCCCACATCCAAGGCTCCACATCATCTCACAGCTGCTCAGAGGCCCCTTCTGAGCTGCTTCTCAGCGGCTTCTTCCAGCCGCAATGGCTCCAGTGTTTCTGCCAGGTCTTCCCACCTGGTCCCCTGCACCAGGAGTCTTTAGGCGACCCCCAGAAAAGCTCCAGGCGACCCCCAAAGGGGTCCCAACCCCCACTTTGAGAAATGCTTGTCTAAGGATTATTAAGGTAGTGGAATAGGGCTGTTCCAGATCCTACACAAATGATTGCATTAGTACAAAATTGTGTGAAGGGGAAAAAAACTTGGAAGTTGTGTCCTAAATGGTGTTAAGTATTTGCTCCCATAAAGTGGTGTTCTTTGGTAACTGGGAAGAAATTAAAACAGAGTGCCCTTTTCATTTCATAACAGAAAGAGCTGACTGAAGAGAGTGAAGAATAGCAGGGCAAAATCTTAGGCTGGGCAAGCCATGACAAAACAAACTCCAGAGAACAAAACAAACTTCAGAACACTCCATGTGGAGAAGCTCAACCTTAGTTTACAGTTTAATAATTTTTAAATTGTTTTAAATTTTAATACTACAGTGTTAATAATTTTCATTGAATTTTTATTGCCCAGTGCATTCTATACTTTTTTAAGCTTAAGAAACTCAACTTTTTAAAAGTAAGCTCAAACAGCCCTCAGGTTCTTTAAGAAAATACCCAAAGACATGTAGAACACATAGTAGTACGATAGGTCATCGCTGTGTACAAAAGCTAAAAGCTCACTACAGTACTTCGGTTACCTTTTGGGGGGGCTACCCTGTACAATCCCTCCAGAATGCAGAATCCTTCCAGAAACTTCACAATGGATTAGTGGATATGCACACATGTCTTCTCTTTAAGCATAAAAATGTATTGGTACAGTAGAATTTGAATATGGAAATGTGAAATATACACCTTCAGACTAAAACTACAACTTCCCAATAGTAGGTCAACCAGTTCAGTTCACAGAAATCATAGGCCCCAATAGTAACCTTGATCTCTTCTTCTAGTTGAGTGTTCGTCCTGAATACAGGGCATTAAATTAAGTCTACGTGTGTTTTGGCATTGTTTGAAGTGGATCCCAACTTGCTCATTAAATGGTCAATTAAAAACATAATAATATCTGCTTTGCAGGAAAATTTAGGAAGGGAAGCCCAGTCAGGCTGTGCATCAGGCCCAATGCTTTACCCACTTCTCAGAGGGTAAAGTTGAAAAGCAACACCAAACAAAAATTGCATCACAGCCAATAACAGTTCTTCGAACTGACAGCAGTTAACTTTTGCATCCACTCCTGAAAAAGCACTGCAGTTCTTGAGTGCAAAGCTCGTGCAAGACTGACAGTTCTACAGCAATCCAATTAAGTTACATGCTTTCTAAACCTCAGCTATTTTAGAAGATTTAGAACATTGCCCTTGAGTATGTTATCAGTTATCTGCATCAAAATGCTTGTAGCTCTGGCTGCTGAGGTATTTTCAATGCTATGTGAGGGAATACATTCCCTGCACCCTTGTCCAAAACAGACTAAGCTTGTATTTACTTCCTGGTAACATGTTAGATTTGAGAAAGAGATTCCAGAAAGTTCATGTATTATATTTAAAGGAGTAAAATTCTGCTCTTAAAATAGTTCTTTCCGTTTATAATTGAGGTACCCAAGGGGACTAACTAAATAATTAAAAACATAAAATGTTATAAATGTACTCAATGTGGTAATTTTTGAAATAAACTGCAGCAAACTGTGTCCTGTACCCAACAGATATTTGTCAGCACAGGAGGGAACCCAGCAATTCCCTCTGAATGGAAGGAGAAATTTGACATTTCTTTATGAAAATAGTAGTTTCATACCCTGTGTGGCATGCATAGAAATGTACCACCCCTCCAAGCTATAGAAGAACAGGGAATCTGCAGTTATTGGGGGCAAAAATTTCTCTATATTTAATGTAAGTTGATGATTGATTGAGCCATCATGAGCCAATGGCTTTCTAGTATGCGGTGACCAAAGAGAAAAAGGAACTTGTGATGGGTATACATTACATAAATTATATTACCGTACATTAAATATACATTACATAAAAGGACTGGAGTGGCTCAGTGGTTAAGATGCCATGCCTCTTAACCAGCAGACGGGGTTCAAGACCCAGGTGCCAAAAGACAGAGTGAGCTCCCATCCCTTACCCATCTCCTGCCAACCTAGCAGCTCAAAAGCATGTAAATGCAAGTAGATGAATAGGTAGCACTTCAATGGGACAGCACTCCATGCACTGCGGCATATAGTCATGCCAGCCACATGACCGTGTAAGTGTTTTTGAACAATGGCCTAGAAACAGGGATGAGCACCACATCCTACGGTGGGTCACAACTAACAGTACACTTGTTGGGGACACCTTTACCTTTAAAGGGTATACAGGTTGTCCCTCACTATCCATTATCATCATTATACCTTTAAAAGGTATACAGGTTGTCCCACATTATATTCCTGAATTCCCATGGACAAAAAAAAATCAGTTAATAAAAAACAGTGAAAATAGATTTAAAGACCCACAACCAGGTTTCTTGCACCTCTGTTGCACCTAATGGAATAAGATTGAGCCTCTGTAGGGGTTTAATTCTGGGACTCCCTGCTGATAACAAAAAATAAGTTAAATAAAAGCAGTATTTTAAAGCAGTTTTTTCCTATATAGTTGTTTAAAAACAGCTTTTCTTACTTGGATAGGTATGTTATCATTTAGAAATGCAAAGGACTCCCTGCGTTTGCCTGGCTCAATGAATGGAATGAATAGTTGCCTCCAACAGTAAGAAAATCAGTTTTTTAAAATGTGATTTTTAAAGGGTTGCATTTTTTTTCATCTTCACTGATTGGCATGTTCTTTCCTGTTTGCAGTGGCCATTCAGGTTGAGTCAAATTTGTGTTTGAAATATCACTGTATAACAAGTTTGGACCTGTATATATGAAGAAGGAGGGATATACAGGGAAAGATTTGGAGGATACAGACTAGAGCGGGAAACCTTTAAGCAGGAGCCACTGTACAACTCATGGAAATGGTCAGTTTATATTGGTGAAGGATTTCATTACCTGGTAGCTCCAGCACAATGCAATGACTTCAGTATGTGAAGAGCCATAACTGAAGGAACACCACAGATAAAGGTATAATATTGCCTATGAATAGGGTTGCCATAACTCTCTTCCACAAACCCTGGACAGAACATATGTCCAGGACATATGGCAACCCTCCCTATGAACACTGAGAAACGCACTGGTTCATTTGTTTGACAAAGAGTCGGTGCTGAGTAATCAAGCATATACATATGTGAAACAGATCCAGAAGTGGCAGAGGTAGTACTCAAAATGATGAAAAGTCAGATTAATGTTCTTTAGCTAATTAACAAACTCAATAATTACTAGTGTGGAAATTCTTCTCAGGCCCAAGTTATGTGTGTTTGTGTTCCCTTCATAGATGCTCTCATGGAAGAGAATTAAGCCTAGTCTACACATAAAAGTAAACAAGGATGTTAAATCGTTAAAATGGGCTGTATCAGATTGTAGATGAAAATACCATTTTTAAGTATCCCACTTGAAAATTTTTTGTACAAGTAAAAATCTAGCACATCACGGAGAAACATTCTAGACCAATGTTTCTCAAGGTTTGTCCTCAATTGTACCACTTCATATGGTCCACCTAAGTATCCTAAGTACCACCAGTGATGTTCTATGTACCACCACCACCTAGTCTAAATTCCACCAGCAGTAATGGACAGTAACATCACCAGTTAGTTCTTGGTAGGAAGATCAGATGCAATGCAAAAAACACCAATAAGAGGGTCAGGATGGACAGGAAGACTTTCCCCAGCACAGATAAACACACTTAGGAGCTCTGCCCACTGAACTGAGCCTCATCTGCCGTCTGTTGAGACATGTTTCTGGTCTCACTGCTGGGTGGCTGGAGTCCAGCAGTCCTTTAAGCAAGGGTGTCACTAGGGTTCGTGTCACCCGGTATGGGAGGCCAGCACGTCACCCCATGCAGTGGGCAGGGCAACACTATGAATGGTGGGCATGTTTATGTGCCATTGCCCCACCTCCGCTGGTTTTGTTAGCCACACATTTTAATACAATAAAGATATTTCAAAGTGGTCTGTTTCACTGCATTCTGCTGCAAGTTATGCATCCAAAGGTATATAACCAGTGGTGGGCTCCAGCAGGTTCGCACCTACTCTATAGAAGGTTAATGTTAACCTTAGTTAACGAGATAGTTGTTAATGAGATATAGGCCTTAGATAGTTGTTAATGAGATATAGGCCATAGAAAGTTTAAAAATAGCCATTTAAAAGTGGCTGCCAGATGGGCAGAGAACCGGTTGTTAATTTCTTTCAAGCCCATCACTGTATATAACATGATGCAATTATGTCTACAAATCATGATTTTAGCCATTTTGGTCACAAAGGCTGTCATCCCCTCAAGGGTGCGATCTTTCTGACACTATAATGATGTCCCTGATCCTGATCAGGACCTTTCTGAAAACCTTGCACTCCTCTGGATTTCCTTCCACTCCAGCCAACGCATGCTTGTGTACTCTCTCGCTAGTAAACATAGCTGTGCAGTTCACTTTCATTTTCATATTGTAAAAATCTAGGCTTAAAAGAATGTTTTTATAGGGCAATTCTAGCCATGTTTATTCAGAAGTCTGTATCCAATGCAGGTTACTTGTAATGGATAAAGGATTGCATCCTTAGCCTGATATTTGCATGTTCTTAAAGAAATATCTTTGCATTGGATGTTGATTTGTACGTGTGCCTTAATAATCCTAATCATTGGCTTGTAATCCTGATTAAGCACCTGAAATTAAATTGGCAGCCCAATCTGTGCCAGGAAGAGCCTGTGGTAGGTGCACAGCCCCAGCATTGTCTCTTGTGCAAATGCCGTAAAGCCACTAAGGAAGTGCACTGAAGAAATCTGCCTCTCCCCACGGGCTTCCGCTCCCTTTCCTGGTTTGATATGGATTGCTGGATGGCTAAGAAATACATTAGACAATTCTTTTATGTAGTTTCCTCTAACCCCTCCTGTGACCTGCTTGAAACCTATTTTAACCTTAAAAAATCATGTTGCTCTCTGAATACAAGACATTCATATGCTGAACGAAACTGGAATCTTTTCTACGTTTCGATTCTCTCTAACAATCATAAACTTTTCTGGTCCCTTGCCTTCCGTTCTATTTCTCACTCAGTCCCAGTTTCATCTGTTCTGATCCCTTCTTCCACCTGGTCATCTTATTATACTAATGTGTTCTCCAGTTCAGCACCCCCTATGAATCATTTTCTCCTTTCCCCTGATTTACCAGATTGGCCCCCCATTTCTCTGGATGAAATCATCGAGCTTATCCACTCTCTTAAGCCCGGGAAAGCTCCTGATCCTGATGCAATTCCCTCTGAGTTTCTCATCAACAACTCCTCATTGTGGTCCACTCTCTTGGCCAACCTTTTCACTGTAATTAATAATTCAGGTGTTATCCCTGATTCTCAGTTAACCTCTATAATTGCCCCAATCTACAAGAAAGGCGACCCAGCTCTTTCCAGCAATTATAGACCGATCAGTCTTTTATCCTTTATTGGTAAGCTATTCTCCAGATTTTTACTCAAGAAACTCTCCTCCTGGGCAGAAAGCATAGGCCTCCTTACTAGAGAACAAATCGGCTTCCGCTCGGGAGCATCAACCCTTGACCACATTTTCACTCTTTCCTTTCTCGCTAGTAAATATTCTCAAACTCACCACACTAAACTCTACTTGGCATTCATCGATCTTAGAGGTGCCTTTGACTCCATAGATAGGAATATTCTATGGAGAAAATTTGAAGACTGGAAGATCGACCCTCGCCTCCTTTTTCTTATTCAGCAGCTCCACTCCTCTAACTCCTGCCGCATCCATTTAGACCATGCTGGCTCTTTGTCCGAAGAAATTCCTATAAATAAAGGTGTCAGGCAAGGGTGCATCCTGGCACCTCTTTTATTTAACCTCTACCTAGCCGACCTTCCCCCCTTCCTTCTTCCCCTGGACTCCCCCTTTCCTTCCCTAAATACATCTTCTATACCGCTTCTTTTATATGCCGACGATGCCGTTTTGCTTTCTCTCTCTAAACGTGGCCTACGCAAACTCCTTACAACTGTCCATGAGAACTGCCTTACCAATCATCTCTCCATCAACCCCCAAAAAACCAAAATCCTTGTGTTTTCTAAAACTGGGCCCCCTCCGTATGGAAAATCCATAATCTTAATTTTCAACAAGTTCAGTCGTTTAGGTACCTAGGCGTTATCTTCCATCACTGCCACACTTGGACTCTTCAGCGCAAATCCGCTGTTTCTTCAGCCCTTCTGTCCCAAAATGCAATTGCTAGATTCTTTTTCAACAAAGGTAACCGGTACGTGCCCGTTGCTATCCAGGCACTCCAACTTAAAACCATCCCTCAGTTATTGTACGCAGTACCTGTGTAGATAGAAGCTGTTAACGCTGATCTAGACAAGTCAGTTGCTAAATTTTTTAGAAAGATTCTTGGGATTCCACAACTAATTAGGCTGTCCACAATTGTATTCGATCTTGGCATACATCTTCCTTCCTCCTCCGCTTGGGCCTCCACATTCAAGTTTTGGTTAAAGCTCCATCTTAGCTCTCATCCAGGCTCCATCTTACAGGACCTCATCAAGGACTCACACCTAACCAATTGGTTTAAAATCGTTGATGCCAGGCTCCTTGACCTTGGTCTTTCCCCAGAAATATTAGCCGACATGGACCTCCCAAAAGCTTACCACACCATCAAGCTTAAATTATGGGAGCAGGAAACCGGGACTCTGCTCACCAATCTTAACCCAACTTGTTCCCTCTCCTTTTTTGGTTTACTTCCCTTATTTGGCCGTCCAGCAAACTATCTCTTCCATTTGACTGATCCCAACAAAATGCTAGGATTTGACTGATCCTCGCATTTCTACTTGCTAGGCTAAATATTTTTCCTTCAGCCTACCATTCAGGAAGATTTACTAATACACCACAGCAGAACAGACTTTGTTCCTTTTGCTTAATCGAACCTGACTCCATTGACCACATCTTACTCCGCTGTGCCTCCCACCTTGTTCTCAGATCCACTTTTCGTGCCCCCTTTCTCTCATCTCTTCCTCCCTCCCTGGTTGATCCCTTGCCAATTCTTCTGAGCGACTTCTCTTCCTCTATTACAAACCTTGTGGCGGTTTTATTGTTAGCAGTCTCCCGTGCCAGTTGTAACTCCTAACCTCTCCTACACAGGCATAAATCTTGTTAACTCTTGTTCTTTCCTTATTGTCTGTTATTGTTTATCCTTATTATTACTAATGCCAATAACGGTTATGATGATGATGATGAGGAATGTCCCCACCTAGTGTTGGAAAAGAGGAAAGGGGGGAAGGAGGAGAGAAACTGGGTAGAGGGAGAGCAGGCCAGAGGGAAGGTGAGAAGAGAGGACTAAGAGGCTGCCACTTATTCCCCTGGAGCTGCAGAGTCTGATATGGGTCTCAGTGCGTTTGTGCCAGTCAAGTAGCTGGCACAGATCCAAGCAGAACCAATGTTCCTTTACCTAAGAGGTCCTCCAGTTTCTGCTCTGATTCTGCAGAATGCAGAGCAGAATGCAGAATACAGGAGCAGCCATTTTGGTGCTGGTGTATTGAATAGCTGCAGAGCATTATAGAATTGGACACTAAGAAACATTGGTTGTAACTAACTTGCATCCTGATGGTTTAAATGGGGCTTTGCCAGTATTAACTTCATCTGGATGCAACCGTCTTTTTCCTGAGTTTGAGGATGATGTATAAACATATTATTTTTTCTGTACACATCTGACTGCATCAACTGCATGCCATCCAAGAGACAAACTCTTTGGTACTTGTTGTTTATTGATGCATTCAAATGTGCAGAAATGACATGGGTAGTGGTAACCAGAAACACAACTATGAAAGTGAGCAAATGACCCATGTAAGATTTCACTTCCTACAGTCTTCAGATGTCAGGAGCAGAGATTTCCAGCTAGGAGTGTATAGAGTACAGTCTTTGTTTACAACTGTATATGTGAAGAAAGAAAGCATATTTTAAATGGAAGGTTCACTGTTAAATTGACAGGAAAAAGGTAGATAAAGTAAAAGTGGTGTATGTGTGTGTGTAATGAGCAAAACTTAAATCATGACATTAAAATGCTCTCTGACAAGCTGTCAAGATAACAAGCTAATTATTGCTAGCGCACAGCGTCTAAAAGCAGCTAAGTACTTTGCAGAAAAAATATACATTCAAAACAACTAATTATCCTGAAGAAAGGAAATGGAAGCAATCTCCATTCCACTGGAAAAAAACACACAAAGCAAAACCTTATTTGATTTTGATGGATCAGGATTCCTTGTGAGCAGGCAACATCAAAGCTCTGTTAATACATTTTAAAAAACAGTCAGAAAAAATGCATAGAAAAAATGTTGCTCAAGAATACAATAGTCTGTGGCCACATTTCCAAATGGTTCAGCTTTCAAGGTGAATTAAGAGTTTCCACATTTCCATATGGTTTGGCTTTCAAGCTGATCCAGGAAATGTCCACATTACCAAATATAATGCCTTTTGCACTGCATCCTTCAGTAGTACTTGGAGCAGAATCCTGAGCATGTCTACTCAGAAGTAAGCCCCACTGTGTTCAATGGACTTTATTCTCAGGAAAGTGTACTTAGGATTGCAGCTGAATGCAGCTAAATGTAGGTCCAGTCACTATAGTGGTAAGTGAAGATAAAATTCTGAGTCAAGGAGTTATGCAGTGTGGCGGGTGGGAGGGAAGACTTGGAAGTAACAACCAATTTTACCACATGAATTCAACCCAATCTTAGAATTACTATGGCAGATGTACCCAGATATTTAACGTTTTTAGACAAAGAGGTCTTTGTATTTAAAGGGAAACATTATAATGCTGGTCTAAAGCATTAGACCATGTTGTTAAAGGGAAACAATCTAAACCTGGATTTATTGGAGGTAAATGGATGAATGGAATCAGAAGGACCAAGTTCCTGGCTCCAGTTGCTCCTCTTAAGTGGCCTGATTCTTTGGCTACAGGTGCCTCTCTGTTTATGCATCTCTCTTGTCTTTGGATCAGCGAGCACTACCCTGCAAGTGTGTAGATATGACTGAAATCCTAAAAGCGCTTTCCTGGGGGTAAGCCCCATTGAAGATAATGGGACTTACTTCTGAGTTGATAGGCACAGGAGTGTAGCCAATGTCTAGGTTCCTCAATTTGTTGATTCATATTTTAAACTTTCATTTTATTCTGAAAAAGAGAATGGTTTTATTTTCTCCTGCAGAAAAAAAACCATGAATAGTTCTCTGTCTACAAAAGGATACTGTACTGACTCCAATGCAAAAATAAAAATGATAGCAGTAGCCAGTTCCAAAAGCATGCTTTTGCACTTGCATTTGCACAAAGCAATCTATATGGCATCCTGTTTTGGATGGCATCCTGTGCTTTTGTTGAGTACGCCCTGTTTTTGTTTTTTTCCAGTTCATGTTAATCTGACAATCCATTCTCTGTTTCTTTTCTTTTGCAATCCATAAAAAAGTGGAGTTTCTAAAGTGGAAACTATGGCTGTATCCAATCATTTCAGGACATGACACTGTGCTGCCAAGTTAAGGTTACCATGATTTGCAGAAACTATTTGTGCTAATTCTAGCTTAATTTTGGCTTGTGTTAATCGTCCCCTTTTTATGAGCACAAGCCTAACCATGTCTACTCAAAAGTAAGCCCCATTGTGTTCAATGGGTTTTACTCCCAGCAAAGTGTCTTTAATATTGCAGCCTAAAGCATATACAGAAAATCACAAATCTAAATTTACTGTGTGTTGACAATAATAAAGAACTCGAAGGAGCTTCAGACTTGATGCCTGGAATTCCACAGCAAAGGTGATGGTGTCATGTACCCTGCCCACTTCCCCTAGTAATCAGAAGTTGTAGGCGCCACTACTACTAAGATCCTGGAGAAGTGAGCAGTGCAGGCTGGTGTGCTTGGAATATTTGTTTCATTTACACGCATGTTGGACATAGGATGGGGGTTCAGAGCAGAACACTCTTTTATGAGCAGTGATAGATTCTGCCAACTGAATCTATTGGTGTCAGCAACCTTGCACAGCAAGATGCCTCAGTTCTTAGGTTGGTCTCTCTCAATCTGTCACGGTCTCACTGCCTTTCCTTCACTCAGATGTACTCCGCCTGCCTGAAGCTGCTTTGTTTCTTCAGTGACCACTTGGGAGGGTGAGTCACTGCTCTGGTCAGATGACCAGTCTCACAAACCCCAATCCAGGAAAACGTTCCATTAACAATGCCTCCTAGAATTGTCATTGCCTTATTTTGGCTTCCTGAGATGGTAGTGATTACATTAAGAAATTGCTCATGAAGCACTTTTAAGCATAGCACCAAACCCCTTGCAATAGTTTATATGAAAAAGATGTAAAAAGCAGTTTTGGAAATATAACTTAACCCTGGTCCCATTTGTCTGCCTGCCTGAGTCCCACTATATTGTTAAATAGACAAATTAAAGCTGATTGTTATTAAAGCTGCCTCCAAGATGGATATCACCCATATGGACACAGCAAAAACCTTTATGGACCTTATTTCTTTTTCACATTACACAGTGTTAAGAAGGGTGTGTTTGTGAATGGTATAATCAAGCAGTGGTTCTCAAAGTAGAAGTTGGGACTCCCCTGGGTGAGTTGTGACTTGATTTCAGTGGGACCATGAAAAACTAGACGTCTTCATCTTGGAATGCGGCACTCACTCTGCATTCCTGGGAATAACCCTACAATCCAGAGTAACTATGGGAGCACGCAAGAGACATTTACGTCAACATGGTTATGGCACCACCTAGTGAAAACCTATGGGAAATCCATATTGCAATCTGTTCTTATGTCAGAGCAAGGGCTCCCCATAGTTACTCTGGATTGTGTCCTAAGTCTCACTGAACACAATGGGACTTACTTCCGAGTAGACCTGGAGAAGTTCTGACATCATAGTGATGTCATGTTCTGTTTGATGTCACTTCCTGCCATGACATCACTATAAGTGATGGCTAAGTGAGATGGTTATTCTCAGAAGGGGCCCAACTGAAATGCTTGAGAACCACTGATATAATATTTTCAGTGATATTCAATGAATATATGTTAATGTTAGATTAATAGATAACTCACATATCATGTTAGAATAAGTGGTTTCAGATTTTAATCCATTACTAATATCATTTTACTAGTATGATTTGAGTATAATTTACAAAAAAATATTAAGAAGAAAGGCAGAGAGAAATGTGATATTGAGATAAGAAATCAAAATAAAGTTTATTGGAGTGAATGTGAAATTTTCACAATCTACTAACAGCCCAAACCTAATCTAGCTACTGCTGGCAGGATAGGCACATGGACTGAGCATCCTGAAGCCAGAGGAACAGTTAGGTGCTCCAGGGACAGCTGGAGAGCCAGGAGAAGGGCAGAATGGAGGGGGAAAGAGGGTATAATGGGTAGGGAATGGCAGAGAGGAGGGCACATTGGTCTTGGAAGGGAATGAGAATGATGCTGACTACCACCTCACCCTAACTCCCTTCCCAAACCTGATTCACCAATACAGGGCTTCTTGGACGTGTATCAGCAATTTCGCTGGTGCAAGTCAAAGTAGCCTGATAATGCTGCTGGGGCTTACTCCAGGAGAAGAGATTGAATCACATCTTTCCTTGATCTCCAGCAGCCTCTATTCCTATGCTGGATGCAGTGGAGACTGAACCATTGTCACTGCATTACAGCACATTACTTTTGTTAAAATATATTCATCTGAATAATGCCTCATATCATTAGAGACAGGCCCTACAATCCAGAGTAACTACGGGAGCACATAAGCGACATTACGTGTACCCTTAGTTACTGCACTACCTAATGAAAACCTATGGGAAATTCATATTGCAATCCAGAGCAAATTGTTCTTACACCGCAGCAAGGACTCCACATAGTTACTATGGATTGCACCCATAAATGATGTTCATAGAAATTCCAGTGGAAAATGTATGTTCAGATGCAGTTGGATATAGGTGCTGTAGTGTATGTGCATTGTTTTGTGGCTATTTGGAAAGAAATCTTTCCAATCCAATTATAATCCTGTCTGTCTTTCCCAAATATCCTTATTATTCAACATTTCAGACTTGCCCTTCTCTCTATCTCTCTCTCCCATCTTCTGTAAACAACATTTTTTTAAACACCTCCAGTATCTTTTCTGTAATGTGGTTATCTGCACTCTTCTGCCAAAAGCAAGTGGAGAAGGGGAAATAGGGGCACATAGACCCCATGTCTGTTGTGCCTAGCAGCTACCTTTCATTTTCCACCAGAAGGCAAGCAGTTAACTAGCACACCTTATGAAGCGAATTAGTTTGTATGCTTTGCCCTTTACATGGATGTCCTTGAGTTGCTCGGTATAATTTGTGTCAGTACTGTTCCGTTGTCACTGCACACAAACTGAAGCTCTGACACATAACTCTACTGGGCAGAGAAAAAGGCCACACACAGAGACAAGACAAGCCAGTATCGCTTAAATCAGGCAACCTAGTAGCATGGAAGGGACTTGTGTTGCATAAAGATGGTTATCAGCAACCCCAAATGTGCACAACGTCTTAACGTGTATTTGCATCATAATTTAATTTGAGGAAAGCGCAAGCAAAGGGGATCTAAAACAGAACTGCAATTGTGCGTTAGCAATAAGCCATTGCATAAGTGTTATACATTCAGCAAAATATTATATGTTGTGCAGGCATCTGCAATACACTCCCAAGTATTTAAGGGGGCTTACTTTTTAGTACTAATAGTATGCTTAGAACTGCAGTTTTGAACTGAGGGCAAATGGATGAAATCTTATTGCGGAGATGGAAACATAGCTTTTGGTCTCTTCTTAGCCGTAACCCTGACTGATTAGGGTAAGAAGCAATTTTTAAGGTAGACAGTTCATCAAAGAGGCTACCTGATGGGTTGCATCAGGCAGCAGTTTGGTGAGAGGCACTCATCTATTTTGGCGAGTGTCTCATCAAACTCATCTCAGTTTGGTGAGAGGCACTCATCTTACTGTATGCCTCATCCTACATTCTCCCTGCACTGGAAAAGGGAGAGTGGGACAAAGAAGAAGCAGAAATGTGGAGGAGCTAGAAAATTGGAGAATGGGAAGGACAGAGCCTTTCTCATCATCCGGTAAAGGTAGGGTTCCACTTAACTGAGTTGGAACCTCCTTTCAAACTTGCCAGTATGTGAACGCAATCCCCGAAAACCAGGACTGCCCTAGTTTTCCAGGATATATGGCAACCCTAAGTAATGGGGACAGCACCTCAGGAGGTATTGGGTGTGCCCTGAAAGTGGCACTCTTCTTATATCTAGTTGTGTTTGTCAACTTGGTATAGTTTCCTGCTTAGCGGGTTTAAGTGGATGCTGCTAGCGTCTGCCTTGTGTAGTTTTTTAATGAGCTGAATTGTGAGCTGCTTTGGAACATCGCACTTTACTGAATAACATGTTTTGACAACCTTTTTTTGGTTGAGAAGCAGGATACAATTTTTTTATACTTAGTATTTTTAGGCGGTTGGTGCCATGCAATCAACTAAATTTACAAAAATGGGAAGGACTTAACTGGGAACTCTGGCCTCTCCATTAAAATATCATGCTACACAGGAATATGTTTCTAATAAGAACACAATGTGATATTTTAATGCTTCTTAACAGCATTGCTAATAACAAGTGAATGTAGATTAAGCAATATATTCATGCTTTAATATCCATTATTCACATTTTAGAACATAGTCCTAACCATGTTGACTCAGAAGTAAGCCCCCTTGGACTTGGAGCTTATGCTGATTTCAATGGATCTTACTCCCAGGAAATAGGATTGCAAGCATACGTCCGTGTTTAACTTGTGTTGGGCACTGCTGCATTTTGATTTTTCCCCCTAAAGGTTGGTCCAAGTCCATCTTAAAAGTCATTTATCAGAACAGGAAAAAAGAAGGAGAATTTAGGTTACGAAGTGCTGATGTGGCTTTTAACATCTCTGCAGCAGTGGCATAATGTACTCGTAATAGCCAAAATATAAAACACTGCACTTGGCATGGGCTTCAGTGCCCCAGAGTCTTGAAACAAAACCCCATGTGGCAAAGTGTCATTGTTCCTGCAAGGACTCTGCAGATGTGACAGCGGTGCAAAGTGCGGTATCTGAAAGAGGCTCAGCAGTGCCCTGTGGATTGTTATGAACCTTGGCTGTTGATTTTCATAAGCAACGGCCTCTCACAGAGTCCTTGACATTTGCCTCCCTTTCTTCCATCCCTCTCCTTTCTTGCATGCCCTATGATTGATCATGGGAAAGATAACACAATGCAATCCATCAAACCACCAAATAATTACATTTACACCAATAATTCCTTTCTCCTCTTCTCTCAATCTGTGCAGATGGCTGTTTGGAAAAGGAAGAGGATTTTCCCTTCATTTTCCTTACATTTAGGGTTCACTATGGGCTGTTTTGTTTTCACTTTTGTGGCTTCTTGAAATGTGTTCTGTGTTTAAGATTGTTTGATTTTGGATAGACCCAAGAATACTAGATAGGAAGGAGCAGAAAGAAATTTTTGAGTCTTGCTATCTTCTCCTTGCCATCTTACCCCCCCCCTTCCTCTTTTGTCCCAGTGGGGACCAAGTCATCTTGCTAGGATCCCTCCCACAGCTGTTCATCTATAATTTAACGGGTTGATTTACACTTTAAGTGAGCCAACAGAATTTTACCTTGCCTAGCAGCTAGTGGAACCTTACCTTCTGTGGATGCTAGGGTGTTTTGCATCTACATTTGCTTCATAGTGCCTGTGTTCGGTGCCAAGTCTGAGTGAATATGTCATTTCATTATATAGAACATACAGAATATACATAATCCATTATACAGACTAAACTGAATATAGGCACAGCATTCATTTGCTGTATCACATGAACTAAATAAGATCTGTGCCTAAATGTGCAATGTGGCCTGATGTGGAAGGGGTGTATGAAGTTCTTTTTAATATTGCACAGGAGGGGGGGCATGAAATACATCAAGATTACAGCCCTCCTGGTGATATTTTAAAGTGCTGATTGTGTCCCCCCCTTCACAGTACATGGAATCTCCTGTGATCAGGATCAAAACCAGGATCAAAGCCCACCTATCCCCAGGATTTTGCAGTTGTCCACATCCCCCAGGTGCTATTTAAAAAAAAAAAACTCTCTTACTCCCTATGGGACCACATTGCACACACTTAAGTGCATATCAGACCTGGTACTTGGAGAACAACTGGAGTCCAGGAAAACAATACAGCACACTCTTCCATTCATTTCTTTGCTTCTAGGTCAGGGACAAAGGCAGGAACAACTATCTATTCATTTCACATAATGTGTCAGCTAAGAGGTCAGCTTTTACCACCACCTAATAGGTTTTCCCTTTTGGAGGCTGAACACATGTCTTTTGAGAATCCTTCCTGTTAAGCCACTTATGGTGAAATCATAACCGAGGCTGGCGCAACTCATTAGTCTTCCCATTCCCGTGGTGATGTAGGGAGGTAAGTGCATGTCTGCCCACTGGCCAAACCCTTCCCTAGGAGTGGTGCTAAAGAGTTTTATAGCACTGTTGTGACACTCCCAGGCCAGCATGAGGTTTGGAGTGTATGCTGGCAGGTTAGGATTGCAGCCTTACAGTACTGACCATGGGAGCTGGGGAATTCATTTTGGTAAATTAGGGTTATTTGGGAGATGCCAGGGAAGCCCACCAATACTATGGTTGTCTGCTCAGAGCTAAGTCCCATTTTAGTCAATAGAACTTATTCCCAGGAAAGTCTGGATAGGATTGCAACCCAAGGCAGCAATCCTAAACACACTTACTTCATAGAATGCCTTATTGAATGCTACGGGATTTACTTCTAAGTAGACACACATAAGTTTATGCTATAATAGTTATCCCTAGCAGGAGAAAGTAAGACTTTTTCATGTGATTACGGATTTTGTATTCCTTGATGGTTGAGTGCTGCTCCAAACCACAGAAATGTGTGTCACTCCTCATCTTCTCAAATACAGCTGAAAGAAACAGTGCTTTCAGTTTGAATATGAACAGTGAAGAAAAATCAAACCAAATATAGAATTTACTGGAATATGGCAGCTTGTCAGATTTTGCTGGACTAGGGTTGCACTAGGGTTGCCATAATTCTCTTCCACAAAATTGGGACAGGACCCTTTGTCACTCTTGGAATCATGTGAACATAATCCCCCAAAATCAGGACTGTCTCTATTTTTGGGGACATATGGCAACCCTATGCTGGACTGAAGTTGCTGGATCAGGGATGGCCCTTGCCAAATGCTGCTCCCCCTTAACCATCGATGTGCTAGTTGCTGCTCCTTCCACTCTCTAATGTTCTAGCTCAGCACTCCCCACCCCTTGACAATCCTTTATGTCCCCCTCTTCCTTTTTTTAGATTAAGGTTATCCTTAAGGTTAGACTTGGGTTACTCTACCTATCACTGGGCTGACCCAACTGCAAGATGGGCCACCCTAGTTATTCAGGAAAAGGCTTGGGGCAGCCTAAGGCAACTGGCAGCACAGTCCAGAGCAGCTAATCTGTCCACATAAGAGCCCTTGGGTTGCCCTATCTAACACTAGGTTGGAGCAACTGCAAGATGCTCCAGCCTAGTTACTCTGGAAGAGGCTTAGGGCAGAGCAAGGCAACATAGGGTGCCCTAAGAGAGATGGAGCTGCTCTGCCCTAACTGCTCTGCCCTAAGCAGTTCAGGAGAGGCATGTTGAGGGCATGTTTAGCATTGCCTAGGGCAGAGCAGTTACTCTGTATCCAGAGCCTTTTTCCAAGGCAGAAATGCCCTCTTCCAGCCCTCAGAGTTATACCACCTCAGGAGCAGGTATAGTAATGAGTAGACCCATAAGGATCCATGATAAGGCCTGAGTAAGAATGGCAGTATTGACCAAAAATCTGAGTTCTTGGCCAGCCTAGCTGCAACCCCTACCTCTCAACCTCAGGATATGGAACAAACTACGGCTGCCCACAAACCTCAGGATACAGCAGGCCACTCCAAGAAGCCCCTTGTATTCACTGTAGAATGTACTGGCATCTCATCAGGGACTCCTTATAAGGCAGGCACCCAGTGGCATCACCAGACTGGTGTGGCTGGTATGAGCTGCATTGGGTGATGCACTCCCTATGGGGTGATGCGCCAGAGGCCCCAGGCATCAGTGAGCCCATTCAGGCCTGCTCCAAGGCGGAGCAGCAGCCAGAAGCTGCGACTCATCCTCGGAGCTGGCCCGAACGGCCAGCAGAGGTGCACTGCGCAGAAACACACTGAGCATGCCGAACAGCTTCAGAGGAGACTTCCTTAGAGTGGAGGAAGTCCTTGCCTCTGCACGGCCATTTGGCCACACTCAGGAGGCGGAGCGGCAGCCAAATGGCTTCAGAAAGAGTACTGCACAGGAACCAACTTGGACGCCTGCACAGTCTCCTCTGAAGCCAAAAGGCTTCAGAAAAAGTACTGCGCAAGTGTTAGAGATGGTGCCTGTGCAGTACTCTTTTTGAAGCCAGTTGGCTTCAGAAACAACTGTGCAGGCACCAACTTTGGTGACTGCGCAGTCCAGGTAGGGGGTGCGTGCATCCCAGGGGTGATGCACTGACTTCCATACCGGGTGACGCGCAGAGTTGTGTCACCACTGTAGGCACCACAGCAGTCCCTGGGTTGAGAATGGAAGAAAGATTTGACCTGGCCGAGTAAGTGCAGAGAAGAGGAGTGGGCTAGAGTGACTGTGCACTCCACTCTTGCTCAGTGCTTCCCCACTTTGGTTTTTTTATAACTGGTGAGAGATGCAGAGGAGGCTGCCACATCCCCAGAACATCAGAAGAACCTCCACAGGATCAGGCCAAAGGTCCATCTAGTTCAGTTTCCTATATCTCTCAGCTGCCCACCCACTGGTGGGATTCAACTAAATTAATAACAGATTCTATGTCCTAATAACTTCGTAAATTAACAACAGGTTCTATGTCCCTGTTAGTAACCTGTTCTAGGATCAAGGCGCTCATTAGCAAAGGGTTCTACAGAACCTGTGAGTACCCCTTGAAGTCCACCACTGTGCCCACCAGATGCTCAGGGGGCATACAAGACAACAACAGACCTGTGTCCTGGTGCCCTCCCCTGCATCTAGCATTTTTAAGATGTAAAACAAGGAGGGTGCACATACCATCATGGCTTGTAACCCATGATGGACTTTTTCATACATAAATTTGTCCACTCTCCTATTTAATGGCATCCAAGCTGAATTCCATTATCATGTCCTATGGCGAGCAGTTCCACAGACTAACCAATACTGGATAAAGGAATGTTTTCATGTGTCCTGTCTCTTAATGTTTGTGGATTTTTCAGATCAAGTGGAGAACCATTTGGCACCCAGCTTAGTATTCCAGAATGTCTTAAGCAGTCACATGCCTGTCCAGGCAGGGTGACCATATGACATAACAGCAAAAGAAGACAAGGCTCCCCAAAATGGAGGAAACCCAAGAAAAAATATAGGACTTGCAAAATAAAAAATAATAACCCCCGTACTTATTGCTTTCATGTGGTTAATTTAAATACTATTGCTGCAATCCTAAACACACTTTCCTGGGAGTAAGACCCATTGAACACAATGCAACTTACTTTTGAGTAGACCTGCTTAGGATTGCCTAGGACAGGGGTGTCTAATCTTCTAACTTCAGGGCTCTTGGCCCTTTAACAATTATGTAAGGGAGAGAATTTTGACATATGCTGCTTTTCATCACACATATCAAACGCTGCACCTGCTGAAATTCCCTCTTCTACACAATTGTTAAAGGTCCAGGAGCTCTAAAATTAAGTTTGGACACCCCTGGCCTATGTTACTTATGATATTATTAAACTGAAAACTATTACATTTACTGTAATTTATTAATTACACTAAGGCTCTATGCTGCCCACTCACAAGGAAGAAGAGAATGGAGATTTTTTTTTTCAGGGTACAAGACTAAAAGAGAGGATATGTCCTGGAAAAAGAGGACATATGGTCACTCTGCACATCCTGTGTCAAGGAGTTCCACAGACCAAAACAAGAAATATTTTCTTGTTTCTGTTCCTGGGTGGCTGTATGTCCCCGTTTCCAGGGTCATGTCCTCTTTTTTAGACTCATATCCTGGAAAAAACCCTTATTGTCTTCCTGTATGTAGGAAGACATAGGGCCTTCTTATAATACAGAGGTCTCCAGACCTCAGCCCTGGGACCAGATGTGGCCCTCTGCAAGACTAATGATCCCTCTATCCAGCTCCTGGGCAAGCCCTATAATCCACTCCAATACATTCTTATATGTGAGTTTATGTAAATTTATTCAAATTTGAAATGTGAATTAATTTTTTTTGCCACTGACACAGTGTCAGAGAGATGATGCCAAAAAGTTTGGAGGCCCCTTTAATAATCCATAGTTTTATAATCCATGTAATAGTTTTAAATTTTAATAATAAGGCTGCAATCTTAAAGGCAGGACACTTTCCTGGGAGTAAGACCCTTTGAACACAATGGGGTTTACTTTTGAGTAGACATGGTTAAGATTGTATTATATGTGAAATGTTTAAATTAACCACATGACAGTAATAGTGATAGAGCAATCCTATACGTGTCTGCTCAGAAGTGAGTTCCTCCGAGTTATATGGGGCTTACTCTTAGGAAAGTTATTTTAGGATTGCCGCCTGAGATCACAATCTTAAACATGTCTAATCAAACATAAGCCCCATGTTGTTCAATAGGTCTTACTCTCAGGAAAGTGCTCTTAGGAGTGCAACCTCAATTTGCTGGCTTTTATGCTGCTAGCTTTTATTTTATCATGACCTACAATTCTTTTTTCTTGGGTGTCCTGCAGTTTTCTTTGGATGTCCTACATTGTTCCTGTTTTGTGGTTATGACAAAAAGCCTTAATTTTGTTACACCTTACATTTTTCTTGGGTGTCCTACATTTTGTCCTCTTTTTTGTGATTATGACAAAAAGCATTCATTTTGTCACATCCTACATCTGTCTGGAATGTCCTACATTTTGGATGTCTTCTTTTTGTCACCCAGTCTTAGACAATCCAAGCTCCAGGACCAGCATCTCCTTCTTGGACAGACACACCTGGGGGGCTCTTTGTCTGCGGTTAGCTGGAGAGGGAGAATTTCTCCTCGGTCCCTTGCAGGCAGCAGCAGCAGCAGCAGCACCAGCACCAGCAGCTCTCCAGCTCCTCCTTCTTCCACCCATCCAGCCAGCCAGCCAGCCAGCCTCTCGCCCACCCGAGCAGCCTCTCCTCAAAGGGACCCACCGCCTCTCCTCCCTGTGAGCCAGGTAAGGTTGGTTTTACCTGCCCCAGCCCCAGCCGTAGCAGGAGGGGGTGACTGTCAGCCCCTCTCCCCAGCCAGGCTGCAGTGGCTCCTCTGCAGGAGGAAGGGGAGCCTCCAAAGGGGCTCAGGGTTGGGGCTGGGCGCATCCTTGTGGCGCATGAAGGGGCTTGTGGCATAGCAAGAGGGGATGTTAGGGCACTGGAGGGGGAGAGGGGCAGGTTGGAGGGGTGGCAAAGGCAGGGCTGTGCCAGGGAGATGGGCATAGGGGGCATGCATCCCCATCTCAGAAGCCTCCTTGCCTTCTTCTAACACCTTCCTTTCATTCCTTCCAGGTCTTGTTCCACCTTGTCTGACCACCCCCATCTCCCTGGGGGCTTCTCCACACCATCTGGTCCCCTGGTGAGTCCAAAAGTTTCTACAGCTGGAGGGGCAGCATCAGTACAGCATCATCACCAGGAACAGGCAGGCACTGATCCTGTCCACATGCACAGCACCACAAGACTCTGGATCACCTCTGGAACTTCTTTTGAAGGGGCCACCGTCCCTTCGTGGGGTGTCACCAGCCTTTCGCCACCATCCCAACTGAGGCTGCAATCCTATCCGTGCTTACCTGTGAGTAAGCCCCATTCACTCTAATGAGGCTTACTTCTGAGCAGAGAAGTATCGGATCGGGTTCTCCAGCAGGTGATCTGACAGTCCCAGACATGTGTGTGCTGTTGCTGTCTGATGGGACAGGGCAGAGCATCAGTCCAGCGGAAGCCGCTTTGGCACAGCTCCTATTTGAACTGCTTGTGGCTTCCAGCAGAGATTAGAAAGTCAGTCTGTTAAGAGACCACCTTGCTGCCAACCCCCACAGCATCTCCTTTGAAGGAGAGAACATGCTCCTTTGCAGAGCATATATGATTCCCCCAGAATCATTTGAAGAAATCTCTGCAAGCAGGACAAGGAAAGATCTCAGTCTTAGACCTTAGAGTTGCTGCCGTCGGAGTAAGCAACATGAGGCTAGACAGCAGACCCATGGCCTGACTTGTATGAAGCAGCTGATGTGTTCTTTGGACTTCCTGGGGAATGGAGCCCTGGGTCTCTTGCTCCAATCATTTGTGAGAGCTGAGTGTGTGGCCACTTTAGTAAGCAATCAGTGTTGATAGATTGACAAAATGTTGGCAGGGATCTGAAACCTGACCTTGGATGTGACAGTTTTGAGTACATGTGCACATGTCCTGTAATATCCACGGTCAGGATACATGAAGTACTGTTTACATCCCATCATTCTGCCCCTTTCCTTTGATATCTGCTCCATGTGATAGTTGTTAGTTATTACCAGGTGAGAACAAACACACTGGTACGGGAGTGTCAGAGCTGAGGATGATGATGTCAATCATCTGGTAGTTCTGCATCTAAAAGTGCATTTTCCAGAGATATTATCATGAATGGTTATGCTTTCTTCTGGGGATTGCTTTGTTTGTTGTTTACCTTGGATTAGATTGCAACTGCAAAACAAATCTAAAGTATACATAAAAAATTTAAGCATTCTTTTTAAATGGCAAGAAACATTTCTAGGAGGGAACATGAAGCATTATAGTTGCACCCAAGTTTTTTTCCTGAAAATTCTAGAGTTCTGGTTAATGCTGTCTTGTGTATACTGGAAAGTCCCATAGCTGAGTGGTGTGTATATTTGTGATGTAGCCTAGCCTATATATCTAGCATTGCTGGTGGGGATGTTTGATATATTGCTTTTCACTGCAAAAAGTTCACTAAGTGGTTTATTGAAGCAACATAAATGAGATGGAGGTTCCCTGTCCAACAGAAAAAGCAAAACACAAAAAGTGCAAAAGATAACACAAGGGAGACACTGGCAGCAGTCAGTAGGAAAGATGCGGTGCTCTCCCCCTGTTAAATATAGGAGAATGGTCTCCCTCCCCTGGGAGACCAATGCTTTAAGTTGGCATGTCTATGGGTGCAATCATAAATGTGTCTGTGCAGAGGTAAGCCTCATTGTGCTCAATGGGTCATACTCCCAGGAAAGTGTGCTTAGGATAGCAGCCTTTGTAAAATAATATTTTTAAAAGAAGTGAGTTTTGCTTTTTCCACTTTGTCTAAGAAAACCTGTATTGTTTCTTCCCTAGTGCAGCATGACTGATTTTTTTTTCTCCCTAGGCTGTGGGAGCCATGTGGTTCATCTCATTGATTGTGTAGTTCCAGTGATAAACACAACTTGGTTAAAACAGGGCATTCTTTTTTTCTGGAGAATTTAAACAGTTTATGCCCTGTTGACATGAAAGCCTAATATTTCTATTTTAAGATGATGGAAATAGACAGTGCTGAATCTGAGTGATGGTAGACAGAATAGTCATGATTCACATTGACTAGTGTCCTACAGTGAGTGACCATAATAAGTATTCAGATTGCCTGTGAGCAAACTGGCTTGGTGTAGTGGCTTAAAGCAGAAATGAGTTTATCAGTACAGTCCTATCTTGCAAGGAGACAGGCAGACCAGAGTGTCTGCACTGTATCTACCATAAGATTGGGGCTGCTGCTGCATTACCTCAGGACAAGGGGAAATTTTTTCCCATACACTGGGTAGTGCTGTAGAAGTCCCAAAGGGTCTACTTAGATTAGTGCCACCAAACCGATTCTAGGAGCCCAGGACCACACAACCTGCCCACAAATGGAGTTTGAATCTGGCGTAAGTGCTGAGTTATGCGCTGCCAGCCATGCTTCTGCTGCTTGGTCCACAGTCCTTCCCACCCTCCTCTTCCTCAAAACACTTCTCTGTGGCCTCCTCCTGGCCCTCCCCCTGCCACCAGACCCTTCACTGACTGAAATTGGCCAGTGCAAGTGACCCTTTTTCTAATTCTTGGTGCATTCTGTGCACTAGCCTATCTCCCCGAAAAGTGAAGCAAAAGTGCTTTATGGTATTTTCACAACACTCCTGGGTTGGCGCATGTGTGAGTTGGGAAATTGCATCTCATCCATGATCAAATGTCTAAAAACAAGTCCATACCATGCCTTCTTTTGGTGATAATCTAGAATAAGGGAGGCATGAAGGTGGTATAATCTACTCCACCTTAAGAGATATTATGTGGATCATTGGGACTGTATATGTGAAATGTTTTGAAGTTCTATACTTCAACTATATAAATATTTGTACTGTATAAATACTTAAGTATTAATAAAAGCAGCAAAGTGTTCTTAAGACTTGAAGAGAAGCAAATTGCATCACACAAACATACTCTCTTCTGTCCTCTTTTTCTGAGACATGGTGACTTGAACTATTCAGAAGCTTGTAAGAGCTTAGCTTACAACTTTGTGTAGACACTGGAATTGGAATTTAAACTTTTCAGCACCTTGATCTTTTGTGTTATATAGGAGTATCTGTCTGTAAGGTCAGCAGAGCTCAAGACTGTTGCTTCACTGGCATGTCCAGGAAGAATTGTGGTGTGGGAATAATTTAGCTCCGGTGAAGCTTTTGTTCTCATTTACCGGAATACCGCTGCTTGTGTCCAGCCCTGCATGTCTGTGCTAAATTTGAGAAAGAACAATTGCTTGGCAGCCTGTGCTATGGATCACAAGATGAGGCAAGTCTATTTTCTGGTAATGTCCTAGTAAAAACTGATTGTAGAAAGATGAAGATGAGCTGATTGTAGAAAGATGATTGTAGAAAGATGAAAACTGATTGTAGAAAAACTGATTGTAGAAAGATCATCAAAGATTGGGATCCCAAAGAATGCACTCTTGTCCGTAGAGGGAAAACCCCACTGTACATAGTAGTGTTTGCATCTGCAATAGGATTGCAGACAAAGTTTAGCCCATATTTATGTATAGAATTGTGCTGCACTCTTTGCTCAAAATGATCCCTGAGGGGTGTACCCAGTGGTCCCATCTGGTCCATGTCATGAAGATGCTTCTGCTTGTTTCTCCAAACCTCAGGCAATGTGGACAGTTGGAGCAGAGACCCTTTTCAGGCCGAGAGAGGAAAATGAGCTCCTTGCAGCTGCTCCATTCTCTGGATGATGGTGTGATGATGTATTATTTATCAGCATCATCTGTGCATGTGGTGTGGAGAAATGAAGAGGCATTGTGTGCTAATGCAGATTCATTTTTAAAGTTGCAGAAGGTGTTTGCTGTAAAAATATGTATTGTATAGTGAAGTTTTTTTTTAAAAAAAACCATTTATGAGAGCTTGGAAATGCAGAGGGGATATAAAACATCCTCTTCTTATTGGCTGGCTGTGAAAGAGAATTCCTTTAGGACTAGGATTATTGGGCAAGAGATTTGATTGGCTTCTTGTGTCAAAGAGAGGAGTTGTTGAAAGTGCAAAGGGAGAAACTACAGTTTTTTAATGCTAGAACAGTGGTTCTCAATCTTCCTTATGCCATGACCCCTTTATACGTTCTTCAGGTTGTGGGGACCCCCAACCATAAAATTATTTTCGTTGCTACTGCTGCAGTGCTATGCACACTTTCCTGAGAGTAAACCTCACTGAACTCAATGGGAATGATTTCTGAGTACACATGCATAGAATTGGGCTCTAAGGGTGCAATCCTAGCACTTTCCTATGAGTAAGCCCCATTCACTATCATGGGACTGACGCCTGAGGAGACCTCCATAGGATTGGGCTCTCAGGCAGCAGAGACAGCCATAGTTCCCTGGGAGTAGCCCCATTCACCAACATGGGACTGACTTCTGAGACCTCCAAATAGGATTGGGATCTCATGCAGCAGAGCCAGCCACTGTTTCCTGGGAGTAGGCCCATTCACTATCATGGCACTGACTTCTGAGGAGACCTCCATAGGATTGGGATCTCAGGCAGCAGAGCCAGCCACTGTTTCCTGGGAGTAGCCCTATGCACTGTCATGGGACTGATGTCTGAGGAGACCTCCATAGGATTGGGATCTCAGGCAGCAGAGCCAGCCACTGTTTCCTGGGAGTAAGTCCTTACTGAGTAGACATGCATAGAACTGAACTCTAAGGCTGCAGTCCTAGCACTTTTGTGAGAGTTAGTCCCATTCACTTATCATGAAAAACAACAACATTGAGGGGGCTTACTTTTGAGTAGAGCACAACGAGCAGGGCACAGTGGTCGGTGCACAAGCGGGGCACCCACCAGACAGCCCACCCGCCAGAGCCCTGGGCCCATGCTCACACCTCAGCGCGCTTCACTCTCAGCCCACAGGTGCACTGAGGATCTGTGGGGCAGGGAGAGGAGGAGGTTGCTGTCTGTGGTGAGTGTGTCGGGCGCCTCCCTGCTCCCAAGTCTCCACATGAGTCTCACACCAGCTCAGAGGCTCTTTATGAGCCGCTTTCCAGTGACTTCTTCCAGCCGCAGTGGCTCCAGCGTTTCTGCCAGGTCTTTCCAGCTGGCCCCCTGCACCAGGGGTCTTTAGGCGACCCCCAGGAAAGCTCCAGGTGACCCCCAAAGGGATCCCGACCCCCACTTTGAGAAACGCTGTGCTAGAATGATTAGAGTCTGCTGGGAAATCCTATGACAATCAAAAGGGGAAATGTCTTAAATACTACAGTCGGGTTTCAACTAATAGTGGATCTAGTAGATGAAGTCTGAATGTTCATTACTACTTTTCTTTTAAACTAGCCCACTTTGGTTCTATTGTTTCTGTTTCAGATACATATGTCTTAAATTGTGTCTATCATTGTGCCTCAGAATTCAGTTTTTACATTGAAGTGATAAAGAAATATAGTCTGGGATAGTTGGGGGTACAAGAAAAAAGAAAACAATAACACCACCCCCCTATTTGTGAGTCTTCTGTTGGAAAGACACCATTCTTGTTGTTGCTTTTTAGTTGTTTTCATGTTTGACCCTTTCATGTAAGCCCAGAGACTGCAGGCCACCTTCTTCCAGCAGCTTCTGAAATCCATCCAAATTCATGTTCATTTCCTCGGTGACACTATCTAACCACCTCCTCCTCTGCTATCCCCTTCTCCTTTTCCCTTCAGTTTTTCCCAGAATCTGGCTGTTTTCTAAGGAGTCCTCCCTGCTCATGATGTGGCCAAAATATTGAGCTTCAGCTTCAGTATTTGTCCTTTCAGTGAACAGTGAGGATTGATTTCCTATATGATTGACTGATTTGATCTCCTTGCATCATACAAAGAATTAAAAGGCAAGAGTTTACAGTCTAAGAAAAGAGAAAGGAACAGAAGTGAATGAAGGCACAACTGGGGAAAATAAATGATTACAGGTCTATCCTCCTTATTTATTGATTTAAGACTCACACATCCAACTCACCATGAATTCTGAATCCATGGTGGTCAGCCAGACCTAAGCTCCTGGACACAACTGAAGGTATTAGATTTTGAGCCCTTTTGGAACAGGGATCCTTTAGCTATTAATTTTTTTATTTCCTTGTAAACCACTTTGTGAACTTTTCAGTTGAAAAGTGGTATATATATTACTACAGATGGATAGATACTGTTTTGTTTGGGAGGCCTTCTGTGGTCCTTAGAGGAGAAAATCTTTTGTGAGGGGTTTTTTTATGCTCATGCTAATCTCTATCTAGTGGTGCCTCCTCCTTCTTGGACTCAATGCTCACACATTTGTCTGGAGAGGCAAATACTGAATGTGGGGAGAATTATTTCTTGGGATTGGTAATCCTGGGTCATCCGAGGGTTGTTGTGAAGGATTCCAATTGTGGCAGGTACCACTTGCCTCGACAGGCAACTGATGAATGCAAGAAGAGCTGGAGGGCGTGGGCATGTGTCCTTCAGATTTTGTCTTTCCCCAGGGCAGTGAATCCTTGAATAGTGCTATTCTTATGCTCTGTTACTGGCTCCAATCCTATACACACTGTTCTAGGAGTAAGCCCCATTTAACACAGAAGGTCTTGCTTTTGAGTCAACATGCACAGAATTGTGCTGACAGTGTGGTATGGAAACCAGTTTTCACAGAAAAGGTGAGTTTTTAGGAGGGTCGAAAAGGATAGTAATTTGTTTTAGTTTAACTTTCCTCTGATATATTCACACAGCGGCTTTAGGGCCTGAGGAACTTGGTGCCACAACTGTAGGGTGGAAGCTCCACTTAAATTATGGCTTCATCCCCAACCAAAGTATTAGGATGACAGCTTAAATTCAAATATTTTAGTTTAAGTGGATTATAGGTCACATTTTTTTCAGTCCCTGTAGGGAACAAAAATAATGCTATGTGACTGACAGAAAATGAATATATTAAACCTTTCACATTAAAAAATTCAGACAATCATAGCAAATAAATTACTTCAGTTCCCACTCTCTGTTGAAGTCATATATTCAGCTGCCAGTTTGTTTAGTGCTTCTCAGATAGTGATGCGTAACTGTCTTCTCAGTATCCTGCCGTGGCACCCTATCTGCTATGCCCTGCTCCAGGCTCTGCTTGCTCTGTTCTCCTTTCTCTCCCCCACCCCACACCTCCCCTCTTCCTTTCCTATTTAGAGCAGTTTTACATTGTATCCTCAGCACACCAGTGTTTGCTGTCATAAATGCATGAAAACCTGCCATGTTTGGAAGCACGTGTTTCCCTTCAGTGTTCTGGCTATGTATGTGTTTATCCTTGGCATTTTTTTAAATATTACATCTTTCAGTTGATGGCAGCACCCCAAGGCAGTTTAGAATATAATGAAATATAATGGTCTTAAAATGCCTGCTTTTTCCAATGCCTTCATTAATGCATCAAGGTCAAGACCAGTAAAGTCTACCTATGCCTTGAAGCAGCTTTCCAAGGACTCGGGAAGTGGGTTTTGTGCTTTTTTTAAAGCTTTTCCAACTGAGATTCAATTCCTGACATCTTCAGGTTTTTTTTAAATCATTGGAACTTGTATATGAAAAGTGGTTACTAAGTATTGAATTCTCCCCCTATTGATAGCCATGGGCTCAATCTTACCAAGTGATTGGCAGAAATGATGAAGGCAGGTGGGTTCTCAACAGGCTTTTGCCCACTTTTGGATCTGTTTGGCTCCTGCCGAAGTCCATCCTGAAACTCCAGCAGTGGGAGACTTTGATCCTGAACAATGCCGACGTTTTCTATACATCATCTGTTTTCATTTTCTTATGCCTGTGGTTTGAGACTCGAGGCAGTGGAATGCATCTTGGCACAAGACTCTAGATTACCTTCGAATGCATTTAATGTGCATTGCTATTGATCAGGAAAAAGGGAGGCAGGCATTTCATACAATGTCCTGTCAATCATATCCGGCAACTGCAGTTCCTGCCTGCCAATTTGCAGCTGTTTAAATGGTGCTGAGACTCTAACATTCTTATGACACTGTTGAACTGTGCTGGCAAATGGAGCACTATGTTTAATGCTGTATGTGATTTTTTTTTTGTATTGTGAACCTCAGTATTGAAAAATTACCTGTGCACAAATAGGTCCATTTATTTACTGAATTTTTTTTTAGCATTGCTTTTTCCTAAGGCCTTGGAGCAGGTTACAGCTGATTACTCTGCTTTTGTTTCAAAGTCAGAAAGTTGGCCCTTGTAGTTTACCATGCAAAGGACACGTAGCTGTGACTTCTGGGAGGACGGACAATTTCTTCCCCCTTTTTGGCTATTCAGTTCCTCTATTTGGAGTTGTGTCCTTGCTTGGCTTGCTTCGCCACACTGCTGAACTTGACCAAACTTTCAGCTGGTTGTTAAAGAAGCCACCAGACTGGTGAAATAAGGCTGAAATGTACATAAAGTACAAGATGAGAAATACATAAAGAGGTCAGCGTGTAATGGATTTAGAACAGTAGCACAATGTTCAGAATTGGTGGTTTTTCTTAATCCTTCAGTCCCATTTCAGTAACATGGTAAAAAATAATCTGTAAATTTCTACTAAATATAAAGCTCCATGTTCTGGTCATGTGGTACATATTTTATTAACCATATGCTGCAATGTAATGCTTATTTAATCAGAAGCAAATTCTATTCTGTTAAATGGGGCTTACTCTTAGGTAAATGTGCATAAGACTGCAACCTTATTTGTCTTATAAAGAGGCAAGGGTTGGAACTGTGCATATAGTTATTAGCATTCTAATATCTAAAAGACGGCTCTTGAAAGGTTGAACATCAGGATTAAGCTAAGAGTATGTTCTGGCATTCAAAGAGTTGCTGGACATTGGAAGAAATTATTTAAGGAAGGAGATTAATCAGGGATGGATGTTTCAAATCTGGAGTCATGTCTATGCATTGGTTTTGAAGCCTGTTGCCAGTTGTAAGCTGCACTTGCCTATGTATAGCTGATACTATACACTTGCCTATGTATAGCTGATACTATAGGAAGAAGAGAGATGTTCCTGGAAGGAGGAAAACCACAGATTTCCATCACACAGCAGCCTCTCTGGGACTGTACACCTTTCCTCCCTTAACTCATTGGAAGAAAGCTGAGGGATGTGTTATCTTCAGCAGACTATATGCTACATTGGTGTTGCAGAAAGGAGGACAAGTGCATGCCCATTTGTCCATCACAAACTCCAGATATCTAAGTACAGTGTAACTGAGAGTGAAACTGCAGAAGAGGGCACAGTTGGGAGTAGATCTTCTGTATATCCTCTCCTGTATCTTAGACCTTATGGTGGATAGTAATTCCTGCTCAGAACGTACAGTATATGAATTGTGGCACCTATGTGGAAACTGCAGCACATCTTTGCATGGCTGTATGACTAACAAAAGAACACTGCAGCACAGTATGGTGCAACATTTCTGAACTCCATGGGTGAGATTTCTGCAAAGTGTTCTATGCGTTTCTTGGAATAATTCCAGTGTAGAAAGATTAAAGGCTGAAATACTGCTAAAGCTATTATATTAACTTGGGTGTAGAAAATTTTAATCAGCTGCACTATCTTACTGATGATATGCAAATTGGATACCTTTAAAATTCTGAACCAATCGGATCTGAGCTCCATTTATTTATTGTGTTTATGTTTATTATGGCTTTCATGTATTATAAATTTTGAAACCTCTCAACAGAAGTCTGCATCTGAATTAATGTGAGGATTAGTCCCAAGGAAGGCATCTGTTTCTGACCACATTCATGCTACGGAAAAAGAATGGTGTGTGCCATTGTAGAAAGAAATGTACTCTCATATCCTCTGAGAGTAGCTGGACTTTGCAACAGTATTTGTAATAACATTTTACTGGTCAAATGTTATGCTGTTTCTAAATTTTACTTGAACAACTTAAATGTAATTTATCATTCCTTTTCCCCGCACATCAAGGCTACTGTTTCAACAGTAGGTGTTGGGCATTGTGGGTGAAGGGCTGTGGGTGGCGCAAGTGGTTAAGACACTGTGCCTGTTAACCAGCAGGACAGGGTTCAAGACCCAGGTCAGCCCCGCAAGACAGGGTGAGCTCCTGTCCTTAGCCCAGCTCTGCAACGCCAGCTGGATCCAATTGTATTGGCTCTGCCTTTGCACTGGACTAATTTGGTGGTGTGGAGAGGGGAGATTTGCTGCTTGGTAACAGCCTATCCTCCATAACAATTTAACCCAGGCTTACAAGCTTCGCATGCAGCGTATGCAGCGTCAAGCATGATACCATAGTCTTTCAAGACTGACGGAGGCCTGCTTGTTGGGCATTGTGACTGAACTACTCTTCCAATTTTAAACCCAATTTTTCTGCAGTCTGCAGCACATATTTGCCAACAAGACAAAAGCATTGCATGTTAAAATGAACAAAACAGTAGCAGTAAAATAATATTTATATCTGCCAGCAGCTAATTCCTCTGAGTATTGACTATATGGTCTAGGCCTGCCAAACTAGTTTTTCAATCTCTAGACTTCTAGAAATTATCTAGATTTCTAGAGATTAGAAATGCCTCCTGGCATCCCTTCTGATATAGAGTTTTCGCCCACCTCACCCAAAAATGCTCTCTTCAGAAACGGTTGGGAACTCAGTGCAATTGTTATGCATATTAATTTGCCAAAGGATCTACTTGTGGCTCAAAATATCCATGATCTAATGTGTTCCTCTATGATTCTAATGGTCCAAAACATAATTTGGATCATGTACTAATGTTATGGTTCAGGAATGGGCAGGGTTCTCTTTCTAAGATCTAAGAAGATTCTTTGATTCCCCCCCCCGCCCCGGAATCTTATAAAAACCTAGCTGTGTTTCTGCCTTTCCTTAGGAGGTAGGATTGGACTAATTTTAAATATAAGTTGAATAAAATGGCTAATAATAAATACATTGGCTGCAGTCCTAAAGACACTTTCCTGGGAGTAAGACCCATTGAACATAATGGGGCTTACTTTTGAGTAGACATGGTTAGGATTGTGCTCATTGTTTGTAAAGTGACTTTCTTAAAAAAATGTTGATTTTTCAAGATGTGAATTAGCTTGCTGAGTGTTCCAGTTATTCTCTGCCAAGCTTTAGGGAACAGATTGTATCATTAATGAACTAATTTAAGATGAATGTGGACTTGTTCACACATTTGTACTTTCAACACATTTGTACAAAACAACACTTTGTTGTTTTGTATAGAACCTACTATTTTAGCACTGTAAATCAGTTATGGTTCTCTCCTGGACATTACAAAGCTAGGTTTTTTTCAAGGGGGGGGGGGGGAACACTGAGCACAATATGCATGTATAGTGATAAGCATGTGGATCCCGTGTAGAAGGTCAGTTTGAATTTGAAGAGGAGGAATGGAAAAGATTTCTATTGTATGGTTTTTCCCTCCTCAAATAGTTTTAAACTTCATCGTCTTGTTGTTGCCTACATTCTGATATTACTGCCATGTGTTTCTTAATAAAACAGGGATTTTCTGCCATTGTATTCATAGACTCATTCACTAGATACACATTACTAATTAGCTTCTGCTAAAAATAAATGTCAACAGTAAATCTAGGTTCTCCAGAATTTCATCTCGGAAATCTTCACCTTGGTGTCCTGTTTTTGTTTTCTACAAGTTGTACCAAATCCATGAGAGAGTGCTGGAGTTCAATTGCACAATTCAGCTTTTTTTAAAAGAAAAAAGGGGGAGCCCAAGCATTCAATGTCAAAAGCAGTAAATGTGCATAGGTTGGTAAAAGGCAAGACTGAAATGAAAGGTGACAAGTGTTGGGCCAGATGAACCCTGAGAGATAATGTGAAGGAATCCAGCGAAGCTGCAGGCACCTTTTGCAATAAACAGCTCAAGGTTAGAAATGGCAAATTGGTCCGCCTGGAAATGAATTGCTGTGAGAAACCAACTTGGATGGCAGAGATTATCCACCAGTGCTGAACTGCACAATGCTGCTTTAATTTTATTTAAGTTGCTTATGTACGCTTAAGTTATTTTGAAGGTTGATATTGAAAGTGATTACTACAAGTCAACTTGTGTAGTATTTTAGCTGAGAGGTAAGATTGATGTGCATGTGCTGGTGATAGAGGTGACAGGGGGGTCATTAGCTGCCAGTTATTTTTCTTTGTGCAGTTAGACATACAATAATAGAGATCTCTGCACGTGCAAGACTGTGCACATGCAACAGCTTCCATAGCTTTCTCAGGCGTTGTATCCTTGCTCTTATGCGGTTGTATGCCACAGCTATGAGTGGAATGTCTAATTCCTTGGGTCCTTTTCAAGCCCCACTGAAGCAGGAACATTCCTCTTTATCTCCTGTCTCTTCCCAAGAACTGCTGTGTTCAGTGCGTGCATAATAGTGTTGTGGTCAGTTTAGTGTTACTTTTATAATAGTATCGTATAATCATATTGAGCAAAATTCCCCTCCACTGATATGCATGACATCTGTTTCCTCTGCTTGGGAGAGGGTCACTTTATGGTCACTTGCATCTACTGTAAAAGCAGATTAAGGGCACAATCAAGAGTAACTATGGGGAGTCCTTGCTCTGGTGTAAGAACAATTTGCTCTGGATTGCAATATGAATTTCCCATAGGTTTTCACTAGGTTGTGCAGTAACTACAGGTACACATAATGTCTCTTACGTGCTCCCGTAGTTACTCTGAATTATAGGGCTAGAGTATCATCTGAAGTCTGCTCTATAGGAAATGGTCTTTACACATGCATTGGCCATGTATGCGTTGCCCAAAATTGGATGCAGAATTCTAAGTGAGGTCTGACAGATTAATGGGGGGACAGATTAATCTAGGGGACAGATTAATATTACTTCTCATGATCTTGATTTCTATGCCTCTGTTAATGCAGTCTAGGATTGCATTAACTTTTTGCAGTTGCCCCATGTTGCTTGCTCATGTTCAACCTAATGATCAAGCCTAACAAGATTGTTTTGAGCTCTGTTTTGATCTTCTAGGGCAGGGATGTCCAAACCCTGGCCCTGGGACCAGATTCAGCCTTGGCGAGCCCCCATGCGGTCTTCACCTGTCCTTCTCCATGCGACTTTTGTGCAAGTCCTGTAATCCTCTGGAGGTGGACTACAGACTTGATTACTTTGGGTGGTGGACCCCTTCTATTGGGCATTGGCTCACTTAACTCCACCCTCCCCAATTTTGTATCATATGCTTTATTTGGTATACAATCCTTTTATCCCTTCATCCCAGTCATTTACAAAAATGTTGAACAACACTGGACAGAGTCCTGTAGCAGTGCACTTTTTACCATTTTATCCATAGGTATCATGGAAGACTTTGTATAATTGTTCACAAACATGCGCTGGCTTCCCCACACCACTGCTGGAATGGGGAGAAGGGAGAGTTGTGCTGGCTAAAATTGGTTAGGATTGCACTCTCAATTGAAAAGAGAAATTAGGTTCATCCAGCATGTCTTGTTCTTGGCAAAAACATCCTGCCTCCTAGAAATCACCTTATGGTTTTCTATATGTTTCCAGGCATTCCACTTAATCATATTTTTTAGGTACTGACATTAATCTGAATGTTCTGTATGTTGCTGCCTCCTGTTGTTTCATATTTTTTAAGGATGGGGACAATATTTGCTTGACTCCAGTCCTCTGATACCTCATATATTCTCAAAAATTACAAAAAGTGGCTCTGAGATTACATCTTTCTGTTACAGTCCCTTCCAAGTTCACCATAGGTGATTCAAGCAGTGATTGAATTACGGAAAATCATGCCTTGATCAATGGATTGCAACTCTTCTTCAGCAGACAGTGTATCTAATGCCAAAAGATTAAAGACTGTCAGTTGCTTCCTGTGTTAGTTCCCTATACAGAAATCTTCCTCTAGGTAGGAAAAAGCATATGGAATGTCAAGTAGGTAATGCAGCACAAATTTTCCTTTTAAGCACAAGATCAGGCAGCCATGAAATTTCCTACATAGAGATTAACATACAACATGTCCCCAAGACTGAGCAAAATAGCTGATGGAATTGAATTACCTTTTCTAGACTTAAATGCCAATCTTGGAAGTATCTGCCTTGAAATTTTGCTTTGGGAGAATTGCCTTAGTTCGTGGCATTGAAAGAATAGAAGACCTTTCCTACTACCCTTTGGTCTTATAAAGATTTTTACGCTTTTTCTAACTACGTAACATATAGATTTCCCCCCACATTTGGTTTTCTTTCAGGATAAAAGCAAGTGAGTACTTGGTTTTGTTTGTTCAAGCAGATACAGAATTGCCAGCTCAGGATAAAGGGGTCAGGCATAGTTACTACTGTTTTTCAAGCAAAATTTAAAATGACCTGGACAGCTTCTACAATCTTATAAGTTTTAAAAGCTTTGATGCATTAGACAGACAGTTAATACTGTTCTTTAAAAGTGGCACTAAAATGATGAAAGGTGTTTTTCCATGAGTGCTTTAATATCCACAGCCGCAGATGTGGGGCATGTCTTTCTTATGGAATTAGTATGGGGGTGTGAGTAAACATAAGAAAAGAGAAAGGTTTGTTCTTATACAATTTTTCTTATACAATATAACGTAACTTTTTTGGGCAGAAGGACTGTATCAGTTCTCTGACACTGTGTTGTGTCAGTGATGGTGAAAAAATAATTTACATTCCAAATTTGAATAAATTTACATAAGTTTACAAATTTACATGTTTGAGATGGAACCTATATGAATGAACTCAAATCAGTTCATAAACACTTTCATGCACACAGAGTGGATGCATGCAGCCTCCCTGCAGAACTTGCCTGTGGGATAGATGGTAGGTGCTTGCCATGGGCCTCATTATATATGAGACTCATATGTAGTCTCATCATGGGCCACATCTGGTCCCTGGTGTGGGGTTTTGGTACCACTGTTTTACAAGTTAAGGCAGTAGAGTGTTTGCAGGGAGAGTGCCTAAGTGCAGAGTGGGATTAATATATTAGTTTAAGTACTCATAGACTGTCATCCTGCCATAGGCTCCATAGGCTTTGAGGTAATCAAAGATGAGTCAATAAAATAATGAAATCCATTTTAACTACAAGAGTGTCTCACCAGTGGACCACAGGTAAGGTTGCCATAATTTTCTTCCACTAAATTGGGTTAGGACCCTCTGTCCCATTTGCCAGAATTGGGATTGTCTTTGTTTTTCAGGACATATGACAACCCTAACCACAAGTGGTCCATACAATCCTGAGCAGTGGTATGGGAAGTCTTGGGGTTTTGATAGCAAAAGATACCTTTGATCACTTCCAGGATGCTCTCCTACAGATTACCAAAGAGGGCAGATAATGAATTTCCTGCAGCCAGCAGCAACAACAACCCACAAATATTCACGTGAAATAATAACATTAATAAATCTCTATTATAAATTAATTGTACTTTTTGTGTGAAGGGGTGGGGGTTGAATGCAGGACCCATTAGGGAGGGGTACAGGAGATAATTTGTACCTGGGAATGTCAGAAAGGAGATAAATTTAGAGTCCCCAAAAGTTTTCTGGGATCTTATATTTTCTAATCTCACCTAGACTTGCTGCCCATGTGGGATGACTGGGTGCACAGCAGCTGTGGCTGCTGCAAGCCATATGTGTTGGCCAAGGAAGGCATACGTGATACTCCTCAACACTGTCAAGTCTGGGTGGTACTGCCATTGTTGCTAACATAGCTCATTGGCTTGTGAATCTGCATACTATGGAGGATATAGCTGTAAAACTATAGCTTCTGCAGAAGCGTTAATAGGGCAGGCAGTTGTCCACTTGAGGCATTTGGGTTATTACCCAAAAGGCCCCAATAGGCATCCTCCAGCAAAAGGAGGATAGAATGTCAAACAGATCCTCAGATGATGAATGCTTTGCATGTGTAGGTTCTTGTGGAGGGGGGAATAGTCCTTCAGACCCAAATTGTGTGAAATGTTATAGGTAATAATTAGCATCTCCCCCCAAACAAATTGGAAGCAATTGTAGATTATGTACCACAGATAAATTTGTTTGGATAATAAGCATCATGGCTGCTGCATTTGTTAGTTGATGTCTCTGCACAGTCTTCAAGGGCAGCTTCAAAGAAAGGAAACCGCAGTAGTATACATGTGATGTGATAAAGATATAACCAGATCTGTTGTCTTTAGGAAGCGTAGTAACTGGTGCACCCTTCAAACAGGCAGACATTCAGAAGGTCAGCACCTGAAACTACATTATCAAGATTGGGTCCAAGACACCCCCAGACAACAAATAAGCTCTTTTAAAAGGAATTTTAGCTGCATCTATTCAGGCTATTCATCCACTCCAAGGAATCAGCTTTCCTTCTAATGGCACCTTTGTCCTTTTTGGATTAAGTTTAGCACAAAATCCTTCATAACTGCAAGACATTGGTTCAGAATCTTTATAGCTTCCCTGGTTTTAAATAGAAAGTAAAGGGAGAGCTGGGTGTCATCTGAAAATTGATGACATCCTGTTCTAAAACCATGAACAAAGTCCAGTAATTTCAGTTCAATTAACCCTGCATCGTAATGAACAGGCACAACCTTCAGTTAGTCACATGTGGCGTATGTATGACTCTGTGCCGTGGGGATCCTGAATGAGTGTTCCCTACAGTGGACACTGCTCTTGAGAAGAGACACATTTATCAGTCTAAGCAGCAACAGAGGCCATAACTCTTGCTGACATGTGCTGCACCGAGCAAAGTTGTGATGCCAATTGAGTGATGGCGCTCTGCCAGGATATAAATATAATCAGTTTGGAGCTATAATTTGCATTTCTCTTTTCTCTATGAGGATGTCACTCAATAAACCCTATTCTCTGAACAATACACCTGTGATTGCCTGCTCCTTGCTGGGAATCTCTCCTTGACTGTTTCTATGAAATTTGAAACCCTAAGAGACTTGGTCTCTTCAGAGCCTCTTCACCAAAGGAAAGCCAGCTGCCAACAAACCTATACTGTACATTCAGATGCCAGGAATTTCCTATTACTAAAGTATACATGTGCCACTTCGTTCCATAACTATTCAGTGATACTGTGCTCTCATTAACTTGAGTTACAGTGTAACTGCTGCCGTTTTCAAGTGGAAAGAGACCTTTTTGTTGTAATGAAATAAGGCACGTTATTTTGCATTAGCTGCAATTAACTCTCCTAACCTCTCTGGTGGGTAAGTCTAGCAGAGGTTCCAAGGAGTCAATTCCATGAGAATGGAGACTGGAATACCACTAGCAGTTATAGAAAAAGTGTCTCCCAGTAGCAGAACAAATGCATAAATAACAGTAGCGAGAGGCAGTTACTCAAGCTTTAAAAATATTAATTTTTCACCTGGTGTTCTGAATGACGCTTGACCAGACTGGCCTTCTGTTGCTTTACTTCCCCGTTAACAGTTATAAAAGAATCAAAGTAGCATGAGGTGAAACAGTGGTTGTGAATTTTGCAGCCTTTAAACTGTCAGAAAATTTTTTAAAATGTGTAAGAAAATATACCTAGCAGAGTGTTGTTACTATTTATCCTGCATTCTAGCACTCTTTAAAAAAATCCCTTATGTCTAATTTTATCATACATGGGATTCCCTGATAGTGTTGCATCCCAATTATTGATTCCCACATTGACAGTTTCAGTAATGCTGCAGCATCTTGTGTTCCCAGGTCATTGCATGGAGGTTCCTTTTGACTTTTTCTCTTCCTGAATGTTACTCGGTAGTTGTGCAAGATTGATGATTGAGAACAAGAGAAGAGGAAAAGAGGTCTCCAAGGGCCTAATCCTATCCAGCTTTCCAGTACTGTTGCAATCCTGGGTTATGGGAACAAATGTTCCCTTGCTTTGAGAAGGCCTCCTTGACTCCCACCCCACTGCAGGATGAAGCACATACCCTGTTTTCACAGCTGCATCAGTATTAGAAGTTTGGATTGGATTTCCTAAGAAAAATTTCATTCCAGCAATAGTTAGCTGTGGCAATGTGGTTACCGCTGCCCCAAAGCTTGTGAGCTACTCTGCTTATTTTCATGGGAAAGAGTAAAGGAAGCATTCCGGTTTCAACAAAGTTTCTGGGCACTGGTGCTTGAAGCATCATGTCTTTAGAATAGGCATATCAGTGTAGGCTTTCCAGAAAATCTTTTCTATAGTGTGCTAGGATCCCATTTCCCATCTTCTGGCTCCATGGAAAGTTCATTACCTTTGAGATGTCCTGGAAAATTCCCCTCTCAATCTATTGTTGTTCTTATTCAGATAACACCATTAGGAAGGAGAGCATAGAATGCCACAGAGTGTGGCCAGTTGGCTAATAAGGACAAAAGAAGAGCTTCCACTGTATCAGGCCAAAGGCCCATCTAGTTCAGCTTCCTTTGTCACACAACGGCCCTACTGATGCATTGGGGAGCATTACTGAAATATTACCTCTGTGTAATATTATTTGGGATTATCTGGGATTAACGTTCTTCTAAAACCAAAGTTAGGAAAAACCCTCAGTTGGTCCATTTAATCTAGATAACTATAGGGCGGTTTCAAATCTGCCTCTTTGGAACAAGGTGCTTGTAAAGGTTGTGACTATCCATGTTTAGGCTTTTCTAAATTGAAATAAGTCTGGATGTTGGCCGGGCTTTTAGACTAAAATCTCCTTAGTTGCTGTGCTGGTGGACCACTATTGCAGACTATTGGCTACTATTGAAAACAGTGTTTCTTTCATGGCTGTGTAGTGGTTCTTGAACAATCAGCTTCAGTGTCCTTCTGGACCTACTTGCAAAGTTTGGATTGGGGGGTGGCAATGCATCTTCAATGTACTGATGTGACCCAATTCCACCTCTTTTCCCATTTGATTCTGAGAAGGCACTGAAGAGTCCTAACAGTGTCTGAGCTCACTTACTGTATGGGTGATACTTTGAAATGGAATCCAGATGAGATGGAGGTGTCATGGAGTATAGAACAGATGATCTGTACATGGGTGTTCATCCTGTTCTTGACAACACGCTCTCTGAGATTCAGATTTGTGGTTTTGTAGTAACTGTACTTGTGGACATGTTCTTAATCCTGGACAGGCAGGTGGTGGTTTTGGCCAGGAGCACTTTGGCAAAACTTCCACTAGTACAATATCTGTACCCTTTTCTGAGAAAGGCAGAGCAGGCCAGTGTAATGCAAGCCTAAGAGCATAATCCTAACCAGGTGTACTCAAAAGTAAGGCCTATATCCTAAGGTGAAATTAATCCCCTTGCTCCAGAGCAGTTAAGATGACTTTCCATAAGATAACACTAGAGGGTGATGTAACTGCGTGGACCTGTAATTGCTGAGGATTTTGCCCTAAGTCCCATTGTGTTCAATGGGCCTTACTCCCAGGAAAGTGTCTTTAGGATTGTAGTCTATGTCCTGGCCAGATTGGATTACTGAAAAAAACATCATATATGGGTCTGCTTTGAAGAACATCTGGAAGCTGCAGCTGGTGCAACATGGTACGCCATGGGCCCTTGTTGGGAGCCCAGGCATGGGGCGCATGCTACACAAGGTTCATTGGTTGCTGGTTTGCTTTTGAGTTCAAATCATAGTTGTGGTTATTAAAGCCCTAAACATGTACATGCTGTGAAGGCTGAATGAAAAACCAAAAGCTTCTCCCATCCAGTCAATTTTTTTCCAATCACAAAATGAGCAATTTGGGGAAATTTTTAGAAGCAGTTCTGATGAAATAGTTTTCTTATGGAGTGTATGGAATATTTAAGATAACATTTTTATTCCCTTAAAATACAGGCAAAGTGTGTTATGAAGATTAGTATTTAAGATGTTTAGTATAAATTGAAAATTGTAATTATTGTGAATATTGTGGACAAAAAGTCAGTTGCAAGCCATGTTTCTGCATCTAGAAGTCCATCTGCTTTTGGTTTGGTTTTTGGTTTCCATCCAAACCATTCCTTGCTTGTGGATTTCTGCCTTGTCTTCTTCTGGTGACCTTTGGTGAGGACTTCAGAGCTCTTGCATCTGCTGTCTTTTTGATGTGGCTCCAGTCAACCTTTTCACCTCTCCTTTCAAATGACTGTCATGCAGACCCTGTACTGTAGGCTGGGGAGTCAAGTGTCTTATTACTATGCCTTGCTGGGGGATTAAAAGGTCAGAAGGCAGTGGGGCAGAAAGATGAGGTTTTCCTTGACACTCTTCCTGTTTTTGGTCACATCCTCTGAAAGGGCTCTTTTTTCAGCTTCACACTTCCTCCGGTTAAAAAAGTGAGGGAAGAATCATGCAGCAGAGCATCAGGTGCAGTTTGGTCCCTGTGTTGAAAATGTAATGAGGTTCCTTCCCCTTCCCTGGAAAGCCATCAGAAATCTATTTAAAAGTTATTTCATAGAGATTGTTTAACTAATTGGTTTAACAGACCGCATCTGATTGTGATAAATGGGCCATTGACAGGTGATAGGATTATACTTGCTGTACATCGTAAAATAGTTTTATAACGGTATTTAATGACAGGCCTCCTCATTTAGGATGCATTGGTACTTCTACCCTCATGTGTCTGTGTGATGTGCCTTGATGGATATAGCAGAAGCTCTCCAAGATAGAGATGAGTGGCATGATACTGCCTATCTTTAGCTTTTGCAAGAGCCTTTTCAATGCAAATGCATGAAGTTTTGGGTCAGAACTGTAGATTATTTAAGGTGTTTCAATTTTTCTATCTAAACAATAAGTGTTAGGTTGCAATCCTATGTGTGTCTATTCGGAAGTGAGTCCTATTGAATGGAGTGTTTCTTGTTCTGAGTACCATTATGCATTGGATCAGTCTGAAAAATATGAATACAGTTTTCTATAAATACAATGATTGCCTGCATTCTGTCTTTCCTTAACATACATATCTAGTTAATGTAGTCATTGTAAGCATAGTAACATGTGTTTTCTTCCCATTTGTTCATAATTAAGTTCATAAACCAACCTCCAATATTTCTGAGTCCAAAAAGCTAACTTTTATGAGTCCAAAGCTTTGTGGCTACTGGTCATGTTAGTTTGGCTGGATACTGTGTTCATGTTGGAACTTTAGTATCCAGTATGCACTGTGTGCACATTTTCTTGAATGGTTCCCTTGTTAACTTTATTGGTAACCTGTGTGTAAATACTACACAACTATTGTACTTTTGATGGGGTAGAATAGACCATTTTCCTATGCAAACCCATTGTTCTACGATATGCATGTAACAATTATTCCACTTTCCTGCTTCTTTTGGAATATATATACAGTGGTGCATCACATAAAGCACTTAATTCGTTCTGGAGACTTGCTCTTTAAGTGAAATGCTCTTTAAGTGAAGCAGATTTTTCCATAGGAAATAATGGAAACTCAGACGATTGGTTCTACAACCCCCAAAATATTCATATAAAAATATTAACTGGATGTAAAAATGATGAAAAAGCACTGGAATTGAATTCAAAACATGCATTCAATGTGCATAATCTTATGAAGTCTACTTACAGCCCAATCCAAAGCAACTAATCTGTCCACATAAGAGCCCTTAAGTTGCCCTATCTAACACTAGGTTGGAGCAACTGCAAGATGCTCCAGCCCAGTTACTCTGAAGGAGGCTTAGGGCAGAGCAAGGCAAGATAGGGTGCCCTAAGAGAGGTGGACCTGCTCTGCCCTAACTGGGGCAGCCTAAGCAGCTCAGGAGAGGCAAGTTGAGGGCATGTTTAGCATTGCCTAGGGCAGAGCAGTTACTCTGTATCCAGAGCCTGTTTCCAAGGCAGAAATGTCCTCTTCCAGCCCTCAGAGTTATACCACCTCAGGAGCAGGTATAGTAATGAGTAGACCCATAGGGGTCCATGATAAGGCCCGAGTAAGAATGGCAGTGCTGACCAAAAATCTGAGTTCTTGGCCAGCCTAGCTGCAACCCCTGCCTCTCAACCTCAGGATATGGAACAAACTACGGCTGCCCACAAACCTCAGGATACAGCAGGCCACTCCAAGAAGCCCCTTCTATTCACTGTAGAATGTACTGGCATCTCATCAGGGACTCCTTAGAAGGCAGGCACCCAGTGGCATCACCAGACTGGTGCGGCTGGTGTGGGCTGCTTTGGGGATGCACTCCGTATGGGGTGATGTGCCGGAGGAGTTTGACTGTCCTTTGGCAGGCCCTGGGCGTCAGCACACCCATTCAGGCCTGCTCCAAGGCGGAGCAGCAGCCAGAAGCTGCCACTTGTCTGAGGAGCTGGCCTGAACGGCCATCTGAGATGCACTGCGCAGAAACACACTGAGCATGCCGAACAGCTTCAGAGGAGACTTCCTTAGAGCAGAGAAAGTCCGCGCCTCTGCACAGCCATTCGGCCTCACTCAGGAGGCGGAGCGGCAGCCGAATGGCTTCAGAAAGAGTACTGCACAGGCACCAACTCTGACGCCTGCACAGTCTCCCCCGAAGCCAAAAGGCTTAAGAAAAGTACTGCGCAGGTGTCAGAGATGGTGCCTGCGCAGTACTCTTTCTGAAGCCAGTTGCTTCAGAAACAACTGCGCAGGTGCCAACTTTGGTGACTGTGCAGTCCAGTCCAACTTTGGTGACTGTGCAGGCACGCATCCCAGGGATGACGCACAGACTTCCGCACCAGGTGATGTGCAGAGTCATGTCACCACTGTAGGCACCACAGCTGTTCCTTGTTCAGTGTGATCTGAGGGGTGTCTCCTCAGGAGCAAGTCTTCCCCTTGTGTCAATTATTAGCATGCTCTGGAGCAGTTAGGGCAGCCCAGGCTTCCTGACTCTCTGGATTCAGCATAACTTTCTGCTCTGGATACAGAATAGTTAGGAGAGTGCAGTTAGGTCAGAGCAGGCTGAATTTGCTCTGGATTGCAGCCTTAGGCTGCAATCCTAAAGACACTTTCCTGGGAGAAGGCCCCATTTAACACAATGGGGCTTTCTTCTGGGTAGACATAGTTAGGAGACTGCAATCAAAGACAATTTCTGGGAGGCTTACCTGGTCTGCTGCTGGAGGTTCAAGGTGGTCAGTGGGAGCACTTGGGAACAGTTAGGGGCAGCTGTCTCTGGCACCTCCGGGCAACAGCCCCCAAGTTGGGGGCAGTTAGAGGCTGCAGCGCTGGCTGGCAGCTGTTTTAAAGAGCCTCCATGTGGAGCGTCAGGACTTCATAGCACATGTGCCCATAGTGCGCTTGCTTGTTAAGTGAAGCAGAACTTGTTATGTGAAGCAAGATTTCTTGGAAATTTTTGCTTGTTATGTGAATTGCTTGTTAAGCGAGGTGCCACTGTACTTACATTCAAGGTAAGTCTCGAAGAAAATCTTTCATTGGTTCATTTTCTGAACTTGACTTTCTGAATATTATTACTTTGTACAGAAATGAATTTTCTCTTAAAAGCTTGCATACTAGAATGACTTGTTCTTTTATGGCCTAATTTCTATCTGCAGTATCTATCTATAGTATTTATATACCGCTTTTCAACTAAAAAGTTCACAAAATGTTAATTCAAACCTTTAGCTCCACCAATGAAACAAGTGTTCTGGCAGTGGAGTATGTGTTATGCAGTTCAAATGCCATTATGGAAGTGTTAACTATACACATCCTGATCCACACAGAACCCTGTGTGGGGTGTTGAAGAGACTACCCTCCCCCCCCCCAATGTTGGTAACATGGCGGGGCAGGAAGAATCGGGTGGAGGTGGATTAAGGGAAGGAAGGGGTATGTCAGAGGCAGGAGGAGTGTATCCTGCCACAAGTAGGTTGTGCTTGATACTGTCTTCTCCAGATCAATTAATCAATCAATTTATTTGTATATCGCTTTTCAACAAAAGTTCACAAAGTAGTTTACAGAGAAAATGTTGCTGGCATGAGGAGACCTCTTGGTAATGGGGGGTACACCATGCAGAGTGGAAAATGTTTTTCTCATATTTAATTGGGCCCCCCACATTCCTAATTGGGCCCTCATACTGTAGCAAGTAGCAAAGCCTGTTCTGGCATGATTGCATGCTATGGCAGGGAAAAGGACAGAATCAGGCTGTCAATGCATTTAGGTGAAAGTCTCTCTGAAGTTAAAAATATGAGAACAACTTCACATATTGCCCATTTTGCAGGGGATTGAAACTGGGGGAGCAATCAGTACAAGATAAGGTATTGGCTAATCTTCTTTTTAAACTTTTTCCCCTGCTGTAACATTTGTAATATACAGTATTTTGTGCCTGGGCTAAACTAAATTAGTAGTCAGTGTAATTAACGCAAAGTAAATTATCTCCAAGGTTTTCAGTCCCCATGAAACTAATTTCATATCTTACTCTTCGTGTGTTTAAAAATAGCTTGCCTGTTAATTCAAGATGCTTGCACTGTGCTTTGTGAAGTGCACTTTAGTTCGGCTGGAGAAATGCTTCCAGATTAGCGCTTGAAAAACAACACCGGTATTGAGTGGGTAAATCAACAAGGGACTAACCACCTGGTCAGATACCTAATTTGTGGATTACTGCATCCATGTGTGTATGGTATAGCTGTTTTCTTATCTTTATACCTGTGAGAAAAAGAGAACATAGATCTTAACTACGTGGTTCTGTGGTACTTCCTTTTTGGGCAAGTTCAAAGAGATACAATTGTGCTAACCTGTTGTTCATTATGGAAAACTGATCACTGTGGTGTCAGAGTGCAAGAATAGTTCTCTAATTCCCTTCTGTAGCACTTAAGTAGAAGGAAATTAGTGCGGGGTACATGCTTCCTAACATAACATTGACCTGCCCCAGATGTTGTCTTCATGCTTGATATCAGAACAATCTGTTTGACCATTATTGAAAATAGGATGCTAATCTAGCTGGACCTTTCAGCTGAATCTAGCAGGATCTTATTACATTACAATGTTGCACACTGATTGTATTTACCAATACAACCTTGTCTGGAGGCAGTTTGTTGTACCCACCATAGATGAATACAACTGCCAGTCTTAACATGCATAGCTGTCCTGTTTTCATGTGCCTAGAATGATAGCTTGGTCCTCTGAATGTAATCATTTTTGTGGTGTTGTTGGGAGGATGTGGTATGAGTTGTGAAAATATGTAAAATAGTATGGCATGATATTTTAAACACAGGATGGGCATGTGCAATATATTTTAGGGTTAGGAGGATTTGTAGTTTGCTACATTCAAAAGAATAGTGGTTTTAAATATGTGTTATCAGTGAACATTTTGAATGAAACTGATAGCTGACATGAAGGCATGGGGAGTTCCTTTTGGAGAAAATGGACTTTTCTTCTGTCTAAGTTGGGTAAACAACACCACGTTCATTTTTCCTCCTTGAAAAGGACATGATCTTATCTCTGTAATTGAAAATAATACTCTAAAAGCACTTTTAAACTAGAGTTTCACAATCTCGTTTTAAATCGCTGGTTATCAGTCATTGAATTTCACTATCAACATTGCTGCCTGCACACAGAGGGCATGGTCTTGTGTAAAAAGTTAGGTCCATCAATGCAAACAGTGGTGATTTATGCCTTAAATGTAGTGGCTTAATTGTACCAGGCTGCTATATAGATACATTGTTTTTGTTGCTTTTGCTTTCGCATATTAAATTAATACAATGTCTATTTTGTTGTTGTTAAACCAGATATAAAATTATTTGGACTCTTTAGACCCTAAAAGATTCTCTGATCAAAATTCCTTGTTTAGTAGGAATGCAATTTTGATTTTTTTGTAAAGAATATTCCAAATATTCTTCACTTGGATCATTAGCCTGCAGGTGCTGCTATGAACCTGGAATAGTGCTGAGCTGGGTGTTTTCCAGTTTCCATTTTTCACCTCAAAACATAGCAATTTTGGAGGAGTCAAGCATCTCTGAAAATCTTGTGATGCAACCTTTCTGTGCTTGTTCAAAGCATGGTCCTCCTTAATTGTGTTTTTTCATATTTCGTTTTTTTCTTGAATTTTTCTAGTGAGTCCGGGATTATGTAATGGACATGATATCATCACAATAGTATATAGTCCAAGAGTTCTATGCTAAAGTCACCAAAGGAAAATGAGCCCCATTAGAGAGAAATTGTGCTTCATGAGCAATCTTGGAAGGGCAGTGAATGGATGAGTAAATTATCTTAATTCCTCTCCAGCCTGCTGGGGGGTCCAATCCTCTTCTGACTTGTTGAATGTGAGCTGTAACAACAGTCCTTCTTCTTCCAGGGTTACTGAAAGAAAAAGGGGAAGAAAAGTGCCCTAGCTCCTGATCACCTCTCCCCTTCCTAACATACTTGGTACTTATGAAGCCCCTTCATTTGTGAGCAAAGGAGGGAGAGAGCCGCTCATTCACCTGTTTTCTTCTTTGCAGAGGTGGCATTTGTTGTGGCATATCTAGGGTATGAGTAATGGGAATATCTGCCCTCAGCTCCATTGAAAGGTGAGCACTGTGCATGGACCTAACCATATTCTACCATATCCTTTGCCACTGCCAATGGTGCATTTTGTACCAGTTTCAGATTTCCAAAAGAGGTAAAAGCCTGCAGAAAAAAAATTTAAGGTGTTTTCATATATCATAGGTACTGCAAGTGCTCATAGGAAGGGAATAATTTTTGAAGTACTATCCAGAGTACTGTATAGATTTTTCATCAGAAGCTGACCTTACTCAAGAAAATCTAAAAATAAAACAAACAGTTAAAACCCATGGTTTTGCTGAGCACATAAATTCATTTGGTTGGACAATGTTGGCTTCCCACTCCATGATCAGGATTGACTTCCCACTCCATGAAATTTTCCTTTTCCTTTCCCCAAACTTCTAGCAAACCTAGCGTTATTTAAAAAGCAGGATCTTAAAACCATGAAAGATACAGAGTAATTTTTTAATGCTTATGAAATTGTATAGGGTCCAGTTGTAAGCACATTGGAAATATCCATTGGGTTAAATGCACTGGGTTGGCATGTTTCACTATTACAGTATAACATGCCAACATTCATACTTGGTGCTATTCATTATTTAGAAGTTCCTAAAATATAGCTTGAAACTTGACTGTACAAATACAATACAAATAATACAAATAATACACAATTCATGAAAATACAAATAATCATGAATTGTGCCCAGTGGCTGTTTGGATCCACACTGTGAGTGAGAATGAAGTCCCTTCTCTAGATGAAAGAGTGAGGCTACATCCTGAGTCTCAGTAATTTCAGTGCTCTGAATCCTTCTTGTAATCAGGATTTTGTTGTTGCTGAGGTACTTATTATTATAACTGTGCTGTACCTGCAGCTTAGAAAATAGAAAAATCCATTTTCTGTAAATGGCTCAAAAACTGGCATGAGAGGGTATAAGTGGCAGCAAACTTCCTTTTATACGAAAAATGCATTTTTCCCAATTAGATGCAAAATTGTTCTGTTAAGAGTCATCAACATAAAGTTTATCTGATGTCCATGTAGAGCAAAGTGTCCAAACTTTTAACTTTAAGGCTCCCGAACCTTCTACAATTATGTAGAAAAGGGAATTTCTGCAGGTGCAGCTTTTGATCTGGGAGGTCAAACTGTACCTGCTGAAATTTTGTTCTGTACACAATTGTTAATGGTCCAAGGGCCTTGAAGTTGAAAGTTTGAACACCTCTCATATAGAGTAGAAATTGCTGAACCTCTCCAGTGCTTTTCATAAAGTATGCTGGCTGCTATGATCATACATAAAGCAACTTCTGAATATCCTTTCTTAGGGCTTTTTCCTATCCAACTTTCCAGCTCTGGTATCGCCACAATATACCGTAGTTCCCATACTTCAGTGTTCCCATATAGTTACCATTGTTTCAATGACTGCCTCTCTCCCAAAGGATGGATGGTGGAGAGCATAGCCTTTGGCACAATTGCGTCAGTACTGGAAAATTGAATTGATTTGGACCTTTAATGTAATAACTTGCTATACAGATTAACACAATCAATAGGATCAAATAGAATTTGACACCCAAGCACATTTTTGTGTTGTTATTTTGATTTTTCTTCCAGATTTTCATTGTTAGTAGGCAGGTTCACCATTTGTAATAGAAAAAGTTTCCATGAGTTTTTTTTTAGTATTTACAACATTGAGTCCTGTTTTATTTTTAATAATTAGTGCAGTGGTAACAATGTCATGACAATATCTTGTGAAAGTTTTTCTGAATTCGTAAGTTCAGAGGGAAAAAGTATTTCCCATAGTGATTCAGACTATAACCCAGACTACCAACCCAGTATATACTCTCCAACATGACAGTGGAACATTATCTCCCAAATACTCTTTTATTCTGTTTGGTCTGCTTCAGCTTTTTTTAAAATCCATGTTCATTTTAGCAAACATCTGTACATTTTAAAAATTTCTTCACTTTCTGTTTAATGGCAGAAAACTGAGATAACTGAGGCTTTATCTTGGAAAAAATTCAAACAGTGGATTTATTTAAATGTTGGTGACTGTATATGATGAAATCCTGTTTTGAACTAATAATTTCTACATACCTGTGACAATCATTCTCTATTCATATCAGAAAGCCTGATCATACTCATGATTTGCTTTGGGTAACAGTTCAGCTGTCTGTCTTGTATATATGTTGAAAAGTATTTTGAGATGATTGCTGCCATTATCCCTTTATATGTATTTCATGTGCCTTCCTGTAAGATTGGTGCCTGAATTGTATCTCGGGACTTGCTAGTAGGTTTAGATTGAATTCCATGTATTGTATTCCATTGTATTCCAAATGGATTGTATCCCATTTGTCTTGTACATGAAACTGAGCTTTGTCCTCTGGTAGCAGTGACTTGTGTGCCACTGAGTCATGCTCATACATCTCCACTCATGCTCTGGAAGTTTTTCGGAATACCCAGAAATGTAACAACAGTTCTTAAGATAGGACTCTAATTGCACCCTTTTGGCATGGCAGCTGCTATTGCAGAGGCAGAGTGCAGGCTCAGTTGCCTGAGGCTGTAATAAGAATGAATGATTGCCAAGAGGTGCTTTTCCCCCTATTCATGAATCTACAGAATAGAGGTCCTCTTCTTCATGTTAAATGCAGATATATTGGATGGAGAAGATTTTCTTGCACTGCTTGTGCTTTTGCATCTGTAGCAACAGGCGTTTAGAGTAGAAAGTGTTGAGACCTGTAGATTACCTTCTGAAAAGTGAAGCTAAACAGAGTGGGCTGGGGGAGCATCCTCCTGTTTAGAGCCCAATTTAACCATTCTTGTAGAGTTGTATAATTTTATTCTTCTAGCTCATACATCAACATTTAGAGAATGTGAGCTGTTAAAGTGAAGACATGCCTACACATGAACTTCTGTCCTGGATGGAGGTGCTGGGATTCTGCAGTTCAAATCATGCAGCTCCCAAGTAAATTCCCTTGATCTGATCTGCCTGTTGGGCAGAGGTTCCTGATTCTAATTCAGATTCTCAAATATGCTAGATTGACTGCATAATCCAGACTAACTGCGGGAGCTCTTACATTGACGTAAGAAAAATTTACTCTGGATTGCTCTATGAATTTCCTATAGGTTTCCACTAGGTGGTGCTGTAACTACATTGACAAAAATCTCTCTTAAGAGCTCCTGTAGTTTCTCTGGATTGTGCTGAAAGGTAAAGGTGTCCCCCCGCAGGTTGCCCTGCTAGTTGTGACCTACTCTAGGAAGTGTTGCTCATCCATATTACAAGACTGAAGAGCCAGCATTGTCTGAGTCTTTGTAGTCAAAGGCATATGGAACTGTTATCTAGTTACTGAAATGGTACCTATTTATCTACTTGCATTTACATGCTTTTAAAATGTTAGGTTGGCAATTCCAGGCAAGTAATGGGAGCTCACTCTGTCTTGCAGTACTCTGGTCTTGAACTGCCAACCTGTTGACCTTTAAGTCAACAAGCATAGCATCTTGAGCACTGAGTCCTTGATGCTACATAAAGTACGCTAAATACAATTGTGTGAAAATAAGGTCAGGCAAATCCAGTTGATGTGCCTTTCATATATTGTAATGAAAATTACAGGCCAGTGAAATTCTTGGACGTTTGTATGTTGCTTTGTCTTGTGGTAGGATGAAGGATGTGATAACCAATTACACGGGGGAATTCTGCATTTCGAAACCATTCAGCTTCTAAGCCTGTTCTTTCTTTGCTTTCTCGGTATGTGACCTTCTAAGGGCGACACGTAATAGAGTTCAAAGTTGTGTTTTTTGAAGGATCAACATGTTAATCTTGGAGATAGTTAAAGCACCCAGTAGATGTTAAGGATGCCCTTTTCTTCTTTGTTTTTGCATGTTCTGTTTAAGACAGATGGGGAAATTATCCCACAGGATGTTACTTTTGATCTTCTCTGTAAAAGGTCACTGATAATTGTTTGTGAGTACATTGTGCTTATCGAAAAGACAGTTCCTTATATTTAGAGCTGGCTTGCACAACTTGTGGCCTGTCAGGCTAAATGTAGCCCGGCAGCCATGTGTTGTGGCTTGCCAGCTGCTCAACAGCCTCTTTGTTTCATTAGTCATAGTCAAACTGTAAATGCTAATCAAGTCCCTGTTGATGTCTGGATGATGGGGTGTGACTTGGTGGATTACAAGCTGTGCAAAGCCTCATTTTAGAGGTTGTAGGCCTCACAAACCTCCAATTACTTGCTTTATTTAAGGTTCTAAATTAACATCATTCTCAAAGTCCAGGATACGTAGCAGAGATTTTCAATAATACAAATAAGTATTAATATAGTGCTTCTGAATTTTCAGATTACCTTACCGTAACTATACATTACCTTGGCTTAATCCTTACTGCAATGCTTCAAAGTAGGTCATTATTATTATTATTATCATCATCATCATCATCATCATCATCATCATCATCATCATCATCATCCCCCATTTTTTTTATTCTGACAGAGAGGACTTGTTTAAGGCCACCTAGTGAGTTTGCATCAGTGACGAGATTGTACTGTGGACTTTGCAAATCATAACTGATCAGCTTATCCAGAACAACACCTGAATCATTTCTCCAATTTTTTTTGCTCTTAATTTCATTTATCTTTGCAATAGCCTATTTGGTGAACTTTTTGATTGCTGTTCAGCAGTTTGGCAAGAGCATTCTACATGAATTGAAGTTTCTAAATAGTTTTTAAGGAAACTCCACATGGAATATGTTACAGTAATTCAGATGATATATCATCAATGTATATCTATAATCCGGTTTGATTGGTATGCCGCTAGATTGCTGCAGTATCATTTTGGGGTTGAGCTCCATCTTCTCAGGCAGAATTATCTCAGGTCTATTCCCTGAAATCTCTGATTTAAAGATTGCTGGAAACAGAATAGGGATACACCTGGAACAGATGCTGCCAGTCACAATAGAGAATACTAAGCTAGGTATTGGTATATGTGACTGGTTAATAAGGCAGCTTCAGCTCTAGTTTGCCAGCTCTGCAGCAGAGGAACAGCAGGTATATTGCTTTTTTACATTTCTCTTGGGGTGACTGAAATCCTCTTGAATTTCTTTTAGAATTTATCCTGTGGGAAAGATGTGCTCTTACAAGGGACTTTGATTTGAACTAGCAGCTTGACTCTTGCAAAGCACATGCTGACTTGTGAAGCGCCCAAGTGGCATTGACTTTGGACTTGACCAGAGCAAGCTCATCTGGCTCAGTGTAGTCTTCGATCACAGCAAGAAAAAAGCAGATTGCATTTTGCAGCACTCTCTAGTCACAACTGACTTGTACAAAAGGAGCCTTTAAAGTAGGGAAGGTGGAAATCAGGGCACAATCAATTTAGGCCAGCATATCTTACCTATTTCCCCATTCCAGCAGTGGCATGGGGAGGCTGGCGCATGCTTCTGCACTGGCTTAGTCCCTCCGGGAATGACGTAGAACTGCCTTATAGCACTTGTGCAGCATCCCCCAGGCAGCATGGGGTTTATGCTGTCCTAACCAGTGGTTGGGATTGGACTTAGTATTGGTGATTTGCTTAGCAGTTCTGCTTTATGTACTGCATTAACCAAAGGGATAAAAGCAGGCCTCTGTCAGTCTTGAAAGACTATGGTATCGTGCTCAGCGCTGCATACTCTGCATGCAAAGCATGAAAGCCTGGGTTAGATTGTTATGGAGGAGAGGCTGTTACCCAAGCAGCAAATCCCCCCTCTCCACGACACTGAATTAGTCCAATGGAAAGGCAGAGCCAATATGATTGGATCCAGTGGCGTCGCAGAGCTGGGCTAAGGACAGGAGCTCACCCTGTCTTGTGGGGCCGACCTGGGTCTTGAACCCTAGCCTGCTGGTTAACAGGCACAGTGCCTTAACCTCTTGCGCCACCCATAGCCCTATGGGGTTAAACAGGATAAAAAGGGCTGTGGGTGGCGCAAGTGGCTAAGACCCTGTGCCTGTTAACCAGCAGGCCAGGGTTCGATTCCTGGGTCAGCCCCACAAGACAGAGTGAGCTCCTGTCCTTAGCCCAGCTGAATCCAATCGTATTGGCTCTGCCTTTCCATTGGACTAATTCAGTGGCGTGGAGAGGGGGATTTGCTGCTTGGGTAACAGCCTATCCTCCATAACAATCTAACCCAGGCTTTCATGCTTTGCATGCAGCGTATGCAGTGCTGAGCATGATACCATAGTCTTTCAAGACTGACGGAGGCCTGCTTTAGAACCAAAGGGATTCAATGCCTGATACTATCTAGCTTTTCAGCCCTGATGTGGCCAAAATTTAGCCCTTGGATAATGGACCAAACATTGCTTTATTTTGAGGAGGCCTCCATGGCTGCTTCCCCACTGCTTGTTGCAGCACATATCCTGTTTGCATGGCTGCTTCAGTGCTGGAAAGTTAGATAGGATTGGGCCGAAAGGCTGCAATCTTATCCACACTTATCTAGGAGTTAGCTCCATTGATTATAATGGGACATACTTATTTCTGAATTAGACATGCTTAGTATCGGACTCTAACAGCATATACTATGGCTGTCTTCTCAGAAGCAGGCTCCTTTGAAATCAGTGGGACTCATTTCTAGGTTGGTGTGATTGGGATTGCAGCCTAAGAAGCTTTTGGAGCTGTACCTGCACCTGCTAATTACTATAATGGCTTTACAACCAGGACATTAAATCACTTTGAATACGTTAGTGGCTGCGGTTCATCATTGGGGCTTTTTTGTGTTAGTCTTTATTGTTCAACAGTGCTAAAATGATGCCAGGCACTTTCAAGACAAGTAATGTTTTGAATATCTTGCCCTACTGCCATGGAGCTTGCACACAGGTTCTGTTTTTAATATTTATTTGATTATAACTATGTAAGTTTTGATTGATTTTTTTCACTTATTTTACATATACATAAAATGGCTTACATTTTTGCTCTTAAGCATGCATTCCTTTCTGCTAATACTTAGGAAATTGGTATGTGATATTATATCTACTGGTGCAGAATTTGCCTTTTACTGACCACTAGGAGGATACCTGTGGCAGCTGTGCCAAAAACAATGCAATTAGACACCATACAATTGCAGGTTAATTCAGGCACTGCAAACAGTAGCAGATGCTCTAACCAAGGGTTTCTCAACCCCTGGTCTGGGGACCACTGGTGGTCCTGACCAGCTGACTGTCCAGTCAGCGAGAGGACTCCTTTAAGTGCATCTTCCCCTCCTCACAGCTGGAGGGCTCTGTTGGAGGATTGGTGCCTCAGAGACCAATCATATGCTTGTCTATTCAGTAGTAAGTCCCATTGTAGTCAGTGCAGCTTACTCCCAGGAAAGTGTGAACAGGATTGCAGCCTCAGAGCTCAATCCAATGCCTGTCTACTCAGAAATGTCCCATTATAGTCAATGAGAGTGTAGATGGCTTTGGACATTGGGTTCTCACCTGCAGTCCTATCCACAGCAATCCTAACCCAGCCATAGCTCTATTTATTATAAAGGGATTTACAGCTGGAGGCAGCTGTGCTGTGCTTTAGGTGGAGAAGCCATCCCTACAGGTCGCCAGAGGCAGAACTCCCCCCCCCCACACCCCTGGGCTGGTCCCTGGAAATTTTTTCCCCCACAGAACAAGTCCTTGGGGCCTAAAAGGTTGAGGACCACTGCTCTAACCCTAATGGTCAGAGCATCCAAGTTGTAGCAGCAGTGCTGGAAAGACAGTGTAGACGTCAGATAAAGTCATTTTAGTTCATAATGATGTGGGTTCTCTCCCGTGACTTGCTGCCTGCAAACAGAGTGGGAATCCTGGATGTCTCCAATGTAAAATATGTGATTGATGGGAACCAGTAAGCAGCCTGAAGCCTTGTGCATATATGACTGCAAATCCATACAGGAACATGAGTGCATGCATGTGTGGGGATTGTGTGTTTGTGCTCCATACTTCTACTAATCCAAAGGGTAATGTTTGTTAGTGTAGACAATCTCTTTCTAGGGAGAGCATTTCTCACTGCGATGTTAGGGATTCAGCATTCAAAGTCACAAAGAAAACCTCTTCAGTGGTTTTCAAACTTTTGGACCCACTTTTTAGAATGAGAATTTGTCAGGACATGCCAGGAATGACATTATTAAACAAGAACATTTTTAATAATCTTAGGTTGCGATCCTCCCCACATTTACCTAGGAGTAAGGCTGCAATCCTAAAGACACTTTCCTGGGAGTAAGACCCATTGGACACAGTGGGGCTTACATCTGAGTAGACATGGTTAGGATTGTGCTCTTTGTCCCATTTACTATATTGTTAAAAGCATACACTGTGCATAGTAGCCTGTTAAAGGTACAGATCCAAATGCAGTGACATACAGTAGTACATCTTATAATGAGTGCCCCACATAGCGAGTGTTCCAACCCAATGAGTAAGAAATTGTGTGGGATTTTGCCTCACATAATGAGCATGATTTGACTGACGAGTGCCCAATGACTGGGCCCCCTATCCTCCTCCCTGCATTGGCTGGACTGAGTGAGGGATTGAGGTGGGACTTTCTCCTCCTGCCTGCAGTACATGAAGAGGCCAGCAGAGGGAGCTCAGAAGCCTCTTCAGTTGAGCAACAACGATGGCTTCTGCAGCCAGCGAACATATGGCCAGCCCAGCCTCTGCACTGTGGTCTCCATCAGGTAGGAGGGAAAACTCCTCCTGCACCTCCTCTGGAGCCCCTCTCAAACAAACCCCTTCCCCCCAAGGAAGCCCCCCCTGCCTGGACCCCACTGCAACCACCTCTCTTTTGCCCCACCACCCTTCCTGCCTGCAGTTTTCCTTTCCTGTGAGTAAGCCTCAGTGGATTCAATGGGGTTTGATTCTGAGGTGACATCATAGGATCTGGCCCCTTTTCAATCTATCCAGAAGCCATTCTGGCATCCTATGGAAAGAGTCAGTCTGGCATCCTATGCACTTTCCAGTGAATAAGGCCCAGAGGATTCAATGGGGTTTGATTCTGAGGAGACAGGATAGGATCTTGCCCCTCTGCTATTGCAGACTGCCTATCTAGTTTGCACAGACAGATCTCATACCCAGAGATGGGTTCCTTTTTAAAGATGTTCCAAAAGACACCAGAGACTCTTTTAGTGAAAATTAGTCATCCTTCGCCATAAAGGTTTTTCTTTTCTGTTTTACTGTACATAATATTACAGTGTTTTATTATAGTAATTGTGGTCTGTATTATATTATAGTGTTTTGCATTCAGTTCCAGTGTTTTGTCATCATTTTTACATACAGTTAATATTTTTATATGAATATTTTGGGGGTTGTGGAACCAGTCGTCTGAGTTTCCATTGTTTCCTATGGGAAAATCTGCTTCACTTAAGAGTCACTTAAAGAGCATGCCTCTGGAATTGAGCTCTTTATGTGAGGCACCACTGTACCATGGTAGCATCAAGTATAATATATTAAAAATAAAATATTGAAATGAATGGGGACCCACCTCAAATTGGCTCACAACTCACCCAGTTGGTCCTAACACACAGTTTGAGAAATACTGCTCTGGCCAGTGTCAACCTGTTCAACAAATGCTGCGTGTGAGAAAAGTGAAAGGTTTGAGAAGCAGACCATGTTGACTATACTCCCCACACCAGTACTTGTACCTATGTTTGAGATAATGTCTGCATAAGGCGAATGTACTGTTTAGAATTTGTATCTGTAAGTATAACAAAGGGCGAAATCCAGAGTAACTATGGGGAGTTTTTGCTCCGGTGTAAGAACAATTTACTCTGGATTGCAATATGAATTTCCCATAGGTTTTCACGAGGTGGTGCAGTATCTACAGGTGCACGTAATGTCTCTTACATGCTCACGTAGTTACTCTGGATTTGGCTGAAAGACACTGTTCTGCATCACGTTTCTGTGGTCCTCTGCCGTCTTTCAGAGCCCATGTGACTGCAATCACAGGTGTTTTGAGCAGAAGGTCTGTTACAAAAGATTCAAAGAGGATTCTTTTTCATCTTGTTTTGCTGCTTCTAGTGTCATTTAGTTGTGCATGAACACAATGAGCACAAAATGAAAGTGCCTGAGGTTTAAAAAAAAGTCAAATTTATTATGCTATAATTCACACATATGCTTTAATGCTATAATTCATACCTATAATGCATATGGTGTAAACAACAGCAGTTGTTGATTCAGTTAATTAATTAATATAGTTAGTTATATACAAACTTTGACTGCAAACCTAACCTCCTTCCTAAACCCTGGCATAAGTGTTGACATGGGGGTGTCATAAAGGGCCATAAGTCACTTTTGTGCCACTCATGGGGAGGCATATGCTAGTGCACAAATATGCACTTGCTTCCTTACAACAACACAGAAATGGAAGACAAATGAGTTGTGCCGGCCTAGGTTAGGATTTCACCCTAAGTGCTCAAAATTACCCATTTTAGCTTTTATACACCACTTAACATTGTTAACAAAGGGATCTGCAAACATCCACCAATGTGTATGATATTCAAATATGGAAGTTTTTTTCTTTCTAGGAAGCATGTATAAATTAGAGCTCATTAAAATATCCTTATATTGTTTGGAGACACCCTATGTAATTCTATGAATAATATATTTTTTTTTTTCTTCGAAAGCCAATTTTAGGTATCTGCAGAAGGATTTCACTTTTTCCATATTTTCCCTAAACCAAATCACGTTCTTTACTTTTACCAAGTACAATTTGAGTTAAGTAGTCAGTCTATAAACAGATCCTCTCAAGATTTCTAATTAGGCGAAATCTCTATTCTTGCAAATATTAACAACAATTAGTTCTTGATCATCAGGTTGTATCATCCACTACATAAGTAAACAAGAAAATAAGTGGCTTAAGAGACAAGGTTATTTCAGAGCTACAGTAATGGTTTGTACCAGTTTTTCCTAATCATCTTTTGTTTTCACTCTGCCACTCTAAGTACTTAGCTGTGAATATTTCCAGTAAAAGCTTCTTATGTTCATTTTGTTTAGCTTACAAGAATTGTATACCATCAACACAATGCTTATAAAATTCTTTTCTTGCAGAAATGGTCAAACTTCTTGCATTATTTATGGCCCAATCATAAAAACTCCTTATGCTGCTTGAATGAGTGTTCCAGCAGCATAACACACTTTCTGACTGGCTCTTGTGAAAGAAGTAATGGTAGAGTGTGTGGCTAGCTGTTGCTGGAAGTGACAAGTTATTGGTTCCATGTGGCAGCAGATACTTAATGCCTGCCACGCCACGGAGGATCACACAGAGGGGATGAGGGACATGGGGAAGGGTGGGCAGAACAGGGAGGGAATGAGAAAGGAAGGAAAGAGGGTCTCACTTTATAGGGACCAGCAGGCGCTTATGCCAGGGGAAAATAATGCCTTCTCCTGAGGAGGTTTCTGGGGTTCAAATCTCTCAGGATGTAACAGATGCTACATTGGTACCATTGCATCACTTTGTGGAGAGTTAGGCAGAGTTGGGTTGTTAATATGCAGTACCAGCCTGCATCATTTTTACAGGTGTGTATCATGATTTTGGTGTGTATCAGATTGACAGGATATTGAGAAACCTTGAACCATTTTTACAGTTTAGACCTGTGATTTTCAACCAGTGTGCTGTGGCATGCTGGTGTGCCACGAATAGTTCTCAAGTGTGCTACAGGATTTTTGGGAAAGTAATTTATTAATAGGAAAATTGGGGGATTAGAATGGCCTGATGTGCTTGTCAGTAGTACAAACAACTGAAGGTTGCGCCTTGACTATTTCAGTGCCTTGTTAGTGTGCCATGAGATGAAAAAGGTTCAAAATCACTGGTTTAGGCAAACTGTCCCTGTTTTTTTGCTTACTCTTCATACTAACAGTGTATTTCTTAAAAGAAATTTCATTTCAAAAGATATTAGCCAATTAATTTAAGGCCCTCTTAAAACAGTTTAAGTCCGTAGGAGCTGTAAAAGAGTTCCTTTACTGCTAAGGGCATTGACAATTCCAGATGACTCTTCACATCCCTGGGTAGCTTTGATTTTTGATCCTTTGTGATGTCCACTTCATTTGTGTCCCCCCCCCCGGGGGGGGGGGTACCAAGTTATAATAATAAAATGTCTTTAAAGTGCTGGAAGCAGAACTCACTGTTATATGTATCATTAAAAATAATTTCAAATATATCAGACACCCCACTGTACAGGAATACCCTGGTATCCATGGTTTCAGATCTGTGGTTAGGTGGATAGTGGCTGACACCCTTTTAAAAGATAAGGAAGGTGAAGGGAAGTGTTATATGTGTTAAAGTGTTAAAGAGGAGTGTCAAAAGTGCTCTCTTTACTGGAGTGCAACAAAACATTTGCATTTTTTATGGCTGTAGGTAGACTTTCTAGCTGCCTACAACCTCTTTGTCATTGCTCCAAGTCTCCTCCTTTCCTATAATATTGCCCCCAAATACATCATGACAAGGAAAAGAATGCATTGCAAGAAAATGTTGGGGTAAAAGTGGGAGAAAGTGCGTCTTTGCTCAGTTAACAAGGATTAGAAGGTTAGGCTTCCAGTTTAGAACCCCATTACTCTGGGAAAAGACTCCATAAAGTAAGCATAGGTGATGCTTGCTCTCTACCCTGTAAACTCATTGCCTCTTCAGAAGGAAGAGGAAGAGTGTGCACTTGTTAACCATTGCTACAGGCCTTTCTCTCTTCCTTCTGAACAGAGCCCAGGTCTTAATTCTTACTGAGGTGGCTCACCTGTGCCTGGTCTTATGCTGCCTCCGACTGCAGTCAGGCTTGCATGGCTGAGTGCTCCTCCAGGCAAAACAGAATTATTGGGGTGTAGAAAACGAGCGCAAGAGGAGGACAGCTAAATTACAAGTCTTTCCTTGACAAATGGTTTTGTAGGCCCAGGTCAGATATGTGTTAGGAGAGGCTGGCTCTTTGACACTCCTAAAGGCCAGTCAACCGGACAAGCAGTGTGTGTTTGCCTGTGCGTCAGCCATGTTTTCCCTTCAAAATGACATGCCATGGGATTTGGAGTTATAGCTACAGCCCTCATTGTCTGTCCACATCAATATGAGCATGAAGAGCAAGAGACTTGGCAGCTTTTGTGATTCTGACTGCTGTGTGCTTTGAGGAGAGGAGCATTGTCCCTTCCTTACTTCATCAAGGCCAAAAGCAGTTTATTTTCTAATTTTTTTCTGGTTTAGCTGTGTGCTCTATGAGCAAGGCTACCTTTTCTGCTTGTGTATATGCAGGAACTTTGGCTGCAATCACATTCTTAGGCTGCAATCCTAATCTCCAGTTAGGCCAGCCTAAGCCTTGAGCTAACCTAGGGATATCATAAAAGTGCCATAAGACACTTCTGTGCCACTCTTAGGGGAAGGTTAGGCCAGTTCAGAGAAATCTACTTGCCTCCCTAGATCACCACGGGAATGGGAAGGCCAATGATTTAGGCCGGCGTAGGTTAGGATTGCAGATTAAATTAGTTTTTGTACAAAGAAAAAATATGTACTGTATTTACAGTTAGTTTTCTTTATATGCAAAATCACTTTCCACGGATTAGCTTCTCTGCTAGGGGCAGAATTGCTACATATCTCTTCTTATCTTTTATTCTGTTCTTGTTATCTGCAAATACTGTGCCAGTGCACAAGGGGTGGCAGGAGCTCAGCCTAGTTATGGGCAGGCTGGCAGGGGTGAGGAAGGTTCAGGAGGAGAAGGAATGGGCAAAATCTAGAGCAGTTATAGGTCCACGTAGGTACATCACCCTCTAGTGTTATTTTATGGAAAGTCACCTAAAGTGCTCCAGAGCAAGGGCTTAATTTCACTTTAGGATATGGGCCAATGGGCTCCTCTTGAGTAAAAGTGGTGTTGGCACCATTAAAGGGGAAGAGGAAGAAAGAATATACAGTGGTGCCTTGTAAGGCTAACATAATTCGTTCCAGAAGCATGTTTGTCTTACAAAGCGTTCTTTATACTAAGTGGATTTTCCCATGGGAAATAATGGAAACTCAGATAATTGGTTCCACAACCCAAAGATATATATAAACTGTATGTCAAAATGATGACAAAATACTGTAATCAAATTCAAAACACTGTAATGTAATTCAGAACACAATTACTGTAATATTAATAAAAAAACACTGTAATATACTGTACAGTAAAACAGAAAAAACCCTTTATGTCCAAGGATGACTAATTCTCACTAAATTACTGGTGTCTTTTTGAGCTACTAACAAGGAACCTCTCTAATGACACTTGCTTTTGTCTCCTTTTGAGGATTTCACAGAAATGTGACACTGCATTGTTATTAAACAGATTCATCGCTTGCACTGCCACTGCCTTATTTGGTTGGTGCTTTCTACAAAATTCTGTACAATTTCCCAATGTTTACAAATGGCCATTTCATTTGATGGGAAGGATTCATCCTCCATATTCTCCTCCTCCTCTGCAGAAGCGGTCTCCTCTATAACTTCTTGCTGCTGCTCATGATTCAGATCCATTTTACATTTTACAACTAATTTTTTAGTTGTACAACATTTGTACAGCATTACAACATTTTTCATTTTACAACTAATTTTCGTTGTAAAACTGTTTTTCTTTCAAGGTAGAATTCCCTAGAAATTTTAATTTGTTTTACAAAGCATTTTTCTTACAAGTAATTTGTCTTACAAGGTACCACTGTATAGTATATGGCTGACAGAGGAGGACTTTGGTATAATTGTAGCCAATCAATACTTCTACTCCTTTTTTGAAAGGATTGGGTGAATTTTCCACTTTGAAAGGGCATTGGGATTGGCACATGGAGAATTGTCAGACACATTTGTGTACGTTTCTAGACTTGCCACATCATCTGAGGCACTCTAACTGAATCTTCACAACTGCTGGGGATGTTGAGAGTTCTCTGGAAGCTATCTAAGAGCTGTTCTGGAGCTTGGATAAGCACAGGGAAGGAGCCACGAGGAGGAGGATGGGTGAAGCAAACCCCTCCCCACTGCTTAAGACCATGAACTTTCAATGAGTTGAGGGATAGCCATCACTTAGTAGGAAGCATCAGATGTTTATAAGCTCTCACTATCACCCCGCTCCATAGACTTCAACATAAGATTCAGGTTTCTAAAGTTCATGAAGTATACATGAAGTGGATCCCCTGGAAACCAATGCAATTTCTCAAATAGGCTGATTCAGTGTCTGCTTATTTGGCACTCACTAGATTTTCTAGGAGCCTAACTGTAGTGCAGGGGTCTCTAAAATTTTTGGCCAATGGGCCAGTTCAAATATGTGGCGCAGTTTCGAGTGCCCGAAAAAAACATTTAAATAAACTAGAGCTAGAACTTCAAATAAATGGCCTCAAATTTCCAGGATTTCTCAAGCACCAGCACACAGCACAGAAATAAAGTACACATTAAAATGAACTCCTGTTTCTCCCACAGCTCCAGTATTGTTTGATCAACTGGGTGAGAGGCTTTTGAGGGACCCAAGGCAGGACATGGGCTGGTTTGAGAATCACTGTGGGCCACATCTGGCCCCTGGGCCAGGGTTTGGAGACTCCTGCACTAGTTGATTGGGATAACTGACTATTTATGATATACTTATCCTATGTTCTGCCTCATAGGGCAGTAAAGTTGTTAGGCTAAGAGAAAGTAATTGGTTGAAGGTCAACCAGAGAACTTCAGGTCTGAGTGAGGACTTGGGGCTTCTAACAGCCCAATCTTAACCAATGTTCTACTGGTGATGCAGCCCCAGGGCAAGGGAATGCCCCAGTGTAAGGGAATAAATATTCCCTTACCCTGGGGCTGCATCATCAGTGGAAAGTTGGTGATAAATATTGGTGATAAAGTGGAAATAAAAGTTCCCTTACTTTGATGACCTGGACCACGTTAAAAAAGATTAACAGCTCAATCCAGAGTAAGTACGGTAGCTCTTATGTCGATGGAAGAGACATTTACGTCAATGTAGTTACGGTGCCACCTAATGGAAACCTATGGGAAATTCATAGAGCAATCCAGAGTAAATTTTTCTTACGTCGACATAAGAGCTCCCGTAGTTACTCTGGCTTGTGCAGAGTTAAAAAAGAAGGTAGAGTTGAATAATTCAGTTAAAATAAGCATGGAGATTTTTAGTATGTATAAAAGGCATCTGGATTGAAAGGAATGCCCGGATAGTAGCTAGGGAATAAACATTCCCTTACCTTAGTGATTTTCTATCTTTTTCATCTCACGGCACACCATCTGTTGTTTTTACCATTGACAAGGCACACCATGCTGTTAAAATCCCTAGTTTTCCTATAAATAAATATCCTTCCCCAAGTTCCCACAGCACACCTAGGACTATCTGTGGCACACCAGTGAGCCATGGCACACTGGTTAAAAATCAGTGCCTTACTTTGAGGAGGCCTCTGTGAATTCCTCTAAAATAGTATGCAGTACACACCCCATTGGCATTGCTGCATCAGTGCTGAAGATTTGGTTCAGATCTGGCTGCTAGTTCTGGTTCAGTGCTCTGTCTCCTACATGCCACATTGCAATAGTGAGTTGTGATTGGACAGACAGTTTAGTACAAAGGTGTCAAACTTATTTCAAACTGTGGAACAGATAGCATTCGTGGCACCTGCTGTGGGCCAGAAGTGACATAATAAGGCAGGAAGCGACATCATGTAGCAGCAGATGGCCAGAAATAAGGACGTTTTTTCCTCAGATTCAGGAAGTCATTAGCTCTAAAGAGAAAATATGCAAACTTTGATAATATTTTTGAGGGATGGGAGAGCCCAATAATCACACAGGCTACCTTTTTTGGCACATATCTTTTGTCAAGGTGACACTTCACATTGCAGGTACTCTGCAAAGTGATACCTCAGCAGAAGCAGCATGGCTGAAAGGGCAACACCTGTGGTCACTGGGGTCTCCCAACATCTTAGCTTCCTTCCCTCTCTAACTCCTCATGGTATGATCTTCCCCATAATAGTCTTTGCCTTCTGAAGCCATCTTTTGCCTTTCCCTCCCATGATGTTAGCATAAGTGGTGCTGCTGAAAGGGTGACAATGAAAAAACCCATTTATCCCAAGGGCCAGATAAAGAGATTCTACAGGCTGCATCCAGCCCACGGATCTTACGTTTGATGCAGCTAGCTTGAAATTTAAAACATTTTAGTTCTTTGAAGGAAGAGAAAAGGGAATATCACAAATGTACTAATGGTTTTCCCTTTCCGATTTAGAATATTATGTATCAAAGCTTATATTATATAGTTTAAAGCTACTGTCATTACTTCAATACATTTTTTGAAAGGTAAATTTGCAGGAGGGAATAGCACACTTTAATATGAGTTGCTTTATTTTAACAGCTGTGTGATATAAGTACTTAAATTATCGTACAGGCCATTAAACTTCTTTAATTGCAGTAAATTTGTTTCTAAAGAGGTAATTTCCACAACCTGCATCCTCTAGGGAAGACATATTTCATTTCAACAAAGGTTTGTCATTGTCATTCAGTGACAATTTTAATTGTCATTGGTTAATGACAATTAAATTAGGTTAAATAATATAGGTTAAATAGAGGTGATAAGTTAAATAAAACTGAGTCAGCTGACCTATTTGGGGTGCTCCCTGGCAAAGGTAACATGTCACATAGGAAGGAAAGAATAGGAGATATTAGAAACAAATGGTAGTGCCCTGCAGAGTACAAGTGTAAGATGCTTGGGAAATATTAGTGAGTGGAGGCTCATCACTCTTCTTCAACCCTACTGAATAGTCCCTCAACATCTCTGCTATCTACTGTTCTTGTATTCCTTTCAACCCCAGCTGCCTTTTATACATACAAAAGTCTCCATGCTTATTTTCAACCCTACCTTCTTTTTTAAATTAATTCAGAATGAGGTCTTCAAGCTTGATTCCAAAATCCTCCTCTAGTGGTTGTCCTCCGTCTGTCATTCCATTGATTTGGTCACTTTCCATTTATCACATTTGCAATGGCCATAAAGGAGTTTAAACTGGTACATTTTGCTGGTGTAAACTGTTGTTAGGATTGGGCTGTGAGAATCTATTCAGAAACTTGGTGGGATTCTTACACAGAATTAAGTAGGCATCAACAGATTTTCAGCTAGACTGCTGGCTGAAGGGTTGATTTTTGTATTGGCAAATCTCTGCTTCAAAGTTTCTGCAGAAAAGAAAACAGTCCCCTAAATCTCTCGAGGCAGATCCAGATATTCATAGGGCATTGGATTTGTATACACGTAGCTTTGCGGCTACCTCATCCTTTTCCTTCTGAAAATTTGTACTGCAGTAAAGTGAATATTCATCATCTTACATAAAGCCAGAAAATCAAGGTCAGTGGACGTTAAAGTTGGCAATTAGAATTGATAATTAGCCCTCAAGTTATCTTGCTGTGGATATTACATGAGCATCTAAAAGAGTAATGCATCGTTCTTGCATACATGCTGCAGTCCTTGGGCAAAATAGGGTGAGCTAAGGACAGCATGTCAGATGTAATTTTTGTCTTTTAAGTCTGAATCTACATGCTATTGTGGATTTTTGTCAGACTGATACTCTTGAGTTTGTTCGTTTTTTAATTTTGTGCAGTTTTCTTGGCAGATAAAAATCTGCCACAAAACTCTTGGTACGTTGGGCAGAGGGGAAGGATTATGGTTTTTACATGAGAAAAAAAACACGTTTGGCACATTGCAGTGATCAGTTTCAACAAGCATTTCATTTTGACAAGCACTGCAACATGTCCTGTTGATTCTGCTGTTGCAAGTTTAGTGGGAAACATTTACAGCACAATCCTAACCATGTCTACTCAAAAGACTCATTTCTTCAGTGGGTCTTACTCCCAGGAAAGTGTGTTTAGGATTGCAGCCTTAGTAAGTTTACCTTGATCTGTAATATGGAAAGGTCATTGCTTTTAGTAGATAATAGTCTCTTAAGTGTCATATTTACAAATAAATTGACCTACTCAGTAGATTTAAGATTTAAATCTTAGATTTAAGATTTAGATTTTGTTGCCAGTACAGCCCTGGAAAATTCGTGTAGTCTCTTTTGACTATGGGTGCAATCCAGAGTAACTATGAGGAGTCCTTTCTCCGGTGTAAGAACAATTTACTCTGAATTGCAATATGAATTTCCCATAGGTTTTCACTAGGTGGTGCAGTAACTAAGAGTGCACATAATGTGTCTTACGTGCTCCCGTAGTTACTCTGGATTGTTGGGTAAGTAAGAGAGGTTCCCATTCCCAGCCTCTTCATCATGCAGTGATAAATGTGAAATATTTTGCTTTGATTGCATGATCACTGCTTGATGTATTCACATACACTAGTTATTATGGCCTACTGGAAAAACTAAGGGCTGCAATGGCTTAGTGGTTAAACGCGCGGTGCCTGTCAATCTGAAGATTGGCAAGTCAGTAGTTTGAGACCTGAGTACTGCAAGATGGGGTGAGCTCTTGTTCTTAGCCCAGATCCTGCCAACCTAGCAGTTCAAAAGCATGCAAATGCAAGTAGATGAATAGGTACCACCTTGGTGGGAATGTAACCACATTCCGTGCACATGTGGGCAACGTATATTGAGGTACAGTATCTTTCTCTATGGCACTAGAAACAGGGATGAGTTGGTCATCCTAGAGTTGGTCACAACTAGCAGGGCAACCTCTGGGGGACACCTTTTATTTAATGAAAATACTGGGTAGCCTCTTTCTTCCCATCCAAAACTCCAGGGGTATCCAAATCCCAGCCTGGGCCAGAGGCAGCCCATTGCAATCCCCAATGCATCCCGTGGCAAGACCCCATCCATTTGGCTCTGGCAAGCCTTGTAATCCTCCAGATCTGTCTCTAAATGTAAATTTATTCAAATTTGAAATGTAAATCATTTTTCTGGTCCCCATTACAATATCAGGAGATGATGTGGCACTCCTGTCAAAAGGTTTGGACACTCCTGCCATATGCTTATGCCGTTCTCTTATTTCTGATATCCTTTATTTTTCCCACACTCTACAGAGTAGATCTGAGCTAGTGCCAGGGATTGCTTGGACAACCTTGGAGACGTTTTCCAGCCCTATACTTCTCTGATTTAAAGACATTCAACTTTTTAAATTGAGATAACTTTGTGATTACAAACAATGTGATTAAAATCACACTGAAAACTTTTCCAGTAGCCAGTAAAGAATGCAGACCCTCTTGGGTTGTATGCTCATGCCACTGGACATAGTTTTATGTGGTTTTGTGTGCTTGCTTTGCCTTGCTTCGTGATCTGAGTTCATGCTGTGGCACTTTTTTACTGCAGTTGGATGACAGCGGACAAATGACCTGCCCGCATGGATATGGAAGGCTGAATTGCTAAACCCAAGATACAGTTTAACAGGCACTGCTTTGCCGCTGCAGCTGCTAGTGTAACTTTTTTATCAACCTTCCTACTGGAGCTTATTCTCACACAGGCTTGAAGCAGCTTGATTTAAGAAGGTCTTGCTGAGTTGACAATTAATGAAAACTAATCTGGGTAAGAGTTTCTTAATAGTGTGTAAGGCTAAAGATGCTGAATTTGTCTTGCCTCATTAATTCATTAAGTGCCTAAAATTTGGAAATTTATGGATTAGCTGGAGGTTAGTTTATTTTCAGCATGATCTACAAGCCAGCCAAAACTACCACATGAGCACTTAAATGGGTAACAGCCCTATCGGTAGATGGTTTGTCAGAATGTCTGAAAATCTAAGTCACTTTTTATAAACTGACTTTAATGAAACATCTTTAATTTGTTCAGGCCAGAATTTGGTTATGCTTTTCTCAAACAACACCAATGTTTGTTCAGGAGGGATTTTGCAAGTTGCTGGTTTTGTTGCTTAATAGTACCTGTCTCTGAATTTTGCCTGGTTAATGTGCAAATGGAGATTAAAAATACTGGGAGAGATTCCTTGACCTTGACCAGAAATACACGAGTACTGCCATTTTCTGCCAAGATTATTCTTTTTGTGAAAAAAAAAAAATCATGAATTTCGGCAGAGATGGTCCTTCTAAACATTATGAACAATTTCAGATGCAGAGGGATAAGGCTTCCACTAGATCAGATGAAAGCTGGTGGTTATGCAGCAAGGACAGGATTAATTTCTGAGGGACATTACTCCTCTGATTCCAGAACATGGTTTCATCCTATTGCTATTGTTTGGATTGCAGCAAGAATATCGGTAAAGGTTTGAGTGCTCTCTAGCCTAGGGTTACCATAATTCTTTTCCACGAAATCAGGACAGAAACCCTGTTAAACTTGCCAGTATGTGAATGCAATCCCTGAAAACCAGGACAGTCCCAGTTTTGGGGGATATGTGGGCAAGCTGCTCTAGCCATATAGTCTGGATATGATTCAAGGATATCAAGGAATACACAACCCTCTTGAATTAATCTTTTGCAAGTCAAATCCAAAGGAATAACTGCCCCTTGTGAGTGGTCTTTCTGTGTTCTTTTCTATATTCTTTCTTTATTATCATTTGTTAACTAGAAAGGTGAATGGGAGAGATATTGCATATTTAGGAATTAACTTGATAAATCAAGACTGGAATTCTGAATATCTGTCTTTTCCCTAAAAGTTGTTTGTCTCCTTGGAATGGTGTCATGGTCGGGGAGGGAAGCAAGGATTTTGAACTCTCTTTTTCCCCTCTCCTGTTGATTTCCTGACTTCTTTTAACCATGGAGCACAGCTCCTGGGGAGTGATTTGAATTAGGATGACAGCATGGAGGGTGGTTAGATTTCCTCTGTGCTTTAGCTGATAACCACATCCCTCCCACCCCAGCTGGTGTTTGAAAAAGAAGAAGATGCCAGAGTTTCCAGTCATGAACTTCCATGTCACATTTAGTTGCCTTTCAGCGAGTGCAGTTTTCAGTGAGTGCAGCTGTCAAGGAGGGAAAAACTAGTGATGCCTTTTCTTCAGTGTTCTACGGTTAGAACCTGGAGACAGTAGCAACCTGAGAGAAAATACTGCCCTGCAACTATGCACCCTGCCATTCTGCAAAAATCTTGGGTGCACCTTGAATTAGCATGCATGCACCCCTGCAGTGTGTTGCCACTGCCATCTCCTTACCCCTCTGGTTGCTTTGGATAGCAGTTACATTTGGGTGGGCAAGTAAAGGCTGAGGTAAAGAACGGTAGAGCAGAGCAATCTGGAACGGATCCCACTGATACTTTACCATATGTCACAACACCACTTCCTCCTTCTTTGTTCCTAGTTGAAATAAACAGGATTTGAGCAAATCATGCTGAGACCTCCATTATGAAACATCCATCAGAAGAGACATGTAGGATGCTCAGGTGTTCTGGCCACTTTATGAATGACAAGGGGCAAGAAGAAACCACGTCTCTTCTGATGGATGTTTCTGGCTAGCTTACTGCTCCTGTGAGCTGCCAGATTGGAAAGTTCCAGGTTTTGTTTCTTGCTATCTATTCCTAGCCTCTGACAGTTTAAGGTATTAACAGTAGTTGGTACATATGTTATGTTTATGGGAGCATTCTGTTAGGCAGCTGCTCATAATCCTATTTTCCATGAATGAATTGGCTCCTTTCTCGAATTTGGTTAAGCTCAAAGCTATTATTACTCTAGGTAGCAAAAATATTCCTGTCAGCAGTGGAAAAAAGTGTATTTAAACCTACTGCATGTTAATTTTTTTTGCACCAGCTCAGGTGCCTTTAATTTTGTTGAAGAGTAGAGAGCTGTTCACTTTCCTCAATGCGCTCATGAATATCATGCGAGGCTAGGGAAGAGAACAGCAGATATAGTACACTGGGGAGAGATGGTTGATGTGTCAAAAATCATGCTTGGATTGCAAATCCAATAGCAGAAATGTTACAAGTCAGCTTGCTATTGTGAGGACCGCAGTCTGCCTCTCTTCTCCCAGCTGCACCAAACTTTATATTGATTCTGCTGGGATTTTGTTCAAGCTACAGGTTTTACAAAGCAGCAGGATCTAGGCACAGCTCTGTTTTCAAAGCCATTCCTTTGGAAAAAAAAGAATGGTAAGCTTTTTGTGTCTGTGTCTATGTGTGCTTTTAAATTTTTTTGTACGTATAGAGGTGGCAGGTATGTAGTCTGAATTTAAATGTGAGTGGGTGTGTGCCAGCTTCTCAGATGCAGTGGTCTTCCCATTAATGCTCATTATGCAAATGAAGAGCATTCTTAAGGAGTAAGAACAGTTAGGCCTATTTCTCACTTAAGTGTGCTGATATTTTTTGTATGGCAAAGTAATAGGTTTTCATTCATTCATTCATTCATTCATTCATTCATTCATTCATTCATATCACACCTTCCTTCCTAAAAGAAAGATACCCAAGTAGGCTACCTTAGATGAGTTGCCATTTGCACTGTGAAGTGAAAGGGAAGAAGGGGCTCCCTGTTAGAGTGCATGTTTTTATGCAGAGAGTCTCAATTTTAGTCCCCGACATCTGTTAGCAGTGAGACCTTGGAGGGCCACTGCTATTGGAAGAAATGTTGCTGATGAAGATGGAACTCAATATAATGCTAGCAAGCGAGGATCCATCTTCTCCTCCTCTGCCTGCTGCTGACTTTTTTCAAAGAAAACTTAGGTTGCAATCCTAAACACACTTTCTTGAGATAAAGACTGCAATGCTAAAGACACTTTCCTGGGAGTAAGACCCATTGAACCTAATAGGACTTACTTTTGAGTAGACATGTTTAGGATTGTGATGTAAGACTACTTGAGAGGCATACATCTTCAGAAGGGGGCTGTTGCCCTTGAAAGCTCATTCCAGTGAATTGGTTAGTCTTTTAAAGTTGACATGAGGAATACATTTTTTTGTTTTGTTATTTAGTATTCCTGATTTACAGATAGAGGACTGAGAAGGTGATTTGGTGTGGTCTTTCCATAGAACAAGTGATTAAGTTGGGCTTTGAACCCAGATTGGATTGTTCAGACCTGTTATTGAATGAAGAATTTTGATGATACTCATCAAGCTGAGTAGTTTTCCTTCAGCATATAAACCTTTTATTGATTTTTCTTTTCCCAGGGGCTCGTTCCAAAAGCTTGGGCTTAGTTCACCCAAAGTGATTTATTAAGAACCAGCATGATTTGGTCAGAAAGATTTATTGAGAGATAATCTGATAGCAAATGACATCTATTTCAAGTAGTACAAGAATGGTTTTGTTGTGCTGCCTGTTTGGCCCTGGGCCTTTAAGCATTTTATAAACTCTCAAGATAGTTATCTCTTGCTCCCTCATTTATTATAAATGGGGACATTTGTTCCACACTTTGATTTCTGGTTTGGAATGTAGAACACACAAACCAGCGGGGCTTGGTTTTTCTTCCTTTTTACACTCCACAAACAATTCCTCCTGAAACTGGACCTACATACAGTGTTCAGTTTTTCTGGACAGGTGTCACAGGTGGGCGAAGGCCTATTCGCTCCGGTCCCCGGGAATAGGATCTTCCAAATCCCCAGCCGCTGGAGAGCCTGTAGCAGCGGCAGGGTGCTCAACCAAGGGGACCGGTACGCCAGCAGTTAAAGGCTCCAGCACAGAATGTCTTTCCTCCAGCACAGAGCAGCAGCTGGCCGGAGGAGAACACAGCCTCCCCGGCCCCTTTTTCTTTTTAACTCTTGCCTGCCTCCTTTCCATGATAGAGCCTCTTTCCTTAGCCTGGTGACTACAATACTAACCATGTCTACTCAAAAGTAAGCCCTATTGTGCTCAATGGGTCTTACTCCCAGGAAACTGTCTCTAGCATTCCTCCCTTCTTTCCAGGATAGATCTTCTTTTCTCAGCCTGGTGATTATAATCAACAGAGAGGAAGCTGAACACCTTCCATATGCGCTGTCTCCAACGTATTCTTGGCATCACCTGGCATGACAAAGTCTCAAATGACACGGTATTGGAACGTGCTGGAATCTCTAGCATGCTCACACTTCTGAAACAGCGGCGTCTATGCTGGCTTGGGCATGTCATGAGAATGGCTGATGGTCAGATTCCAAAAGATCTCTTATATGGAGAATTAGTGCAGGGAAAGCGCCCAAGAAGGAGACCACAGCTGCGATACAAGGACATCTGCAGGAGGGATCTAAAGGCCTTGGGAATGGACATCAACAGCTGGGAAACCTTGACCTCCGATCATTCAGTGTGGAGGCAAAAGACCCAGCATGGCCTTCTCCAACTGGAAGAGACACTTGTTCGGCAGGCTGAAGCAAAGAGACAGACCCGAAAGCAGCGAAACCTGGAGCCTGGGCAGGGGACGGAATTTATTTGTCCTCAGTGTGGAAGGGAAGGACACTCTCGAATTGGCCTCTTTAGTCACACTAGATGTTGTTTCAGGACCCCCAATCAGAGCACGATACCATAGTCTTTCGAGACTGAAGGATGCCAATACCAATACAATAGATTACAATCCTAACCATGTCTACTCAAAAGTAAGCCCTATTGTGCTCAATGGGTCTTACTCCCAGGAAACTGTCTCTAGCATTCCTCTCTTCTTTCCAGGATAGATCTTTTCTCAGCCTGGTGATTACAATCCTAACCATGTCTACTCAAAAGTAAGCCCTATTGTGCTCAATGGGTCTTACTCCCAGGAAACTGTCCCCAGCATTCCTCTCTTCTTTCCAGGATAGAGCTTCTTTTCTCAGCCTGGTGCTTAAAATCCTAACCATGTCTACTCAAAAGTAAGCCCTATTGTGCTCAATGGGTCTTTCTCCCAGGAAAGTGTGGACAGGGTGCATCCTCAGGGAGCAAGGCTAGGCAGGTCTACTCAGAAGTAGGTCCCATTACAGTCAGTGGGTCTTACTCCCAGGAAAGTGTGGACAGGGTGCAGCCTGAAAGCCCAATCCTATGCATGACTACTCAGAGGTAAGTCCCATGACAGTCAATGGGGCTTACTCCCAGGGAAGTATGGCTAGAACTGCAGCCTGAGAACCCTATCCTAAGCATGCTTACTCTGAAGTAAGTCCCATGACTGTCAATGGGGCTTACTCTCAGGCAAGTGTGGCTAGAACTGAAGCCTGAGAACCCTATCCTATGCATGCCTACTCTGAAGTAAGTCCCATGATAGTCAGTGGGCCTTCTCCCAGGCAAGTGTGGCTAGAACTGCAGCCTGAGAACCCTATCCTATGCATGCCTGCTCTGATGTAAGTCCCATGACAGTAAGTCCCACTAACAAAAACTTAGATTTTTTTTTAAAAATCCCCCTTTTAAATTCTCCCGGACCCTGCCCCTGGCCTTGCCCCTTGACCCTGCCTGGCCCCGCCCACTTCTGGGGAACTGGTTCTTGGGCCATGCTGGGCCCACCACTGACAGGTGTGGTTTTAAAAGAGACACATTGTTTCAGTGGTGGGCTCCAGCAGGTTCACACCTACTCTAAAGAACTGGTTGTTAATGAGAGATAGGACATATAAAGTTTAAAAATAGTCGTTTTAAAGTGGCTGCCAGATGGGCAGAGAACCGGTTGTTAATTTCTTTGAATCCCATCACTGGAAATTGTGGAAAGTTAATATTCGGTTATTAAAGTGACCAGAGTACCTGAGGGGAAAAAAATTGCCCCATGGGATCCACTTGGAGGAATTAATTTAGGAAAATCTTTCAGAGCAGATTTCATCTGTCTAGAAATAACCTACACATCTTTAGGGATGGTTGGAGGCAGTATGACATGCATAACCCAAAGGGAATAGATTCTCTTGAACTGAAATGATTGAAGAATACTAACATCTTTTAATTTTTTGCTAAAATATGAAGCAATAAAGCAATTGCCTATTTTACATATAGGTATGAACTGGATAGGGAATGGATATTTCTTCTTTGTCCATTTGCAGTCACAGTTGGAAGTGAATCTCTAAGGATTAAGATACACCACGTTAACATGACAAATATGTTACATCTTTCCTATATCTGAAACATTTAAAGGTAAAAGTGTTACCCGCAGCTTATACTGCTAGTCGTGACTGACATCCCTGTTTCTAAGCCTTTAGAGCCAGCATTGTCCAAAGACACTTCCATGGTCATGGTGCTGGCATGACTGCCGAAGGCACACAGAATGCTGTTATACCTTCCTAATTATACCTATTTATATACTTGCATTTGTATGCTTTAAAACAGCTAGGTTAGCAGGAGCTGGGCTAAGGATGAGAGCTCACCCTGTCTTGTAGGACCTGGGTCTAGAACTCTGACCTGCTGGTTAACAGGCACAGTGTCTTAACCACTTGGACCACCATACCACGCATTTAGGGTAGTCAACACTGGAATATTAGTAAACAAAGGGTATATTAGTTAACATACAGCCCAATCCAGAGCAACTAATCTGTCCACATAAGAGCCCTTAGGTTGCCCTATCTAACACTAGGTTGGAGCAACTGCAAGATGCTCCAGCCCAGTTACTCTGAAGGAGGCTTAGGGCAGAGCAAGGCAAGATAGGGTGCCCTAAGAGAGGTGGACCTGCTCTGCCCTAACTGGGGCAGCCTAAGCAGCTCAGGAGAGGCAAGTTGAGGGCATGTTTAGCATTGCCTAGGGCAGAGCAGTTACTCTGTATCCAAAGCCTGTTTCCAAGGCAGAAATGCCCTCTTCCAGCCCTCAGAGTTATACCACCTCAGGAGCAGGTATAGTAATGAGTAGACCCATAGGGGTCCATGATAAGGCCTGAGTAAGAATGGCAGTGCTGACCAAAAATCTGAGTTCTTGGCCAGCCTAGCTGCAACCCCTTCCTCTCCACCTCAGGATACAGAACAAACTACGGCTGCCCACTAACTTGTGGATACAGCAGGCCACTCCAAGAAGCCCCTTGTATTCACTGTAGAATGTACTGGCATCTCATCAGGGACTCCTTATAAGGCAGGCACCCAGTGGCGTCACCAGACTGGTGCGGCTGGTGTGGGCTGCTTTGGGGATGCGCTCCGTATGGGGTGATGTGCCGGAGGAGTTTGACTGTCCTTTGGCAGGCCCCGGGCGTCAGCAACCCCATTCAGGCCTGCTCCAAGGCGGAGAATCAGCCAGAAGCTGATGCTTGTCTGAGGAGCTGGCCTGAACGGCCATCTGAGGTGCACTGCGCAGAAGCACACTGAGCATGCCGAACAGCTTCATAGGAGACTTCCTTAGAGCAGAGAAAGTCCGCGCCTCTGCACAGCCATTTGGCCTCTCTCAGGAGGCGGAGCGGCAGCCGAATGGCTTCAGAAAGAGTACTGCACAGGCACCAACTCTGACGCCTGCACAGTCTCCCCCGAAGCCAAAAGGCTTCAGAAAAGTACTGCGCAGGTGTCAGAGATGGTGCCTGCGCAGTACTCTTTCTGAAGCCAGTTGGCTTCAGAAACAACTGCGCAGGTGCCAACTTTGGTGACTGTGCAGTCCAGGTGGGGGGGGGGCGCATCCCAGGGATGACGCACAGACTTCCGCACCAGGTGATGTGCAGAGTCATGTCACCACTGTAGGCACCACAGCTGTTCCTTGTTCAGTGTGATCTGAGGGGTGTCTCCTCAGGAGCAAGTCTTCCCCTTGTGTCAATTACTTAGCATGTTCTGGAGCAGTTAGGGCAGCCCAGGCTTCCTGACTCTCTGGATTCAGCATAACTTTCTGCTCTGGATACAGAATAGTTAGGAGAGTGCAGTTAGGTCAGAGCAGGCTGAATTTGCTCTGGATTGCAGCCATAGGGTATTAATAAATATTAGTAAACATAGGGTAGTACAAATCAAGAGAACTACTGGCTATATCTGGTGAATCAAGAGAACTACTGGTTATATCACACTGGTGATATCGCACTGCGCTGGTGATTAGTAAACATAAGGATATTATGTTTTAGGTATTAATTAAAACATAGGGTATTAATAAATATTAGTAAACATAGGGTAGTACAAATCAAGAGAACTATTGGTTACATCCCAATGGTGATATCACTCCGGGCTGGTGATATCATCAAGCCAAGTAGGCACCTTTCTGAGGCACAAACCTCAAAGGAGTGCAGAAGTGACTTTTGTGGAGCACAATTTTTTAAGATTACTTTTTACAACCCATGTTAAAAATGTGACTGACAATTTATGTCTTATATTTTAAGATAAATACCATGAAGTGGTGCAGAATATAATTATAAAGTTGTATGAACAATTTCCATTTCAGTTAGTCTTTCCTAGAACATAACTAGTCCTAACTATACCATTTCATCAGTGGTTGGGTTACTAATGGGCTGAAAACAATTGTGGCTAAGAACAATAAATCCTCATTTTCTCAGTTTCACTTCTGCTATGAAGTCAGTGGCCTCAGGTTGGTCACTCCCTCTTAACCCTGTTACATTTCTACCCTTTTACATATCTCTCTCCTACATATCTAGCATATGAAGATAATTGTTATGGATTAACCTAAATTTTACAAGATTTGCACCATTATGGCTGCAATCCTAAAGATAGTTTCCTGAAAGTAAGACCTATTGAACACAATAGGGCTAACTTTTGAGTAGACCTGAGGATTGTGCTCTAAGTGTATGAATTAAATATTTGGAAGCAATACCCTGTGTAAGAAAAAAATTACTTGGTCGAATATGTTTCTTATACAGTTCAGAAGCTGGGATGTCAATGATCTTAGTTTTTTTGGTATCACCAAAATTTTTTCATTATTTTTTGAAATCTTTACACCAAAATAAATGAACATAAAATATTCAGATAAACATGAAATTGTTCAAATTTGGTTACTCAGTGAAATCTAATCTATTAATATTATAGCTATTGCAATACAGGGTTTATATCCCATCCTTTCATCAACATGATCAAGCTGATGGTGCACAGAAATCTGCCTTAACAATAACATTGAATCAACCAGAAGTTTTACAGTAGAGTTGAGACTCTTTTATTGTTGAAAAATTGGGTTCCTGGATTTGATGCTCAAAGCCTTGTTCTAAAAGTGCTAATGCACAGTCCTGTGTGATTTATGCAGTGTTCCTATTGTGTTTTGGGCAGATAGGAATTATAAATAATAAAGTTATAGCTCTGAATGTAAAAACAGTTTGTTGATATGAGAAGACAGGGTGTAGAGCTAAAATGATAACTTGTGGGAAACTGTTCCTGATATGCAAACATGCGGCTAGCAAGCTGAAAGGAAGCACAGACCCACTTCCTTCCTTATAGTTGAAAATGAGCCTGTAGGTTTGGAATAAAATGTGTTTATGGTAAACACCCAAAACTATAGCTAGGCTCTAGACCTGGAAAGCTCATAAGCTTGGTCAGGCCAGTATAGCAGCAATGGATAATGATATGGTGACACATTTGTTTTTCCATAATGTTCTTGCTCAGTGATGGCTGAAGTGGTGTGAGGCCAGATGTGTGTACTTTTACATTTCAATTGTTTATTGATGCAAGATGAGAAGAAAGGTATAGGCTAGTGGAGCAAATGAGGTAAGAGCATGTTTGAACACTGACCAGAAGTCCTCAGACTTCCCAGACCCACAACCTATTTTAGGATATTTGACTAATAGTTAAAATGGCTTTCAAACCAACCAGTGTTTGAGTCAGTGTCAAGATTGGCGTGTATTTGCCTGTCAGTCAGATTAACACTGGCATGTCTTGAGTGGATGGATATGCTCTATAAAGGCCTTTTTGCAATCAATCCAAGTATAATGCCTCCCTTTCTGCCCAGGAAAAATTCCTCCAAAGGAAGTGTCAGGTAACCTGAAGTACACTTGAAGAACTTTCTACTTAGCACCAAAGTGAGCGCTGTATGCAGTGTCAGTAAGTGTTGATGTTGTGCTAAAATAAAATACGGGGAGAATATTTCACATCCTTTCTTGGTGATTTTCTGCAGTTTTCCCCCAAAACAATTTATAATACACACACATATGCCCGCACATGGATACATGAACACATGCATGCACACACGCACACAGCTATACTGAAAAGGAATGTGCAGTTTTCAGTGGGATAATAGATTAGATTCAGAATGAAAGGGGATTTACACCCCCTTTTTGGAAGTGGGGTGGATCAAGCCAAAGGGGAGGTGTGAGACTTAAATGTCCCCGCGTTGTGGGAGTAAAATATCCCCTTATGCTATCAATCAGTCAATGTTAAGTATAGGACAAAAACATGTTGCACCCCTTTTCAATGGGACTTGCTTCTGAGTAGACTGCATAGGATTGCATCAGATGGAAGCCTTTCAGCCCAATCCAGAGCAACTAATCTGTACACATAAAAGCCCTTAGGTTGCCCTATCTAACACTAGGTTGGAGCAACTGCAAGATGCTCCAGCCCAGTTACTCTGAAGGAGGCTTAGGGCAGAGCAAGGCAAGATAGGGTCCCCTAAGAGAGGTGGACCTGCTCTGCCCTAACTGGGGCAGCCTAAGCAGCTCAGGAGAGGCAAGTTGAGGGCATGTTTAGCATTGCCTAGGCAGAGCAGTTACTCTGTATCCAGAGCCTGTTTCCAAGGCAGAAATGCCCTCTTCCAGCCCTCAGAGTTATACCACCTCAGGAGCAGGTATAGTAATGAGTAGACCCATAGGGGTCCATGATAAGGCCCGAGTAAGAATGGCAGTGCTGACCAAAAATCTGAGTTCTTGGCCAGCCTAGCTGCAACCCCTTCCTCTCAACCTCAGGATATGGAACAAACTACGGCTGCCCACAAACCTCAGGATACAGCAGGCCACTCCAAGAAGCCCCTTGTATTCACTGGAGAATGTACTGGCATCTCATCAGGGACTCCTTATAAGGCAGGCACCCAGTGGCGTCACCAGACTGGTGCGGCTGGTGTGGGTTGCATTGGGGATGCGCTCTGTATGGGGTGATGTGCCGGAGGAGTTTGACTGTCCTTTGGCAGGCCCCAGGCGTCAGCACACCCATTCAGGCCTGCTCCAAGGCGGAGAATCAGCCAGAAGCTGCCACTTGTCTGAGGAGCTGGCCTGAGCGGCCATCTGAGATGCACTGCGCAGAAACACACTGAGCATGCCGAACAGCTTCAGAGGAGACTTCCTTAGAGCAGAGAAAGTCCGCACCTCTGCACAGCCATTCGGCCTCACTCAGGAGGCGGAGCGGCAGCCGAATGGCTTCAGAAAGAGTACTGCACAGGCACCAACTCTGACGCCTGCACAGTCTCCCCCGAAGCCAAAAGGCTTCAGAAAAGTGCTGCGCAGGTGTCAGAGATGGTGCCTGCGCAGTACTCTTTCTGAAGCCAGTTGGCTTCAGAAACAACTGCGCAGGCGCCAACTTTGGTGACTGTGCAGTCCAGGTGGGGGGGGGGGGCGCGCATCCCAGGGATGACGCACAGACTTCCGCACCAGGTGATGTGCAGAGTCATGTCACCACTGTAGGCACCACAGCTGTTCCTTGTTCAGTGTGATCTGAGGGGTGTCTCCTCAGGAGCAAGTCTTCCCCTTGTGTCAATTACTTAGCATGCTCTGGAGCAGTTAGGACAGCCCAGGCTTCCTGACTCTCTGGATTCAGCATAACTTTCTGCTCTGGATACAGAATAGTTAGGAGAGTGCAGTTAGGTCAGAGCAGGCTGAATTTGCTCTGGATTGCAGCCTTAGTCTGTAATTGTGTTCTGTATTATATTATAGTGTTTTGAATTCAATTACGTTGTTTTGTTATCATTTTTACTTACAGTTAATATTTTTATATGAATATTGTTGGGTTGTGGAACCACTCGTCTGAGTTCCCATTATTTCCTATGGGAAAATCCGCTTCGTAAGATGTATGCTTTGTAAGACAAACATGCTTCCAGAACAAATTAACTTTGTCTTACAAGGCAAATAATAATAATAATAATAATAATAATAATAATAATAATAATAATAATAATAATAATAATAATAATTTATTGTCATTGTATAGACATACAACGAAATTCATAAGAAACCCCCCCAACAACACCCCCCACCCAGACCCTCTTTAAACACACAACAACTGCACAGCACACCAAGTAATAGCATTCAACTGTTCACTCATGATAGTCCTTAAAATTACTATTGAGTGCAGATATGGCTTTAGGGTAAAAGCTATATTGTATATACTATATAATATATTGTATATACTATCCTGTATATAGATATGTTGCATACTGTCAACCATGCATCACGATGGAGCTTGAAACTTCCTATTGGTAAAGGGCCTCGGATGAGCTTGTAGAAATCTAGTTTTCTGTACCTTGTTTTGAAGGATATCATTAAACTGTCATCCTGGACATTGTTAGAAGATTATTAAAAGCAGCATGTTTAAGTATTCCAGTCAGCTAGAGCTGGTTAAGGGGTGGAATTCTGAAACCAATTTCTAAGTTGTGAACATGTTAAGTACTTTTGAAAATATGGGGAAAAGAAACCTGTCACTTCTTTGAAAATGTTAATTCTGAAAAAATAGGATTTGAAGACTCTCCTCTGCTGATGATGACCCACTCTGCATTTAATCTGTATTGTTTTATCTATCTATCTATCTATCTATCTATCTATCTATCTATCTATCTATCTATCTATCTATCTATCTATCTATCTATCTATCTATCTATCTATCTATCTATAAATTGAAGTCACTGACTGACTGACTGACTGATTCATCAACGCCCAGCCAAAACTGCTGGGCCTAGAATTTGGGGAATTTAGGGAGGGTGTTCCTTCTGTGATGGAGGCAACCACTAAGAACTGGTTTTTGGAAATTCCAACCTGAAAGGGGGGAAACCTTTGGGGTGAAAAGGGGAGTAATGCATTCTCCTCCCTATACTTTGCATTGAAGTATGTTCTACCCCAACCCCTGGACCTAGAGGCATGAAATTTGGGGAGGGTGTTCCTTCTGTGACATAAACATCCACCGAGAACTGATGTTGAGAAATTTAACCCTTAAGGAGCTGGAAAGGGGTACAAAGTGTTTTTGTCCTATACATAAATTGAAGACTGGCTGATGAATATCCAGCTGATGCACTGGAAGGAAGGGTACACTGGGAGGTATGGTGCACATGGGGGATGTTGCACTGGGGGAGACGGTGCGCATTGGGTGGGTGCACACAGGGAAGGTTGGTGTGCATGGGGGTTGTTGCACACGGGCAGATGATGCGCACTGGAGGGTGATGCACACAGGGAGGATGGTGTGCACGGGGAGGGTTGGTGTGCATGTGGGGTTGATGTGCACGGAAGGATGATGCGCATGGGGGTTAATGCGCATGGGAAGGTGTTGCGCAATGGGGTATATTGCTCAGTGGGGTTGTTGTGCAATGGGGGATAATGTATGTGGGGGTATTTTACTCCTGCAATGCACATACATTTTGCTAGTTTTGTATATAACTTGGCTAGCAGAGTGTTCAAAGTGTATGTATTTTATTTCACAGAATAAGTTGTTTCAGGAACCTCTGTGGATGTATATTTTCATGTTAAACAAGTGGAATTAAGAAATTAGGCAGCCGTTTAAAAATACCACTGTAGGCAATCAGTGGTAGGTTTGTTTGAACTGCGAGGCAGACCCTTTCCTTCCCCCTGGAGCTATACAAAAGAATGCAAAGTGAGATTCATTTCCTAATTTCTTTGCATTCTGTTGTGTTGCTCCAAGCAGTGGAACGGAAGTGTCTGCTTCCCAGCTGAATCAAGCCTACCACTGATTACCTATCATGACAAGCAGGCTCTTTTTAAACCTAAAGGGGTGTTTAATTTAAGGGCCAACCTCATTCATACCTTGGGTGAAAAATCTCCTGATGTTATACCTGTAGATTGATTAGATAGGTTCCCTTAGTTAGGAATTTATAGGGATTTTCCTTTGAGATATCTTCTCTTGCAGTATATGACTTTTCTTACTTAACTGAGCCATCTTGTCTCTTTGGAATTCTTGGGTTGCTGAGGGACTGCTAGTTTCTGCTTGTGCTGCATTCGTCAAGGGGTTGAGGTTTGTGTAATATGGAAGCATATGTACAAGATCTTGGGTGCAATCCTAACCTAGGCCAGCACAACTCATTGGTCTTCCCATGGTGATTTAGGGAGGCAAGCACATGTCTGTCCTCCACTAGGAGTGGTGCAGAAGTGTCTTACGGCACTTTTGTAACATTGTGGGACTTGTGCTGGGGCTTATGTTGGCCTCACTGGGGGTTAGAGTAGCAGCCCTTGTCTCCTTCTCCTTCTTGGACAACAATTCAGCCATTATGTACTGTCAGCATAGCCCATTTATTGTATTGTCAGCATAGCCCTGAATAAGTAAGTTAATTTTGTTAAATAGAAAATATAGCTATGGGTAAGTAGATTCCAATATCTTTAAAGAGTATGAGTAAGCAAACAATTCAAATAAACAGTGTTAGATTGCAGTGAAGGAATAAGGACCATAAGCAAAGCACTGGAAAAACTATATTGGTTGTGTGGGCCGTAAAAGCCTGGTGACAAACCTGTATGTCTTTGCCATTTTCTTCTTGTTGCACATGGGACCTAATATAACTTGGATGTTCAGAAAATTCCCTCCAACAAGTTATTTGGAAAATTAGATATTTGGAAGAAGTATTCTAGTCTAGCCTGAATTGTGAATTCCAGGAATGGCAGTTTGAATTCCTAAAAGATTTATTAAAATAAAAACAGAGAAGTTGCAAGAAAGGTTTTTAGCTTGTGCTGAAATTCCTTCTGTAATGGGGTTCTGCAGATTTGGTGTCCTGAACTTGCCAGAATATGGATGATTTGTTCTCTGCTTTGTGAGCAGATTCGGATCAGATGGATTGTAAAGCATCACAGCTTATGATAATAGGCAAGACTTGAAAGTGACACTTGAGCAAGTCTGTTGATGATTAAAAAGGCAGATCAGGGAAAGGGTGAGGTGATAGGTGAGGTGGGCACCTGACTGTTCTCCTAGCATGCCTGTGATCATTATGCCAAAAGTGGAAGACCTGTATGATCAGTATTCCATGAAATATATAAAACAGCGGTGGGAAAATGCCTACTTTCCGATCAGTCATAAATCCAAGGCATGTTGTGGTTTTCTAGAAATGGCCTATTTTGAGCAAACACTTGTGCCTGGTGACATTTCAAGGCAGCTGTGTGTGTGTGTGTGTGTGTGTGTGTGTGTGTGTGTGTGTGTGTATCAGTCTCATATTGTATTCATCTCCATTATCTGGTGCAGGGATGGGACACTTGGGATTCCATTAACTCTCCCAGTTGAAAGAGCAAGTAAAATGGATAGGAGCACCTTGGGGAACGAGGAGGAATTTCACATATGACCTTAAAAGTGCCTTCTGCATTCCCCATCTTTGTAATTCAAAAGGAATAGTGACATCAGCTAGCATGTATACTTGATGTAAAAATGGTCCCCTACTATGCATGCAAATAGCACAAGGGGGGTTGAGGGATGCTGTGAAGTGTCATATGTGAAAACACCCCAAGTCAGTCACAGAGTCATCCAGGCTGGATATTCAGGGACTGCAGTAACTATGGCAACATAAACGGAGAAGCTCAACAAGCAGCAAAGATCACAAACACGCAGAGATGAAACCCAACACTAGGAAGACAGCAATGCTAATGTTTTCAGTTCCCTTGACAGATTCTGGATGGTGTCGCTATCAGCTTTCAGGGTGGAGGTGGATCCATGTGCCAGCAAATATAGTAGCAAACTATATTATGTCAATTTCCATTTCCTCATGGTTGCAGATGAATTTATATTATTTCTTTTGAACTTTCTCCCCAATGTGTATAGATTTCCATTATTGTACTCCGAAAGGGTGTGTGTGTGTTATATATGTGTATTTTAATGCTTATACGGAATTCTGAAGTCTATGGATTTCATACTCAAGAAAGTGGCTGCCATAGGACTATTCTTTTTAAATCCCAATTTGCAATAATCATCATTTCGTTCTTTTAGAATCAACTTTTAAAGGAATGTTGGAAGAGTCTTTCTCTCTCTCCTGTCTGTGTGTGTATGTATGTATGTAAAATATTGCCATATAGCTTTATTGATGTACATTTTAGCCCAAAACTTGACTGCATGGTATATCTTTTTGTTAGGTGTTCTCCAAAGAGCAGAATGGGAGATTGACCAACTATTTTTTAAAATATGGGTGACCAATTCATAAATATCATGAATGTGCAAACTACTCTTTCAGTCAGGGAGATTTGAAAGGAGCACAACCATACTAAGCTTGGTATCAGAGGCTTTAGCCTTACCCTACAATCCAGAGTAACTACGGGAGCACGTAAGAGACATTATGTGTACCCGTAGTTACTGCATCACCTGGTGAAAACCTATGGGAAATTCATATTGCAATCCAGAGCAAATTGTTCTTACACCGGAGCAAGGACTCCCCGTAGTTACTCTGGATTGCGCCCTTAGTTCTTATTGTTGGTATTTAGGGGAAATGTACATTCTTCCTGACAAGCAGCTTCCTCTTTTGTATCTTGGGTTCCATGTAACCAGGTGTTGTGCCAAAAGTTATCCATAGATCTAGATTAGAGTATCTTTGGGAAGGCAGGATTTCTTTGTTATATTCCTCTCATGCCTCTCTAGCAGTGTTTCCCAGACTGTGGATTGGGACCCATCAGTGATCATAACCTGATAGCCAAGACTTACAAAATAAGAGTCAACTAGGAAAATGTATGTAAAGTGAAACACCTGAGGACTACCTGTGGCACACCAGTGTGCAATGGCACATTGGTTGAAAATCACTGCTCTAGGTTGTGGCCCTTCTATCATAGTAAATAGGATTAAAAAAGAGGCTTGGGCAGCTTTTCTTTTTGTAAAGTTTCATAGAACTGGGTGGGTCTTGAGAGTGTCATTTTAAAAGTAGATCCTGGTGCTAAAATATTTGGGAACCACTGTTATATGGCATGGGATCTCCCACATCTTCATTTTTACTTTTCTTTTGGGAAAGAAGGGCTAATAAGTTTTTGGTATGTGTAGCATCAATCAGAAAAATTGGAGAGAAGAGATAACACTACTCTCTTTCAGCAGTGATACTCTCATCAATTTTTGGAGCACCTCAGCTGCTTAAAATTAGAAATCTTGGGAGACACCATCAAGGATCTCCCACATCAAGTGGAGTTTGACATGGAACATGGGTGAGTGCAAGTCGATGAGCACCTGTCAGGGATGCTCTAGCGGGATTTCCTGCTGCAGGCAGGGGGTTGGACTAGATGGCCTACTAGATCCCTTCCAACTCTATGATTCTATGATTCTAAGTATTTGGGGAAGTAGCAGGCAGAAACGTAGCCCAAGTTATGATAAGTATTTTAAACCTAGAATTATGTGAACCATTTCTGTGCTTCCTTGCATTTCTAAAATCCTGATAGCTTACAAAAACTAATCTAGCAGTATGCCAAAGTAATTAAAGTAAATAATCTCCAGTGTTGTTACTCCCTACAGAAATTTTTAAATATCTTATCTTTGAACCTAGCTTTCTGTTTTTTCCTGATGTCTGAAAAAGATTGTTTGGTATGCAGGGAAGGTATCTTATTTCTAATAGGCTGAGAATGGCTCTTGGCTATTATGGGATGGGTAACTTGCTTTGGGAATTATTTTCCAAGTCCATTTTCAAGTCCATTTTCCAAGTCCATTTTCACCAGTAAATGGGATATTAAAAACTTAGGGGGTATAATCTGATGGAGGACCTTAGGATTTATAATTAAAAACTTCATTAGGATGGTGCCAAATTATGGTATGAAGCAAGTTATCAGGCAAAAGTATTTAGAGAGGAGAGACGAGCCAAGCTACCCATCCCATAATACCTCAGAGCTATTCTCAGCCTTTTTGATCCAAGATACCTTCCGTATAGCTCTGTCAGATTTAGTAAGGGCACAGTCCAGAGTTAGGGCAGTGAGGCTAACAGGGCTGCCCCAACTATTCTGAATCCAGAGCAGAAATCTGTGCTGGCTCCAGAGACTCAGGAAGCCTGGGCTGCCTTTTCTGTTCCAGAGCACGCTCAGTTGGCACCAAGTCAGTGACACCTGGGGAGGGCTTGCTCCTGAGGAGACCCCCCTCAGATCACACTGAACAAGGAACAGCTGTGGTGCCTGCATTATAAGGAGTCCCTGATGAAATGCCAGTACAGTCTACAGTGAATACAAGGGGCTTCTTGGAGTGGCCTGTTGTATCCCCAGGTTAGTGGGCTGCCGTAGTTGTGCCATATCCTGAAGTTGAGAGGCAGGGGTTGCAGCTGGACTGACCAAGAACTCAGAATTTTGGTCAACACTGCCATTCCTACTCTGCCTTACCATGTTCCCTATGGGTCTACTCATTGTTATACCTTCTTCTGAGGTGGTATAACTCTGAGGAGCTGGAAGAGGGTATTTCTGCCCTGGGAACAAGCTCTGGATGCAGAGTAACTGCTCTGCCCTAGGCAATGCTAGACATGCCCTCAGCATGCCTCTCCTGAATTGCCTAGACTGCCCCAGCTAGGGCAGCCCAGGTCCACCTGTTTTGGGGCTTTAGGCTGCCCCAAGCTTTTTCCAGAATACTAGGGTGGCCCATCTTGCAGTTGGGTCAGCCCAGTGACAGAATAACCCAAGTGCACTTCTGGATTGTGCCCTAACTCAGTGTAGTAATGTAGTATTGAACTTCAACAGGTTCTGACATAATGGAAAGTGAAGGTACTCAACCTTTGACACCTTGAGCGCCTTTTGACTTTTTGAGACCTGCCTCTGGCACCATTATCAGGATACAGTTTCTGTTCATTTTTTAATTCTGTTAATGATCTGAATAATTACAGGGAATGGAGAAAAAGATAGAATAAAGCTTCTTCCCAAGATACTAGATGTGTATGAGGGACTGGGAATCTTGACCGGGTCAGCTGCAGGATATCTGGCATTTTCTGTTTTGCAAGCAGGTGTATGACAAGGCAATACCAGAAATGAACAGCAAAGCAAAAGACATTGATCTAGGGTTCAATTTGAGCTCTATGTCTCACCTACATAGTACTCTGTCGAATGTGGTTGCCAAGTTTGTTGGATGTTCCAGTCAGGCATGTATTTATGTCAGACAAGCAACCTTGTCTTTATCATTCTTGCCTCTCTCTCTCTCTCTCTCTCTCTCTCTCTCTCTCTCTCTCTCCCGCACTGTGCTTTTTTTCTTTTAAAGTAGCAAGTCTAAGGATTGTGAAGATCAGAACCAGAACACTGGGGAAGGCTTACTATAGATACTCACCGATAAGGCAAAACATTTTCAGCCAATAAAACAAGCTTATATCATTGGTCACTCAGGGACTAGGGCAAAAATGTGGACATGGCAGAGATAATTAGAGGGCTGTTAAGTCTCTACAGCAGTGATTTTCAACCAGTGTGCCGTGGCACACTGGTGTGCTGCGGATAGCCTTCGAGTGTGCCATGGGAATTTGGGGATTTACATTCATTAATAGGAAAATTGAGGGATTTGATCAGCCTGGTATGCCTTGTCAATGGTAAAAACAACTGACAGTGTGCCTTGACAATTTCCTTGTTAAATGTGCCATGAGATGAAAAAGGTTGAAAATCACTGCTCTACCGCAACCTCTCCCTGGCAAACTGCAGCCAAAGTTAACCTTTACGCTGCTCCTGAGAAGAAACATAACCCAGGGCTCGAGGCTTCCATTTAAATTGAGCAAGCCTCCTCTCTAGCAGATCCTTTTGCACCTTCATTCCATTTTGCAAATGTTTGGCAGTGGTCTGGTTTTTAAAACACCAGTATTGACTCTTCATTTTCATCTGAAACAATATCCCAGCCTACAGTTCAGAGTAAAATTAGTTAAAAATAGCACCGGGGTAAAAAGACCCGGGCTTGTCTCTGTTTTCTAGGACATGTGGCAATCCTAGCTAGGTTGCAGCTATGTGTAGCTGCACTTGATCATGCTCCTTCCTTGTTGCTTGTCTCTTTCCTGTGAATGAAATTGCATATTCCCAGCTATGGGTTGCATTTGGCTTACACCATAAAGAAGGATTTGATTAACAGTTCTGTCTTGGTTTTTTTTAAATTAATGGTTCTGTATAGTTGTATGTTTTTTACAGTACACTTACTCTTATATTGTTTACAAAAATGTTATGAAGACCAGAATTTTTAAAAAGTTAATGAATGAAAATGTATCTTATGATTTTTAATTAGAATTTTAAAAAATAAATTAGAGACTGTGCAGTTGTTAGGCAGGTTATGTTTCTTGATCATGCCTTGCATATAAAAAGACAAAACTTGGAAATAGGGCTCTGAGGAAGTTGGAGCTTAGAAACGCAGCTGGAAGCTCTTGGGATGTCCTGCAGCTACTTCAAGAGGTACATGGTACTACGTATTTTGTTAATTTTATGAATTGAGCAAGACAAAATCACCTTTTGTCATTTTATAAAACCATTTTGTGTTATGGAAGTATTATTTCATTTTCACTAATTTAGACAGCTCTTACCAATTTTAAAAAGAAAACTTACAGAAAGCACACACTCCCACTTAGAATTTGGGTACAGCCACCTGGACTTGAAACTGGTCCAGAGTGATTGCTTTGTATTTTTTTTTTACTTACTGTTACAGTGCAGGGAAAGCCACTTTACTACCTGCTAAATGTAGAATTTTTTCAGTTTTCAATTTCTTTGCTTTTAAATTCACCTAACTTTTTGAAGTCATCATTATGCTGTTAGTTCCTCCCTCCCTTTCCACTGAGTGTAATTGCTCAGACACAGTAGAAAGAGTTGGGTTTTTATTTTTTTGAGATCCTCTTGAATTGCAAGTTTTGGTCATAATAAAAATAGGTGTGTTTTTATGAGGTCCTCTTTCTCATAGATCTGGTGAAGAAAACCTTATTTTAAATCTTCCTGGACACTATTAGAATAGGAAATAAGATTTATTAGGCATGCAATATTTAAAAGACCATCACAAGGGAGTCAGAGAGAGTTCAGCATATGCACTGAAGATACGAGGAATTTAGGAATGGGCTTAAATTACAATCAGGTAGCTTGAGAGCAAATATGCTGAGAAACTCATTAAAAAGAAATTCAGCAAAATTTGCTGATGATGGAATCTCTTGGCAATATCTAAGGAAGTCTGATAAGGCATCTGTTGGGGCTTCTTGCAACAAGGCACATCTGCCTTCTGGTTTCATTACCCACAGAATCCTTTCAGTTCTCAGTTCTTTCTACATTAAAATGTCTAGGGCTGTCATCGTAAAGACACTTTACTTACTTTTGACTAGACATGATTAGGATTGTGGCCTAGGTTTATGCTGATAGTTGCAGAAATTCCAGCTCCTCAGAGTTATACTACCATTGATTACTTTTTTGGTTGGTCCTAGTAAAGCATTCTTCTCTTGTGGATTTTATTTCTAATGGACTAGTGCAGCTACCTAAATACTGTGATTTGAAAAATGATGCGAGTGACCAGAAATGGAACTTTTAAGGTAAGAAGAGTGATTTTTAACTACCAGACAATGGGACTCTCTAGATGTGAAATGTTCTCTAACACTAGATAAGACACCAATTTGGTTTTAGTTTATATAGTTTATTTAGTTTATATAGTTTATTTAGTTTATAGCTGACTTTTCAGCTATAATCCATTCAGCGTACATTGGATTCTGCATCTATTGCTTTGTTATATGTGACATGGTTAACTGTGTGCAAGCTCATATATTATAAAAGGTCTATGTATGATACAGTACATTTGCATGGGAAACAACTGAACCACCACTGAGGTGGTTTATAGATGGTGCGGTCCTCACCAACCTTCCAGCACCAGCATAGCTGTGACAGTGGGGCATGTGCTGCATCCAGAAGTTGGGGAGGGGTGCAGTCATGGAGGCCTCCTTTAAGGTAAAGCAAAATTTGTTCCTTTACTTTTGAGTTGCATTGTCCTTTGTTATGGGGCTTGAAAATTGGTTAGGATTTCACCAACAGTTTTCAAATTTTATTTTAATCTTTTAAGTATACTTAACCTGATCAGAAATAAATGATAAAGGAGGATATCCATGAGACTGTGGTACAGGTGTCCCTAGTTATCCACTAGTGTTTCATTCCAGAACCTCCCATGGATAAAAAAAAACCAATGGATTTTAAAAAAATGGAACAATAGATTTAAAGACTCACTTTCTGTTTCCTCCATTGCCCCTAATGGAAAAAGGTAGTGTCTCAAAAAAATATTAAAAAACAGTGTATAACAAGGTTGGACCTGTACTTTGAACCAGAAGAGAGACTCAGAATCATCTTACCCTAACCAGTGAGGTCCCTCTTCCTTTTTCAGTTGGATCAGTTTTTAAAAGCCATGACTCTGGCGTTATGAGTTAGACCAAATAAAGGTCTTAACTGAGCTTGGCTAGAGGAAGTACTGTAGTTTTCTTTCTATGAGCATTTCAAAAGGAAGAATGTTCATGTTCTTATGTGGCCATTTCCCACTGGCTCTCAGTTGAGACATGCTGAATTTGCTTCTTCTGAACAGCAGCCGTTTATCATAGAGGGAAGTGAGTGGGGATGAGATGCCAGAGAATGAACCTGTGTTTTACTCTTGTCAGCCGTTGTGCCTGGTCAGCTGCAATGCAGGCACATAATGGCTGCAGCAAGCAGTGTTCTTGTGGGCTTCCCATCCTTTTGTCTGAGAAAATAGCCAACTGGAGAGGGTGGGAGGGAGTGATGAACAGCAGGGAAGATGACCTTGGAAAATGTGGGAAACACTAAACTGTCCCAAGAGCTTATATGTCTGCTATGGGTTGTATATCAGGAGTGAAATCGACCCATTCTTTGGACATGTGTGTGACTACTGGAACAGAAGAAGCAAACTGGGCACCATTATCTAGACAAATGGATTTCTGGCGGTCCCGAGTGTATAGACATTCACACTTTTTCCAATATATTTTTAGATACAAGTATTTTTAGATCACTGATGCAAAAACAGAGTCCTTGGTGCCTTTCAAATGTGTATGGCTCTCTTTTGATTAAACTTTCGAACCTGCTTTGTCTTTGAAAGCTTGGAAGGGCAGGTCTATTAACAGTTGAAAAACAACATGTGAACCTGCATTTATTTAATTATCATGTCTATTTTTATCTAATTTTAAAGACTTAAATTATCATGTCTTTAAATACTTTCTGGAATAAAAATACCTTGGATAGATTGTGCAAGGTGCTGGGAATCTCTGAAAGAAAGAAATGCTCTAGTGAAGAGTGTGGCAGGCACCAGCACCAAGAAGGACTGTATACTCTCAGTACTGAATTTGATTTTGATGCAAAAAGATATGATCAACAGGCTATTGTTAACTATTGAAAATTTACCCATTATAAATGGATTTGCAATTTACAACAGTAAATTGTTTTATTTATATAGGTTTTATTTGTAGGGATCAAGTGTGTATGTGGGAAGGCCCCTTCTCCACTGAAATGGATTGACATTAGGATAAGAACAGACAATTCTCTGTTGTGTTCAGCAGATGTAAATACATGGACTGATATAACCTAAATCACTACTAACTTGCTCCTCTGGTTGAATGAGCAGTAAACAGGGACTTGTTGGTATGCTGATTCTTTACACATAAGCTCCTTTTCTTTGAGTTTCACCCTTTTATTTTTCTTTTTTTTCATCCTGGCCTTGAACCCACTCTACCTCTCATCACTGGATAGATAGAATTATTTTGCAAATGGATAATGCTGTGAAAATCTACTGTGGTTGAGCTCTCTCTCTCTCTCTCTCTCTCTCTCTCTCTCTCTCATAAACAAACCAAATAATCTGGTTTTGATAATCTGCTATGCCTTATGCAAATGTTTGCACTCCTGACACAGTGAAGTAACCCCAGGATCCTTAAAATAAGGGTCTTAATGCAGTAGCAGATATAGAGCAATCCAGTGCAGGTTTACTTGCAAGTATGTTCTACCAAGTTCAGGGGGGGTTACTTCCAAGAAAATTAGCATAGGAAAAGGAGTCTGCTCAGTTTCTGATACCCTCTGCTCATTGAGGGAATGCTTTCTGATACTCTCAACTTACAGAGATTTTTATGCACTTCTAAGGACTCAGTATAACTTAATGCAAAATCATAAATGCATTCTATTTGCATTTATGTTGCATTTATTTATGCAAAGCAACATCTGAGCCTACTGAGACAGCTAGATCACTTCTTGGAGCTATCCAAGGTTTTGAACCCTTGTTTAGAATTAAACTGCTTTCTTAACCTTTGTCTTCCATTGGAGCTGTCCAAGGTTGGGTACATCTGCTAAAACACACTCTTGTTTCGATTTCTGTTTCAGCCAGGCTATAGCTTTACCCTGTCTGGAACAGTACAAAAGGGCATTCCATGGACCTTGCAGTGTACCTGCCCAAATCATTTTCAGAATACTAATTTAAGATTATATAATTACAACTTGGAGATTTGCTGCCTCTTTTAAAGTTAAACGTTCCCCTTCTCCTTTACAACCGTGATGATTAATAGTGGGATTAGTGATTAATAATAATAGTGGGAATTATTGAAAGCATGGAGCATGTGGCAAACCACTTTACACTCTCAAGTGAACCCTTCCCTCAGGTCTCAGAGAACATGAGGTTCTTGCATGTGTTTTTGGCCTGAGTTGGAGAAGCTACCATTTAGGATAAGATTTGCAGGGTATTGGAACTTTATACTGACCCACCAGTATTTTCTGGCAAACTTTGAGGGTCTGTACCTGTAGGATGCCCCTGATCAAAGCATCCTGGCTTATCACATAATTGAAAACCTTCAAACATGTACAGTCATATGAATGTTCCTTCCAGAGGGGATCTACTCACTTAAAACCATGCTTTCATACTCTGACTATCAATCATTGGCATCCTTCAGTCTCAAAAGATTATGGTATCGTGCTCAGAAGTAAAGGTCCTAAAATAGTATCTTTTATGACTAAACCGGCCAATTCGAGAGTGGCAATCCCTTCCACACTGAGGGCAGATACAGTCAGTCCCCTGCCCAGCCCCCAGATTTTGCTGTTTCCGGGTCTGCCTCCTTGTCTCAGCCTGCCGAATGAGTGTCTCTTCGAATTGAAGAAGGCCATGCTGTGTCTTTTGCCTCCACGCTGAACGTTCAGAGGTCAGGGTTTCCCAGTTGTTGATGTCCATTCCCATGGCCTTAAGATCCGTCTTGCAGATGTCCTTGTATCGCAGCTGTGGTCTCTCTCTAGGGCGCTTTCCCTGCGCTAATTCTCCATACAGGAGGTCTTTTGGAATCCGACCATCAGCCATTCTCACGAATGTCCAAGCCATGTCCAAGCCAATCTAATTGATTGACTATCAATTAGACCCAACAATTGAGGTTGTATTCTGGATGAGCTATTTAAAAATGATAATCGCATAGGGACACATTATTGAAAAGAAGTGGATAACACTAATTTCAGTATTGGTGACAGGAAAACAGGAGGAATCTGTTATTTTCTTAAGCTCAGCCATGTGTGTCTCAGTTTAAAATATATTGAGAAACATTACGCATTGTGATAGTTTTTGCAGTTGTATACATTTCTTTGACCTGATATGTTGCAATTTGTTCTACTTGGTCCTTTCATGATGCCAAAATGATGAAGGTGTGTTCCTTAATCCATGCTTGCTTTGTAAGGTTAGCTTTCTCTCCAGGCAGGATCTGAGATCGGAAATGAAACTGTGAGGGGAAATGGTTGAACAAGAATTAATGGTACTAAGTTTCACTTAAGACTGGCTACTCTTATTTCTAGGTAATTATATCCCACAGTTGAGCCCTAGAAAGAGATTTCGTGTATTAATGCATTGATCATGGGTTTGGGAAAGTTTGACTTGTCTCATAACCTTTTTAAAAAAACTTAAGGCTTCTTTCTTCACAATTATGTTTTTCTTTTAGCATTGACAACATCAATTTTTGCAATAAAATATTCTTTTTTTACATTGTTCAGAGTGGTTTTGTACAGAACAAAATGCTAACCAAAGAAAATTTCCTTCCCTCCCCATGAAAAGTTATTGACTTGGGAAGGAGGCTGTGAATATCAAATGAATAATCTTTTAGGTAAGATTTCTGTACATGTGAGCTCTTACTAATCAGACTGTGTGGGTGTACAGTACTTGTTAGAATATTCTTTCAGAAGTACTAATTATAAAGCTTGTGTGAAGGAAAAAATTTTTATACTCCACCCCATGTTTCTGCTTAGGGTAGTGCATAATTTTATAACGTTTACCTTTCCCTAATTTATCTTGCAACCACCCAGCTTTCATTTTGCAATATTTAAACAATTGAAAAATTCTTAGTCAATTTTTTATTTGTATTTATTTATTTATATAAATTTGTATCCTGATTTATCTCCCAAGTAGACATTCAGAGTGAAAAATGTGTTGTAATTTGTGAACCTTTCATGCAAATTAATTCACCTATTCACTGGTGTGCCATGGGTAGTTTTCAGGTGTGACATGGGAATTTGGGGATTGACATTATTTAATAGGGAAATTGGGGGATTTGAACAGCCTGGTGTGCCTTGTCAATGGTAAAAATAACTGGTGGTGTGCCTTGAGAATTTCAATGCCTTGTTAGTGTGCCGTGAGATGAAAAAGGTTGAAAATTATCAAGCTAGACTCTTGCCAAGTGTATCTGGTAACGGTTAAATCAGGGTTGGGTACTGATCATGTGTTCTCTTCAGGTGTTCTCAGATATCCTCAGTCCCTGAAATAGAAATAGGGTGAAATAGGGTGAGGTTTGGGCCCAAAGTTCCAATCCAACTGTCACCTTTTTATAGTTTCCTGTATTTCAACATGCATATACTGTTAACTGTTTATACCCTTCTCTTCACACTTGGCCCCATTAAAATGTCCCTCTTGTTATTGTGTTGTCATCTCTTCCATTGTGGGCGAGTGACACATTTATGGGAACAGAAGTGTTCAGTGGGAGATTGGTGGGAGGTTTTGTCTGTCAGAATGAGCTTGGTAATATTGGAGTGCTTGGCTGTTTCATCACATGAGATTCAGGTTATGAAGGCCCCAGTGGCTTTAAATAAATAAATATAACACATTTATTATTGACCCTTTAGACCCTTGTCAAGTATAGCTTCATGTGACCTATAGTGTAAAATGTGGGTATTCTATGTAAATTTGATCCTGTCAGAATAGAAGTTATACTGGTTTTGAAGAAGAGCAAATGACTCACTTTGCTTCATCTCACTGCACTTCAGAAGTACCCATGGACTGATAAACACCAGTGTGCCATTTGTGGGATGTGAGCCTGCCACTTGTTTCCTTCATATCGTTCCTTTTGTCCCACTAGGGAAGACGGGTCATGCGTTGGAATCTATAATGTCCCATGTGTACATATGGATGTATTAAAAAATTGTTAATGGGAGTTGTAGTCTTATACCACCATTAAATATCTTCAGGGTTAATCTCACCCCCCCCCCCATTTTTAGTAACTAATGATCCAATCCCTTTGAGACCAGTTACCAGCAGAATACACATTCCCTGGCGATGGCTGTTTTATGAAAGTCATAAGTAGTGTGATGTGCTGCACTATAGTGTAGTGCAGAGAAGTGCAAGTGGAAAGACTTCTTGTGCCAGCCAGAAGATCATTGGCCACACACTGAGGTAGATACAATAGGAGGTGAGCAAAATGGGGTAGTGATAGGGACAGAGTATGGGCAGGTTGGATCCGGAAAAGGGTGGGTTTGGCAATAGTGATCTGATCCTATGTGGGCCTATACCAGTGAATTTGCTAATACAGGTCCAAGAAGACCCTCAATGGATGTGCCCTTACCCAGACGACACAAATATTCTCTTACCCAGAGGAGACCTCTACAACTGCTCTCCCTGCATGATGGTCACCATCATGGCATTGTTGCCTTAGGGCAACATCCAGAGTAACTACGGGGAGTCCTTGTTCCGGTGTAAGAACAGGTTACTCTGGATTGCAATGTGAATTTCCCATAGGTTTTCACTAGGTGGTGAAATAACTATGGGTGCACGTAAAGTCTCTTACATGCTCCCGTAGTTACTCTGGATTTGGGGGTTAGTCAGTATGGGGTGGGAGAACAGGATTTGATTGCTAAAGACAACTAGTAAACCTGAAAAGTTTACCTTTATGAAAAATGGCATACATATTTTACAGCTGACTGTATGATGCTTAGCTCCTGTCACCACTGCCAGATTTACTCTTTATTCCTCCCTGCCTCTGACTTAAGGATCAGTTTCTTACAAAGGATCAAACCTATTGCAATGAGGGACATGCTGTAGAGGTACTACTGTCTAGTTTAGAGGTGTACAAAATCTGGCCCAGGGGCCAGATGCGGCTTATGGCAAGCCTCAATGTGACTTGCAGCAAGACCCCTCAATCTGGCCCTCGGGCAAGCTGTGTAATCCTCCAGATCTGTCTCTAATACACTCTTATATGAACATTTATGTGAAGTTCTTCAAATTTGAAATATAAATCATTTTTCTAGCCCCTGACACAGTGTGAGAAAGAATATGTGGCCCTCCTGCCAAAACTTTTGGACACCCCTGAAATTCTGTATCTGTTTCTAATGGGTGTGTAGAACTGCACCAGGTTTTTAAGCCATATTTGAGAAATACTGGTGCACGGTTACTTCTCTGCAGGGGATGATGCACATTCCTCTTCCATGACCATTGCATGTCTCAAAGTACGAATTTTGAGTAGTGAGATTGGATAATACTGGCTCTTTGTGATTGCAGCTGAAGGGCCTATGACAATGCTGGTGGATTGGCTCTTGCGACAAACATGAAGCCCCTTCTGCAGAGCAGTTTTTCAAATATCGAAGTGGTTATGTTAGAAAAGAAGTCATTCAAAGGCATACTCATGGGTAAATTTGTAAGGTCCTTGAAAGAAAAAGTAGAATAGACATCCTATCTGAAGCATGGTGAGGAAAGGGCTGAAGAGGAAATTAACATTAGAAGTATATGCAGAATTTGAGGAGCAACAGTGTGGAAGAAGCAGAGTTTATCAACAGCGACCCACCTTCCCCATTCTGCAAATATATAAATACTGATATTTGTCTTGTCCTTGTATTCATCTGTGCAGCTGGGGTATTCACAAAGCAAGACACAGAAATTAGCCTTTAGTTCACTGTATAAAACTCTGGGATGGGAATCAGGTCTATCAAATTTATTCCCTGCTGTTATGAATGGTAGAGCTGAGACTGAAATGCACTTCTGGCCAGAGTCATAGCATAACACATGCTTTGCATATATAAGGTCCAGTGTTCTGCATCTCTACTTAGTTTTGGGAAGACTCCTATTTGAAGCTTCCAGTCTTGTACAGTATAGTGAAGCTTGGTAGACCAATGGTCTAACTTGGTATAATGCAATTTTATACATTCATATATATGTTTCTGTGCATAGCTATCTGGGGCACCATTAGTCTGGCCCTGAAAATGTTGATTGTTGTGGTTGTTGGTAGGAAGATTATGATCCGTATCAAATAAATTGGGATGATGAAAAAAAAGAATATGCCAGAACTGCCTCTAAAAACATTGGCACTTTGGGTCTTAATTGGATGCACAATGACAATTATAGAGATTTTAGCATTGAGCCACCACTTAGTACGCCTAAACATACTGTGTTTTCATTTATCATAGTGATAAGTTTAGAATACATTAGTTTCCATTTCCTAGACTATAAAGTGGAATAGAACAACACACTCATTTTCTACATGTCCTTTGTTCCCCACTTGTAATTAAATTTTAAACATTAATGAGAGAATTAGGACAGAACCTAGTGCATCAATTATTTTATCCCTTTCTTGAATTTCTTAGGAAGATATATTTAGTATGAAGGTAGAAGAATGGCTGTAGAAAACTAAAAGAAATGTCTTCAGCTATGTTTAATGTACAGATGGTCCCATTATTTCCATTAAGAAAAGTGTTTCAGAATGACTATTGCATGCAGCTCCATAAATAAGAAAACACTGTCAGATCTCTTGCTGACATATATTTATACATTACTTACAAACAATGAATTGGAGAAAATAAATGCGAGACAAGTTATAGAATATGAAATATATGCCTTCCAGCCCTTCTGTTTAGAGGTGCTTGCCACTATATGCTTGACTTCTGCTGATCCAGTAGTAACAACCTGCCTTAAGAACCAAGGACTGTTCTTGTGCATAGTGGATAAGAAACTTAGCTGTGAGCTACCATTTTCCTGGTCTGAGTTTTGCCTCTTCCATGAACTCACCAAGTGGCTTAAGGCAAGCTACACCAACTTATGACAAGCCACACCATCAGCTGAAATACAGGCATCATAATATAGGTGTCCCTTGTTCCATTCCCGAACCTCCCAGGGATTAAAAAAAATGATCCTTGGATAAAAAACAATGGAAAAATAGATTTAAAGACCCACTTCAGGTTTCTTGCATCTCCATTGGTCTCAATGGAATGTGGTTGTGCTTCAGAATCTGTAGGGGTTTGATTCTTGGACAACCTGATGATACCAAAAATGTGTTAACAATTTTTAAAAATTAAAAAGTGTATCCCTTTATAATTGTTTTAAAACAGCTTTTTTTACACTTTTAGAGAGACAGTCAAGCCTTAAAATTTAAGCTGTGGTTTGCAGTAGCCATTCACACTGCATTCACAGTGCCATTCACAGTGACCATTCACATTCGAGTCAAATCCGTGTACAAAAAAACTTTGTATAAGTTTTTAGGTTTATAGGTTGTGTTGAGATAGTGCATATGAAGTGTGGTGCAAATTCAAAAAATACTATACAAATACTAAGTATTTAAGGCCAATGAAACTAAAGCTTGGCTTTATAAAGAAAATTATGTATAGTATCTCTTTAGTCTGTTTGATTACTCAGGTTTTATTCTCCTTTGAAGAGATCAAAGCTTGTTAGAAAATTAGCAAGAATTATAATCAAATTACTTGGATCATAATGTAAGTTATTATAATCCATAAATGTACACAAATATTCTCTCTGTATACACTATCCTAATACAGTACCCTGCTTCCTTGGAGCATATAAATATGCTTATCCTTTGGAGGTATACAACATCCTGATTCCTTGGAGGTATAAAAATGTGGTAAATATCATTAAAATAGGGACATAGAAATCTAATACATGCAGTACGAATTCACAAGTAGCAGATTATTTTAGTAACGTATCTCTCTCGGAAGTTTTACAACAGTGGTCAATGGGCCACCACCACCACAAATACCATTTTTCTTGTGCCTGCCAGTTGTAGCCCTTTGAATGATTCACTGAACAGCAAGGCCTCCAAATTACAAAGGGTCCTGAATTACATCCCTGCATAGGACCCCCCAACTGCCTTTTGTCACCTTCTCCCTGATGCATACTGGGTGCTGCTCACTGAAAGTTCATGGATTGACTCAAATTGATAGATAATTTGATAGTCTTTATCCCTTGGCCATTGCCTGACGTGGCAGACCCCTATGGCATTCCTGATCTGCCCAGTTGATCTTAGGGCGCAATCCAGAGTAACTACAGGGAGTCCTTGCTCCGATGTAAGAACAATTTACTCTGGATTCCAATATGAATTTCCCATAGGTTTTCACTAGGTGTTGCAGTAACTACAGGTGCACATAGTGTCTCTTAAGTGCTCCTGTAGTTACTCTGGATTGTAGGGTTAGAGAAGGTTGATGTGAGAGAATGCAATACTTGATTTCAAAATCCTGCATGCACTGATTCACCCCCCCGCCCCAATATATATATCGTTAGTACTACCAGCTTCCTGAAGAAAAGATGTCCAGTGGTTTTCATGGCAGATGCATGTTTTGCATCTATGTGATATGGCGAAAAAATAGAAAACAGCAGAATGAATTGGAGGAAATGAGACAAGGTGATCAGTAAGACACTTAAAATTCTGCAAGATAAGCACAAAGACAATTCGAAATTAGTACCAACAAGGTTATAGTGATATTAGCTCAGTGAACTCTAACATGATAAGAAGTGCTAGTCACAGGTCAAGGCTCCTTTTGTGATGGTGATAAGTTTTGAAAAAAAAAATTCAAATTTCACTTTTCCTCTTTTCTTGGAAGCTTTTCTGTTGGAGAATGAACATGCCAAAATTCGTAATGGAGTGATTTTTGAGATTGAAACACTGCTTGGCTCGAGGAGATGTGAACTATGTGCAAGGCTGAGTGAATTGCATGATCACGGAAATACTTTCTTGTTAGTGGAAATGATTGCAGTTTCCATGACATGTTTTCCCATGTGATCACTTCTCTGGTGACAGGTTGTACAAAGTACAAATGCCTCTTTGAACTGGTCCTGTTTCAACCCTTTTTAAAAAAAAATGTTATGAGTGATCAGCAGGATGCTTCAGGCTTGGACTGGGCAGACAGACTTGATTTCAAGGTTTAGCAACTGCTTATAAAATAGTTCCTTTATAAGACGTTGTTGCCCCTCCTTCTCTTTGATAGAAGCGCATTTAATCTGTCCTTGTGCTGTAGCCTAGATAGTGGTCACAAATTAAGTCTTAATTACCACACTTATCTTTCTAATTATGCAACGCTGTACTGTATATTGAAATAGCATGTTGTTTCCTTCTGAATACACCATGTTCCCCACTTACCATAAGTACAGGTTAGGTACCAAGGGTCTGTACTTAAGTCAAGACACACTTAGACTGCAATCCTAAAAACACATTCCTGGGAGTAAGACCCATTGAACACAGTGGGGCTTACTTTTGAGTAGACATGGTTAGGATTGTGCCATAGATTGTGCTCATAGGAGATGTTAGGATTGTTAGAGAGCACAATCATAACCATGTCTTACTTTGTCTACTCAAAGTAAGCTCCATTGTGTTCAGTGGGTCTTACTCCCAGGAAAGTGTCTTTAGAATTGCAGCCATAATCTGGTTCTTGCTGGCCAGCACTATTACACCTTGTGTAAAGCACCGCTCACAGTTGAGAGCATTGAAAAGCATCAATGTAGCTATCTGCAACTTGGACAAATGATACATACAGATATCTAACCATGTACACAGCAGAGATAAATCTGATCCACATTTATTAATCTGGAATTTACCACCCTTTTTAACTGAAAAAATATTTAAAGGCATTACCAATGTCTTTCCAAAAAGTGAGTTAGGAAAGGTAAGCAGATACAACTATTGCAGTCAAGGGATGGGATGGAGGTGAAGCCCATTTGCCTGATCTTCTCATGTACCCTGGGGTGCCTCAGGGAGTGATTCTGAAAGCAGGGTATACTGTTCTGTGTAGATAGTAACCAGGATAGTAATCAGAGAGAAGTGAGAAGAGGTTTAATGGTCAAAACTGACATGTAGCTAGTCATGTTTTCCCAAATCCATGTAGGTAAGTTCCAGGATTCACCTTTGTCTCAAGAAATTCTAACCAATTGCACACACACACATTTTTGCCAAGACCCTGCTATGATGGTACAATTCTTTCATGTGAACCTAACAGTATCCATCCTATTTCTCTCGCTGAGTGAACCAGCCACTATTTTCCCCTGGAACTTGTACTTGCATGATAACTGTCTTTATCCATGGCCCACTTTGGCTTCCGGATGCTGAGCTTATCTGTTCACCCAACCAAGGCTTTTTGTCCCTCTTCCCAACTGTTGTAGACATGCTTTATCTTTGCCCCGAATACATTTTATCTTTAGCTTTGCCCCAACACATTGACACTGCAACCCTGGGAAAGCACAGCGTGATCTTATCTTTTACTACTTTACCTCCAGCATAAGATGCTGGGCAGAAAGAATAAACATCACAGTTGCTACTTCTCATTCCCCTCCCACCCCTGAGTACCGTCAAGTCCTCATCTCTTCCCCTTTGCACATTCCCTACTAAAAGGGTGAAACAAGTTTGTAGAAAGGGGTATTAAGAATTTTTGTTATTGATGTAAACATGATACAGGTCCAACCTAGTTATACAGTACACTGAGTTTTTTACACACAGATTTGACTTAACACAAATGGCCACTGTATATCACAGTTTAAAAAACTGATTTTCTTCCTGTTGTAGAGAGGCAGTCATGCAAGCAATCATTCCATTCTTCACCTGAGAAAGTCAAAGGCAGAGGGTCCTTTGCATTTGTAATTGCTGCTTGTCTCACTACAACAGTATGAAAAGCTGTTTTCAAACAATTATAAAGGAACACTTATTTTTTTTTAATTCATTTTATTTAATACATTTTTATTGAATTGGCAGGTAGTCCTAGAATCAAACCCCTGCAGATGCTGAGGGAAGACCTTATTCCATTAGGAGCAATGGTGGAGCAAGAAACTTTGAAGTGGTTCTTAAAAATCTATTTGTTCCATTTTTCTTAATTCACATAATTTTTTTTCTCCATGGGAGGTCCTGGAATGAAATGCTAGTTGATAATGAAGGATACCAGGATTTTTAAAAAATTTATAATTGTATTTTGTGTTGTATTTATGGAAGATTATTGTTTTAGAAAGGGGTTTGGAACACAATGATTAAGAAAGAAGCAGTATCATCTGGGCTTCCTGCTACAGGTATCCAATTGTGTTGGAGCATCCCTTTAAATCAGTTCCAATGCAGACTAAAGCTTTTCAAACCTTTGTACCCTGATATAAAACATATTTTTCTTTTTCCTTTTATAAATTGAGTCAATCAGTTGCAGGGCAGTCAATGTCATCTAGCTTGAACTACAAGTTCAACTTTCATAACTTATCTTGCTAATCTTATTGCAATTTTAGATTAAAATAACCAGTATGCAAGGAAGGAAGGTGGGAAGTGGCAGGTTCAAATGTGATAAGGAAAGATACAGTGCTCTGATTTATCCTTCCATTCAAAGCAGTAGGGATGGAATGCCAACATGAGAAATATAAAGCAATGTCTGCTTGGAGCAAGAATGTGGGTGGGGTTGATATTCTGGAAACATTTTCTTGGAAAATTTCTTAAGCAGTAATTGGGAATAAGTACTTGTATTTGGACAGGAAACATCTTTAGAGAGCAATTGAATGTAGTTATATTCAGAAATAAAAATCATGGAATACAATTGTACTGACCCCCTTGTGAGTGTGCCTAAGATTGTAGCCTTAGTTACGGTTTAGAAGATGAATATAGAGGGTTTCTATACCTTAGCCCAGTGATTTTCAACCACATACGTGATTTGCGGCGACTTTAATGGCAAAGTTGGATCGGGCTTATGTGCTGCAGACTTCAACTGTAACGAAGTCTTCTGGCCTGAGCACCTTTCTCAAGACAAAGTGGCCAACTTACATGGCAGTAGCCTTGTAGGACTTATATCAACATTTCAGTTAACCTGCCTACATGGCAGCACATTAGATAAATCTCGCAGCTATTTCATTTTCTTGAAAAATAGCAGAGCTGTCTCAACCTTATTCATCTCATGGCACACCATCAGTTGTTTTTACTATTGATAAGGCATACCATGCTGTTAAAATCCTCAAATTTTCCTATTAATAAATGTTCCTCCTCAAATTCCTTCTGCACACCTGAGGACTATCTGCAGCACACCAGTGGCACACTGGTTGAAAATCATTGCCTTAACCTGTCTTGGGTGCCTTAGAAATGTGTGCTCACTTTCTATATCCTGGCAGAGCCTTAAAAAACTCCATAAAGTTGATTACATTAATTAATGCATTATAAGTGCACATCAGAAAAATATCACTTGGATCATTTTAAATGCTACTTCCTAGGTATCATATTATTCTGAATTGTTTGATGTTACTTTATATCATGTGTCTTGTTTGTTATTGTTTCAGCTGTTCATTCTGCTGATTCTCTAACATGAAGAGTATATTTGTGGACAACTCTTCATTTGGTCGATGTGAATGGATCTGAAAGTTGATGATGTGCTCAGGATTCTGAATATAAGACAGGAGGTAGGTCCTGATGCTTTTCAGACTTTTCTATATGCTTCTAAAGCCAGGGTCTCATTGCTGACTGCCAGTATTTACTATATGAAAAATCAAAGAACTTCTTTTAATTATTTCTGAGCGTGCTTTGTATTTTGACTAGTACATTAGCTGGAAGCTCTGTGGATGGTCTCTGTGCTCTTAACTACTACCAGCTTTAATTAATGCAACAGTTGGATTCCCTCTTACAGCTCCTCGATCATGTTTTTAATCTGTGACTTCCAATAATTACCATAGGGTGTTTCTAAAATAGTCTTCCCATGGCAGGTGTTTGTGGCTGTTGAGGGTGGTCTATTTAATGGATTTTACTACCATGCAGTGAATTTCTTTGCCTCTTCCACAGGAACTTGGAAACGTGCATTGTGTCAGTTAAAATCCAAGCCATAATTTCCCTGAACTTTTGAGGGAAATGTGTGTCTTCATACTGTGGCTGTGTAAAGGGTAGCTCTGCAGCACTGAGCAATGAAGACTGCAATCTTAAAGACACTTTCCTGGGAGTAAGACCCATTGAACACAATGGGGCTTACTTCTGAGTAGACATGATTAGGATTGTGCTCGAAGTTTTCGTCACTGAACCCCAGAGCTACCGAAAGGGAAGCTACAAGGGGCTTGAATTTCAGCTGTGCAGCCCTATAATCGCACAGTTCATGGATTGTACAATAAAGACCGTACATGGATAGGCTGACTTCAGCAGGGTCCCTGTAGTGTTTATGTGCTTTGTTATTTTGGAGTTAGATCTGAAGTGTGCCCATCTCTGCTTGTTTCATTTTTTATCTCCTGTAGATTCATAGTTTTATCTCTCATGTAGGCAGAGTCCTTAAAACAGTGGTCCTTGAGCATTTCAGCCTAGCCCCCACTTCAGTCTAATTGGGATTCCTCCTGGAAGTGATATCATGGCCATCACTGTGATGCCAGAGCTTCTCCATGTCTTCTTGGAAGTAAGTCCAGTTGTGGTCGATTATACTTACTCCCAGGAAAGTATGGATCATATCCTGAGTGCCAAGTTCCAAAATGGCAGCTCCCAGTGCGGGGGTCATTTCAGGTGACCCCCCTGAAATGAAGTCACAACTCCCCAAGGGGGTACTGTCCCCCATTTTGCAACCACTGCCTTAGAACAAACATTCTACACTATGATGTTATGCGGGTTCTTTTGCTAGTTTTCAATTTTGCTGCTAAAAGTTTTGAGTTTTATTTGTTAGGTTGCAAAGTCAATTCTAGCTCTTTGACTGTAATTGTAGCTTTCCTAGAATTTATTGATTTTGCTTTTCACAAATTAGGCCTTTGTGAGAATTATACCTCTTATTAAACCTTTGTTGTTCATTTTGTTGTTTATACTAAAGGGGAGAGACTGGAGAAAACCTACCTTTGACATCAAAGTGAGTGATATGAAGAGGTGAAGCCTTTTTCTTACTTCACCACATTCAATTACTTCTTTGCAGTCTGGTGCATGTCCAGTATTGAAACTGTGGAACAAAACTGTGGTGATAGATTTCAGGGAGGTAAGATGGAGGAAGGTTGAGGTTTTTCAATATTTCACAACAAAAAAGGAGGTGACAATAAAAAATACTGCCCCCCCAACTTCCCAACACAATTACTCTTTATACATAAAACTGGGCAGAGAATTGAATCAAAAGCCATGACTGCCCATTATGCCTGGCATGGCCTTTTCGTTCTCAGATGCCAGGGTTATCTGTTTTGATTCTGAATAATAGTTTCCTGTTTCTTGGCAGCCATTGACATTTAACACTTTGAAGTTTAAACCAGTTATGAATAACTGGTGCTGAATATAGTGATCAATACATTTACAACACAAGGTAAAATTCTCTTATTTTATGAGCAGCAGAAGGAGCAGCACTTTTTCTGCAGTATACTGGTAATTGTTATTCAACAATATTTTTTTCTTTTAAAAGGAGCGGGATTCAACTATCTTTTCATACTCTGATTTACCATCTTTGTAACATAGGTTTACCTGCATAAGAGCACAATTCTAACCAGGTCTACTGAAAAGTAAGCCCCTTTGTTTTCAATAGGTCTTACTCTTAGGAAAGTGTTTTTAGGATTATAGCTCAAGTCTACTTCTTTCCCTTCCCAAGACAGTGTAGATAAGATCAGTCTTCTTAGTCTGACCATCATCAGAGGACGGCATCTGCAGTAAACTTTGAGTTGGAAATAATGTGGGCTTAACATATTTGCTTGGATTTTCTATGAAAATGACAAATGCCAAGTTATCATTAGTAAGCATGTTACACTGTTTTAGTGTTATTGTTGTGACAAACAGCAGGCATGATTCTAGCTGAATTAGCACTTGAAATGGTACCCAAATTTTCTGCTCATTCCCATGTGTGTATATTAAAAGTATAAATTTCCAACTACTACAGCTTTAGTGGATTTTGCTTTTTTAAATTAGGTCTTTGAAACTAGAGGAGTTAGTGGCAGCGGAGCAGTTCTGTTTCACTCACTCTCCTAAAAGGGAAGCCATTAGAATAAGGTTGCATTGATCCTTGCTTCTTTTTCAGACTCTACCACCAGAATTGTTCACTTAATGGTACTATAGGAATAAACTGAATGTTGCCATACTGATCCAGTGTTGGACTTATGCCGTAGCAACTTCTGAGGTGAGGGCAATGGTGGTGACGATCATTGAGCTCCACACGGCTGTGTTGCACTAGTGTTTTAGACATGCGAGAGCTACTGGCAGTGTCATAGGAAGATGTGATCTGGTCCCCCAACCTTCCTATGACAGCAAAAGTTGGAGTCAAGCTACTTCTGGGGCAGGAGCAGGCAGGCAAATGAGTGCAGCTAGGATAGATATGTTTGTATGTAGGATGTGTTTGGTAGAATAGATATGTTTGTTGTATGTAGGATAGATATGTTTGATAGATATGTTTATAGCTTTGTTATGTCTTTCCAAGCTTGTCACCACTTTGCTGGGGTCATGACCCTCACTTGGAGAACCCTTGCTGTAAATAATTCCTCTGCTGTTCTTGCATTCATGGACTAAAAACTACCAGAAACATGTCGAAATATGAACAAAAGAGTTGAATAAGATTTTTTTTAGTAGAATAAAAATGCTGGCTCAGAAATAGCATTATGATAGTCAGAAACATCCTCCAGTTCTAAAAGAATTAATCCAGTATGTCCAGTATGTGCTACCCACCTACATTTGTAATATTTGGTAATAAAATGCTCTTAATTACTAAGATTTCTTAAATGTTTGAATCTTGCATTTTTTTTCTCCAGATACATTAGTTTGGTTTTTCAAAGTTGCAGTCATCTCCTTGCTTCACATTACATGGTTGGTTTAAAATGTGATTACTCCCAGTTTCTTTAGTGGCTTCATTCAAAGGACATTACGGTTAAATTGGAAGTGTGAATATGCTCTAAAAATATTGTATGCTTATGTTTTTTAACTGTTAGCAAACTGAAATTAATGTTATATGTCTGCTGGAAAAGAACCGCTCTCATTATGGAATACACTCTGGCGTTACACACTGCCAGGGACCTCCAGATCCAATTGCCCAAGGAAGCTTTTATTATTTGTGTGGTAGGTGCTGAAGTTTTGGTTTTATGTGGTTATCCTCAGTGATGGGATTCAAAGAAATTAACCACTGGTTCTGTGCCCATCTGGCAGCCACTTTTAAATAGCTATTTTTAAACTTTATATGTCCTATCTCTTGTTAACAAACGGTTCTATAGAGTAGGTGCGAACCTGCTGGAGCCCACCACTGGTTATCCTTCACAAGCCATGCTTCAACAGAAACTGAAGTCCATCCGCTAAGGCTGCAATCCTAACCTGAAGGTAGCCTGGCATAAGCCCCAGCATAAGACCTGTGCTGACCTGGGGGTGCAAAAAAGTGCCATAAGGCTTTAACATAATGGGGCTTACTTCTGAGTAGACTTGATTAGGAGGCTGCAATCAAAGACACTTTCAAAGCTCCCAACTTTCTCCTTCTCTTCCTCCTGAGCCTCTCTCCCCTGCTCCCTTCCGGCTAGCCCTGAGCTGCTTCCTTCTTCTCCACTGCTGTTCTCTCCCTTGGCCCAGTGGATGCCCGGCCATAGGAGGAACAGTGTGGAAGTGTTGTTTTTGCTATGGGTAGATGCGCTAGGCAGCCCTGATGCTTTTTAAAAGGGCAACTGGCCAGCGCATCTGCCCCAACCGCCAACGAATGTGCTTCTTAAGTGAAGCAACACTTGTTATATGAGGAAGAATCCTAGATAAATTTTTGCTTGTTATGTGGATCACTTGTTAAGTGAGGTACTACTGTACTTCCATTGTGAGTCCCCTACAACAAAGAACCAGTTCACAAAATTTCATTTTGCTAATATAAAATGCTTTCTGAATAATTTTTATTTGAAAAGCAATATATAAATATAGAGATAATTCTTACATTTTGTAAGTGATTAGGGGTGCAAACCTCAGAAGTATGTCCCATTGTATTCAATGGAAGTTACTCTCAGTATAGGATTGCAGTCTGTTAGTGGATATGATTTAACCTACCAGTACTGAGGAAAAGTCAAAATAGTTTTTCCTAAGCTCAAAGTGAAACTTGAAGTCACACAATACTACCTCAGTATGTCAGTGGTGTACAAATGGGGAGCAGGAGAACTTAGGCTCCGGGTGTCACCCTCATGGGGTATGACCCACCTAGTGACCAAAATCCCTAGTTGTAGGAAAAATACCATCATATTATATACCATTTGATGAGCAGTTTACAGTAAGAGTAGGTGATCTCCAAGATCTTTTTTGAGATCTAATGTTCTGTGGTTTTAGGATGCTGTGAACTGGGTTATACCATTCTTATATACACCTTACATAATTCATAAAAATCATGGTCTTTTATGTGTCTACTCAGAAGTAAGCCCCATTGTTTTCAGTCGGTCTTACTCCCAGGAAAGAGATTCCTGGGTTGTTTGTTGTTTGGTCAATTAGGGTGCAAACCTAATCAACCTTCCAGCACTTCCTCCCATTATCCATAACTCTTAGTGTTTAAAATACCTTTGCTAATGTTTGTCAAATTTTGACAAACTAGTGGCCACTACCCATGATTTCAAAGCTGCATAGCACAAAATCGCAATAAAGCAACCTCTTTACTCATCAAATACCTTTTTCAGGTAGCAAAACGAATGTATGCAAATTGCTAGATGATAGGAAATGCCTGGGCTCACTTTAGTAGGTAACATACTTAGGAAAACAGCTATAGAGATACCACAGTCCTATTTGTCTTTGAAATAAAGCTATTTAGTTTCCTCAAGTTAATTTCACTTCCATTTGTGCTTGGTAAACTTGGCAGCTGTGAACCTGTAGTTTAGTCTCTTGGAAGATACAGTATTACAAATCACTCTGCTATAGGCAAAGGCATGAAATCAAACCCACAGAAACAGCTATAGTGTATTCCCTTAGTTGAATTTCAGTATTTTGGTGGAAAGAAGTCTCACTTTGAAGTTTGTTCCACGTAATATCACTAATGTTGAATAAAAATGCTAGGGGTTTGAATGTATATGTGACAATGCAAAGATAATTTAAAACTTTTGTTAGATGATCTGCTTCTGCATTCTCCGGTAATGTAAAATTTTGATTTAAACACAATAAAAATGTTGGAGTTAGAAATGCTGCTGGTGGAGAAATTCTCAATAGAGGACACAAGCACATCTTATTGTTTTGTCCAGGATTTCTTGACTCCCAGTCCAGGGACCACTGGAGGTCCTTTGCAGCTTCCTGACCAGTTCACAAGAGGACTCCCCTAAGTGCCTCTTGCCCTCCTCACAGCAGGAGGGCTCTGTTGGAGGATTGCAGCCTCAGAGACCAATCCTATGCCTGTCTACTCAGTAGTAAGTTCCATTGTAGGTAGTGGAGTTTACTCCCAGGAAAGTGTGAACGAGATTGCAGCCTTGGATCCCAATCCTATGCCCATTATAGTCAATGAGACTTACTCTCTAATAAGAGAGACTAGGTTGAAAATCCCTGCTGTGAGTAGACATGCATTGAGACATTGGCTTCTCACCTGCAATCCTATCTGCAGTAACCTTGCAGTACTCTGCAGTCTCTGTAACATAGCAGTACTCTAATCTGCAATAACCTATTTATTATAATGGGATTTACAGCTGGAAGCAGCTGAGCAGTGCTCTAAGTGAGGAAGGTCCAGGTCGCCAGAGACACAATTCTCCCCCCAGCCTTGGGCTTGTCTTTGGAAAACTTCTTTTCCCCAGAACCGGTCCTTGGGGGCAAAAAGGATGAGGACCAATGGTTTAGTTGTTCAGCCATGTCCAACTCTTTGTGTCCTCATGGACTGCAGCATGCCATCCTCCACTAGTTATCCTCCACTAGCTTCCAAAGTCTGTCCAAATTCATGTTCATTGCCTCGGTGACACTTTCTAACCACCTCATCTTCAGCCATCCTCCATAACAGTCTAACCCAGGCTTTCGTGCTTTGCATGCAGCGTATGCAGCGCCAAGCACATTACCATAGTCTTTCAAGACTGACGGAGGACTGCTTCTTGGGACTAAAACTTGGTTTGCAGCCAGAATATCAGCAAAATTGAAATAATTCATTCTTGGACACTGCAAATGAGAAAGCCTACAATTTCTCATTTTCCTTTTCCCTACTGCCTCTGAGATTTTTTTTTGTACAAAATGACACATTCTAATTTGATGTGACTAATTAGTATGGTTTAATTTATCTAATATATGCCTCTTACACCACCCAGATATAGAGGGTTATACTTGGAATACTTGTACTTTGAATATGGCAAACCTTACAAATGCAGCAGCCTTAGCAATTGAATTCGATACAATTGCCCCGTGGCAAAAGGAACATATATTAGGCAGACTTCTGGAATGTTTCAGTTGAAAACAGTGTTGACAGATACATGTCGATGTATCAGTATTTTTACTCAACCTCAAGGCATAAAGCTATTAAAATTATGTATCTGAATTCTGCCAAGGATGGTTCCACTTAAACTTTATTAAATACAACTCACTTAAGTTGGATCAAGGCCATGATGTTGAGTATATCAAACAGGGAACACTGAAAAAAACAGTACACAATAAATGAATAATTGCTTCAAGTTTTGTCTTCATTCAGCCTCCACTAAAATTGTTAGCCTCCTGAGATAAAATATTATTATTGATACTGCAGCTTTAAAAAATTCACAAAATTTGTCTAGGTACCATTAATTAGTGACAGCCTATTTTTGAGAGATAAATTTGATAACCTTTTTAAATTTTCAAACAGGAGTACATTTTGCAATCTCATGTAGCTATTATACAATAAAGCAATTCAAGGGTTGAAAGTATTTCAAGTGCATTGCCTTGTTAATCCTTGGAATAAACTAATATGGGGGGTGAATATTTTTTTCAAGATACTGCAGGTAGGATTTTGCAGATAACCCTAGTAAAGGTAGTAAGAGTGCAAGCCTAACATAGGCCAGTACAACTCATCATTCTTCCTATTCTCATGGTGATGTAGGGAGGCAAGCATATGTCTATGCATTGGCCTAACCCTCCCCCAGGAGTACCACAGAAGTGTCTTACAGCACTTTTGTGACATCCCCAGTTCAGCACAGGATTTATGCCAGGGATTAGAGCGGCCCAGGTGAAGGTTAGGATTGCAGCCTCAATGGCTTAAGGGCACCCAGTGTTGCAAAAACAAGATTTCATCCAGTGACTAACAGCCCAATCCTATGAAACTGAGATGACAAACAATACCTCCTGAAATTTCCTCTCCTATACCAATTGTTAAAGTTCCGGTTACCCGGTAAGTGGCCCAGTTTGCTCACTCCTGCTGTATGTGCAACTGTAAATTTAATTTTCAATAAGACTTCCATGGTTCAATGCTCTCCTAGAAGGATGCTCCCTTGATTTTGATAGCCTTGGATGGTGGCAGTTGTTTAAAATTATCAAATCACCTTGATTCAGCTGCTCATCTAATAAAGGGTAAGTAGGAAGCAAAAAGAGGTGCATGCGCTTTAATCACTTGCATTATTCCCCTCAATCAACCTGCCTTCTCTCAGTTCCTTTTTCTCTGACCATTGTGAAGAATTTCTCTGGATAGTTTTCTTCTGTCCTGCTATGCTGCTGTTACGAATGTTGTGTTATATAAACCATATGAACTATAGTGAGCTGTCTTGGGAGCTTTATTTCTGACAAGTGGTATATAAATAAATAGGTGACTGAGTGAAGAGCTTTCAAAGGAGAGAACGTTCCAGAAAGTAGCAAACTTATTTTAGGCCTCCCGCTCAATTTGTTGGTTTTCTGAGCCAAATAACTGCTGTGATTTTTGTAAGCAAATACTCTGTAGCTTTCTACATTAGCTTTAATGGGATGCTCTTTGTGGTACCCGTATTTCTCGGCTGTGAAGCCCTGTCACTTTGGGAATTCTATAAAAGGTGCTGCAATGCATTCTGTTGTTTTTATTTCCCTCTGTGACAGTTTCTGAATGCTCAGGAACTGCTGGATCTGAATTCAACATAAACTACAGAAATTGCAAGCAAACATATAGTTTTTGTCAGAGCTGAAGAATGCTCTTGAATTTATGGATGTATGTTAACAGAGACTCCCTTAAAACTGCCAGTGGTGGTGAAGGGAGAGATGCTTGGCAAGTTCAAATCACATCACTGTAATTTTTGAGACATAATTTGGAAAGCTTCATGTAAGCTTGTAGCAAGTGCAATGGCAATGAAATCTTAGAATTTTGTGTTTTTTCCCCTTTAGGTTGGGACTTTGGGGGTGAAAGAACATTTTGCCTTCATGCACCAGCACATATGAGAATAGTTAAGATCTTTACTCTCAACCATTGCAAAGTTGCATTGATAACACTCATTCTGATCTGGATTTGGTTTTTCCTGACTGTCCAAAAAGATGCGATACTGGTGCTAGATACAGGGAAGATGCAAGGACTTCTGTAGCAGTTATTCCCCCCATTGGTCCCACAAGTTAGTGTTGGGGAAGTGAAGCAGATGTCATTGCAGTTCTCCTTCATGCTCCCTGTGACCTAGGTGGGTCGGGGGCTTCAGGGGTTGATCAGATGGGCTCTTGGCCTGTGACCAACCTGTCTGATCTATGACACGGTCCATGTCCTCCTACACTTGCTTGCATTCCTCCTTGGAGAATCGGGAATGTTGATATCGTAAGTCAGGTTTTGTCAAACTGTGGGTCATATTCCACTTGAGGGGGCTAAACCTGATGCCCAGTGTTGGAACTACCAGTTGGAACTCTCCAGATGCAATTGGAGGTTGTACCAGGTCTCCACAGACTTCCTGAAACAGCCAAAAAGTCATCTCTGGTTTGTGTCCAAAGTTGTGAAAGTGACTTCCAGTTCCATAGGCCTGTGAAAGCCTTCTGAGATCTACAGAGACCCAGCACCAGAGAACGAGGTGGATCTCAATGCCTTCTTCTACAGAATTGGTGGGTCACTGTGGGAGAAAGTAGCTAGTTGCCAGGAAAATACCTTGTGCACCTCTTTAGAGGCACTCCGTTATCTCCGTGTCGTAAGGGATGTAATAATGGAGGTATATCTACCATTGAGAAAATAAGGAAAGATGGCTGCATAGGTATGCCTCAAACATTTGGTGCACCTTTTAAAGCATTGCTTTGGTTCTGTTCTTCCCGCCTTTGAGAGAAGCCTTTGAATATTGAGGAGAGGAGATTTGCATGCTGAGTTACACTACTATAGGCCCACTGGCCATAATTGCTGAACCAAGTATAATAGATTTTCCAAATAGCTCCTTCATTATTTGTACTTGGCATTGGTAATATCCTGTTACAACAAAGGCAAGCAGCAAGGGAAGATTGTCAAATTTATTTTTTTCTAATTCCACAAGGATTTGAGGATCTAAGTAGCTTTTTTCCTACTTGGTATAAAGAGGAACAGGTGGATTAGATCACATTTATTTGATCTTGAGAAGCTTAGAAGGGGCCAAGAGCAGAGGAGGAATTGATTATTTTGAAGAAAGGGAGACTAAAGTCAGACAGAAAATCTGAGATTAGACTGGTTAGTCTTTAATAATATCATTTATATTTTCCTTTTCATCTTGCTCTGAGATCATTTTAGCAATGCTGGAATGGTAGTGTATCTGTTTTATAAATGGGAGGAAATAGGAGGAACAGAAAGCTTCTCATGAAAGCACTTTATACCGCTGCAGCTAGCCTTAGATCCAGCTGTTAGCTCTCAGCTTTGTATTTAATAATCCATGAGCAGCATCCCTGTAAGATGGTGACATGATAGTGGCAGCATTTCAAACATCATCCATGCTTAAACAAGCACCATAAGGAGACAATGAATAACAGAAAAGTGAAAATGCCCCAAACTGTACAAATGAATGACTTTCATGAAATGATTCCCACCATGTTTTGACCAGAAACGTCAGAGGAATGACTGGTAATATCTATTACAAATTAACAAATTGCAAATATAATAATGAGTTGGATTTGTTTTCCCCAAAGCAAATAGTTACTATTGAATAACCGGTAGGTATAGGGGCAGTGGTGGGCTCCAGCAGGTTCGCACCTACTCTATAGAACCGGTTGTTAATGAGAGATAGGACATATAAAGTTTAAAAATAGCCATTTAAAAGTGGCTGCCAGATGGGCAGAGAACTGGTTGTTAATTTCAGAATCCCATCACTGAATAGGGGGCCCTTTATCCACGGATCCCCTATCTGTAGTTTAACTTACAAGCAAGCAGATCAGGTCCACGACACCAGAGAAGGTGCATGAAATTATATATATTTTACACACACACACACACACACACACACACATATACACACACAAGCAAAAACGTACCCACATTGTGGGAGTAAAATTCCCCCACATGCCATCCTCCCACTGCTCATCAACCCCCCCCTTCACATCAATCCCCCATTTGCATCCACCCCAATGCTTATCCACCGATCTACCTAACAGGCGAACTCTTAATTATCTCCTCCCTATTCAACGGATCCCCCCAACCATTATTATAACAGGAGTTGGAACACTACTAACAGCAGTCTACTCTCTACATATGTGCATCCACCCCCCCATGCGCAACATCCCCCCTATGTGCAACATCCCGTCTATGCCTACCCCCCGCCCACGCACCCACCCCCACGTGCATCCACCCCATGCGCATCCACTCCATGTGCCTCATTCCCCTACATGCATCCACCCCCATGTGCATCATCTTCCCATGTACACTTTCCGTTTCCTAATTGGAGGCGCATGCTGGCAGAGGTCAGGAGAAGCCCTCTAGGAATGCTTTCTAACCAGCGATAGGCTGCACATGCATGTGCAAACCATTTTTTGTATTATCTCAGCTACAGCTGGCCGGACTTAGCCGAACCGATCCACAGCTGGCTATTAAGGCTCCCTAGTGCCCCCAAGCACCTTCCCACCCCCCCCAAGGCCAGATCTGCCTTTACCTGACCTGACCCCAGCCAAGGTAAGCCCTCCCATCTCTACTCAGAAATAAGCCCCATTGTGTTCAATGGGGCTTACTCCCAGGAAAGTGTCTTTAGGATTTCAGCCTCTTAAGTGTCTTTAGTATTGATCTTTAGGATTGCAGCTTAAGTAGACTTCATAGGACCATGCACATTGAATGCATATGTTGAATTCAATTCCAGTGTTTTCTCATCATTTTTACATACAGTTAATATTTTTTATATGACTATTTTTTGGGTTGTGGAACCAATTGTCTGAGTTTCCATTATTTCCTATGAGAAAATCCACTTTACGTAACAAACATTTCATGTAACAACCATGCCTCTGGAATGAATTAAATTTGTTACATGAGCTGCCTGTGTGTGTGTGTGTGTGTGTGTGTGTGTGTGTGTGAGAGAGAGAGAGAGAGAGAGAGAGAGAGAGAGAGAGAGAGAGAGAGAGAGAGAGAGAGACTCAGTCTCACTCACTCAACACCCAGCCAAAACTGCTGGATCTAGAAGCTTGAAATCTGTGGAGGATATTCATTTTGTGACTTAGGGGTGTCTACATCACAAAAGGAATATCCTCCACAAATTTTTGGAAATTCAGACAAGATGGGTGCCAACACATTTTTGTCCCTATACTTAACATTGAAGAATCCCTGACTCATCAACAGCCAACCCAAAACCACAGACCTAGAAGCATGAAATTTGGGTAGCATATTCCTTCTGTGATGTAAAGATGGGCTGTGGGTGGCACAAGTGGCTAAGACAATGTGCCTGTTAACCAGCAGGCCAGGGTTCGAGACCCGGGTCTGCCCCACAAGACAGCGTGAGCTCCTGTCCTTAGCCCAGCTCTGCGATGTCAGCTGGATCCAATCATATTGGCTCTGCATTTCCATTGGACTAATCCAGTGGCGTGGAGAGGGGGGATTTGCTGCTTGGGTAACAGCCTCTCCTCCATAACAATCCAGCCCAGGCTTTCGTGCTTTGCATGCAGCTTATGCAGTACCGAGCATGATACCATAGTCTCTGAAGACTGATGGAGGCCTGCTTTTGTAAAGACTGACTAAGAACTTATTTGGTGCCTGATAGTGCCTGATGATGCCTGGTGTTGCTCGCTCATGCCTGGTGCCCAGTGGTGCCCATTGCCTGGTGTAAGGCGAGGATGCCCTGAGCTTGGTAGGGATGCCAGGTTGTTATATATATATAGAGAGAGAGCTCTATATATATATAGAGAGAGAGCTCTATATATATAAATCATGACAATGATTTAATGATAAATCATTATCATGGTCTAAACATGCTTAGTCAAGATGAACATTATCATTGGAGAATAAGCCTACATTACGTTTTCATTTTACGTGCTTTGTGCAGGTCCCTTTTCTTACACATCCCCAATATGTTCTAATGATATATATGATGGCATTTAATTAATTATGTTATTATTAGTTTCTTCCTCCTTAGTAATGTTAAAATGGAGTACTATATTATTCTGTGTGGAGACAAATCTGAGCACAGAGTAACATAAATTGGTCACAGGCAGCTATTCTTGAAGATGTATTGCAATAGAGTGAATATCTGCATGTTATACTTGTGTTAAATGCCATTCAGCAATTTGTGCTGCAGTATCTTCCCTTCTGCATTTGCAGTGTGTGAATTATTGCTTTAGATCGTTCTGCCCTTCTTTGCCCACGTTCTGGTTGAGAATGTATCTACATTTTTGCATTCTCTCCAATGGTGTAGTGAGCAGGACAATTCCTATAATGTTTCATCTTTGTGATGTCTGTGAGGGGGGTACTCACTCAGGTTCCCAGGCCCAGTACATGCTACCCTTGGGTCCATACTTAGCAAAGATAGGCATGCTTCTAAACAACTTTTATGTTTTCAGGAATAATTATTTAGATACCTTTGTATCCAAAACTAAAAAATGGACTCTAACTGGTAGGACTGAACCACCACAGGAAAGTTTCAAACGGGACCCGGACATTACATACCACTTAAAGTCTCTTTAAATATACCACCTTCTCTACTTTGGTGTACCAGGATAACACAACCCACAGTCTACCAACAAGCTAAATTACAGAGATTAGGAGATTGGGGTTCCTACCTCTTGATTCTTTGTTTGAAGTCTTTACTGATAATTGTTGGGACTCTACTGCTAACTTTTGAGACAGTCTTTACATTTTAGCAGTCACAATCTGATTTATTTTTGCCTGAATGGTCCAGTTTGATCTTGGAAGTCCCAAAGAGTGCTGAATTCTGTCTGTTTCCTGGTATGTTATCATCCTGGAGATGCAATTGAAGAGCCAAATAGTTCCTGTTAAGTCTTTGTGCAGTCTTGTAGCTGCAATAACATAGTGTCAATAAAGAGGCTCTGTATCTACAAGTCTGTACTTCTCATAATGGGCAGGTGCTGTGTAGTACCTCTGAAGTGTCTGTTACTAGCATGTTTTTGGCCTTGAAGTAGAAAACCTGGATGCCACTCTTTCAGAGTTGTAGCAGGAACATTCTCTATGGGCTTGGCAAAAATAGTTTCTAGGTCTGACTAACTCGCTTGGGTGCTGAATATATACTGGTGAAATGAGTCAGTCACTTTTAATTGCCAGAAGTGCCTTTTCAATTTGTGCATGATTGTGTTCAGTATGTGTCAGTGCACTAGAGATTCCAGCAATAAGTTGTTTCTTCTGTAACAGACATGCTCCCAAACTATCTTTTAATGCATTGTGCCTGTAATCTAAATTGTGTCTTTACATTTCAGCAGAGGAATGATCATGATAGCCTCCTTGGACTGTCCAGGGCTTCCTACTGCTCATGGTCCTGTTGCCTATTGCCTTTCTCAGTAATGATTGCAGCAAGGCTTGATTTCTTTGAAACACACTCTAGTAGATACTGAATGGTTCCTAAGAGTAACTGAGGGCCCTTTTTTGCACTGGGAAGGGCATCTTGTTGATCACGTAAGTCATAATCTGTTTCAATGCCATGTTTGGGAGAAACAACATAGTCCTTATACTTGATGTTTTTCACTAAGAATTATGTCTGTGTCTGTTCCAAGTCTGAGCTGCACTTAAGTCCAGTATGTAATTCAAGATGGTATCATATTTTCCTTTGGCTGCTTGATGATGATGTTGATTAATTCATCTACAGTAATGTGTTTCTGGTTTTTTTTATTGAAATAACTTCATTTATCTACATACTGAAAGGAACTCAATTTACGTAAAGTATCAAAGGCATGCAGCTCTGCTTATTCTTTGTCCAGTTTTACCTGCCAATGACTGTCCTTTTTCATCAAGAATGGCAAAAAGATTCTTCTCAAACAAATTCTTTCTTGCCTCTCCATCAGAGATGGAGGTTACCACAACTTTATTGATCTGACTTAGCTCTCAGCTCAAGGCAAATTCTCAATGATCTATTTTAGTTCTATGTATTCTCTGTAATCAATAAGTTCAATAGGCTCCTGACCCAAGGGGTGGGTCTCACTAATTTTGTGTTGAAATGCTTTTAATGTTTTGAGCACAGCCTTCCATTTTCCTGGCGTAAAATAGGGACTCTTTCAACACCCATGAACAACAGGGCTGTGGCTGTGGTATGGCAGTGACAGGATTGCTGTATTCCAGTCCTATACATCTGGATAGCTAATTATGCAAATGAAGAATGTTTTTCCACTATATTGTTTACTGAAATGCTGCTCTGAAGCATGGAAGCAGGCCTCCTGAACTTTTCATCCACTTTTGTACGCAATTTGCAGTTGAAACCTCAGTAATAACTGAGATAATTTTATATAGTTACAAGCCTGTAGTAAATTTAAGTCTGAATTCTCTTCAACTAGGGTAATATATCTTTCATAATTTTGTTCTTCTTCTTGCACATGAACAAAATTTTTTAGTATATTCCTTTCGGTATGCAGTTTGAGACACCCTCTCTCTTTCTTTGTCAGTCCTAACAATTTTGGGTGACATTTTCATCTCTGATTCTGACATACCCTCCAGGTATTTTATGGATGAAAATAGTAACATGTTTGCAACACCTTTGTTCTCAGAACAGGGTGGTCTGTCCTTCACTGATCTAAGAGTGAGTGATTATACTTTTAATTAGACCATTAAAGAAATGCTTGTTATTTTCCACATCTAACACTTAATGACAATGACAAATGTCGTTTTAAAAATCAAAGAAGTTTAGATATAAAAATCCCAACTATTATTGTAGTAAGTGTTCATGTAAAAACTCTAAAGGATTAGCATCTACACTCTAAAGGAAAATTCTGAAGAAATAGCATCTATTGCCACACGTTGGTTACTTAGAGAAGATGTGATATATATTGCACATAGTAGAAATACATGAAGAATCTGCAGTAGATACTGTGTTCATTTTCAGCTCTGGAAAACTGCCCATGAGAGCAGCAATGGTTCACTCCTCAACCAATATGTGGCTGGCTTATCAGGAGTTCAAGAAATTACAAACAGCGAACTTTGGGATGCTGTAAGACATTTAGGTTTCAGAGAAACAGTTTTCAAATCTGAAAAAAATATGTTAGCAAATGAAAGGGATTCCATAATCTTTTATTGTAGCAAATGATCAACTGAACTCAGGTAACAATAGATGCAGTAATGATGTTCTCTTTCTTGCATTCAAGAGAAATTCAAATAAATATTGCATCTTTCATTGTAAGAGAAAGAACTGAAGAGAACATTGGGATAACAGGAGAAGGAGCTGTCAGTTACCTCGATTGAACCAAATTAACAAATTGGGGAAAATATTCACAAAGATCTTTAAATCCATTCCAGAATCCACACTGATTTTGTGGTATTTGGGGAGGAGGTATTTGCAGGATATATTTCCTTCAAGCTTAATGCAAGGGAAGGAAGTGATATTCCCCATTCTCTTATTTTTCTTTGGAAGTCAAGGATATTTAATAAAATTAAGGGCAGTAATCAGGAAGAAATGGAACCAGGCAAACTTTCTTTTTTGCCAAGAAAGCTCTTGTGTTGCCATCAGTCCAAATGAGGGAGGATGAAAGCTTTGCCAAAGGATGATAGACTGCTGCTTTTGTACTATCCCTTCATGGTTTTTTATTAGTTGATGGCGTTTAAGAGCTGCAGTGGCACATTGGAGATGCTGTACTTGTCAAGTTGAAGGTTGGCAGGGAAGCAGTTAAAGACCTGAGTGCCACATGACAGAGTGAGCTCCATCACTTGCCTAGCTCTTGCCAACCTAGCAGTTCAAAAGAATATAAATTCAAGTCCATAAATAGATACCACTTCAGTGGGAAGGTAACTGCTGTACTTGTCAAGTTGAAGGTTGGCAGGGAAGCAGTTAAAGACCTGAGTGTTGCGTGATGGAATGAACTCTATTACTTGCCCAGCTCTTGCCAACCTAGCAGTTCAAAAGAATATAAATACAAGTCCATAAATGGGTACCACTTCAGTGGGAAGGTGACTGCGTTCTGTACACTTTGGCATTTAGCCATGCCAGCCACATGGCAGCTTTCTTGGATAGCACTGGCTCTTTGGCATTGTAACAGGAACCAGCACTACTCCGTAGAGTTGGTCACAACTAGCAGGGCAACGATGGCAATTAGGGAAAGCACTAGGTCCTGTGGATATCCATCTGCCTGATATATATCCATGTATTTGATATATCCATATATATGAGGAAATTGATTGGGGAAGCATCACTTGACTTTCTGCCTCGCATGGAGTCCAATTTAGAAATCCAACACAATGTACAAGACTGTACAAAGTTTGCTGCTCACTTTATGCAGAAATTCAGATGACCATTTTAATTTCTAACTTTCCATGCTTCTTGAAGTATGCCAAGTGAATGCAAACTGAATGCTTTTTTTAAAAAAATTGATTAATAGAGTGCACAAAAATACAAAAACAGCAGTCTGATACAGGTTCTGCCAAAGATCATAACTGAAAGAGGGTTGCATCATCCTGTTTGTCTCTGTGTCCAGTTGCCTTCTGGAACAACAGGAAATGTTAAATTTCAAACAATATCCTCTTGTACAATTTTTTACAATTTTCATAGTGGAAGAAGGCAAGAAGTGAAGCCACTCAGGAGCTGTACTGATCTGCCTTCCCTTTTTTGGAACAGGCCAGATGGTCAAGGTAGAGGCATTCAGAGTGAGTTGGGTGTGGATAAGTTGATGCACATGTGCGCAAAAGAACAGTGGCAGAAACTAGGAACTACTATTGAGGGCCATGTCACCTTGAGTCAAACCTATGTGTTCTGTTGCTTATCCCTCCCCCTTTGTGCTGGATCCTATTTTGCACCTCTAGTGGTTCAGTGATCCCTCTGTTTGCCAAAAGTGTTGCAAATGTTCCATAACACATGTTTGTTACACAGTGCACGTGAGCGGTATTAATGGGGATGGCTATATCATCCTGCCAGTGTTGCATGCAGTCACTGGGCCCCTGGTCGAGCTGAAGCCAAGCAGTTCAAGGATTGGGAGATCATAGTGGAAGGGCATTCTGGGGAAGAGGTGTTTTACAGTAGGGGAGTCAGAACGTGGTGAATTAGGTCCAGGAGGAGGGAGGTTCAGTGGAGGTTGAACCTGTCTTCAGATTGACAGGTGCAACACCTTTAGCCACTAAGTCAACTGCAGCCCTCAGTTCTCCCCTCAGTTTCACTTTGAGCTTTGTGTGAATACTTTCAGACATCTCTGCAGCCTTACTCCCCTATTTTTTTCTTCTTTAGCTTCATAGAATCATAGCAGTGGGAGGGTTCTAATAGGTCATCTAGTCCAACCCCCTGCCTCTAGCAGAAAATCCTCCTAGAATATCTCTAAGGGCACAATCCAGAGTAACTACGGGAAGTCCTTGCTCCGGTGTAAGAACAATTTGCTCTGAATTGCAATATAAACTTCCCATTGGTTTTCATTAGCTGGTGCAGTAACTACGGGTACACATAATGTCTCTTACGTGCTCCCGTAGTTACTCTGGATTGTAGGGTAAGTGAGCCTCTGTGTGAAGATCTCCAGTGTGGGAGAGTCCACTCTGCAATCTGTTCCACTACTGAACTGCCCTTGCCATCGGGAACGTTTTCCTGATATCCAGTCAAAATCCATTGCAGTTTGTACTCATTGGCTCTAGTTCTACTTTTAGAAGCAGTTGAGAACAAATCTGTCCCTCCTTCTGTATGATAGCCTTTCAGGTGTTTGAAAAGTCCTATCATATCCCATCTGAGCCTTTTGTTCTCCAGGCCGAACATACCAAATTCCCACGAACATTTCTGATAGGGCTTGTCTCTAGCCCATTGATCATCCTCATCACTCTCCTGTGAACCCTCTCCAGTCTGGCTGCATCTTTCTTAAAGCGAGCTGCCCAAAATTGGACACATTACATCAGGTGAGGTCTAACCAATACAGAATAAATACAGAATAAAGCGGAATCATAACTTCTTGTGACTTGTAAGCTATGGTTCTACTAATCCGGGATAAAAAAGGTATATTTCATAATTGGGATCCACTCTGGGATAAGCTAGAGTGTAGTTAGAACCATGGTTTTTCCCAGCTGCCCCCTGGGGTATTCCAGCTGATCCTCCTTCTCTTACTTTTCCTATCTTCTGAGTGTGTCACAACTTATCTTAAATTGCAAAGGGGTAGGGCAGGGACTTAAAAAAAACATTCTGTCCTGTGTTTAGAAATGCTTAGCACTTTATAAGTACTACACACAATAATATATGTTCATTAACTTGAGGATATGGAGGACAAAGATTGATTGCATTTGTATAAATAAGGTATTTCTCAGTTTTTAAACATTGTCTGTCAGCCTCAAATTAACTCAATCATTTCTTAGTCATGCACTTTCTAATGAATGCTGACGCTCTAAATTGACCCCCTGTCAGGAGTTTGAACCCCCAACTATGTTGTTATACTGGCAATTACCCTAAAAGCACGTAATCACTGTACTTGTTCAAAAATGTAAAGCAAATGCTTTTTAATTTTTTTAATACTTTCAATTCTAGGCTGCCATTAATTTAATTACATTTAATTGATTTGACAATAAAAGAGCCACTGTCTTAATTCCCCAGCCTGTTTCTTGGAATTTTATTCCTAAGAGAAAAGGGGCAGGCGGCTGATTAGCAGCTGAATAGTTTGGGGGACAAAAGAAAGACTGTGATAATGGATGCCGTGCCACACACAAACTGTGTATGGATGGTAAAATCTGGCATTGCTATTCATTTGTACAATTTCTTTTGTCCCACAACTTCAGTAACCTAAAGCAAAGCATTCTGCTTTGTTGTTCCCTGCATGCAATATATACTTTCTGCCAAGGGTTGGTTGCTACTCCTGTAGAGCATCACTATCTGTGCTGCTTGGGACACCTATTTTTCTTTTTGTATTCAGCCGCCAAGGTTCTTTGCACAAAATGTCCATCTATTTCAATAATGAAAATAGCAAGGGCTATTGAATCAGGTTAATTGGTAGATTAATTAATGCTTGAATTGATTAGTCAACAGCCAATGTTAGTTGTTGAAGGGGATTTTTTTTAATTGATGAGGTTGTGAGTAATGGGCACCTTTATTTATTATGGAGGCTAATTTGGTTCCATTGTGTACAATGACAAAAACTATTTTAATGTTTTCTTCTCCTAACAATTGGGGTGATTTACAATTTAAACAACAACAGCTATCTTGTATTCTGTCTTTAATATTTTGGACAAGTTGTTTTGACTCTCTTTCTGTGTACAGTAAATGTATATGAGTATGTATTCTCTCTCTCTTTCTCTCTCTCTCTCTCTCTCTCTCTCTGAGTGAGTGAGTGAGTGAGTGTGAGTGTGTGTGTGTGTGTGTGTGTGTGTGTGTGAGTTAGGCTGGCATAACTCACTAGGCATATCTTCCTGTGGTGGTTTGGGGATGTTGGTATAGGCTGGCATATGCACTGGCCTAACCCTACCAGGAGAGGGGCAGAAGTGCTCCCAGGTCAGCACAGGACTTATGATGGGGCTTATGCTGGCCTAATTTGAGATTAGGATCGCTGCCTTACTCACTCAACAGATCAACACAACAGATCCTCCTGAGTATCAGAAAAAAGTCCTTCAATTTGTCAAGCTCATAAATAGTTTATTAGGCTGATTATGTTAAATATTAAAAACAATTAAATGTACCAAATATGTTCTGGTGCATGCTTGCTTGCTTATTGTTATTGTTACTTATCTTAAATCAATTTATCTTCAAACCCATATGGGAATTTTGAAAAGGTAACTATCTAAGACATGAACATTTTCCTTCCCTTCCAAATGTTTTATTTATTTTCTGCGCTCTGCTGGATTTTTAAAAAAGCCTTGAACCTTTAACAAAAAGGTTCATAATTTGTAAAGCAGCTGGATGAGTCTTCTCACAATGATTTGTGTATCAGAATGCCTTTGTATAATCTGCATAACAAACTTGGCATGATTTTAGATTGCTCTAAATTGAAAGTAATTTCCCAAGTATTTAATTTATAGCCTCATGATGGTAGATAATATCATGACAATATAGAAAACCTTGTTAGTCACTTGATGTAAATATTGCAGGTGTAAAAAATTAATAACACCCACCCACCCACCCCCCCCAAAAAAGAAAGAAATCCTTCTGTGCAGCAAGAGTTAATTTCATTCTCATCATGAGAATCCTCAGAGGGAATAGTATGCTTTACCTTGGCTCCAGTGTTATTTCCAATAAATATGGAAATAATGTCTCTCAGTGCTGCAACCTGTTTTGGAGATCTCGTGGGAAATATCACAAGATTACGTGATGAGTTTGAAATTAATCCTTGCCTCCACTGCATTTCCACACTCTCCACTATTGTTTTTGTGCCTGCTCACACGGAATGGTAAATACCTTATCTAAAATGGGCAAAAGGCCTTGCATTATTGTGATTTGCCAACAAGAAGCATATTTAATTTGCATTAAGCAAGTAGTAGGAAAATAGAAAATGTAGCTTTACAAAATCATGGATGACAGGGGTTCTGCGCTCATTTCTTTTTCTGTTTAAACTGCTTTGTGACTTGATTAATCATTCTTCTTGCCAGCTCTCCTTTTTTACTGTACTTCTTATTATTAATTTTTCTTGTTTAAAAAATATCACCATCATTAATACATGCATTAAAAAACCAATGAGAAAGAGAAGAGGTTAATTCTATGTATTCTTATGTGCTTGTAGATAGTGATATCTGTCCCTTTGTTGTTTTTGGTCTGTAATTATATAAACATTCTTCTAAAAATGCTCCTTTTTATTTCATGTTCCATTCGTTTACTGTGAAAACTATGTGTAGATGAAATCAAGGGGCTGAGAGAAATATGGTTCTTAAAGGCAGTGTTCTTAAGAAATATGGGCAGTAAGAAATATGGTTCTTAAAGGTTTTCAAATTGGGGTGTCGGGGATGGCAGTGACACAGTTGCCTGGATTGTGGCGCCATGGAGGGGCTCATGGACGCAGGGGCTTGCTGCCACACTGTAAGCCCTTGCACCCCTGCACAGCAATGCTATCTGGGCGATTGGGTCATTGCCTTGCCCTACCCCTGCCAAGACTTACGGTGACTCTGCCTGTGGGTTTGAGAATCACTCCTTAAAGGCATCACTGAGAGAAAGTGTTCAGCATTATTCCATTGAAAATTACCTGCAGTGGCTGCAAGGTGTGGTGTGGTGTGGGCACCAAAATCATGAACAAATAGCTTCTTCAAGATGCAGTAGGCGTGAATTTTGGGGTAAGCCACTCTGATTTGTCATTTTACCAAAAAATGAGATTTAAGTTAAATAACGACAGCAAACTGCAATTAAAAATTTTATAGTTATTGAAATTTTTTTCCAAAAAGTTGCTAGCTAGATGTTGGGGAATAGAGCCACCTTTCGCAAAGAACCCAAAAGTATGCGCGTGGGTTCCTGATGAACATTTGTGGAATGTGAACTTTAATCTGTAAATCATTTTGTGAACTGTTGAGAAATGGTATGATGGAAAAGTTCTGCTGTAATTGGAGCTGGTTCAATTTTATCTTTTTTATGTGGTTCTGGCATTCATGATTTATGAAGGTTGTGAACAAACTATCAGCCCAGTCATAAGCTTCCCTGGTGCCCTGCACTGCTGGGGTATAGCACTGCTGAAATGGCTGCTGCTGTATCCTGTGGAGCCACATAAGTTCCTGGAGGTCTCCTCAGGCTAAGGGAACATTAGTTCCCATATACCATGTTTGACACAGTTGGCTCTGATAGGTCTACTCAACTCAAGAAGAACCAAGGAGACCCATGTTAAGTTCTGGGCTTTGGAGGGGGACAGGATCTGGCAGCAGCCTCTGCCATCTGATCCTGGGGCTGATCTACCTGCCAGCCCTTTGACTTTTTGTCCTGTTCCACTCCTTCTCCACTCTTCCTCATCCAAAAGAGCCTTCTGATCATACAACTGTGATACCTACCAACCATCAGTCCTCTTTGACATCTTCTCACCAGTGCTGGATTTCTCCCCCTGACAGGAAAGTTCCTTATGGCACTTTTGCAACACCCAGTACTCATGTTGCAATTTGTGCTGTAATATTAAAAAGATGATTTTTTTGGTTGGAGTGAAGAAATGAAATATTGAGCTGTAATATTAAAAAGATGATTTTTTTGGTTGGAGTGAAGAAATGAAAACCAATGTTTACAAGCCAGTGGTTCTATGTTAGCCTTCTATATTTCATGTAAGAGAGCATTCATGCATTTGATCCTCTGTCTGTTGTCTGAACGGTACAGGATAGCAATGGATGATGAACACAATCTGCTGATAATGCCTTTTGACTCTAAATAGACCATTTTCCTAGCCATTCCTGGCTTTGCAGTTTCTTTCCCATTTCTCATCCGACCTGTCAGCTTGCAGTTACTGCGAGGGAGGCTTAATAGGCTGGTAAGAATTTCTGGTTCGTGGGAGGTGACTTCTTTTCATTCAAGGCTGTGTGTATTGGTAACTCATTGCAGATCAAGTAGGATTCACCTTCTGTCCAAGGAAAATGATATGGTAACAAGTTGGTAAATGAAATTTTTTATATCGACTCAACTCTTCAGTTGAATATGAAGGGAGGCAGCAGCATGGTGTCATTCAAAGTTTGGCTAATCACCATATTAAATAGATGTCAACTGACAGGGTCTAATAAAATAAATAAATGAGCAGCCTAATAAATTCTCAATGTGCTTAAGATACTTGATTGGCTTGAGATCATTTAGTTGCTCTAAATGAGTGTAATGAATGAATTCATCTTTGGGGCAGGATGATTACAAACCAATGTGCTATGTTGGGTGTTATATTGGAGCCCCTGTATCACTGGTGGGATTCAAATAAATTAACAACAGGTTCTATGTCCTAATATCCTAAATTAACAACAGGTTCAATGTCCCATTAGTAACCAGTTCTCAGAACCAGGTGCTCATTAGCAAAGGGTTCTGTAGAACCTTGAGAACTCCCTGAAGCCCATTACTGCCCTGTGCTATATGTTTCCTGGCGAACCTGGAAATTGGATGCAAGTGAACATGGTTCTTATCTTCAAGAAAGGGGACAAAGAAACCATTGATTGGTCAGCTTGATGTTGATACTTGGGAAAGTGCTGGAGAAAGTTTCTTTGTGAGCATTTAGAAAGGAGGATGGTGATCGCTTAGAGCAGTGGTTCTCAATCTTCCTAACGTCGTGACCCCTTTATAAGTTCCTCATGTTGTGGGGACCCCCAACCATAAAATTATTTTTGTTTCTACTTTATAACTGTAATTTTGCTACTGTTATGAATCGTAATGTCAATATCCAATATGCAGGATGTATTTTCATTGTTACAAATGAAATGTGTGTTCTATGCACATACTGAACACAATGGGATTTATTTCAGAGTAGGCATGCATAGGATTGGGCCCTGAGGTTGCAATCCTATCCACATTTGCATGTCTAGTCGAGGCCCCCCTGACTATAATGGGATTTATTTCAGAGTAGGCTTGCATAGGATTGGGCCCTGAGGCTGTCAGTCAGCCCCAGTGCACGTGCAGCTACAGCTGGAGGTCTGGCAAGCCTGACCTGGCCCCCTGCACCAGGAGTCTTTAGGCGATCCCCCAGGATCAGTAGATTGAGGGGGAAGCACTGGACATAATACTGATGGAGCCTGTTGAACTGCAGATTTTATCCTCCAGACCTATGTTGAGCTAGATTTGGTTGCACCTGAGCCCTTGGAAGGGGGTCAGAGCTTTCTCTTAGAAAACCACTTTCTCTTGGAAAACCAGAAGTGAGAAAAAGAGAAACCATAAGTTGCATTTTTTGGTTGTAAGAGTCATTTTGAAGCCTACAGTGGCAGCTGCCTCTCTGGGCTTCAGAAAACTCTTAGGAGGTAATCAGAGGGCCTCTTGTCAATTTGGAGAGAAGTGATGAGCGGTGAGACTTTGATTTTGATTATATATTGGAAAGAAGTTCCTGATAGTACAAAATGTTCAGGGAAGGAACAGTACATCTTGGAAGGTAGTTGACTCTTCATTTTTGGAGATCTTTAAGCAGAAGTTGATGGCTACCTCAAGGGATGCTATAGCCTGCATTGGCTGTGGATCTTGTGGGTTCCTCCATCTCAATGATTCCTGTGAATTCTGAGGACAATTCTGTTGAAGGACAACAAATATTAATAGAATTATTGCTCCTAAAGCACCCACAATCAAATTCTTAAGCTCTAAATAGATGGGCTTTGTCCCCTGGTATGTTGCGTAAGCCAGATTTATTTTCAAATGTCTGTCCCATTTGCCTTTAAAGTACTAAAATATTGAACTTGAATCTCTCCTATCCATCCCCATATCCCTGGCTTGATGGAGGCCAAACGATTTCACCACCACGCTTTCTTTGTTATTGTTGCTGCAGATCATTTTTCCCTGGCCACTTTAGGAACTTGTTTGTAAGTTGAGTAATAATAGAGGTGGGATTCACTTCTCCTCACCAGGATTCTCTAGTATTTTGTTCCAAAAATTATATGCTTTCCCAACTTTATATATGAACTTGCAAAAATGTAAAATTCCCCCATACGCCATCCCCGCACTGCACATCAACCCCCCTTCCGCATCAACCTCCATGCGCATCAACCCTCACATGCATCAAACCCCCATGCGCATCAACCCCACATGCGCAACATCCCCATGGGCATCAACAGCCATGGGCATCCTTCCACCATGCGCATCAACCCCCATGGGCATCATTCTGTCATGCGCATCATTACCCCATGCACATTCACACCCATGCGCATCAGTTCCTCATGCGCATCAGTTCCCCATGCGCATCAACCCCCTATGTGCATCAAACCCCCATGCCAACATCCCCATGCGCATCATTCTGCCATGCACATCATTCAGCCATGCGCATCAACCCCCATGTACATCAACCTCCATGCACAACAACTCCCCATGCACATCAACCCCCATGCGCAACATCGCCCCATGCACATCCATCCCCAGTGCGCATGATTCCCCCATGCGCATCCACCTCAGTGTGCATCAACCCCAAATGCACAGCAACCACATGCGCATCACCTCCCCATGTGTATCACCTCCCCATGCACATCACCCCATGCGCAACACCCCCATGTGCAGCATCCTCCCCCACTGCAATCCCTCCCTCTGAACAACACCCCCCAGTGCACTAGGTGCTGAGCACCAAATTGGCTGGATGTTGGTCAGTCTTCCATGTTAAGTATAGGACAAAAACACGTTGTACCCCTTTTCAGCCACTTAAGTGTTAAATTTCTCCACATGGGTTCTTGGTGGGTGTTCATGTGACAGAAGGAACACCCTCCCCAAATTTCATGCTTCTAGGTCCGGGGGTTGGGGCAGAGCATCCTTCAGACATGATTCTTCAATGCAAAGTATAGGGAGGAAAATGCGTTGCGCCCCATTTCACCCCCTTCCGGTTGGAATTTTCAAAAACTGGTTCTTATTGCACCCCTCAGTCATGGAAGGAACACCCTCCCCAAATTTCACACTTCTAGGATCAGTGGTTTTGGCAGAGCGTAGATGAGTGAGTGAATATTACTAAAAAAGTCAGTCAGTCGGTCAGTCAGTCAGTCAGTGACTTTTCTCTTTCATATTTATAAGATGGAGAAGATGCATGTAGCAACAAATATGGCTTCTCCTCTCACGTTTAGTGCAGGCCTAGTAAATTAAACAGAAGATAGATGAGAAGGCGTGAAGTCAGTGCCTTGTGACACAACCTGCCTGGTGCGGGGGCTGTGCTGGTGTTGGCTCAAGCAACTAAAACAAGAATCCCTCGCTGATCTAAAATGTATTGACTTCATAGTAATTGTTATATGCACACATATGTAGAATATACTTAAGATTTTTTTCCTTTTCCCTTGGGATGCCTTATGTTGTGCAAGTTGCACGAAAACAGAAGTGGTTATTGCAATGAGCCTTCGTTCATTCCAAAAACATCCTATTATACATGAGGGATCTGGATAGCGTTGTTGAGGAAAGAAACAATTACACAAGATATCATTGTCAGCCTGATTACAAGGTCAGAGTGTGAGCTCATTATTAAAGGAAATTATGAATAATGAGCAAAAAGTCCATGGTGAGTCTTCTGTAGAACTTGGCTAGGTGCCAAAGAAGGGACAAATTTGTACAGGCGAAACACATGCGAATCTTGGCATCTATGTAATGAAAAAAGGTGAATGATACGTTTTTTGTACTTTCATATATATCAGGGGTCAGGGCCGTCCTGCTCACAAGACAAGGTGAATTTGATACTTTGAATGCTGGGCTGTGTTGGGGGGGATGAAACAGTAAACTGATTGCAATCCACCATTCTTTTCCACAGACTCCACCAGCCTCCACCATTATTAGTTATTAATAATAAAAAAGGCTTAGTGAAAATAGCTCCCCCCCCCAAAAAAAAAAAAAAGAAATCACAACCCCATGTGCAGATACAGAACTGGGCGGTGCAGGCTTTTCAGTGACTGGGGTGAAAATTTGTCGACAGATTCATGAAGGAATTCCCAGTGCCCTTGGCAGTTATGACTTTTTTCTTTCTCCTGTAAAAACTTTTTTGGGGGTGTGACTGCTCAGAATGTCTTAGAGTAATATAACATCTGGAATCTTTTGGGAAAGAAAAATTGTGCCACTAAGAGAATCTGTTCTAATTCTGACACCAGAAGAAAAAAGTTTTTAAGAAGAAGCTGTAGCTGCTACAGGTAAGTCTCACTACCTGAATCCAATAGGAAATGTCACCATCCTTGTTGTTGTTGCCCTACTCATTCAAGCTGAATGTGGCATTGCTAACTGGGTGCTATGACATTTAGGACATAATAGTTTGCCACAAAAATAGAATCTTTTCAATATGGAGGCATGCTCCAGAGCCTCCGGTCATACAGCTCACATACCTTGGCAGTGCAGAATTATGCTTTCTTAGATGCAACGGGTTTCCATTTGACTGCACATTTCAAGATACATAGCAATTTTGGTTGTTGACTTGAAATTCAAGGACTTATTTTTGATAGACAGGATTCTTCTTTGTTTAATAGGAATCATGCAGAGCTTTTTTCTTAATTTGTCTTCATTTTGATTACTTATTTATTGAAAGTATATTATCAGTCTTTTCTTTCCTTTTAATGAGCAAATGAGTCCCTTTAGGGAATATGCTCCCTTAACAGGAAAGTCAAACTTTCATTGTGCTAGAATATTTAGTGGTGCAAGATCAAATAATTTAGAGACCTTTAAATGCTAACTGAATTAGAAAACTCCCCCCATGCCTACTGTTTGATCTCTGATTGCACAAAACATTGCAAAGGAATTTGATGGGGTTTGTTTGACTTTTTTACATAATCCATGTGTGTAAAATCTAGCACATACCTATCCATAGTCTGTCCCAACTAGTATACTCTGCATGACTGAATCAGAAAAAGAACCGATGGCCTGGTTGCTTCAGCAAGAGATTATTTTTTGTTCCAGTGGAGTGCATAGGAGTTCTTGCATGATTCCTCTTAAAAGTGAAGTTTTTTTATGTGTGTTTTTGAGTTGCTTTGACTCTCAAGTGAGCCTGCAGGCATGTCCTTAATTGTAACCAGACTAAAAACATGTCTCTCTTGTAGAAAACTATTTCCAGGAGTCCAATTGCAAGGACAAAATGAAAAACTTTAGATGGGAACCCTAGCAGTGTTTGCTTAATGTTTGCTTCTGTCTTGCAGTTATAAGAAAATTCCTATTTAGCACAATTTATTCAAATTCAAATAATTTAAATATTTATTCAAATTTGGCACAATCCTAACTCCTGATGTGGCTGGCACAAGTCATTTCCTTGCCTGGGGGTGTGACTTCTGTTCTGCTGTCGGGGGAAGTTAGTTCAGTTCACAGACATGTACTAGCCTCCCCATGCCAGCTTGGGAATAAGGAAAATGGGTGAATTGTGCTGCCCTAAATGTTTTACAATTTTGCCCTTAGATTTTTACTTTAGTGCATGAAGAATTTAGAGCAACACAAAGAGTTGATTGTGGGGCATTTTTGTAGGTATAACACTCACTAGTTTGCCATGTTGATTGCATCCCTCACTGTGCTTTTGTGACCAAGAAAAGGGCTGCTCTACAATGCAGTCAGTCTGAATTCTTGTTTGCTCAGAATTGCTCTGTTTTGATATCATCGACTGTATAGGTCCTTTTACAGTTTACAGAAAAGTACAGTTGGCTGGGGTTTTTTCTGTCTCTTTTGTTGTTCTGCTGGCTGAAAATATTGGAGGTGTACGAAGCCTGCAGTTGACCTCTCTTAGACATCACGATTATATGTGGAAACCTCATTACAGAGGAATCATTGGGGAAGCAAAGCAGTCTAGCTTCAGATATTTCATACTGTGTCCAAAGAGGTAAAAGAAGAAAGGTTGGGAAATGGGATTCCAGCAGAGTTGTGTTGTGGCTACAATCTTTTTTCTTTTTGTCTTGGTTTTGAAAAGTCCTTTTAAAAAAAAGTCCTGAGGAAATGAGCATTTTGTGTTCAGCGGCCTGTCCTTGATATGATCTTCTCCAGAAGGAGTCCTGTTGTGTGTGACATTGGTGGACATCCTCTCTTTGAATCATCCTCTCTTGAAAGGTGATATTTTCCAGAAGAATAGTTCCTTTTAGAAATGATACTTAAGCATGCTTGCTTAAGACCCCACCATGCTTAAGACCCCCGATGCAGCCTCTTTTTGGTCTTTTTATGTTTAGAAGTTGCATATATTTTGGAAAGCCCAGAAAAGCAGAAATGTATTTTCACTGTAGCTTGGGTATTTTCAGACGCATTCAGTTGCAAATACATGCATAAACCTGTGGTTTAATCACAGGATTCTTGAAATGAACATCTGGCTCTGGCCACCCAAATGCTGCTGTTGAGATTGGTATGTTCTTGGACCCTGGATTTCAGGAAAGCTTATTTAAATGGGCTCTGTGGACAATTAAGTCATCCCATGTCTAGTCATTTGTGTATTGGCTACAACGTCTAAAGAAGAAAACAGTCCAAGACAAATGGATATTTTGAAAAGCACAGCCCATTGGATCCTTTTTGGGTTGATGGGAAGATGTATCATAGCCAGCACATAATCCAAAGAAACAAACTGCAAAGTTAAGAACAGCAGCTGTGAAGAATCCATTTCTAGGAACCGGTGGCATAGCTAATGAAATTGTAGACCAGGTGTAGAAAATGATAAATGGGGCAATGACATAGCTAAAATGTCTGCTACCCAGGGTCAAAGAAGATTTTGTAACCTCCTCCATGACAAAAATAGTGTGATTAAGTAAATAAATAATTTTTGGTTAATTAGCTGTTGTTTGATAGAATACAGATACTCCATCATGGTTTATTTCATTGCATTCGGCCTTAAATTACATTCCCAGTGATATCTGAAGGTGTTATTTGGATATACCAAAGTTTTTAAATTTTAGCCACTGGTGTCATGGTCACATTTTTGCCTCCCTAAAGCTTGATGCCCTCCCCAAAGCTGTGCCACTGCTAGGAACACAGCCTTTCAAATATGCTGATGTCACAGATTATTAACTGTTGTTGAAGGTATTTACAAGAGCAGTAGGAGTGAGAAATGAGATGTGAGGAATGAGGCGTGAGGAATTTTTCAAAAGAAACTCATATGGCTTTCAAAATAAAAGAAACATCCATGGAGGGCTTTTTGGTCGTGCACATCTATTTGTTTTACACATTTTTGTACAACCCTTTTTACCGTGTTGTTCAAGATAATGCACCTAATTCTCTCCTGTCATGATTTTCACACTGCTCTTGTGTCAATAGGTCAAGATCAGAGGAGAGATGATGACTGGCCCAAAATAATCCAGGAGATATCACAGGCTGAGCGGGGCTTTGGGTTCTGTGACTAGTACACAGTCTAGCAAAAAAATTTCTTTTTCAAGTCCCATGAAATGAATGGGGCTGCACAGAAGCCCAGTATTGTGTTTGTCCCATTTCCATTTATTCCTATAACGTGCCCTTGTATAAGAAAATTTATGTAGAATTTGACCATTTTAAAATGAAACTCAGTAGAATATTTTTGTCCCTTTGCCTGGCTGTAATAGTCTGGAGAATTCAAGCAGCACAGCTGTTTAGATGACATAGTTGTACTGAATTGTACAGTGGGTGTGGTATCTTGGAGAAAGTCACGCTAATGTTCTTTTTGGCTCTGTGTACTGGCATGAAGTAAAGCTTGACGGCAGTGTCACCAGAAGGCATCAAACATCAAGTAGTAATGATACTTCCAAAGTAATAATAATGATAAACAAGACTTTTACTTCAATTATATTACCAGGATTTTTAATACTTGTACTATTGTGTGAAATATTCGTTGAGCTGTCCAAGAGAAGATATAATTATAATAGTTAGTTGCATTGTGCTTCTTTCCTTCCCAAAAGTAAAAGACTAGCCAACAATTTATGAAGCCAGATGTATTGTATCGGGCAGAGAATCACAATTTTCTGGATATTTCTATCTTGTACTTGGCAAAACAAATAATTACTGTGTGTTAAAAATATTGTATCTTTTATATCAACAGTTGTTTCTAATCAGTTAAGCTGTGGAATTCCCATCCAGAGATTTAGAGGAGGAAGGTTGATATCTCATTAATCCAGGACATTCTTTTTTTGTTTAGATGTTAGTGTTGCTGTAACACATCCAAAAAAAGTTGTTTTACTGGAATAAGAAATCCTTCAGAAAAAAGGTCTCAGATACAACTTAGATTTTAATTGTGATTATCAAGATGGAGATGAAAAGAAACTGACAGTGGTGTATTTATCTCATCTATATCCTTCTTTTTCTTTAGAGAGTGTATGATGATTACACCTCTTTAAAATTCTGTAAGGCAGTGGTTCCCAGACTGGTGGGACTTGAGAGATGCTGGCTTTTTAAGGGGTGGAGCTGCAACACAAACCAGAGGATTTCACCACTTTTGGAGAAAGGAGGAGGGTTTGTACTTACGAAAGTGGGTGACAGACTCTGGGTGGTTGTGGAGAGGCCTGATGATGCCTCTGTAGGATCCCCAAACCTATGATTAACTAAAAATAGTGATGGGAAACCACTTGCAGATTTCAGCTAATAAACCGGAAGTAGTATGTGATCACTTCTCCCTTCCCCTTCCTCTCTCTCTTTCTCTCTCTCTCCCCCGCCTCTCTCGCTTGCTTCTGGGGCTCTCTGCACCCTCCTGAAAGCTCACTTTCATGAGTACAAATAACCCACTCTTTCCCTAGCAGCAGTGCAGTTCAGTCCCAAGGTTGCAGTAGGATTTTGGGAATCACTGCTGTAAGGGAGGTTAGGAGGAGGGCAGCACAATCATAGCTTACACTGGATCCAGCATAATTTGTGGGATTGCTGCCATGCTAATGCGGGAAAAGGAATGCTTTACCCCTTCTCCAGGGTAAGGCTGCAGCAACTTCAACAGATCTACTTGCATTTAGGCTACTTCTGTTTAATACACAGTGCATGTCAGTTCTGTCATTGCAGCTGATGTGAAATAGTGGCTCAGAGACTAAACTGTGAATCAAGGTTTTCATGGTGTGAATCTCACTTCTGCCCTAAATCACTCACAGAGCAAATCTAACGCCCCCCCCCCTTATACCAGCACAAGTTTCATGCTTCCCTGGGGTGTTGCAAAAGTGATTTAGGGCACTTCTGTGCCACTCTTGGGGGATATATGCAAGTGTACAGACCAATGGTGGGCTCCAGCAGGTTCGCACCTACTCTATAGAACTGGTTGTTAATGAGAGATAGGACATATAAAGTTTTAAAATAGCCATTTAAAAGTGGCTGCCAGATGGGCTTAGAACCAGTTGTTAATTTCTTTGAATCCCATCACTGGTACAGACATGTACCGCTCCCCATGCCGCTGTAGGAATAAGAAGATGGCTGAGTTGTGATGTCCTAAATTGGTCAGGATTGTGCCAGTTGGCATAAGCAAGTTGCTCACACTCAATTCCCCTGTTGCAATGCAGGATTCTGATGCAACTAATGTACTCTGGGCCAATCAGTTCTTGTTTCCTGCCTTTTAGCTGAAAACTGTTGCACGCAGTGCTTTACTTTCTTGGATCTGCTTGATTATTTGATAGACGGGGCATACATGGACTGAAGTTGGTTTAGTCCTTGGTTCATAGCATTACCGTGGACAAGCCAGTTCCTCAGTTTCTTCTTTGAAAAGTAGCAGTAACAATCATGGCAGTTTGCCTCACTTTGGTGGTTGTTGTTTCAGGATGAATAATTTGAATGTAAAAGAATACTGATTTAATAGCCATGGTTTGACAAAGGAGGTTCTGAATTAGGGCACTTGCATGAAAAGAATTCTTCAGTTCGTGACTCAATTTTTTGTTTTAATCATTTTATAATTTTTGGAGAAACATGAAATCTATTTTAAGTGGCTCATTTTAGATTGAATTTTAATTGGGCATATTAATTCAGCAACAAGATGGCTTTTTGGGAACCATCTGGAAAGGGTACGCCCAGTTCTCTTTTTGACATCTGTTTAGTGGCAAGGAAAAAAAATCTGCCTGTGAATCATTGCTGTGCTACAGATCCAGCAACATTGGTTCCCACCTCTTTCATTACATAATGAATGGAGTCAACAGTTGTTTATAGAGTTCAAAATGGACAGAACTTGAGAAGGATATTGAAGGTGGGATTGAGAAAGAGAAGGAAAAAATGTAAGGCCAATATATAGAATATGAGGAAAACGGAAGATTTAAACAACTTCTTGTATATGTCTGTCACTGGTTTCATTGCAGTGAAAAATGTCTTGGCATTTGTCCATCTTTGAAGGATGATGGATCTGCAATGCCCCTTCTTGAAGGCTTTATTACTTTATGCTTCATTTCCTCTGGTGTACAAAAAGACTGAACCTGGCCTTAAAAGCCTGTCGTAAGAAAGTCACCTCTATAACTCCTTGCTGATGAATCATGAATGCTGCTTCCAATTCTTATATTCATGCTTGTTCTACAGTTCTGGAAGCAAAACTCATAGCTTATGTGCTGTCCCATGGTCAAAGATGCTCCTGTAATTTATTATGCATTCTCCACTCATCAATATCCAAGTCATTCTCCCAGTCATATTTGCAAGCATTTTTCAACCCTTTGATCGACTCTCCTAATACTGGGTATTCATTATAAAGCATGTCTTTTGCTATGCATCCATCTTGCATCCTATTTATGTGCCCAGTCTAGTGTGGACAAAATGCCTAGGCCAATCTTCCAAGCAATGACTTGTCCAATAGTGACTAAAAGTCTACTTGTGTTGTCCTGTGGCAAACCTTGTGTGTCTTTCTCTGGGCAGTTGCTTTCTGCCAACTTATTTCTATTATTTGGATGCATGACATGTTTGATTACTTACGTGGATGAGATTCGGCCTGCCAGGAAAGCATGGTTTGGGTAGAACTGTACTTTGAAAGTGGACAAATGGACAATTTGGGTCAAACCCAAAGGCCTTAAGGAAGCCCATGCTTCTAATTTGTCTGGGCAATCACCTGCATTTGGCTTCAAGGCAGAAGTCTTGCCTGCCTTTTGATTTTTCAGAAAGGTCATTGAGTGATCACACCTTTCTTGTACATGTTTGTGCTTCAACAGGTTGTTCCAACTTCATTCTCAAGCTGCAATGCAGGGATAAGAATGCTTATCTCATAACCTTGGAGCTTTCTGACTTGAAATACACTGTCATTAAGGCTGCAGTCCTAAACACACTTTCTTGGGAGTAAGATTCAATGAATATAATGGGATTTACTTCTGAGCAGACATGGTTAGGATTGTGCTCTAAGAACATAAGAATCTCCGACCATAGCTTCATAAGAATCTCCAACCCTAAATTCAACAGAGTTCATGCTAGTTGAGAAGGTGGCCTGCATGGGTAGTTGCTATTCCCCTTAATGTCAGGTGCAACATAGTACAAGCACTCATGTAGGTCTGGGGATGAACAATCATCTGGGACATAAGGTGGAGAGGATTTAATTAATTGGTTGCATAACATGAACTGCTGGCGGGGGGGGGGGGAATATCTGTAACTCTCAGACCATGGTTAAATAGCAGCCAGTATATGACTGGAGAAATTAATCAGAAAGGAGCAGATACTATTGGGAAATAGGTCATTTATGGCACGGAGGCATTTGAAGAAATTTCTCCTTGTCTCTTTTTTGTTGAGCAGCAGTGATTACTTTTATCTGCTCCAGTTATGAAAATGTTAACCAAGTTTTAATAGCTGCCTTATGATGGATTGATGCTTCTGAAGGGCAAAGAGGTAAAAGTTGAACCCTGCAATTAAGCTTGTTCCACAGTGTCAGCCTTCTTGCATTATGGCAGCATAATCAGGGGTGTGTGTCTACTGTGTGGCAATTAAAAAAAACAACTGTGCTGTGAACAGCAGGATTCTGTAGCCCATGTACAAAATGTGAATTAAGCCCTTAATATTAGTTTGTAAAATTTGTCACAATTATTCTGGATTGAGACTCAGCAGGCATTGCCCACATGCTCCCAAGCCACTTTTTGCTGGAAATGAAATCAGATATTCTCAGCAAGCTGAATTATTTGCCCATGACCGCATTTTGAGCTTCTCATGGCCTTTTGACTATTACAAATAAAATGTGACTTGACTTGACTTGGCATGTTCGCAACCCAGCAAATAACCTTCACAGCGCAGCTCTGCATATCCTCACTGGCACGCACCCAGGGTGGATATTCTCTTAAATTTCAGGACAGGCATTTCTTTGAGTGCCACCTTGGTGGCAAGTGCCCAGCAGCGGTGATGCTAATTCACAGGCACCTCATCCGTCATTTCAAAGGAGAGGTCACGCAGATAAGAAAAATGAACAGCGTGCAGTAGGCAAAGTGGTGACATTCGATGAGTCCTTGTCAGTGGCGGCCATTAGCATGCGAGTCGGTGTGGTTTATTTCTTAGCAGCAAGCGAATGTTCCTTGACCCAGGCAGTGAGCCTTTCAAGCAACTGATGTAGCAGCTAATATTGTCCAAGTTGTTTTGTTCTCAAGTGTCTTTTTTTAAACAACCATGGAGAAATGGCTCCGTTCCCTTGAAGAGAATAGACTGATGTGTTATTTAGATGCAGGAGTAATGGAATGACTCAGTAGTATCTGTGCTGGGGGTGTCGTTGTCCCTAAGGCATGAGCTGATTGCGTAGTATACTGGAACATTTTGCCCAAGGGATACACAGGTAATTATCTTTTGAAACTGCAGGCTTGTGGATTCCTGGAGGATTCAAGCATTAACCTGTAGTGCATTGAACTTGTGTTCATGTACATCATTGCCATGGTAAGAACCATAGCAAAGAAACATAAATCTGTTTTTCCCCACTGTCAAAGACAAGCTACCTGTTGCATAATTTTGTGTTTCACGTACCTTCTTTTTTTAAAAGAACATAAATGTTCTACAGGATCAGACCAGTGACACAATTTAGGGCCCAATCCAATCCAACTTTCCAGCTGAGTGTAGCCATAATGCAACCATAATGCTGAGTGTAGCCATAATATAATGGGTTGCATGATATGGGAATACATGTTCCCATACATTAAGAAGGACCAGTGACTGTGCCTTCACCATAGGATGCAGCGCGTACCCCTTTGGCACAATGACACCAGCTCTGGGAGAATTGAACAGGATTTGGCCCTTTTTCTATTATCCTTTCTTCCAGCAGTGGCCAGCCAGAGATTTGTGATGGTCCCAAGTACGGCATGGGGAGCCACAGCCTTCTCCATGACTCACAGATGCAGACACATGTGTATGTCTGTTTTCTCCATACCATGCTTAATTGATAAACCTAGCCTTGCATTTGGGGACAGAACAGTGGCAGGGGTGAAAGAAGAGACTGCTCAATAATTTTTTGACCTGCCATTTGTCTGCTCATTCACCTGCTGGATGTCCCCCCCCCCTCCCCTGCTGAAAAGTTACAGCTTTCTGTGTATTTTTTTCTGGTGAGAGAAGTAATACGGTGATGGGTAATTTTGAGTTGATTCACAACTTCTAGGGAAAATTAAGCACCACTTTCCCACTACTGCTATTCAGCTCAAGGCTATAGTTTCCTTCAGCTTTACCTTAAAAAGAAAAATACAACACGTTAGGTCAAAGTAACCTGAGACTGCCCGCATAAAATGTGTGAAGTTTTCAGGATAGCCTCAAAGAATTCATGTAAAATGAGACATTTGTTTGTTCTGAAAATTCTTTCTTATGTTAGAAGAAGGAAAAAGTAATGGCTTAGGAAGGGCCAGTTAATGCACTCTTTATCAGCAGACACAGTTCTGCAAATCTATTCTGGGTCCCATTGAACTTAAAAGCTGGCAATGCCATGGTGAGAGAGGAACATTTGCTTCTTTTGATATATGTTTGAAAATGAACTCTAAGATGTGTACTATAGGAAGTTCAAAGAGAATATAAACTGTGGAGGGTTTCTTTTTATCCTTTTCAGTTGCACTTATATCTTCTCATACATCAAAATGGTTCCACAAGGCTTTTCAAGTACAAGGTTGTGCCTTAGTGTTGTCTTCTGCACTGAACCCCCAAATTATTTTGAATTCTTATTTCTGAAAAATATCCTCAAACTGTCCTCTGTTTTGAGTTCACTATCAGCATGGCCATTGGTTTTGTGACACCAATCCTGTTCACAATTTGTTTGAAAGAATACAAACCAACCTTTAAAAAAAAGATGGACTTCTGTATTCTGATTTTAAAGGTATCTGGTTAGTGATTAGCTTCCATTTAGTTGTACTTTGCAGAGGTCTTAGAGCACACTCCTAACCATGTCTACTCAAAAGTAAGCCCCACTGTGTTCAGTGGGTCTTACTTCGAGGAAAATGTCTTTAGGATTCAGCCCAAGTTTTGTTTGGATTTCTCAGGACAGCACTCTTGAAGGTGAGCATTATAAAACACTGGTACACGTTTTTAAAAACAGCTTCCTGGATTTGCTAAAAAAGAAAAACACAACATTTATTTCCCAGTATTTTCAAGCTGTTTCTTCACACTCCTCCCTTTCCCTTGAGGTGGTTGTTGTTCTTCACTCTGTTCTGTTTCTTTTTGATTAGTTCATTCTATGAGTACTAATTATTTAGGTTGGGATGGGAATTGCTAAGGAGGATCTCATACCACACTGTGTGCTATAATGTTTTCAAGAAGTTTAAAACCATTTTCTTTACATGTTAAATACTTTTATTACACCCACTTCCCTGTGAAGTATTTCCTGCTTTGAGTTTTCCTCCCATTTATGTTCTACCACTTCCTCAACATATCTCATGAGAGTGACAAAAGTGGCACCTGTAGACTTGCTGCTTTGAATTAGTGGAGTACTTGAGATCTTTCAATAAATGTGATGCTGGCTGTCTGTTTCATAGAAGAGCAGTGACTCTCCATGATCTCAAACAGAGGTCTTTGTGTTGCCCAAGATCCTGTTAGTGGGGAAGCCAATTAGTGAACCTTCTACATGAATACATATATGTAGCCCTTTACCTACAAAGTATCTGCTCTATCATTGGGGTAAGATGGAAAACATCTATCAGGAAGTGAGATTCACAGCACATTCCTATGATTGCATTGGGCCATTGCAAATCTCTGGCATCACCCTGGGATGGTCACAATCATGCATGCCCCACAGTAGCTCAACTTCACCCCCCCCCCCCCCAAAAGAACTGCATAACATACCTTATTAGACAAGGAAGTACCAGTATACACATTGGAAAAACAGTACAACTGTGGGAAAGTAGGGCATAGGAAGTGTTATCAAATCTGTGTTGAGTATTAAAATACATGGTAGCTTATGCTGTTTGCTATACTGAAGTAAACAAATGACAGTCATCTTAGGAACCGATATAACTTTTTGGATATTTGAAGTCTTGCTCAACCATAAACTCAGACTAGTCCTTGGACAAGTTACAATCTCTCATTTTGACCTTCTTCAAAGCATTAGTACAAGGATATAAAAAGCTAAAATGTATAAAACATTCCACATTGGTAGCTTTTTTCAATTATTAATCATACTAATGGCCTATTACAGATTTTCCCTTTCTACTCAAGAGCAAAAGGATTAATATTCCTAGAGAGAGTTTGTAGAGCAAGACCCTGCAATATTAGTTTAGGGCTAGCTGTCAGTTTGCTCTCCTGAAATCTTTCAAAGAATGGACCACATGTTTCTGGTCCTTAGCATCTGAGAGAGATATTGATCCAATTCACATGGTACAATTCAATTCTCTCTAAGTACTTGAAAAGTCTTGCTGAGTGACACTTGCTAAAATTTGAATGGAAATACTATTTCACGCCTGGTTTTTGTACACTGAATTTATGCAAGTAAGGCTGCAATGACAGTTTCCTGGGAATAGTCCCCATTGAGTATAATGGGACTTATTTCTGAGTAGACAGGTATAGGATTGCACCCTAATTAATTTAGAATCCAAGATAGTTTGTCTCTTATAAGGGTAACAATCCCTTACAAAGGGATCCCTATCCCTTTGTAGCACTGTGTTTACACCTTGCTAAGTTCATTGCATTAGAATTCTTGGAAGTTGGCTCTTTTAAAAAGGATCACTTTCTATTGTAAATCATCATCAACTGTAAATAAATTTGACAATACCCCTTTAATCTCTTCAGGCCATTAAAATCACTTGAATATTCAAACACATATTATTACCCCTCTCTGAAAGCTTGTTAAGAATAATTCGTTATGCTTTGCCTGCAGCAACATAAAAGAAATTAATGTAATAATACAGGGTGATTGAAAAGTAACTCCCTATTTTAAAATACTTATTAATTACAATATAGGGAGTTACTTTTCAATCACCCTGCAGACTTGCAGGTCTATTTAGAAGTTGGGAAGTATGTACACATCATCTTAAGACAAAATAGTTAATTGTTAATTGTTCAACTTGATTGACATAAGAAGATTCAAAAATATTCCCAGGAGCTATTTGTTACAGTTCCTGTGGCCATTCCCTGATGGGGCAGAACCAGTGTCTTAACCAAAGTAGGATGAGTCTGTCTTTTAAGTATTCAGCTGTCAGTGAAAACATGATCCTCTTGATTGTTATCCTTTCCCACTAAGGCTTCAATCCTAAAGACACTCTCCTGGGAGTAAGACCCTTTGAAACACAATGGGTCATAGTTAGGATTGTGTTAGTTAGACATAGTTAGGATTGTGCTCTGAGAAAATTACAGTGTGATCTTCTGCATGTCTACTTAGAAATACAACCAATTATATTCACATCATCTCCGAGCCTCCATAACTATTTTCAGGACTGATAGACCAACTTCTGGATCATGTGGTGGTTCTGAGCTCCTCCTATGTTTGTTCCAAAATACATCAAAATGCATTCTAGGGTGAACCTGGAAAGAAACAGGAACCTCCATGTGATGTAGAAGTTGGTCTTCAGCTCTGAAAATAGCAGTGGCGGCTTAGAAATGTGCTGTAATGCCACGTGATCATAGCAGCCCCAAATTTTGTGTCTTTTTTGTTTTATTTAAATGCCTTTAAACCTGGACCCAGTCCCCATAGATTCTGGTATCTGCAGCATGAGCTGGAATAGAACCATGTGGATACTGAGATCCTACTGTTCTTATATGCAGTGTTATGTTAAAATGTGCTTAGATCCATTTGGTCCACTAACAGCACAATCCTAGCTGCCGTGTTGGGCAACTCACTTGCTCCAGCCCAGAGGTATTGCAAACAGGCCATAGGGACAACTGTGCCACCCAGTGAGGAGGAGAGGCAGCCGCAAGGAGTTGTGGCTTATATAGGATTGTGCTGTGTGTCACATGTAAAGTGCATTATTGGTAGCTTTTCATTCTGCCACATACCTTGCTGGTGAAGCTGGGGCCCCACAGCTCTTAAGCTGGCCTGTATTTAAGTACGTGAACCTTCTCTGCAGCCTGCATTGGTAACCCAGACACAAGTTTACCATCTTATCTGACATTTGTGAGAAGAACTCAAGCCTATAAAGACTCCTTGCTCATCCATCTTTCAGGCCTCAATTACTTACCACTCAACTAATTAGCTGTGTTTATTAACTTCCATTCCCTGACCAAAAATCTTTGAAACACAAGCCTGCCAAAGATGGTAAGTGAGGCAGGACGGCTTGGTTTCTCTTCTCTATTCAGCACATGCTGAAATATTTGGGCTACTTATTTAAATACAGTGATGCCTCACATAACAAATTTAATTTGTTCTGGAGGCATGTTTGTTACATGAAACATTCTTTACGTGAAGTGGATTTTCCCATAGGAAATAATGGAAACTCAGACGATTGGTTCCACAACCCCCAAAATATTCATATAAAAATATTAACTGGATGTAAAAATGATGACAGAACACTGGGATTGAATTCAAAACATACATTCAATGTGCATGATCTTATGAAGTCTACTTAGGCTACAGTCCTAAAGACACTTTCCTGGGAGTAAAACCCATTTAACACAATGGGGCTTACTTCTGGGTAGACATGGTTAGGAGGCTGCAATCCAAGACATCTTCATAGTGTCTCCCCACTTTCTCCTTCTCTCCATCCTGAGCCTCTCTCTCTCTCCTGCTTCCTTCTGGCTAGCCCTGAGCTACTTCCCTCTTCTCCACTGCTCTTCTCTCTGTCTGCCCAGCGGACACCCAGCCACAGGAGGAACTGCATGGAAATGTTGCTTTCACTATGGGCAGGTGCGCTAGGCAGCCCTGATGCTTTTTAAACAGGCTGCCGGCCTGCACGTCTGCCCCAGCTGCCAACGAATGTGTTCTTGACATGAAGCACAGTTTATTACGTGAAGCAGAATCCTAGAGAAATTTTTGTTTGTTACGTGAAACATGCTTTACGTGAGGCATTCTTTACATGAGGCGCCACTGTAATCTTAGGGCGCAATCCAGAGTAACAACAGGGAGTCCTTGCTCTGGTGTAAGAACAATTTAATCTGGATTGCAATATGAATTCCCCATAGGTTTTCACTAGGTGGTGCAGTAACTACAGGTGCATGTAATGTTTCTTATGTGCTCCCATAGTTATTCTGGATTGTAGGGTTACTTGTTCAAGTGAGCAGGCTCACTTGTGTAAGTGCTGGTTGATAAATCAGTCCTGGAGAAAACTATTACTTAAAGTACAAAGGTTGGTTTGTTTTTACTGCCAATTATAATGCTTCTCTCACTGTCTTGCTATGTCAGTATATTTGTGAGGAGAAACATCATAGTACTACCTTCATGATTGATTCATAGGAAAAAGAAATGAAGAACAGATGATGAGAGCTATTTTTGTTTAGTATGGAGTTTCATTTGCTACCAGAGTGATTCTAGTGTCTATATCATGTATGATCTCAGTACCAAACAGAACGTCATCAGATTGCCCTGATGTCATCTGATTTCTCTGCTTATTATTTTGGGAACCTGTGGCTGAGTTGAGCTATCGCTGTTTGTATTCCCAATTTTTTCCCAACTGCCTATGATTCAGAGTACAGTACTAACATTTCAAGCATATATTTTGTTCTCAGAGTTTCCCTTTGTGCACCAATTAAGTTTTTGCAATTTAAATGCTGTTTTATTTGCCAATAGGGAAGCATCCTCCTTGGTGGAATAAGGTTTTCTTCATCCTGCAACTGCTTGATGATTTATTAAGGTACTAGGAGAAATATTGATCTGGCTAATAGCGTCTGCCTTGCTGCATAATGCCTTACATTTTACTCAGCTGAAAGGGCTCCATATTCTTTCTCTCATATTCTGATTGACCATAAATGTTTTGGCCTTTTCCCTAGCAATTATCACATTTAACAAAGTAGTCAGTAAAAGTCAAGTATTTATAGACTAATTAGAAAAAGTCAACGTGTCCAAAAAGTATCCTTTGCATAATGCATGGGTTCCCTTGTACGAGCATTTTTTGTGGATGTTAATAAACCAAATCACAGTGTAATCTCACTTTCTCCATTGAAGTCTGCTTGTAGAAGAAAAAATTGGGGATCTAGGCTCTGACTTGAACTGTAACAGGCATGGAGGAGAAGGAAATAATACTAAGAAGCACACATAAATATGCATTCACCCCTTATTTCTTGGAACATTGTAGGGGAAATAGTAGTTAATCTTAAAATAAAAACACTAAAATGAACCGTCAACTTGGAATTGATCATTGAACCATCAATAAATCCATCAATTTAATGGACTGATATAGAACTGAGTTTAAAAATAGTGGATATTGATTGGTTTCCCTGTTAAATAGGAGTTCTGTTAAGAGATCCTGCCTGCCCACTGAGCCCCTTCCACACTTAGGTCCCAATTCTAAGCTTCCCTAGTCACCACTGTTCTGGGAAGCTGCTAGAGCTCTCCTCAGGGTTACAGCATTTCTGGTACCCCCCGTTGAGCTTTGGTGGCTCTGATGCATCTACTCATATCTGTACCTACTGTGTAGTGGATGGAGATCTGAGACTACCTGTGTTGATCTCTGTGGTTTAGGAGATGACAACAGGATGCACAGCAGCACTACCTCCATCCCTACTGTACTTTTGCAATCTATCCCTTTGTTTTGACACGATATCTGCCCCATTCCACACCCTCCCTATCATCCCCCTGCCTCAAGAAGCAGCACTGATTGGGTTCAGGATCTAAATTATCCCAACTTAGTTTCCTTACAGTTGACTTCAACCCCATATTTACCCTTGCAAATATGCATCTGATATCCTCTGGTATAAAAACAGCTAGTGGGGTTATTTGGAAGCAGCTTCTTATTAATTTCTGTTCAAAATGTTTTTCATTGCTTTAAATAAATGGATCTTTGCTACACATGTTTGTATGCAATACATGGTTAGCCCTTAAAGAGGAGCCAATTAAAAATTATGACTTGACAAGTTTCATTTACACCTACAAGATGAACCTGGGAGCTAACCAAAGTGCTGAAACAATCAACATCCAGAAACTGGGTAACACAGCCTTGACTTACATACAGTACAATCTGCCTGTTTGCATTTTACCTGTGGCTCCTGATTGAGCTTTTTTCTCCTCCTGTTCCTGTAATCAGTACTGCTGATGAAATGATTTAATCCTGCACTGAGTTTTTCAGAAATATAGTGGTGTGTCCCACATTTTGTCTTTTTTGGTTGAGAAAAAATGTTAAGAGTATTTTAGGTAGAGTAGTTAGGAAAAATATTTGAAGGAGTTTGTACAGATATAGCTGACTGTACTAACAAGTTTTGGATTTCTTATCAGAGATCATGGTTTACATAGCCCAAGAAGCAGGTATAAATAACTGATTTTAATTGTTCTAGAGCTCATGGTACCTTTTTTTTAAGCGACCTGAGTCCATCCAAGGCTAAGGTTGAATGGAAATAGAGAGATCCTATGAAGACAATGCTGGCAATATGAATTCTACAAATACTGATTGACAGAAGATCATTTTGACATGATAAAATCCTGGACTATACCGTAGCATAGGCTAATTCTTGCTGAGACTGGGAGACCTGTGTTTGGGTTTTATCCATATTTTCTCCATTCAAAACAAAAAAAAGTTCTTTTCCATGTTAAAAAAACTAGTATATCACGGAGAAGGCTTTTAACCTAGCTTTTATCCTGTCATGCTAGTTTTTCTATGAGCATAAACCAATTTTGAATGGAAAAATATTATGTGAACTCCCATCCACAATCTGAAATGATATAGCCCACATATTTATCATATCAATGAGAAAACTAAGATACAATATTCATTTGATCTAGTTTTATACCAGCCAATAATAAACTGATACCTGCTGTTTCAGTATCAAGGGATGACAAAGTCAAGGCATCACCAGTTATCACCAGGGCATCTGCTATTTCTTAAGTGCTAAACTGATTCGTTGCGACTATTGCATTTTTGCATCATTTTAAAGCATCAGATTTACGGTCCAGGGATATTCCTCTGTGTGCCACTTCTGACATAACTTTGTTTTCTGTAGATTATTCCTTCCCCTCAATGCACACTGGTGATGCTTGGTTGTGCAGGAAGCCACTAGGAAAACTCAAGAATAAAATAAAAGTGTGGAAGTGATGATGTGCTTGGGGACATCATACAGTCCCATAACCCTCTGAAGCTTTATCTCATCTTTTTTCTTGAATAATACGATCCTGGGCTTATATCTATAATATATTGCTCCTGTTACATTTGAATTAGCTTGAAATATTTTCTTGGTGACCTTTGAAAACCTGCCAGAGCAAAATCTGAGACTCAGTCTCTGCAGGAAAATGTTCTTGAAATTGCATTCTGCTTCTTAGTTCTTCCCATATATCCACCCACACAGTGTTCCCCAACAACAAATGCTTAATGGTGTTTTAAACAATGGACGGACATGTGGTGTGTGCTGGAATGCAAGTAAATCAATTCCCCTAGCAGCTGATGTGATAATACTTCCCCTTTACTCAAAGTGCAGTTCTCCAGTGTGATGTTTTATGAAACAAATCTTTTGAATTTATCATTTGACTAATGTGAGAAGTTCTAAAAAATTACAGTGTGATAGGTTAACCTGTATACAAACAGAATTTTTTTTTTTGAAGTCACATCAGAAGCTTCTTGTGAAAGAGGGGAAAAATAGAGCATAGTTCTTAAAGACAACAATTCACATTTGTACTCAATGTTTGCAGTACGTTGAGTACTACAATGTACTCTTCACATAAAATGGGAGAATGGACCACATTATTAACCAACTCGTACAGAAAGGAATATTGAGAAACTATGGGTGCAATCCTAACCTAGGTTGGCACAGCTCATTGGTCTTCCTGTTCCCATTGTGAGGTAGAGAGGCAAGCACATGTCTGTGCACTGGCCTAACCCTGCACCAGGAGTGGTGCAGAAGTTTCTTACGGCACTTTTGGGACACCTGCAAGTCAGTGGTGCCACTCAGTTGTACATAATCTTTGAAATGGAGGCATGTTTACTTTTAAATACATAAAACTCTAGAGTACAATGGTACCTTGGTTTACAAGCGTAATTTGTAATTCTAGAAGTATGCTTGTAATCCAAAATTCTTGTACTGTATATCAAACCAAATTTTCCCATAACAAATAATAGAAACTCATGATTTGTTCCACAAAAAGATATGAAAAAGATGATAATACTGTAATATAATGCAAAATAATAAAGAAAATACAAAATATAAAGAAAAATAAAACAAATTAACCTGCACTTTTACAGTGCAATCCTATTATTGTCTACTCAGAAGTAAGTCCCATTAAGTTCAATAGGTCTTATTCCCAGGAAAGTGCCTTAGGCTGCAATCCTAAAGACATTTTCCTATGACTTAAACCCATTGAACATAATGGGGCTTACTTTTGAGTAGAAATGGTTAGGATTGTGCTCTATGACTAGAAGCTGTTGATAAACTGATTATACCTTAGAGTAGACATGTAAGGCTAGGTCTTTCAGGCTTCTTTCCACTGCCCCTTTACATATGAGTGAGCCGCATTGATTATAATAGGCTTATTTCAGAGTAGACACGCATAAGCTGGTCTCAGGAGAGGCTGAGTAGGTGCTGGCGGACAACTGAAACTGGCTGTATTCCAGCTGGAATATTTTTGCTTGTATTGCAAGACAAAATTTATTAGACGTGTTTGCTTGTCTTGCAAAACACCCTCAATCCAAGATTTTACTGTATTCTTTAACAAGGCTTTCCTTGTTACCCCTTTAAGACTCAAACCCCAGTAAAGATTCTACTCCTCAACTTTTCAGAAAATAGTTTTTCTTCCTCTTGATGGAGAGGATGCTTATTTTGGATTGATTCCCAGTCTGGAAGGAGGGGCAAGAGAGGAACAAAGAAAGAGAGCTGTGTACAATTTGTAGTACACATACAATTCCTCATTTGGTTTGTTCTAAATATATGGCTTTATTATTTTTATTTTAGTGAACCAACACAATTATTGATTTTGATTAGAGAATAGTATTCTGTTGTAAGTCTGTTAATTAAATGAAATTAAAACCTTCTCCTTTACCCTCACTTTGGAAGTTTTTAAATCTCAGTTCATTGTGACATACAACTGTATGTTTGCTATTTTGACCAATATTATTTGGCAGTATTTTAAGGCATATTCAGATTTATAAGAAATATTGCCTTGTTTTGGCTTCTTTGTTCTTAAATAACCCTTTAAACATGTTGTAAGTAATGGGGGCAGACAAAGGAAGACTTAAATCTTCTGAGTAAAGTCTGCTGTTCCTAATTGCCTCTAAGAAAAATCAGTCTATACTTATTGTTCATAGTTGACCTAGCAAAAAACAACACTAAATTTTTCTAGTCAGATCTAAAGTGACTTAGAGTTTGTTGTACCCAGCATCTTTTTAATGGACGCAGGCAGCCAAAAAGGCTTTTAGGCAGGTGTGCTTTGACCCAGAGGCCTTTGAGATTGGCTTCTAATGCAGTCAGCACATAACCTTCTGTGTGACATTTTTATTTCAGTGGGCATCAGAAGTGAGCCGATCTCTTTGGTAGCTGCAATTAAGTTAAACAAAAACATTAATACTCTAAAGATTCAAAGTGCATGAAGACACCAGCCTTTGTCATGGTGTGTGGTCTTGCGTTCTTTCCTTGATTTAAAGGAGAGTTGTGCAGAAGAACTTCCTGGGGCAGTAATCTTGAGTGTTCATATCCTGGCCAGAGATGTTCTTCTTGCTGAAGGCAGCTGCTTTGTCCATATAAAGCAGAAAGTAAATGATGTTCTATAAAATTGCTCTATAAAGCTCTCTCTCTCTCTCTCTCTCTCTCTCTCTCTCTCTCTCTCTCTCTGTGTGTGTGTGTGTGTGTGTGTGTGTTTGTGTATGTACTTCTTTGTAGATGTAAGTTGGAAAGCTTATATACTCTGATAAGAGAACACCATCACATTTTAACTGCCAGGTGCTTTGTCAGATCACTAGCTGATCTATAGTGCAATTCTATGCATGTCTACTTAGAAGTAAGCTCCACCGAGTTCAATCGGACATACTTCCAGAGAATTGTGAATTAGATTGCAGCCATAGTACTGCTGTTGTACTACTTAGAATCATAGAATCATAGAATCATAGAATCCTAGAGTTGGAAGGGACCGAGTAGGTCATCTAGTCCAACCCCCTGCCTGCAGCAGGAAATCCTCCTAGAGCATCTCCGACAGGTGCTCGTTGAGCCTCTGCTGGTAGATCTCCAATGAGGGAGAGTCCACCACCTCCCTTGGCAAGCTGTTCCAATCTGAACCGCCCTCACCGTCAGGATTTTTTTCCGGATATCCAACCGGAATCTCCTCTCTTGCAGTTTGTACCCATTGGTTCTAGTTCTGCTTTCAGAAGCAGCTATGAACAAATGAGCCCCTTCCTCCATATGACAGCCCTTCAGGTATCTGAAGAGGGCAATCATGTCTCCTCTCAGCCTCCTCTTCTCCAGGCTGAACATCCCAAGTTCCCCAAACCTTTCCTCGTAGGGCTTCCCTTCCATCCCACTGATCATTCTTGTCGCTGTCCTCTGGACTTGCTCCAGTTTGGCTGCATCTTTCTTAAAGTGAGGTGCCCAGAACTGAACACAGTACTCAAGGTGAGGTCTCACCAATGCAGAATAAAGAGGAACTATAACTTCTCACAACTTGGAAGCTACAGTCCTCTTAATGCAGCCTAAAATGGCATTTGCCTTCTTCGCATACACATCACACTGCTGACTCATGTTCAGCTTGTGATCCACGGCGACTCCAAGATCCCGCTCACATGTTGTGCTGCCAAGCCAAGTATCCCCCATTTTATACCTGTATTTTTGGTTTTTATTGCCTAAGTGCAGAACCTTCCACTTCTCCCTGTTGAAATTCATTCTGTTTGTTACAGCCCAGTATTCTAGTTTATCCAGATCCTCCTGGAGGTTTCTCCTTCTTCTGTTGTGTTTGCTACTCCTCCCAGCTTGGTGTCATCCGCAAATTTGATCAGGCTCCCCCGTATCCCTTCCTAAAAGTCATTGATGAAAATGTTAAAGAGAACCGGTCCCAAGACAGAGCCTTGGGGTACCCCACTAGAAACCAACCTCCAGGTTGACCCAGAACCATTTACTAAAACCCTTTGAGTGCGGCCATCGAGCCAGTTGCAGATCCACCTAACAATTGCCCTGTCTAGCCCGTATTTTTCCAACTTCCTAATTAAAATGTCATGTGGGACTTTGTCAAATGCTTTGCTGAAGTCAAGATAAATGACATCCACAGCATTGCCACTGTCCAGTAAGCTCGTAACCTGATCAAAAAAGGATATCAGATTTGTCTGGGAAGATTTATTCTTGGTAAATCCATGCTGGGTTGTTTTGATCACCAAGTACTTGTCTAGATGTGCACAAATTGTGTGTTTAATGATTTGTTCTAACATCTTGCCTGGGATTGAGGTCAAACTGACTGGTCTATTATTTCCCAGGTCTTCTTTTTTCCTCTTCTTAAAGACTGGGACTACGAGCACAATCCTAACCATGTCTACTCAAAAGTAAGCCCCATTGTGTTCAGTGGGACTTACTCCCAGGAAAGTGTCTTAAGAATTGCAGCCTACATTTGCCCTCTTCCATTCCAGTAGCACTTCTCCACTCCTCCTCCACTATTTGCTTTGATTGGCAGTAGATCTCACATGTTTTAGGCCGGGATCTTTCCCAGGTTCGTTCCTTGATATCCTTCAACTTGAAATAGAACTCTCAGCAGGCAAGGCATGTTTCCTCCCACCAGTTTTACCATTTCTCATATTTTATGTTTCCCCTTTTGGGATTGGCTCCCAATTTTTCTCTTGACAAAAACTTGCCTCTCTCTATGTGCCTCTTGCTCCTGTGTGGGCCCCGAGAGAGCCACACTATCCCCATCACATGGACAACACAGATCCATCTCAGTGATCAGTGGTATTTAGTGGAAACATATCTCTTTCCATCTTTTTCACTTGAAGAAAAAAATCTTATTAATATACTCAATTTAATCTCATAATACTGTAATTTTGTCCAAGAAAGCTATTGCTATCAGTTTTTCTTTGATGGGCTCAGGTTTTGGAGGTTTTCTGGGGGAGGGGAAGGTAGAAGCAATGAAGAAGTTTTTATCTTGACACTAATACTTCTCCGAGAGTCTCCAGATATTTTAACATAATTCCTTACTTGAACTATAGCAGTGATCCATTTCCCCTTGTGTGGAGCGCAGAGACTTCTAGCAACACCCTTCTTTCTACCATGATGGAAACTTCAACTCTGCTGACCTCTTTTTCTCTTGTTTAGGATATTTGTAATCCTGGATACATGTATCTGCAGAGAGTTCAGGTTTTGCATGCAGCTTCTTTGTTACTCCATGTTTTGTAATGTGGAGTGGGCAGCTCAAGCCACACTGTATGTGGATACAATCAGCAGGGTGGTGCAAGCAGTTAAGATGCTGTGCCTGTTAACCAGCAGGCCAGGGTTTGAGACCCGGGTTGGCCCCACAAGACGGGGTGAGCTCCTGTCCTTAGCCTAGCTCTGCGACGCCAGCTGGATCCAATCGTATTGGCTCTGCCTTTCCATTGGACTAATTCAGTGGCGTGGAGATGGGGGATTCGCTGCTTGGGCAACAGCCTATCCTCCATAACAATCCAACCCAGGCTTTCGTGCTTCACATGCAGCGTATGCAGCGCCAAGCACGATACCATAGTCTCTCATGACTGACAGAGGCCTGCTTTTAGTTCCAATTAGAAGGTGACAGATCAGTCTCCTTTACTTGTCTTTACCTTCCTGGATCATCACTAAAGTCTTCTGTAAATAATAAACAAAAACCAAAATTTCTCTGCATAATACTGTATTCATAATGCATTGAGAGCAGGAATATTGCTGTGTTTGCTGTGCAGTTCTGTAGCAGAAGTAAACTAGCATTAATTAAGCAGGAGTTCTATGTGCAATCTTTAATATAGATGATTTATGGCAGGAGCCAGTTGCAGAAGGTTAGATTAAGTGGCCTTTTTTAAACAAGCAAACAGGAAACCACTGGTTTGAGTCACAGACTGTTAAAAAAATTGAAGACCAGATATTATTTAAAATAGATATATACACACACAAACCTGTTCTTTTTTTCCCCGTTGAAAGGCCATAAAATGCATCTTGGCCTCTAGCCACATTCATCAATGTCTTTATAGTGTAATTACAAATCCTGTGAATGTCGGGATTCCTAAATTGAAATACAGAGACATGTCTGGAAAATGGTGCCATGTCAGCACTGTTGGTGCAATAAATATGAGCCGCAAAGTAAACGCAGCCTTTGAAACTGTCTAACCAGGCATCATTTTTCTTTCTTCTTGACATATGGTTCTCTGCCCCTTTTCCTTTTCATTTCAAGGTTATAGTTTGTCTTGAGTTTTGGAGAGTTGAAGAATTGCCACATCCCAAGGGCAATCTTTTTCCCCTTTTGTTTTGGAGCCATGTGTAGTTTTATTTCTACTACAAATTCCTCGTATAATCCATACCAATATATTGTCATCTCAACAGATATGCTTGACCTGTAGGGTAGATGTCTGGAACAGAAGAAGATAATTTACTACAAGGATTCATATATATGATTCATATAATGTGTGTTTTTTAAAGGGCAAAAATTGGCATGTGGCTCTCCTAGATTTTCAGACCAAACATACTTGTTTACTGAGAAATAAATCCTACTATGATCAATGCAGTTACTCTTATTAAAGTGTTGTAGGATTATGTAGAATGAGTATTTTATTGTCAAGTGGCTATCTCAAAGGATTTTGTGAGTATAGGACCTGAGCTCTTCTACTTTATATAGCCCTGCTTCTCTTATTTTAACTACTTTTCTCCCAGTCCAATACACTTCAAGTATTGGTTGAAAGAAAGGTTTTTAGGGTGGTGATTCCCGAACTGGTGCGTCATGATTCACCAGCCAGAGAAGCACCTTTTGCTGCCCATTTAAGGGCTGCATGGAGAGAAGGCAGCAAAGGAATCTCCAGAATTATGCTACTGTCAAGGAGGAGGTTTTTCATTTACCTGCAGCCAGCACTGCAGTTTCAGGGGGACAGGGTGGGGGAAGTCTGGAGACCCCCAGTAGCCTGCCTGCAGAAAGTCTAAAAAAGTTATTACCCTGCTTATAGCAAGATTATTCCTGACATTACCCTTTGGCAGTATTGCTTTGCAGTTAGATTTGGCAGTATTGCTTGGCAATTAGAACTTGCAGGGCTATCCCTTGAAAATGAAAATTGACAAACTTTTCAAGACCGGTTTCCATATTTGTTCTGGACAAAAGAATAAATGTAATGCTCTATTTGGATGATGGTGCTTTTCAGTAAGGATTAACCAAGTCTCCACCTCCTAGAATGTGGCATTAAGATCACAAAGAAATGCATCTTTACTCTTGATTACATGCAAAAACAAACTCAAGCAAGCATTTCTCTGTGTGATCTGTCATTCAATAATGAGCTACAACTGATTTGAAATTACTGTATTTTTTTTTTGAAAGGCATTTAGGTGTCAGTGCTGTTGGCAAGCTTTGCTAGCTAAAAAAACTGGGAGGTCAGGGACTGTCAGCTGCAAAGAAATATCTTGTTCTGAAGGAAGAAACATTGTTCCTTCAGAATTGTTTTGAAGTAAGAAAGTTACTTGTTTCTTTTCATTCTTCATATCTCTTCATTCTCACACAGCCTGGACTCTAATTCCTAAAAAAATTTCATTTCTCTCCTTTCTTATCCCTTCAGCCAGCCTCATTCAGAAAGGACCTCATGCAGAAAGGGCATGAGTTTTTCAGAACCCCTCTGAAGAGAGAAAACCAATAATAGCAGCATCTCATTTTCACACTCAATCTAATATTAGATTTGTGTGTGTGTGTGTGTGTGTGTGTGTGTGTGTGTGTGTGTGTGTGTGTGTGTGTGTGTGTGTGTGTGTGTGTGTGTGTGTGTGTGTGTGTGTGTGTGTGTTTAAATCACCTAGGATTCAGCCTGGTCAATAGAGATGAAATCATTTTCACCTAGACCCTTAATAAAGTACTTCTGCTTCTTTTATCCACACAAAAAATATACAGGCAGAAATGTAAAGATAAATGAGGGACAGCAATTAGGTGTGATGGTTTTATCCTTTGGCAGAAACTGCAGAAGTTACAGTATTGTTGGTGGGCAGTCAAGATGAATGACAGTCATTTAAAAGAGAACAAACATGACCTTTTTTCCTGAAACAGGCATTGCAGAGAGCTTATTCTAAATTTTAGCAGAGAAGGCCTTTTGCTTTAACCTAAAAAAAATGTCCTTAAAGTTACCTACATGCTTTTGAAAACTGGTGCTAGCTTATAAAATTGCAAGTTGCGAATGCCATTTCCTGTTGTATTAAAGCAGAAAGAGAAATTTCTGACCCAGAAAGTAAAAGGAGCACTTAAAAAAAAGAATTCAGAGAAGAGTTGCCATTTGTTGCCTTTAAATTAGTTTGCCAATTATCCAGTCTCTGCTCTAAAAGATTGAAGCCACCCTTGACCTAAAATGTAGCCTAGTTGGTGACAAAATATACCACCATTAAAAACACTGATTTAAGTTGTGGGTAAAAAAGGTTATGTTTAAAACATAGTGCATTTAGCCTTAAGAGATTTGCACCCCACAATGAACATGAATTTTTTAAAAAATATTTGACACTGTCTTTATGAGGCTTGAAAAAAAATCTCACCAAGAACTTGATGGGACACAGGCAAAATTGTTTGTAAGGCTTTTAAGAAAAACTTGCTGAAAAGACAGAATTATGCTGTTAGGATTAGAAGGTTTCCTGGTGTTTGGTTAGATAAGCTCTGGGATTGCCTAAGTTTCTTTACCCATGATTTAGAAAGTGCTTTCTGTTTTGTTCAGAAGTTCCTGAGATTTTCAAAACCTATATTTTGCAAGGATGGGGAGCTTTTTTTTAACATGCAATTGTGTCTAATATATACACTAAACATAATTGTTTTCTTGTTCAAAGAATTATTGCACTATGTGGTCTCCTGTTTTTAGCTTCTTTTTTCTTGGTTGTTAAAACTGTATTTATTGGCACTAATGGACTTCTGAGTTCTCTGAGACAGAAAGAACTAAAGAGTTTCAAAGATCTTTTTTCTCTTTTAACGCAATCTTTTCCTAAAATCCAGTATTGTTTTCCAAGCAAAACCTGAAGAGGTTTCCTAATGCCAGTTTTAAAAAAGGGACTCCCCTTAAATTGTTTGATTCTGGGTTTGCATTGCGTTGATGACACTGCGCTTGAAGCCTTGCTAACCTTGATTTTTATTTACAAGATATTGTACTGTGTTATTATCCAAGATCCAATTAAGAAACTATCCATGCTCAGTTCACATCCAAGGCTTGGGGCACATGATAAGCCATGGTGCAATAACTTTTGGCTTGACAGGGAAAGTAGAAACTTAAAAATACAGCTTCGTACCATCTATTGTCAATAAAGGGACTCCCTGGTAAAAACACCCTCACCACAATACTTTAATCTCAAAAATCAGCTAAAATTGAGCATCAAGAATAAAAGACAAAAATTGATTAATTCTCAGTGGGAGAAATTATTACAGGCAATCAATAATAAAAATCCCAAACAATTCTGATCTATAATATTTAGCTCTTGTTGTGTGGCGGGACCAGATATGTTCTCTATCACCCCAGAAGGTTGGCTTAGACATTTCCAAGCATTATTCTATGATGAAGAATTGCCTGTTTTTGAAACTCCCGATAGTTCCCATCTGGAAGTGCCTGAGTACTCAACAAGAAATCAAAGAATTAATCAGTCAGACAAAATCAGATATGGCCCCTGGTCCTGACGCTGTTCCAGCAGATATGGAAAGAGGCTCCTGACTGGTGGGCTCATTGCTTGGCAGCCCTATTAACATTGTTGGAGAAGACTGGCCAGATGCCGGAGGGATGGAACAATGCCATTGTGGTCCCTATTCATAAAAAAGTGATCCTAGTATCCCTTCAAATTTCTGCCAGGTCAGTTTATTGTCATCTATAGGGGAATTCTATATGAAACACATTCTGGGTAAGTTATCATATTGGATTATTAAAGAAAAGATTTGGGGCCCAGAAAAAGCAGGTTTCCAACAGAGCAGACCTACTCTTGACCATTGCATCTTACTCTCTCACCTTATATAAAAATATTCAAAGGGATCTAAGGGCAAACTATATGCTTTTGGATCTTTGGCTCCGTGGACAGGGACTTACTCTGGCATGATTGAACAACTTCAGTTGGATAAGAGGCTCTTATTCCTAATTCGGAGATTGCATCAGAATACAACCTGCCAAATCAAATGAATTTCTTAAAGGTTTTCACTAGGTGATGCAGTAACTACAAGTGCACGTAATGTCTCTTATGTGCTCCTGTAGTTACTCTGAATTGTAGAGCTAGTCTCCCTTTAAGCATTTGTACAAAAGCATATCCATAGAATCATAGAATCATAGAGTTGGAAGGGACCTAGTAGGTCATCTAGTCCAACCCCCTGCCTGCAGCAGGAAATCCCCCTAGAGCATCCCCAACAGGTGCTCGTCGAGCCTCTGCTTGAAGATCCCCAATGAGGGAGAGTCCACCACCTCCCTTGGCAATCTGTTCCACTGCCGAACCGACCTCACCGTCAGGAATTTTTTCCGGATATCCAACCGGAATCTCCTCTCTTGCAGTTTGTACCCATTGGTTCTAGTCCTGCTTTCAGAAGCAGCTATGAACAAATGAGCCCCTTCCTCCATATGACAGCCCTTCAAGTATCTGAAGAGAGCAATCATGTCTCCTCTCAGCCTCCTCTTCTCCAGGCTGAATATCCCAAGCTCCCCCAACCTTTCCTCGTAGGGCTTCCCTTCCATCCCACTGATCATTCTTGTTGCTCTCCTCTGGACTTGCTCCAGTTTGGCTGCATCTTTCTTAAAGTGAGGTGCCCAGAACTGAACACAGTACTCAAGGTGAGGTCTGACCAATGCTGAATAAAGAGGAACTAGAACTTCCTGCGACTTGGAAGCTACAGACCTCTGAATGCAACCTAAAATGGCATTTGCCTTCTTTGCAGACACATCACATTGCTGACTCATGTTCAGCTTCTGATCCACGGCTTCCCTGGAAAACTTGTTCAGAACTTCCAGAACTTCCCTGGAAAACTTGTTTCCTAGCCAGATGTGGAGTTAAGAATTATTTCTTAGTACTGTATTGGTTTGTAGAATTAGGAAATCTCTGACAAAGTCTTAGCCTATGAAAACATCTTGGCCAATACAAAATTTGGTGCTTTGTGCCATCGTTTGCCTTATTTCTAGAACACATCAGTAGGCTATCCATACTTTACTTCCTTTCCAGGTACAGTATACTCTTAATTAAGTGGTTGTTAGCCACTTTTTAAAAAATCTTGGGTGAAATTTTACTAAATTCTTGAAAAACAAAGTCAGAACTGAATTGAGGTGATATTGTAATGGTGGCACATTGCATTGGCCAGTTTAAGGTAAAGGTTGTACTTTGCGCGTTGCTCTGCTAGTTGTGACCGACTCAATGAACATTGTTCATTCTTATTACAAGGCCAAATTGCCAGCATTGTCTGAAGACACCTTTATAGTCATGTGGCTGGAATGACTAAACATCAAAGCGTGTGGAACAATGTAACTTTCCTACTAAAGTGGAACCACCAAATCTACTTGGATTTACATGATTTCAAACTTCTACATTGGCAGAGGCCGGGTAAGTGATGGCACCTCACTCTGTCATATGGTTCTCAGGTCATGAACCACCGACCTGCCAGCCTTCAGACTGACAAGCACAGCCCCATTGGGCAATTTAGAACTTAGCAAAGGTCACATAATACTTGGTTTTGGGGTACATGTAGGAGCAGCTGGAATAAGAGCTATAAACTGCTACCTTGTATCCAGGAGCATTTCGGTACAGTGGCGCCTCATGTAAAGAATGCCTCATGTAAAGTATGTTTCACGTAACAAACAAAAATTTCTCTAGGATTCTGCTTCACATAAAGAACATGCTTCATGTAAAGAACACATTTGTTGGCAGTTGGGGGAGACCCGCTGGCCGGCAGCCTGTTTAAAAAGCATCAGGGCTGCCTAGCGCACCTGCCCACAGTGAAAGCAACACTTCCATGCTGTTCCTCCTGTGGCCGGGTGTCCACTGGGCAGAGGGAGAGAAGAGCAGTGGAGAAGAGGGAAGCAGCTCAGGGCTAGCCAGAAGGGAGCAGGGGAGAGAGAGGCTCAGGATGGAGAGAAGGAGAAAGTGGGGAAACACTTTGAAGGTGTCTTGGATTGCAGCCTCCTAACCATGTCTACCCAGAAGTAAGCCCCATTGTGTTAAATGGGGCTTACTCCCAGGAAAGTGTCTTTAGGACTGCCGCCTAAGTAGACTTCATGAGATCATGCACATTGAATGCGTGTTTTGAATTCAATCCCAGTGTTCTGTCATCATTTTTACATCCAGTTAATATTTTTATATGAATATTTTGGGGGTTGTGGAACCAATTGTCTAAGTTTCCATTATTTCCTATGGAAAAATCCACTTCACGTAAAGAATGTTTCATGTAAAGAACATGCCTCCAGAACGAATTAAATTTGTTACATGAGGCGCCACTGTATTTTCAAAAGACAACATTTTTAGTACTATAACAAACTGCATAATATGTTCAGTATGTATATTTAATTTCAGGGCTTTTTTAAGAGGCATTATGTCCCTTATGAAGGGACTTGTTCAGTTGTAAAGCATGTTGTAGAACGCTCCCGTGTACTTTACCGTCCTGTGTTGAAATCTCTCATGCCATTAGAAAATGGTATTAAAAAATGACATTTTGATAAAGCAAAGACTTCTAGGAGTTCATTATATCTCACATCTAAAAAAGCAGCTCATTTTGTGTGATTCAGAAATTATTTGCAATGCTTCTTTTCAACAGAAGGGCCTGTTGCTGCCAGCTGGGATTATTTGTCTTTAAAATGCCAGTGTTTTGAAAAAAATAGAGAAAAATTAAGTATTCTTCTCTAGGCAGTGTTTTGTGCTGGTCCATTTAGCTCCAAAATTATTATGTGCGATTTTAGGCTCTTGGGACCTTTGCATCCAACTTAGGCAACATAATGGCCAGTTTATACTTTACATGGCAAATTAGTTTGTTACTCATCAACTACATATCTCTCTCTGTTTGCACCTAAAACAGTTGAAAGGCAAACACATGTCTGTCTCATATGGGAATAGAGGTGAACCTGAACCATTATTTACATTCATTCACTTGAATTTGATCGAGAATCAAACAATAAAGAAAATCAGATTACTAATTCAGAACATAGGCTTAGGTTGCAATCCTAAACACACTTTCCTGGGAGTAGGTGGGTTTCAGGGGGTTCTCAAAGGTTCTATAGAACCCTTTGCTAATGAGCACCTGGTTTTGAGCACTGTTACTAATGGGACATAGAACCTGTTGTTAATTTAGATTATTAGGACATAGAACCTGTTATTAATTTATTTGAATCCCACCACTGAGTAAGACCCATTGAACAGTCACATAGACTGCAATCCTAAACATATTTTCTTGGGAGTTAAGCCCCTTTGAATATAATGGGACATCTGAGCAGATAGGCATAGGATTGGACCCTAAGTCACTCAGTTTAGTGCCCACACACAAAATAACTCCTCCTGTCTCAATAGCACCTGCTTCTTGCATCTTCCAGAAACATGAATGCAGAAGCACATGCAAATAACTCAAGAGGACACTGCAGGGAATGGGAGGACCATATGATAGATATCTCCCACATGGATGCTTTCTCCAGAGAATGAGTGATCCACCATCATCTGGATGTGCTATTACATTCAGAGAATGTAACAAATGTGAACATGATGCTCCTGTTCTGAAAACATGTGGCTACATTTTCAAAGATTTAGGTAATTGCTTTTCCTTTGAGAGTTCTCTGAGTTTGGAATGTATTGAGAAGCTTGGATTGAACACATCTGTACGCATAGATATAGAGTATTTTACTGTTGTAAGGTCATCTCCAGATTTATCACTCACAATTTCCTGGGTTCAGAGCTACTCAAACTGGGGGTCATAACCCCTACTTCATGTAAAGATCCACGCTCCATTTAGGTGGTGGGGGAAAGGGGAAAGCAGTGTTGTGATCTCCAAGACTGTGCCCCTGTGGAAAAATGGTTGAGGAGGACAGTTGAGGAAAAGATCCAAAATGGCTGTACTTAATGTGCTGAAACCTGATGGCTGGGCAGGGGTCAGACTTTATCTGTCCTCAGTGTGGAAGGGATTGCCACTCCCAAATTGGTCTTTTTAGCCACACCAGATGCTGTTTTAGGACCTCCAGTCAGAGCACGATACCATAGTCTTTCGAGACTGAAGGATGCCGATGATGATGATGAATGTGCTGAACATGAGGCTGTAACACTTTCATTTTTGTGAGTGCACTGAGAGAAAACATCCCATTTCAGGAGGCCCTGTGCAAAGTTCTCTTTGATCTTCTCATTCATTAGAAAGAACGTTCCATGTTCCTGGTTCTTTTTGCTTCTACTTCCCAACAAATCTGACATATAGAATTCTAAGGAATGTATTGAAAATACACTGTGTTTCTTTCACTGTACTGAACAAAGTACTATGTGCTTTTTGCTGGCCATGCTCTTGTAGTCATGAGTTAACATATAAGTTGTGCCTCACATAAACAGCTTAATTCATTCTGGAGGCATGCTCTTTAAGTGAAACGCTCTTTAAGTGAAGTGGATTTTCTCATAGGAAACAATGGAAACCCCAAAAATGTTCATATAAAAATATTAACTGTATGTAAAAATGAGGACAAAACACTGGAATTGAATTCAAAACACTATAATATAAGACAGGCCACAATTACTGTAATAAAACACTGTAATATTTTGTGCAGTAAAAAAGAAAAAACCTTTATGGCCAAAGATGATTTATTTTCACTAAGAGAGTCACTGATGTCTTTTGGAGCTTCTTTAAAAAGGAACCCATCTCTGTGTTTGAGATCTATCTATGCAAACTAGATAGGCAGTCTGCAACAGCAGAGGAGCAAGATCCTATCCTGTCTCCTCAGAATCAAGCCCCATTGAATCCACTGAGGCTTACTCACAGGAAGGTGCATAGGATGCAAGCCTGACTGTTTCCATAGGATGCCAGCAGCAGCAGGAGATTGGCTTCTGCTTGCATTGAAAAGGGGCCAGATCCTAGGATTCTCCTCAGAATCAAGCCCCATTGAAGCCACTGGGGCTTACTCACAGGAGAGGAAAAGTGTAGGCAGGGAAAGTGGTGGTGGTGGTGGTTGTAGTGGGGGCCAGGCAGGAGGGTTTCCTTGGGGGGGAAGGGGTCTGTTTGATAGGGGTTCCAGAGAAGGCTCAGGAGGAGTTTAGCCTCCTACCTGATGGAGGCTGCAGTGCAGAGGCTGGACGGGCCACATGTTTGCTGGCTACAAGAGCAGCCATCTTTGTTGCTCCACTGAAGAGGCTCCTAAGCTCCCTCTGCTGGCCTCTTCATGTATTGCAGGCAGGAGGAGAAAGTCCCGCCTCAGTGCCTCAGCCCAGCCAAAACAGACAGGAGGAGAGGGAGCCCAGCCAATGGGCACTCGTTATGCGAATCATGCTCGTTATGAGAGGCAGAAACCCACACAAATTTTTACTTGCTATGTGGAACATTTGTTATTCAAGGCACTCGTTATGCGAGATACCACTGTATTTTCTAATTCAGAAATGTTCATTCTTTTAAATCTCATGGCAAACTGACAAGGATCTAAAATTGTTAAAATACACCATCAGTATTTCTACCATGGGGCTGTGGGTGGCGCAAGAGGCTAAGATGCTGTGCTTGTTAACCAGCAGGCTAGGGTTCGAGAACTGGGTCGGCCCCACAAGACAGGGTGAGCTCCTGTCCTTAGCCCAGCTCTGCGACACCAGCTGGATCCAATCGTATGGGCTCTGCCTTTCCATTGGACTAATTCAGTGGCGTGGAGAGGGGGGATTTGCTGCTTGGGGAACAGCCTATCCTCCATAACAATCCAACCCAGGCTTTTGTGCTTTTCATGCATCATATGCAGCACAGAGCATGATACCATAGTCTTCCAAGATTGACGGGGGCCTGCTTTTTTTTATTTCTACCATAGACAGGGCCAAAGGAGTGGCAGGGAATATTAGCAAATACAACAGAAGACAGGAGAAGCCTTGAGGAGGATCTGGACAAACTGAAATATTGGGCTGAAATGAATAAGATGAAGTTAAACAGGGAGAAATGCAAGGTTGCACTTAGGCAAAAATAACCAAAGACACTGGTATAAAATTAGAAATACCTGGCTTGGCAGCACAACATGTGAGTGGCATCTTGGAGTACCATGGATCACAAGCTGAACGTGAGCCAGCTGTGTGATGTGTCTGCAAAGAAGGCAAATGCAATTTTAGCCTGCAGTGAGAAAATGGTTGCCTCCAAGTTCAGAGAAGTTTAGCTCCTCTTTATTCTACATTAGGCTTAAGACCTTACCTGGAGTATTATTTACAGTTCTGGGCACTTCCCTTTAAGAAAGATGCAGCCAAACTGGGGAAAGTCCAGAGGAAAGTGAAAAGGATGATCAGCGGGCTGGAAGAGAAGCTCTATAAAGAAAGGTTAAGATAACTTGGTCTGTTCATTCTGGAGAAGAGAAGTCTAAGAGGAGATATGATTGGACTCTTCAGATAGCTGAAGGACTCTCATATGGAAGAAGGGATGAATGTATTCTCAATGGCCTCTGAAAGTAGAACTAGAACCAATGGGTACAAACTCCAAGAATAGAGATTCTGGCTGTATATCACCAAAAATTCCTGATGTTGAGAGCAGTTTGGCAGTGGAATAGATTGCCAAGGGAAGTGGTGGACTCTCCCTCACTGGGGATCTTCAAGTAGAGGCTCAACAAACAGCTGTTGAAGATGCTCTAGGAGGATTTCTGCTACTGGCAGGAGGTTGGACTAAATGACCTATAGATGACCTGAAGTCCCTATATATGACCTATAATCCCTTTCAACTCTGATTTTATTATTCTAAGAGCACAATCCTAACCATCTCTACTCAAAAGTAAGTCCCATTGTTTTCAATGGATCTTACTCCCAGGAAAGTGTCTTTAGGATTGCAGCCAAAGGCACATTGTACTGCTGGTAGGGGGCTCATATCCTCCAATTGCCCCTTTAGTAATGGCATACCTGCAGACCATTTGTGGCACACCAGTGTGCAATGGCACAGTGCTTGAAAATCACTGTTCTAATTCTTAAACAAATTGTTGTTGTTGTTTTTGTCTCATACTTTATATAAAAATCTATGAGCAGGGAATTGACCCTTGCCTCTAAGCTTTGAATCATTTCTATATTTTCAGTAACTTTCTCTACAATTAATTCAGGCTTTCAGTTTACCTCTGTATCCCTTTTAAGTATAATTCTGTTGCCTTCCAGACTCTCCACTTTTGTGCCTGGAACCTATGACATTTTTCTGGAATTGATATTGGATGAACAAATTAGCCCACACAGATTAGTTCAACAGTTCTTACACTGTTGTTGTTGTTTTTCTGGCCTTGATAAGGAAACCAATTAAAAGCCACGAAGCATGTTTAATGACAGTGCTAAATGAGGCACATCTCAAATTAAAAATTTGCCATGCAAAGAGAAAGTTATTTACTGTGGTGGAGATTTTTTTACTAGATTGCTTAAATAAAACAGTATCCATTATTTTTTATTCCTTCTTCAGGGGTAGATTTATATTCAGCAAGAGGGTCAGAACACTGTACAAAGGCAAACAAAACTGGAAGACCAAAGGGTTGCAGTTTTTACCGCCTCTGGGCAGTTTTTAACCACCTCTGTTATCTACAGTATATTTTAATGTTGCTTTTTGAAATCTCTGAATTGTATTCATTCGTCCTTCAGTACAAGAGGTTCCCTTGTTAGATCTGTGTAAACAACCGAATGGCATGGCTGGTGGGTCAATAAGCTCTTAATAATATGGCTGATGTTATTTGATCCAATTCCTTGGATCAATGGATGGGTGCAGTAGTTCTTTTCAAGATAGAGATGCTGGCGAACTTCTTTAAGCTCAGATTTGGAAAAGAACTTTAGAACTTTGAAAAATCTGAGATCAAAGAAGAATCAAACTCTTTAAATTCCTGGAGTTCTTCTAAACACAGGAAAGGTCACTAATATTCTTTACAATAAGAAAAATACAGAACATAGGAAAAGAGGGAAAATATCACTACTTTATTTCAGAACTGTGTATTGGAACTAGTCAATACAAATGAACTTTGAATACTTTCATGATGTAACCTTGCGCCAGTCCAGAAGTGTTGCAAACATGTCATGAAGCACATCATCTTCCCCATACATTTGGCTGGGTTCAGGTGAATTGTGCTGGCTGAGCTTTGTCACTATGAGGCATTTGGGGTGAGGGGGTGGACCACTTGTGTCAGCTCCAGGCTCCAGTCTTGCCCTACAATACAGAGCAACTACGGGAGCACGTAAGAGACATTATGAGTACCCGTAGTTACTGTACCACCTAATGAAAACCTATGGGAAATACATATTACAATCCAGAGCAAATTGTTCTTACACCGGAGCAAGGACTCCCCATAGTTGCTCTGGATTGTGCCCTTGGACAGCCTGTGGCTGCTTTGGTTTGCATTGTGGCACAGATCGGAGTGGACCCATTGGGGTGGCTGTTGCAGCATTATCTGGCACTTCTGTCTCATGGGGGAACAGTTTCCTTTGGCCCCAAGATAGCACAGCAGCAGCTCCAAAGTTGTGCTGGATGTAGTACTGGCATGCCACCCTGCCTGCTCCAACACAATTTAGAATTGCATTGTAATGCATTTTGTGGAAATCATATGCATCCTTACTCTTCTGCTCAGGTTTTTAAGAGATTCCTGGCCAAGAACAGATACTCTTCTTAAAACCTAGGAAAGAGATGCCTATGCTATTCCAGAACTTGGTTTATCACTTAATTTTATTCAGCGCTTTTAATACAGATTTTAAGGATCATTAAGTGCTCCCAATTACAGGAAATTAGTTAAATAACCAAGATATTTCATAAGCAGGATGCGAGAATTTAGGGAAGTTCCAACCCTTTCCCTTTCTCATTATATCCTGCCAACTTGGATGTTTCAGTCTTTCAGTCACAGCCTGCAGCCACCCCTGCACCACTCTTCTGGCCAGATAAGACATGTTTGGCTCTAAAGCAGGCTAACCATATGTCCTCTTTTTCCAGAACATGTCCTCTTTTTTAGCCTTGTGTCCTAGGGAAAAAACACATTGTTTTCCCAGAAAAAATAATCTCTGCCAGTACTGGCATTGTTTTGGCGAGGGCCCTGGAGTGCGTTGAATGCTACCATTCCTATGACTGTTCAGGTGTTGACCAAATCTAGGTATCTCTGAATGCCAGATGTTGTGTGCTCCCTGAAGCATCTGGTAGGCCCCTGTGAGCTATATATATAACCTGCACTATATGGGCCTTTGTCCTGATCTGGTGAGTTCTTCTTGTATTCAGGTTCAGGTGGGTTATTTAATGGGAGAGGACTTCAGCCAGGGCCCCACCTTGCCAAACCATGCCATGCAGGAGTTGATTTTAGAAGTGGACAGAAAGTACCATGCTGCCTTTCTTCCTTCTGAATCCAGCTTGTATTAGGTGCTCAAGAACATATTGCCCTTATACTGCTTTTCCACCCCCAAGATAAGTCCCAGTCTGGGATAGAGGAAGGTGTCTTTTGCACATTACTTCCTTTACCATGCTTAGAGAAAGCTGAAAACTGGTATACTGTATATGACTAATATGTATAAATACTAGAGTGAAATAAAAGTTGTGTGCACATAGAGAAATGCTATGTATATATAATCTCCACAATAGGAAATAGGAAATGTACTCTTGCAAACAATTATATATTTTTTCACCTGAAATGCTATATGGAACATTATGCCTATTTTTCTTTTGTGAGAAGCAGTTCAGTTAAATTTTTACTTTAGATTACATGTGCTCGCTTTTATTTTCATGAAAGCAAATCACCTGCTGATTGGAAAAATACAAGTGACATAAAGACACCTTGCTCAAAAGATGTGACCTAATTACTTCGTTCATCAAGGAATGTCAATTTTGAAAACATAAATTAAAACAAGATAGAGCAGCATTTTCATAGAGAACAGTCATAGGTTGTTGCCTTATTTTGATTTAGGTTTATCATTTGTTGATAGAGAAGCCTTTCTCCAGGTTATCATCTCTCTCTGAGACTGAATGCCATCCACTGAGCAGCCCATTTTCTACAGAGTAGACATCTCTTTTGTAGTTTTTATCCCATTTTGAAATGAGTGATGATTCTGTTGAATACGGTTTTGGCTTTTGTAGTAATACACGTTAAATACCCTTTTCTGCTTAAGAACAAAAAAAGGATTCAAAGGAGAGACAAAGAAATTGGGAAAGGAAAAGGCTATGATTATTGGTTTTTCAGCTTGATGAAATTCTCATCTTTTTTAAATATCTCTGAAGTCAAATTTTAAAAAAGTAAGTAGAAAAATTGGCTGATTTGAAATATGCCAGAAATAAATCCTGCAGTTTTTTTCTATTTCTTTTTAAAAATTTATTTCATTTGTTTGACTTGGACTTTATAATAATAGGCCTAAATAATGGACTTTAGGCTGCAAGTATGGGCTTTTATGAATGAGTTTACTTGATTCCCCTCCCATCCAAAATCCCTGCATATAGAAAGTTATCAGAAAAAGTACTGTATATACTCAAGTATAAGCCGAGTTTTTTGGGCTCCTAAAATGGGCCCCAAAAGCCCCCTAAAAAAGTGGCAGGATTTAAAAGTGGCAGGTGAATTAAAAAGTGGCAGGATCAAACCCCATCATGTCATATACCATTGGATTCATTTTTAACAGCAGAATCCAATGCAATAATCAATTTTGAGATATCTCATTCCTATCAAAAGTTAATGCCAAAAAAACCAAAAACTATAAAAATAAAAAATACATTTTTGGCAATTTTTAAAGCTAGTAGGAATTTTGGCCTTGGGGTTCAGGAATTTTGGGTTTGGCATCTGGTCACCCTGTCCTATTTATGTCTACTCTGATGTAAGCCCCACTAAGTTCAATGAGGCTTATTCCCAGGAAAGTGTGCTTAGGATTGCAGCCTATGAGTTCCAAGAAGGCTGCAAGGAAAAGGACCAGTACCAGTTCCTGCTGCATTTCCCACCCTAGGCTTATACTCAAGTCAATAAGTTTTTCCAGTTTTTTGTGGTAAAATTAGGTGCCTCGGCTTATACTCGGGTCGGCTTATACTCGGGTCGGCTTATACTCGAGTATATATGGTAAGTCAGAGAGAAAGAGAAAAGTCCCGGTTTGGGGATTGCATTCACATACTGAAAGTTAGATGGGGTCCTGTCCCAGTTTTGTGGAAGAGAATTATGGCAACCCTACCTCAGTATATCCATGGCTTTCATTGGTTATTTTGATTATTGTACAAGGCAAGATCACCTCTGAACATTTACTGATAAAGAGTGTCTCTGCTCTGCTCACACTGACCATATTAAAATGTCTAGATTTCAATCTTGACTACAACTGAATGTGGAAAACGTCTGGGATGTTTTGGCCCCATGTCTCTCTCCACTTCCAATTGGACATGCACTATTGCTGCTCTGTCCTTCAATCTACATTGTAGACTATTTGGAGGAGGAGAATGGCAGAACAGGACAGCACCCTCATGTTCTCACTGGCCACTGCAAGAGGAAGAACCTAGCAGTGCAGAAGCAGATTGTAGCAGTGTATCCCCAAAAGGCTGGGATTCCTAGCTGTACTTTGCTTCCACTGATCACTCTCATTCATTAGCAAGTCATCAAGTTAGGCTGGTGATTTAATATCAAGCCTTGATCTTGCAGCATCCATAGAAGATGAATCCTGGGATTCTTTATATGCTCACAAGATTCTGTAGACTAACAATTTAATCATGGGGTGCCAAGGCAGGGGTGCCTGAACTGAATGTTTCCAATCCATTTAAGCCATAGGATTCATTTGCTGAACCACAAGGAAGCATAAGCTAGAATTAGGTTGCCAATGCTTGAACCATCTGTGCATGAAAATTACACTTTCACATGGCTTTAGGAGCAACAACAACGTTAAAAGCTCAGTATAATCCTGTTAATCAGGCTCCATTACAACATTGGGCGCTATTCTTAGTTAAATGGGAATAGAGGAGGCTCTATTAATCATGATTAAAAGAAACTTTTGCAAATATTGCTTGTTTTTTGTACAGTGGAACCAGTGTTAGAGATCCAAACTCCCAACAGTGATGGCTTCTTGAAAGGTGTTCTTATCGGTGGTGGTGGGAAGACAGACCTTGTAAGCCAGACCTGGCAGGAAGCCAGGCTTGACTGGGCTGACTTTTGCTATGGGATGGGTAATTAACAACAACAGTATCAGGGATTAAGGATTGGGGCATTGCTGTGATGCAGTAAATCAGGCCTTCAGAATACAAGTGTCCAGCACAGTGGATCCCAAATTTTTTGAAGTGTCACCTCCCTTAACCTGTTGAGCATTATCTGTGACTCCCAATTAAGGATGCAATCCTATATATTATATAGGAAGTGGGTTTTTCCCCATAAAGATTCTGGTGCTATTCTGACTGGTTTTGGTGACTGTCTTAGGAGCCACAACTCTCAGTTTGGGAGTTTGGGAGTTTTATATTTTACCTCTCTCACACAAATGCTTCATTTTTCAATAACATTATATTTTTGAAGGCTTTAAATATTTGCTCTCTTTCATTTCCATTACATCCTATCTTGACTAATTTCAAATTCTAATGATATAAACTAGGGAAAGGCTAAAGTGCAGGAAGCAGGAGGGGTGCATAAAGAATGAGGTGAAAATGGATGCATGCCCTGGGAAGATTTTTTTCTTTAGTCAAATAGAGTTAGGTGACAGTTGAGTTTAGAGGTTGAATGAAAAGTATGACCTGTTTGGCAGTTTCTGTTGCATCCTTCCTGTTGAAGGTGATTGCTTCTTCAATAGAGAAGCCCAAGATATTCCCTTGCCTGTTGTTCAGTGTATCATATCAGTTCTTGGCCTTTTGGATGTTGAAATGTCAGGCATCTCAACTACCACTTCTACACAAGCACTTCTTAATGCGCTTAGGTAAGTACTGTAGTCTGTTATCAAGTTGTAAACCGTAAAGTTGTGTGAAGTATTGTTGTTTGAATACAGTTTTATATGCCATAACAATATAATTCCCTTTTAGAGATCATTCTGAAGTTCTTATCTATGAGCAGATACCTCCAAGATACAAATGCCAATGCAAGCATCCACTGCTTTCTGACCATTCCTTTTCTGATCTGCTCTTTCAACAACTTTCAGTTATACAGTACCCAGAAGTCATTCATTCAAGCCATCTTTCAACCTCTGCTAAAATTTCCCTCCCACATGTTGATTTGCCTATGACATGGTGATTCAATCCATTTTGGCACATGTTTGTATGTGTGTGTGAGAGCGCATGTATGGCCACTTTAGCTCCGGGGGGGGGGGGGGGCGTTCCCCATTCCTGATGAAATTAATGAGAGTCCATTTGCAGAAATCTTTGTTTGGCAGAAGGAATTGGCAAGATAAACGGGACATTTGTGATTTGGTAGCTAAAAAAAGCATTGGAAACAACATTTGTAAACTAATCAAAGACCAGGTTCCACTTTTCAAAAATTTCAATTTTTCACAATATCTCCAGTCCCTAAGCCATCAGATAAGCTGGGAACACCTGTACTTTTAATTGGATAAACTTGCAGGTATCTTCCTTCATTTTTCTCTGTTTCTCAACTGCAACCATCATTTGATTTCTAATGTGAAATTAAATTGGGAAGGGTGTTTTCTATCCCTCTCTCCCTCCCCTTTACACACTTACCTAAGAACAAGTCCTAGTAAACTCAGTGGATTTACTTATGAGTAGACATGCATACTAAAATTAGGATTATGGAGAACATATAGCCATCCACCTAAATAATCTAAAGGTAAAAATCCCCCCCCCCCATTGCCATGCTAGTTGTAATCAACTCTAGGGCGTGGTGCTCATTGCCATTAGAAGGCCAAAGAGCCAGTGTTGTCTCAACATTCCTCCATGGTCATGTGGCTGGCATGTCAAAGCACAGGGAATGCTGTTATAGTCACATGGAGGTGACACCTATTTATCTACTTGCATTTACATGCTTTTGAATTGCTTTTGAGGTGCATGCTTTTGAGGTGCAGGGCAAATAATGGGAGCTAATTCCATCTTGCAGTACTTGCATCTCAAACTGCCTGCTTGTTGATCTTCAGGTCAACAAGCAGAGTATCTTTAACCATTGCAGCCCTTGGAACATCTACAATATACCCATCATTCATGGAAAATATTAAAGTTGCCATATTTTGATTTGCTTTTATAAGTCTGATGTGGCTGGAATACTTTAAGTGTCCTGCCAATCTCTTCGATTTAGAAGGGCACTGAATATGCAGGAGAAATGCTGTTTGAATTGCAGGGATTTTGTTGGGTTTTTGGAAGAATCCAAATGGGAGAATTCAAGGCGAGAGTGATCATGCTGCAGCCCTGTTGAATTTATGCTGCTCATACGTCTATCAGGAAGCTTTGATAATGAGTCTCTGCAAATGTAATTGTAAGACACATTTTTGGGGGCATGGTAATCTAAAGGCTTTTGCATCACAGAATAAGTTTAATAGCTTTAGGCAGCACTCCTCAAAATTCTTACTCTGGAGTAATTTCCTTTCACTTTGAAGGAAAAGGTTGGAGGATTGCAGCTTCATCGGCTCTATTGTGCTGCTTTGCATTAGAAAAAAAACTATAGGAAGCTTTTCCAATTCACAAATTCAGTTTTTAGGCTTTTGTCAGAATAACTCCTTTGATGTGAACAAAACTCCAAATCCTTTTTTATATTAAATTTAAATAGGGAGCATGTTTAGGAATATGTATGTATTAGCTTTAGATTCTATAAAACTGAATGATAGCAAAAACTGAATGACGTGGAAAGCTGCCTCAAAGGCTCTGCAGTTCCATGCCTTGCTTTTGATTTTTGCTGAACTGTATTTTTAAAAGTCTAATGAAGTTTTATAATCTTTGTCCCAAGCTCTCCTTAAAATTCATAAAACAGATCAACAAATAATATTAACTGGTTCTTACTCTTTCCACTGCAAACCATCAACTACTTACAAACTTAAAAATGTAGTTAAACATTTGTCCAGAATTAAACTCAGGGAACTTTGTACTATATGGACATTATGAATTGATATCTGGGGTCAGTTAAGGGCTGGCCTAAAGGTCTACCAGGGTTAGCAAAATTAAATCTGGATAGGTTTTCCTAGTCCATATAGTCAGGATAACTGCAGTGGCTGATGGTGTTAGTCTAATCTATCTAGATCAGGCTGTACTCACTTTGAAAGGGCCACAGTTTGGGGGGATTGTTCCTGTATGTCCAGGTGGCTGTTGTAGCCAAGAGTACTTTTGTTCAATTTTACCCAGTGCACTGATTGCATCCAGTTTGGTCTTGAGCAGACTGGCCATAGTTACCAGTCCCTGTTACTTATCAGTGACTGAATAACTGTGGCATACTTTACATAAGGCTGCCCTTGGAAACTGCAGCTCATTCAAAATGCAGCTGTCAGGGTTTTGATAGGTGCTAAACCAGAGAATCATGTCATGAAGTTGCCTTTTTGGCTGCATTGCTTATCAGATTATTTCCAGGCATGATTCAAGGTGCTGGTTATTACTTTTAAAGGCCTGAATGACTTGGGGCTAAGTTATATGGGCCATCTTTCCTCAAATAATGAGATACCTTTCCTATAAGATTTTTAAGGGAGGCTGTCTTCTGGGTTCCATGACCTCCTGATGCTCAGCTGGTGGTGACTCATGAGAAAGGGCCTTCTCAGAGGTGGCTCTCATCATTTAGAGCTTTTGCAATGTAAAATACTTCTGCACAAGCTAAAAACCCTACTGTTGCCACAAGCACTTTCAAATTTATTTCAAAAAGCATACCCGCATTGTAAAATTCCCCTGTATGCCATCCCCCATGCATACTGTCCCCCCATGCACCACATCCCTATGTGCATCATCCTGCATGCACAATATCCCCATACGATATCCCCCATGCGCACCTTCCCCCATATGCATCATCCCTGTCTGCACATCAACCCCCATGCGCTCTGTCCCCCCATGCGCACTGTCTACCCATGTGCACCATATGCAATATCCTCATGCGCACCATCCCCCATGCGCATCATACTCCCGTACAACATCCCACATATGCACCATGCCCCCATATGCACTGTCCCCCATGCACACCATATGCAACACCCCCATGTGTTTCTTCCCCATATGCAATACCCCTGTACAACATCCCCCATGTGCACCATATGCAACACCCCCATGTGCATCATCCCCTGTGTGCAACACCCCCATGTGCATCATCTCCCCATGTGCATTCCCTCATGTGCACCATACCACCATATATTCCATTTCCCCATGCACACCATCACCCCCTGTGCACCCTCCCTCCCAGTGCATCAGCTGCTAGATGTTCATCTATGTTAAGTCTTCAGTGTTAAGTATAGGACAAAAACACTTTGCACTCCTTTTCAGCACCTTAAGGAAAAAATTTCTCAACATCAGTTCTTGGTGGGTGTTCATGTGAAATAAGGACCCTTGGGTAGGGTCCCCAAATTTCATGCTTCTAGGTCCAGGGGTTGGGGCAGAGCATCCCTCAGTCAGGGATTCTTCAATGGAAAGTATAGGGACAGGGTTCCCATTTGACCGGAATCCCCCGGAGGCCTCCTGAAAACAAGCTCCGCCTCCGGGAGACTCCTGCCCCCCTCCGGAAGCGGAAAAAAGCTGGCCGCCACCGGCAAAAAAGGCTTGGTGGCGGCCGGCACTTTGAATCTGGCGCGCTGCACAGCAGCTGTGCTTATTGTGAGGGGTGGCTCCTCTCCCTCCCTGCCTTGCTGTTTCTGAGTGGCTGGGAGGGCAGAGAAGGCGGGGAGGGGGAGGAGCCGCCCCCTCAGTAAAGCGCGGGAGCCATTGCAAGTGGCTGCCTGCCTGCTGGCTCTGCCCAGCCCTGCTCCTCCGGGGCTCCCCGCTGGGCTCAGCATCGTCCCTGGCCAGGAGGGAGAAGAGAGGCTGCCAGGGTCGGGGCTGCAGGAGCCTCCAAACGCTCCCAGCTGCTGCCAGAGGGACCCAGGTCTGAGGGGGATCTTCAGGATTGCAGTCTTAGAAAATACTCCTGACCATGTCTACTCAAAAGTAAGCCCCTCTGCAGTTAATGGGTCTTATTCCCAGGGAGAGATCTTCAGGATTGCAGCCTTAGAAAACACTCCTGACCATGTCTACTCAAAAGTAAGCCCCTCTGCAGTTAATGGGTCTTACTCCCAGGGAGAGATCTTCAGGATTGCAGCCTTAGAAAACACTCCTGACCATGTCTACTCAAAAGTAAGCCCCTCTGCAGTTAATGGGTCTTACTCCCAAGGAGAGATCTTCAGGTTTGCAGCCTTAGAAAACACTCCTGACCATGTCTACTCAAAAGTAAGCCCCTCTGCAGTTAATGGGTCTTACTCCCAAGGAGAGATCTTCAGGATTGCAGCCTTAGAAAACACTCCTGACCATGTCTACTCAAAAGTAAGCCCCTCTGCAGTTAATGGGTCTTACTCCCAAGGAGAGATCTTCAGGATTGCAGCCTTAGAAAACACTCCTGACCATTCCTACTCAAAAGTAAGCCCCCACCAGCCTCCCCTGCTGCCTGTTGCACCCACTATCCTGTAGCCACCCCTACCACCTCCCCTGGCCCTGCCTGTGCCCACTACCACAAAGAAAACCCCCACCAGCCCTGCATTCACCCCTCCCCCCACAAACCTCCCACTTACCTACGTTCCCCACCCCAGAGAAACCCTCCACCAGCCACCCCTGAATGCACCCACTGCTCCTCCCCCCCCGGGTGTGTGTGTCTGTTACCTTAAAAAGGTAATATAGTGTTGAAATTAAGTAGAGGAAAGCAATACAAGTATTTTAAGCTTATTTTAACATGTCCTACATTTCGTCCTACATTTTTGGACAATTTTTTTAATTACAGGAATTTTCTCAGGAATTTTGGCTTGGACTGGGAGGAAATTTGGCCTTAAATCAGGAATTTTGGGGTTGCTGTGCAGGAATTTCCAGTTTGGTGTCTGGTAACCCTGTATAGGGAGAAAAATGTGTTGTGTCCCATTTCACCCCGTTCCAGTTGGAATTTCCGAAAACCATTTCTTAGTGCGTGCCTCCCCAAAGAACACCCTCCCCAAATTTCACACTTCTAGGCCCGGCGGTTTTGGCTGTTCGTTAAAGAGTTAGTCAGTGAGTCAATGAGTCAGTGAGTCAGTAACTTTTCAGTTTTATATAAATAGATCAGTTTCTGCTGTGTTTGTTTTTATTTTCTCAGTGTTTGTAAGGGTTGATTAAATGTGGTAGTAGCTAATTAATGGTGGTATTTAATAGTGGTAGTAGTGATTTGCATTTTAGAATTGCTTTAAATATGAGGATTTCGAGACACCTTGGATCTTGTGCTAAGGAAAACAGGTTATAATTTAAAAAAAATTTAATTTTTGATTTAAATTTTTTTAATTTTTTTAAAAAATGTGAGTGAGTGACAGGTAGATCTCCCATATATTCCCATATATGGGAGGGGGTAAAATATCTCTCTCTATTTAAAAAGGTATACTACATATATAAAATCAAATCTCTGTTCTGTTTTTATTTGTATATATTTTATTTTTGATTGATGAAACTGAAATATGAGCATGACTCATCAAAAATGTCCATTTCTGACATGAGAGAGAAAAACATTTTTGGAGAGATGGTAAAACCATTAAATAAAAAGCTTCCTTACTATTCACTGTAGACAGTGTTTCATAACAATTCTTTTGAATAAATGAATTACAATGTGTAGCTATAGCTTGAATAAATGAATGCTATAGCTTGGATTCTTACAGTTACATTTGTCATGATAATCACAAAAGATAAATGCTAACCTGATTCATTTCTGTGGCTTTAAAAAAAGGTAAAAGTAAAGGTGTTCCCTGCAGGTTGCACTGCTACTTGTGACTAATTCTAGGGATTGGTGCTCATTCCCTGTTAAAAGGCTGAAGAGCCAGTGTAGTTTGTAGATGCCTCTGTGGAGATGTGGCATGGTCATGATTAAAAGCCAATAGATACCGCTTCCCACAGACGTGGTATATATTTATCTACTTGCATTTTACATGCTTTCAAAGTGCTAGGTTGGCAGGAGCTACGCTAGTAATGGGATCTTACTCTGGGCACAATCCAGAGTAAAGACACTGGGGAGAGCACTAGCTGGCTGCCCCAACTATTCTGAATCCAGAGCAGAATGTTATGCTGTATCCAGAGAGTCAAGACGCCTGGGCTGCCCTAACTGCTCCAGACAATGCTCAATAGGCACCAAGTTAGTGACAGCTGGGGAGGGCTTGCTCCCAAGGAGATCCCCCTCAGATCACACTGAACAAGGAACAGCTGTGGTGCCTGCCTTATAAGGAAGCCCAGAAGTTCCTGACAACCAATTTCAGCTGCAGTACCTCTAGTGGAGGGTGGATGCTTGGAATGCCCTGCTGTATCCACAGGTTAGTGGGCTTGAGAGGCAGGGGTTGCAGCTAGGCTGGCCAAGAACTCAGATTTTTGGTCAACACTGCCATTCTTACTCAGGTCTTATTATGGACCCCTATGGGTCTACTCATCACTATACCCGCTCCTGAGGTGGTATAACTCTTGAGGATCTGGAAGAGGGCATTTCTGCCCTGGAAACAGGCTCTGGATACAGAGTAACTGCTCTGCCCTAGGCAATGCTAAACATGCCCTCAGCATGCCTCTCCTGAACTGCCTAGGCTGCTCCAGCTACAGCAGGCCAGGTCCACCTCCCTTGAGGCACCCTTGCAGTTGCTCCACCCTAGTGATAGATATTGCAACCGAAGTGCTACTCTGGATTGGGCTGTCTGTCTTGCAGTACTCATATCGCCAACATACAGGTCAGCAAGCAAAACTTCTTCAACCACAAAACCTGTGGAACCCATCTCCATGGCTTTAGCTTCTGCCAAATTGATCTTTGTTGAAGTTGATCACTGTTAGTTGGATCAGAGGAACCTGTTGCTTTGCTTATCTTTGGCTCAAGATTCCTTTCCAGATCCCTCCCACAGGTTATTTTTATTTCCAGTTTGCAGTGCCAATCAAACTTGCTGAGGAGAATCTTTTGAGACCCCCATTTAGATACTGGTGGGAGCTCTGTGCCATGCATATTAAATTGCCAGGGTCTTGAAGGAGATTGTTTGCTCAAAACATCTGATCAAAACCTGATTAGAAAAAAATGTCTTGGGGAGTCTAGAAATCACACAATCAAACTTTCTCTTCCCCCTCACAAATACTAAGAGAGTGTGGGTGGAGTACTATAATTTTCCCAGGCTGTCAGACAAATACTTTATGTATATCTTTTCCTCAAAAGAATGTTTTTGCTTTTTCTCAGTTATAATTAGGAAATTGTATTAATATGTATTTTCTTTCATATGTAAAACTGGTGTTTGATATGCTTGATAGTTTATAATGAGCAAATTGTGCAAAAATGCATCAGATCCAGTCTTGGAGTCCCATATCTGTGCTGTAAAATATCAGCAGAACAGAAAATCATTGATTTGTTTGATTTGAATTTTTTTAAAACAAACTTTTCAGTAAAATAATCCCAAAGCAGAGAATAGCTATCATAATGTTAATAAATGCAATTTCTGACTGTTCAGGCGCACAGTAATTTCTACTCTGATTAACATATTTGGTAATCTAAAGCTTGCCAAATAAAATTACTTCAACAGGAGACTTAAGCAGACCAGGCTTTAGGGTCTGGGAGATTTGTTCTTGGAGATAATTTCATATCAGGGGGACAACAGGAAAATTTGACTATTGTCACTAATTTCATTGTGATATTTGCAGTTTAAAGCTCTGCCGAGGTGTTTATGCCTATGTTCTGGTTTGGATTTAGTTTATTCTAACCAAATAGATTTAGCAACTCCAATTCTGCTGCTGTAGTGTATCTATGAACAGCGCAACTCCTTCAAATGATATTGAATATTCATGTTTTTGTTCTTAATTGCGCTTTTATTACAATATTGTTCATTGTTTTTATTTGTTTAGTTTGTTGTGAGGTTTTTATTTTTGCCCAGATTCTAATCTTTGGACGTACTGAAAAACTGTAAAATTAACAAAGAATTGCATTTCATGGATACTTGGGAATGTTCTGAATGGCTTCACTCACTCAACTCATAGATTTCCAGCCAACTCCGTAGGTATATTGACTAGGAGGAAGTATTTCTCAAATTTCCCCCTCAGTCCCAGGACTGAGGTACTGTGTACTCAGTCCTGTACACAGGATGTTTTTGAAAATAAGTACTCTGATGTTTTTAGAAAAATGTCTTTGGATACTTTCATAGGTTCAAATTTATCATGGTTCAGTCTAATTTTTACATGTGTGGTACCAATAACAATCAAGCATTTGGTAGGATGATGGTTTGCCTGCATTCTGACACTTACAATGGTTCTCAAATGTTCCAGGCCCAAATAATACTTTCTTAAAAATAAATGGAAAGTTATAATCCTTGAAGATAATGTGACTTACCTCTGAGTAAACAAGGATAGGATAGTGCAATCCTATCTACTTCCTGAGGCAGATCCATCTTAAGCCACCTTGACCCTAAAAATCTACTTTCTGTGGCAGACCCATCTTCAGCAAGATGAGTATGGTTGTCTCTGTATAAATTCTAGCTGTGCTGGCTTCTTTTTAAAAATTTAACACTCTTGACTGAACAAATGATGATCGGTGTGTATGGAGCAGACTTTTTGTCAACATCAAAGATATTGGAGTAGATCTTAGAGTGACAAAACAATGGAGCACCTTTTCTCACACAACCTGAAAACCAGACCAAATTACTCAACAGAAGTGCAGTGGCGAAGAGTGTAGGTTCACCTGAGGGAATCATTTTCACGATATGCCGCAATAAAACAAAACCTTACTTTTTTAAAATCTGTCCTGGCCCTGTAACATGGAGAAATAAATAGCAGTGAAAGAACAGACTTACGCTTCCTAAGAGGCAGTGTTCCAGATACACTCGGGGGTTCGATCTGTTGGGTACAATGATGCCATATTTGCAACGGCTGCTCAGAGGAGAGCTGCACTTTAAGCGATGCTTAGCAACCAAAATCATACACTTGGCTGCTCCCATCAATTTGGCCACTTTGTGCACAGACTTTCCCTTTTCAGCACAAAGCAAGGAGCACCTTATGGCATACTTTCCAGTATATGCCAACTCCACAGGTAGACAAGAAAGGAAGACAAAATGCTTAGAATTCTTCACATTAAATAGCAAATTTGGGACTTATGTATGCCTCATTGTGCTTTCATGAAAGGCCTGACACTCAGCTGGACGATTAAAGACCACAGCCAATTATGGTTTCATTCAAACAGTCCAGCTGAACAAACAGGTTCTAGGCATACCACAGTTCTTTGTATTACAACACTATAGTGGGTCCTCATGATCTGTGGGGGTTTTAAAATAAGGAGTAAATGACCGAAATTGCCAGTTTTAGAAATGCTTATGCAAAGGTGGCTCAATAACATTTCCAAAAATATATATATTCCTTCATACAAGTCTCACTACAGTAGTTCAGATAGAAGTTCATAACTAACAAACAGAACTGGGCCACAGTTTATACTGCAGAAGACTAAAGGTGTAGATAAAAAACCCTTAGAGTTTATTTTGAGATGAAGTGCTTACGATATTCATTCCTGTACTAAAAAGCATGGAAATCAAGTTAAGATGGTCAGGCTTTGTGGCTGTGTAAAGGTGCATTGTCCCTGAACTTCATAATTCCTTGGATCAAAACATGAACCTCAACAACTTAAAACTGAAATGAGCACTGCAGGAGATGAACATTAGTTTCTGACTGGTATTTTAATTTAGAACTGGAAAATAAACTTCTTCCTGCAACGCACCTGCATCCCTACTGTCTGTGATCATGGTGTGGTGCAGAAAAGTTGGCATACCTCTGTGCGCCAAGCTTACCTCCCCCATTGTGGAGGAGATGTGTCTTATGTCATGTTTGCGGCACTTTTAGGTTGGTGCAATGTAACTGCACCAACCTAGTGCAATCGAAGAGACAAAGACTGCAGTTCTACAGACACTTTCCTGGGAGTAAGATCCACTGAACAAAATGGGGCTTATTTTTGAGTAGACATGATCAGGATTGTGCCCAATGAAGTAGAATTAGAATGTTCTAGTTTAAAAAAACTCTTTTCTGCATCTTTGTTTTCTATTTTTGTTTCTCGTTGCTGATCCCAATCAATATCAAACCTTAGGGAATTCCATTTCTAATAGTAAGATGTTTTGTCTTCATTGCCTTTCTCACTTAGGAATGGTATTTCCAGACAAAAAAGACTGAAATTTATCATGCATGTAGTTCCAAATATTTTTATTGGTTATTTTTAAAGGAAAAAGAATCTGAAAATGGAACATTTAATCCCAGTAGGTTGTGTGAAGTCTGACTCATCATAACAACTGGTACTCGGGTCAAGAAACAATACAATCTCCATGTATGCCCATCAGAACTGGGAGCATGTGTGATGGTGGTGCAGTGATAGCTAGGAATAGGTCTACATGTACAGCATGCAAGCTGTATTTACTAAAACTGACAATATTTCATTACAATATCTCAGCAAGTCTCAGCAACTGACCTCAGTAGGTTTAAAAAATGCTGCTAGCATTACTAATTGGAGTTGCCTCTTGCTAGGAAGGGTTTTTTTCCTTTATGTTGTCACTAAAATACACAAAGAATATCATTTGTTGGATATGGTCCTTGCAAGTAATTATAGTTGCTGGGAATAAGTTGAGATCAAGTGATGTAATGCAGTTTTGTGCCTCAATCATGTAAGGAGATGTGGGGGACAGTTCGGAAGAAGGCTGGATAAATTATCTGAAGAGATGGTGTACCTATGTGAGAACTGTCTTGGCATATCTGGCCCATGAGCTAAAGTCTTTCAGTCAAGTGGAAGTACCTTTTTACTGCCATGTGAGGCAGTAAGATTTATAGGTGACGACAGCTGGCCAAATATAGTACAATAGTCAGCCCAAATTTAATTGGAATAAGAACTGCAACAAAAGTATCCAATTTTTAAAGGTTGAATTATGGCAAGTGAAGGAGATTAATTGGAAGGGGGAACTGGTGATAAGGAACGTAGGCACGATTAAAAAATTCTTTCAACTTGTCTGTGCAGATCATCAGTAATGTGCACATCAAGCAAGGTGGGGAATTAATTTGCATGAAAAGGATCCACTTCTTACTGCTAACTTGTGTGGACTATTTGAGCCAAAGCAGTACCTCATTAGACCATGTGTCAGGTCTAAGGCTGCAATCCTAACCATACTTTCCTAGGAATAAGAACTATTGAATACAAAGGAACTTACTTCTGAGTAAACATGTTTAGGATTGCACTATAAGTGTTGATGCTGAGCTGTAACTATAGTTAGAAGCTGCCTTCTCAATCGCATTACAGGCATCCAGTGTGCTGGTCTGCTTGTTGAGGGGCTAAGAGAGATGTTGTACCCCATAGTCATTGCACAAAATGCACAGTCATTGCACAGTCATTGCACAAAAACTCGCATATTGGCTGCAATTCTAAACACATTTTCCTGGGCGTATGCTCCATTGAATACCAAAGGACTTACTTCCAAGTAGACGCACTTAGGATTGCACTGATTGTGTCTTCAATGACAGTGGCTATTAAAACATCGACCATTCATTTCTTATAGTAATAGAAGAGTTAAGTATTCTTGATAAGTAGATTAAAGCTGATTGGAAATGTCTATCACATTTGAGCAGTGGCTTAAACCATTTTACCCAGATAGAAGTGGACCTTGCGCATTTTCATAGAAATGGCAAAGGAAAAATGATTGTGGGTGCAATCTTTATGCCAGCACTGAAGGGTTGCAAATGTGCCATAAAGCACTTTGCATCTCCTCAGGAGCAAGCCACGCTTGCTCATAGAGGTGCACCAGGACATAGAGGCTACATCTAGCCTCAGCGGCAGCAGCACGAGGTAAATCTGTGCTGGAAAGAGGTGGAAGGGAGATGTTTGAGAGTGTTCCTGGGAGCAGGTGGAAGGAGAGCAGGGGGGGTGGGAGGAGAGCAGGGGTGGTGGGAGGGCTGGGACCCAAGGCAGCACAGAACAGCCTCAAGCTGCAAGGACATGCTCAATTCTAATCCACCTCCAGAGATGGCTCAGATCTGAGTAAAACCGATTTTGTTGCTCCTGCCATTTGGAATGAATTTTCTACTATTTGGAATGAATTTTCATTATTTTAAAAAAAAACTATTCTAGAACCAATTTTGAAAGAATATAATGTGGCATTTCTGCTTAGGTGAAATAGCTTTCTTGGAGAAAAACAGCAAAAGGAAAAAAAATTCCTTCTCTCCTGACTAGATGCCTGGATCTTTTACCCTATACTTAAGAAAGCACATGCATACATTTACTGCTTAATAATTTTGTATAAAGAGTGGTGAAAGTTGGTATTTTTTAAAGTTGTTACACACTTATGTTCTTTTTTTCCAGAACATAAGAACATAAAAATAAGACCTTTGATAAATACAATATATGCTCTATCTGTATGCTGTATTAGTGGGAAGTATAGCATTTTGTTATACATTATTTCTCTGTGAATTACTGATTTACAAAATTCACCCCACACTTATACATACAGTTATAGATATGGGATACTTATACATACATTCACAATTGTACAGTGTACATATGATTTTCCAAAATGCTTGTAGGAATGAGTGTTTGTCTTGTAATACATCCTTTTCCCAAAGGAAAAACTCTGTAAAACAGAAGAATAAATATTATCTTTATGTGTGTGTTTTTAAGTAGCTGAAAATGCCATGTAATAAATAGAAGAATATAAGATTTAAAATTATAGACAAATATTTTCTTTCCTTGTGCATATCTATTTAGTCAAGTTGTCATAGCAGCTGGGCTAGATGATACTCATTTGGCTCATAACTCATTTTGTGGCCGTGGTATGTATTGTTTGTCGTTTGCTGCTGCCTGTATAACTTAAATGATGAAAGGAGCTTCAAAGGTTTTCAAATGTATCTTTCTCAGAGGATAAGGAGATGGCTGAGTTTGCCTACTGGTGACATTAGTTCCTCATCTCGGTTTGTTATTACAGTGATGAATACAGAATAATCATACCACTTTCCTTCTGACAGTCAAAGTAATTTATTGGGTGAAAGAACGAAAACACATTGTTAGCATTTCACTCTAACGTGGCCACCATTTGAAGGGGTTGGGGAAATAGCAATGAAAGACAGAACTTCTTTGTCAATGTATAGTTTTAAATGATAGAGAATGAGAGGGAATCAGTTACAACAGGGGAAGAGAAAACTCATAAAAGACTTGAAAGGATAATCTGGAAGAAGGGAGCAGTGAATAGAGACATTTTATATGGTAAAGGTTATAGGATAAGGTTAATTTAAAATGTTCAGCTGCACAGAATGTTTGTCTAATTCTAGTTTTCCATACTCAGACTCATTATTGTCTTTGCTTATTGCCTTCTTTTGAGGTGCTGATAGTCACACAAAATACTGTTGTTTGAAAAGATCTGCAGGGGACCGATACATTGGAAACCAGTCCACTTTTTCTGTGAATTCATAAACATAACTCCAGATGCACTTGGTTGTATTAATACAGTAACCCACATATACAGTACTAAAACAAAAATTAGAAATGGGTCTTCTTAAAATTATAACTAGGCAAAAACATTATGAAGACAGTAACAGGTTTTGTATCTGACATCTTATTTGTTTGTTTGTTTGTTTGTTTAAAGGAAAGCCTCATAGGAGCCAGGTGAAGTAACACTGTTCTGGAACAAACTGGGGGAGTTGGAGAATTAGCAGGAGCAACTTGCACATCATACCTTCCCACTGTCTCTGGTTTTTGACTGGCTACTTAATGACTGTACCATTCCAATATACCGTACTTTTCTCTGTAATGACCAAGAGGCTCAACATAGCAACATACCCCTTGAGCAGTTATGGTAGCAGCATTTGAAAAGTTGGTCACTGGAATTCTGTTGCCCATAATCTTATTCCAGGAGAACTACCAACAGGATTAACCCCTCTACCACCTGCATCTCCTGGACAATACTTCAAACTTGGGAATGAAAGTGGGAGCCTTTAAAAGTTGTGAACATGATGATACTGATAGCAAAGGAAGTAGAGGGGAGCATGTGCACTTAAAACAAAAGGAATGGTTAATCCCATTGTTTTTTGTTTGTTTTGTTTTGTTGATAAATAGATATGCATATACAGTACTAACTAATTAACAAGTAGCCACATACATATTTATGAAGGCACTGTAATTTCTAATGGTTATTACTGAAACTTATACACAGTGGTGTAGCTAAGAAGGTCCAGAAAGTAGCTTTAGGGGGGCAACAAGCTGAGCTTGACACTAGTGACAAAAAGTTGTGAAAACTTTTTGATAACACTGTATCATCATGTTACATGTCATTCGAAAGGTAATTTAATGCTGAATGCAATGAAAGAAACCACATTAAATATCTGTATTATATCAAAAGATGATTTTGATGATTAACGGATGATTAACTAGTGTGCAGCTGGAGGTCGGAGGTCGGTTTTCCCTATTTTTCACTTTTTTAAAAGCCCAGGCATGATGTCACTCCTGGTTGTGACATCATTTCTGTGGCACTACTAATACAGTATAAGAAATGGAGAGTTTTCCTATTTATGGAGGCACATGATAACTGGTACCCTTTTCAAGAAGTCTAGACTAATAGATAAAAGAAAATTTGAGTCCAGTAAGTGTCCTGAGCTAAGATTATTGTTCTTCTTATCATAGAGAAGGGAAAGAATAAGTACTATTTTACCACATAGATATTTTTCTGCTGTGGTAAATTCCTGGCCACACAAACAAAGCTTCCTGTTCCTCAAGGAATGGGTTGGGTGACCAGGGATGTCATGGTCATGTAGTCAAGCTTGTAACCTAGCTTCTTTGGGTGTGGGAAGGTGAAGAAGTCTTACAGCTTCCATCCGGGTAAACAAGACAAAACTTTTTTTGCATTTTTTACCAGTAGGAAATTTTATCTGCTGGAGATAATAACTTCCTATGAAGTAAAATTCACCACATGAACCAGAAAGTGAGCCAGCGCAATGCAGAAGGAAATCTTGATTTTCAGGCTGCTGTCTCTAGGCTAACTTCTGAACTGGTGACCTATAAGAAGAAGAATTGAAGCGTAAAAAATAAGAACATCTGGATCTGACAAAGCATACGATACAACATATGGCAGTCATGTCAAGCTTGCAAAAAAGTGACACAAAATAACTGTACTGCAGATATTTCTAAATACATAGCTGGTTTAAATTGACCCATTGGAGACTATGCAGGAGCAGAGGAAGGAATGTGAAAAATTCTTTAGTATTAGATTTATTAGACTGTTACTTAGAGGACAATCCTAACCATGTCTACTCAAAAGCGTCTTTAGGAAAGTGTCTTTAGGATTACAGCCTAAGTGATTCTGACCATGCGCTATTACTGTATTATATCATGCAACTATACCTGTGTCACTGCATAATTCAGAGTACCTACGGGAGCTCTTATGTTAACGTTACGATGTTTCCCAGATTCTAGTGGGGACATTGCAGTTTGGTGCTTAAAACAAGGAATGTTTTGTCATAAAAAGAAATTTAAATGCATATTCAAGTATTTTCACATATAAGGAAGGTGCAGTTTTTATTATGAAAAAACAGCAACACAATAAAGATGACAGAGGCATGTTTATTACGTCAAACGTTCTTTATGTGAAACAGATTTTCCCATAGGAAATAATGGAAACTCAGACGATTGCTTCACAACCCAAAAAAAATTCATATAAAAATATTAATTGTATTTTAAAATGATGAGAAAACACTGGAATTGAATTCAAAATATGCATTCAATTGCATGATCCTATAAAGTCTAGCCCTACAATCCAGAGTAACTACGGGAACACGTAAGAGACATTACCTGTACCTGTAGTTACTGCACCATCTAATGAAAACCTATGGGAAATTCATACTGCAATCCACAGCAAATTGTTCTTACACCGGAGCAAGGACTCCCCGTAGTTGCTCTGGATTGTGCCCTACTTAGGCTGCAATCTTAAAGACACTTTCCTGGGAGTAAGGAAACTCCTGGGTAGACATGGTTAGGAGGCTGCAATCAAAGACACTTTCTTCTGTAATCAAAGGCACTTTGCAAGTGTCTCCCCACTTTCTTCTTCTCTTCATCCTGAGCCTCTCCCTCCCCTGCTGCCTTCTGGCTAGCCCTGAGCTGCTTCCCTCTTCTCCACTGCTGTTCTCTCCCTCTGCCCAGTGGACACCCGGCCACAGGAGGAACAGCGCAGAAGTGTTGCTTTCGCTATGGGCAGGCATGCTAGGCAGCCCTGATGCTTTTTAAAAGGGCTGCTGGCCAGCATGTCTGCCCCAACTGCCAATGAGTGTTTGTTACATGAAGCACAGTTTATTACGTGAAGCAGAATCCTAGAGAAATTTCTGTTTGTTACGTGGAACATACTTTATGTGAGGCGCTTGTTACATGAGGCACCACTGTACTATCTAAATAATTAGTGGTCTTAAAATATGTTGCATTGTATGCATTTAAATATGGGTTTTTACACATGGAATCCATAGACATCTCTGTATATTATAAAATCCCATTTTTTACAGAGTAGGAGCCATCTGGAATAAATTTTGGCATTAGAAAAATTCATTAGTATCCCCATTCTGATCTCAATCAAGAAATTTTCCTAAGGTACAGTGAATGGGTCAAAAGGCATCTCATTAGTGCATTACACTTAATTTTTCCCTCTTTAAGGGTGAACAGGAGATTCCCAAGAAAGAAGAAAAAAGCCTTAAAGCATTTTCCCTTAACATAAACATTTAAAAATACTGAACAAAAAGGAGAGCTGTGACTTACATAAAGAGGAAGGGATAATTATCTAATGCATTTTAAGCTTTGTGAAAAAGATGGCGTTAGTTGGATAATAGGCTGCTCTTTATCCCATTAGTCATGGCAAAAACAACGAAGCTACTGGCTGTAGTAGCAAAAACAACGAAGAATCTTGTGCCATTTTGAAGATGAACACATTTCCCCTTCAGAAATCAAAGTGGCCTAGTCTTGTGATGAGCTGAAGAGATAGGCAGCGGGATAATAGGCATTAGCAGTAATAGGTGACAGCAACCCTCTGTAACAGGCACCTTTCCCCTCAGTGTAATAAGTGGCATCCTTTTTAAAAAATGCCAAGCTTGTCCATCAACCATTACTTTGTAATAATTTTTAAGGGAGAAGGTCTTCTCGAAGAGAGATGACCAAGACCACTGCTGTCACAGATGTTCTCTGTGGAAACTCTCACCAGGATGAAGGTGGGTGGATGTGTCAGTGAGGGATCTGCAGCAGCTTGTAGGTGCATGCATGAACTTATGGCTTCATTAGCCCTACCCACTATTTTTGTGCCTCTGTGGGACTTGCTGACTTGGTGGCATTGATAGGGCTAAGGTTGCAACTCATGCGGTACCTTCAGTGATAGCAGTGGAGAGGTGGAGCACCAAATCTACGTTCAGTCTCCTCAGAAGCCATAAATGGCTCTACTAAGCAGGCTTGTTTGATCTGACAGCACCACAAGAAATGTTGTGCCCACAGTACAGAACTAGTGATACCGGTAGATTCCTCAGCAACAACACTAACTTGAAAGTAATGATCCTTACTATGCATGTTTCGGTCTACACAAAGGCTTCTTGCCTCTGTGCAACTGGAATTTAGTGGTAATCCAACTTATTAAGCTTCCTTCATTCACGGCTCTTATGAAGGGTGCATTGTTGTTGTTGTTTTTTTGTCCAGTCGGCACCCTAAATACATAGCGATGGATGAGCTGGAGAGATGCCCTAACTCGGGAAGTAGTTTGCTAAAATTAACGTTTAGAAGCAGGCACCTCTACTTATTTCACACATTATTAACTTATATTACAATTCAAATAAGCTTACAGCTGGCAAAAATAGTCTCTTTTGTAAAGTGATCTCAAACATAATAGGCTTAATCAGAGATAAATTAAATTAGGCAGTCATGCATACTACAGCACATTAGCACTGAGTAGTTATTAAATACACGTTCTGCTATCAGTTGCACAAGTGGGGCTTGTAAGCAAACAGAAGATAACAGACACTAGTAAATAAAAGTTTGGTAGGGAAGCCCTGTACTTGAGGATTCCCTTTTCTATTTCCTTTTTCAGTATGCTTCATGATCTTTGCTATGAATGCTGGCGCCAATTTAAATTTCCATCCTTGCCCGGATTCCTCTGCCCGGCAATTAGCCAAAAGCCAAATTAACCAAAAGCATAGCAGACAGGACTAATGAATATCTAGAAAACAGATGTTCAGTGTGGTTTTTGAGGGAAACTTTTTCTATGGCAATGTTTTAAAATGCATGAATGAGTCATAGCTACTGAAGTGGAAGATGGCAATGATGATTCATAATTGTTATCAAATGATACAGCATTTAAACCTTTGCTGTACAAATATATGGCTCTAGGTTAATTTATAGGTTGAACCTCAATGCAGGACTTCACCAACGTCAGGATGAATGAAATCAAGGTATTCTGAGATATTAGTCCATTTTGGCTATAAGATAAGATAAGATAAGATAAATTTATTGTCATTGTACTCAAGGCATGAGAACAACGAAATGAGGTGCTCTCTCTCATAATACAACACAGATATCCATTTGAACAAATAAAAACACACACAATTTAAAAAGAAAAAAAACTATACACTTAAAATATATGTATTACATTGTATATATATAAAATATATTACATTGTATACATTGTATATGTATTACATTGTAATATATGTATCCTATCTGCTCAGGTCATTTATCAATTTTTTGTTACATTTCTCCCAAAAGAGCATCTGAAGCAGTAGCACTGACTAGCATTGGCTCCCTCCAGCAGGTCCTTTTCCCTGCCCTTCCTCTTTATTGAAGATTTTGGAAATTAAATCTGACATGTTCAGTTTACCTAGCCTTTCTGGAATTATTTATTATACTGTGGACCAGCATCACAAATCAAGATATTCTGGGAGTCAAAGAGTTTCAGTTTTAAGCTACTGCACATCCTTTTACCCTTGTGTAACCTACGCTGAAGATAAAGGAAGAACTAAATATTTTTACATTTGTGCTCATCCAATGTTGATTTTAAAATCTGTGGGTAAAATGGAATTGAAGAGTGTAGAATTAATGGTAAAAGTTGATTTTGACACTTTCCTACTTTTATTACACTATACTATTGGTTCCCAAACTTTGAGCCCATGGCTTCTCCAGCCCATGGAGAGCTGATGAAAGCCACCAGGAGAGCTGCAGAATCCTTGCAAAAACAAAAACAAAACCCACTATCCTACACAATTTAGAGCAGGGGTCCTCAAACTTTTTAAACAGGGGGCCAGTTCACTGTCCCTCAGATACTGTCGGGGTCCGGACTGCAGGTGGGGGTTTTTGGGGGGGTGGTACTGGCAGGGCTAACAGGTAGGTTGCTGGGGGGTGGGGGTTACTGGCAGGGCTGGTGGGGGTTCTGGGGATGGTGGGTACTGGGAAGGCTACTGGGGGGTTTCTGGCATATGGGAGTTACTGGCAGGGCTAGTGGGGGGTTTCTGGGGAATGGTGGATACTGGCAGGGCTGGTGGGGTTCTGGGGGTGGTGGCAGAGATGGGCTCTAGCAGGTTCGCACCTACTCTATAGAACTGGTTGTTAATAAGATATAGGACGTATAAAGTTTAAAATAGCCATTTAAAAGTGGCTGCCAGATGGGCCGAGAACCGGTTGTTAATTTCTTCCAATCCCATCACTGGGTGGTGGGTACTGGCAGGGTTAGTGGGGGTTTTTTGGGGGGTGGGGGTTACAGGCAGGGCTAGTGGGGAGTTCTGGGGGTGGGGGTACTGGCAGGCTAGTGGGGAACTGGAGGGGGAGAAAGGGAGGCACTTACCTGGGGAGGCCTTGCTGGCCAGGGAAGCTGTGGATGGGGTGCTGCAGCAGCATAGCCCCCCCATCCAAGCCTCCTGGCCAGCCAGGGAAGCTGTGGATGGGGCGCTGCAGCTGTGCAGCCCCCCATGCAAGCAAAGTTCTTCTGGGCGAGCAGGCGGGTGGGCAAGCGAACAGACAGGCAGCCCCTCGCCATGGTGGCCCCTCCTGGCGCTGTCTTGAGGGGATGGCTCCTCCCCCTCCCTGCCTGCTCTTGCCTGGCAGCCACTCAGCAACAGCGAGGCAGGGAGGGGGAGGAGCCATCCCCTCAGGACAGCACAGCGCACACAGCAGCGTGCCAAATTCAAAATGGCGGCCGCCACCAAGCCTCTTTACCCGGTGGCTGCCAGCAAGCCTCGGCGGGCTGGATTGAGGGCCCTGACGGTCCTTATCCAGCCACGGGCTGTTATTTGAGGACTCCTGATCTAGAGGATTCTAGCCAGTGATGGGATTCAAAGAAATTAACAACCAGTTTTCTGCCCATCTGGCAGCCACTTTTAAATGGCTATTTTTAAACTTTATATGTCCATCTCTCATTAACAACCTGTTCTACAGAGTAGGTGTGAACCTGCTGGAGCCCACCATTCTACCCCTAGTGGGGCCAATGTTCCAGAAGATCAAGACAGCTACTGGTTAAAAAAGTTTGGGATCTATTGTGTAGAAAAGGAAGCAAAAGCTTCTTCCTTTTCAGATGAAACATCTTTTGTGAAAAAGAATAGACATGAACATCAATCAGGTCTTTTGACAGGAAAAATACTGTGATGGGATTCAAGCAGCATGGCTTAGTCATTCATCCGTCTCTTAAAAACCTATCAGTGCTGTACTCAGAGATGGTGTAAGTTCTTGAGCGTGACCCCCAAGTCTTTGGAACACATCTGCCATTCTCTAATGCCATGCACATTTAAAACTCAATGTAAGGTGACAAGAACATTAAAGCTGTCCACGAAGCAAATTGTATAACTAATCTTTATCTGTTCTGAGCCACAGGTACAATAATTGGAAAATTAAAGTGCCTGTGAACTGCTAGGCCGGCTGCATCAAAATGCAACATTTTGAAATGATTAATGAAGACAAAGGCATGCCGCTGTGTATGTGGGTATTTGTTTCAGGCAACCAGTGGCTCCTATTTTCTATCAAATCTACCCGTTTCCCCACTTTAGCAGTGGCTACATTAAAACCGTTAAATTAAAAATAATTTAAGAGGGTGCCTGCTTTTTCTGACAATAACACATTAGTGTATCTGTTGGGAGACACTTGAAATGCTACTAATAATCTGTGAGCTGTCATGAAGTCAAGGTCAAATCCTTTCCAGAGGGCTTTTGCATGGGATAAATCAGTCAAATGCTACTGACATCAGTGTAAGGCAAGCGGGCCTGAGGATTCAAAAAATTATTTATTTATTTATTCATACATTCATACATACATAACCACCCTTCTTTTCCCATGCAAACAGAAATGTCCAAGACATGCTTTCAGTTCAATCCTATGCCTCTCTACTCCAAAGTAAGGCCCATTATATTCAATGGGGCTTACTCCCAGTAAAGTGTGTTTATGATTGAAGCCCTTCAATTGTTTTTTTTATCCTTTTTGTCCTTAGAACAACCCTGTGATATCCTTTAATAGTGTGGTTATCACTTCTGGCATCCAACAGTTTTCAAGTCAGCCAAGTTGTAAACAGTGATGCCTCTCGCTCTGCTGTCTCATGACAACTTCATCACCTTCCAGTCCCCTATCTAAAAGTTGCTTAGCATTCTTCAGCAGATATTCCCTTAACCACCATATCATGTCTGCTGCATGGTCCTATGTTGTGATGTCCTCCACTGCTGTGCTGTTGACAACGATGGGTACCTTCCTAATCAATATAGGCAAACACAACTCACCCATCTCCCCGTTTCCAAAATGGTGTGGGGACACCACTGTGGGAAGGTCATATGCGTGTGCCCTAGCCTAACACCTTCCAGGAATGCTTCCAGAATGCAACACCCCCACGTCAGCACAGAACTTGTGCCGGACGTTGTGCCAACCTAACCAGGGTTTAGGATTGCACTGTACGAATAACTTCCCAATGTGTGTTATTAAATGCTTCCACAACAAATGGGACGAAATGGAGCACCACAGAGCTCTGTCAGGTCTTGCACTGTTCAATATTTTTATAAATAGCCTAGATGGAGGGGAGGAATATTTATCAGTTTTTCAGGTTAAACAAAGCTGGTGGAGGGAAGAAAGATAATACTAGAAGTTCAGATTAGAATTCAGTATAATCTTGTAAGGCTCAATGGTTGAACCCAGACTAACAAAAGGTAGTTCAGCAGAGGCAGATGTCCAGTCCTGTGTACAAGGAAAAAAAATCAAAGGCAAAAGTACAGGATGGGGTAAGATTGGCATCGTACTGTGTGTTGCTGACACAGCAGCCTCTCTACCATTCTACAGTTTTACCAACAGGCATTTTTAAATCGTAAGAATGCAGTGTCTTGTGCTTAAAAATAATACTAGGAAACAGTACAGGTTTTGGACAGAGACTAGGAGAAACAGACAGGTAAAGATGAGGAGACTGTCAAGGGGCAATCAGGAGCTTTTAAATCTGTAAAACTTTTTTATTCCACTCATAATTTGGCTGCCAGGATAGCAGGAATTATCGGTTTAGGTTTTCAGGTTCACTGTTCTGACAGGCTATTTCCATTTGTACAGTAGAATGCTTGTTCACACACTACTGTGTCCTTGACAGTGAATTTACATTCTCACTATAGGTAGGCTATCAAATTGGTCAGAGATTCTAAAGCAGCACCCAAACACCCCAATTAGGTGTGCCACTTTGATGAATTTTGTGAGCCCTAGTCCATGAAAGCTTTATGTCACAATCAATCTGTTTGTCCTTGAGGTGCGACAGAATTTTGTGTTTGGTGACAATAAGGGCTAAAAAACACAACAAGACTTTCTTCTGAGTAAAATGCACAGGACTGATAAAATTACAGCCTTACAGTGCTGAGAAGTGTCATAAAAGCGCCATAAGGCACTTCTACACCCCCTTTTGTCTGCTGCCATGTAACTCTATGGAGATGCCACAAAGGGGGAGATGTACTGGATTTTCTAGGCCAGTGTAGGGTCTGAAGATGGTAAGCAGGAAAGAGGCAGGTAGGGGCCCACCTGGGACAGGTGGATGGTGGGCAGTGGTTGGACCTTGGGGTGGCAGGCAGAGGGCATGAGACAAGAGCTTCCAACAGTTCCAAACTGCTCTTCCATGCAGCCTTTGGCTCTCCCATCTGCTGAGATCCATTTGGGTAGATCCATTGTCTGCTGTAGTCCTACTGAAGGGAAGGAAATGAGCTTCCCTTCCCCATTGTAGTGCACCCCAAAAGCTTATGGGTTTCAGAGCAGCATAGGAGATCCTGCCCAATCCAGTGCAAGTTAGAATTGTACTGTTAGAGCATCATTACTTGGACCTCTGATTTTGCACATAGATGCATGTGTGATTGCCCAACTCAATTACTATAGCTCAGAATTTAGTTTCTTTTATTATTCTTTAGTCAGAATAATGAATAAAATCAGTTGCCACAACTTAACTGTACTGTTTAATGTAAATTCCTTGCTAGGTAAGCAGCTGCAGTTCCCATTTACCACCAGTCTAACTAAAGCTGTTTGTCATGATATTTCTAGTTTTAGTTTGAGTAGCAGAATATTCTGTTTTAACAAAGACTTAAAGACTAATCAATTGATTTCAGCATAAATGTTCATGAGCTATTGTAGTGCACAAAAGCACATGTAGAGCCAACTGGGTTTGTCTAAGGTTTTACAGGACTCATTTTTACTACATGACTACTCCTCTGGAACTAAGGGTGAAATCCTAACCTAGTCTGGCACAAATCATTGGTCTTCCCATTCCTGTGATGATGTAAGGAAGCAAGCACCTGTCTGTGCACTGGCCTAACACTCCCCAGGAGTGGCACAGAAATGTCTTACAGCACTTTTGTAATATCCCCAGGTCAGCACAGGACTTAAGACAGCACTTAAGCTGGCCTAACTAGAAGCTAAGATTACAGCCCTAATCTTTTTCAGATACTTGTTAATTCATTTTCTGCTACATTGAATCCTTAGTATTTTGATCCCTTACAAGTGACAAAACCAGGGTTTGCATCACCTGGTGCAAGATGTCATTCCATCAGCCCCCATGATGGATCTCCTCCTATGCAGTGAGTGGGGCAACAACCCAGGTGATGGGTATGATGATGTATTTTTAGTCCTACCTAATCTCTCTCTTTCTCTCTCTCTAAAAAAAGTTTTCTGAGACCTAGTTAATTTGAGTTGAATCCCTCCCTAGTCATCACGCCTAAAAATTCTTTATAAGTAGGGATCTGCAAAAGGTGAGGTTATTTTGGCATAAGGCTCATTTGTCAGGAAAAATAACCTCAACTTTTGCAGGTCCCTAATTATAAAAGCAAAAAATGTTACTTGAATTAGGATTTTTTGGGGGCTCTGGGACCATTATAAAGTCCATAGAGGCTGCAGGTGGAAGTGCATAGCATCTGTGGTCTTCAGAAACCCTGAAGAGTACAAATTGGGCTAGACTTGGCCCCATGCAAGTCCAGAGTACCCTGTTGACTTCATTATCCTCCTTTTCCTTATGAGCAGGGAGCATGTAGATTTTTTGTAATTAATGATTAATAAATTATACATAAACTATTTGTAATAGTTTTAAATTTGATAAGTGCAGTAATATAGTGAATTTTAAACACATGAATTAAACACATGAAATTAAATTAATAAATTAAACACATGAAAGCAACATGCATGAGTGTTCTTATCTTTTATTTTGTAATATCTTTCATTTTCTTGGGTGTCTTTCATTTGGAGGATGCTTATCCTCTTTTGCGGTTATGACATCTGGGTCTGGTACCTGCTTTATTGCAGTTGTCATGAATCTCTGATCACTTGAAAGGATATGGTGGTAGGATTTCTTTGATCTAAGGCATTTTCTGTACATAAAAGCTCCCTTTTACCTAATGCATCCTCAGTATATCAGTCAATCTTACTCTTTCTAACCTGTATTGTGTGATGTCTCTCTCTTCTCCGGGCTCTCTTTTACTCAGCCAAAGCAGAGTCTGGCTGAATCAGTCGCTGAATTAAGACAAGGAAATGAAGACAAAAAAATGATAAAAGAAGATGGAATAAAGCAAGGAAATGAAAGGAGAGACAGACAATACTGAGAATAATTTCTTGCACCATCTATCCTACTTCCAGGGCTGTCAAAATCCCTCTTTTAAAGAAGCCAGTTCCTTTAATTAAAACTTTCTGGAATGATAGTTATAACAGAAGTAAAGGTTGAAACTCATCAGCTGCAACTTTTGGTTCCAGGAACCTTCATGCTTTCCCATTTTCATGCTATACAAAAGCAATTCTTAACCATAGTAACAAGGCTGGCCAGTGGTATTCAGGCATTTCTGCCCAGGAAACCCTTTCAAAATTAAATATCATCCTGGAACCTCTGTCAAAGTTACCTGTCAAACAGGATGCTCCTCCATGTCTACTCGGAAGTAACTCCCATTGTGTTCAATGAGACTTACTCCCCAGAAAGCCCATTGCCAGATTCCAAGATGGTGAATCCCACCGTCTTGCAGGGTGACCATATTCTAAAGTCAAAATGTAGGACATGGTCACCCAAAAGTCCATATTTTCAAATGAAAATCCATCCTTTTTTAAAAAAAAAAAAATCTTACCTTGGCTGGGGTTGGATCACGTAAGGGCAGGTCCAGTCCGGCCTTCTGGGGCTGGGGTGGGAGGGTGCTTGGGGCACTGGGGGGACATTAGACTCAGCTGCGGCTTGGTGCAGCTAAGTCCAGCTGAAATATTTTTTAAAATGTTGTGCGCATGCACACGCAGCATATTATTTCCTGGAAAGACTTCCTAGACAAGTTCGGCGTGGGTGGAGACCTCCCCTGACCTCCGCCGGCATGTGCCTCCAATTATGCTGAGTCTAACATCCCTCCAAAGCCCCCAAGCACCCTCCCACCCCAGCTCCAGAAGGCCAGAAAGGGGCCTATTGTACGGTCCAATTGGCCAAATCTGTACAAGTCTAGCCTATTCTGGCTTTCTGGAAGCCCGGCCCTCTTGTGAACTCCGCGACCCAAGGTCACGTCCTTCCTGACCCCCACTTTGAATACCACTGAGGCAGGCAATGAATCAATATAAATCAATTTCCCTTTCTCCAGGCGGAAAACAGTTTCAGCTCAGAGGCAGAAGCTTCCCCTTTACAAAGAAAGAAGTGATTATCACATGGTGGAAGGGGGTCTCCCTCCCAGCTGAAACCTGAAACCAAAGCTGAACACTTTCTGAACCTTTCTAAGGCTAGCTTAATTGCCTGCCATGTTGCAGGCTGCTTTTAAGTCATTAACTTAAAGGATGTTTATCTTTTAATTTAAAGCGTTTTCATTCGTGTTGAGACAAAATCGCTGATACATAAAACGCTGGGAAATAGGTAAAGGTGTCGCCCACAGGTTGTACTGCTAATTGTGACCGGCTGTAGGGTGCAGTGCTCATCCCCATTTCTAAGCCAAACAGCCAGCACTGTCCAAAAATTTCTCCATGGTCATGTGGCCAGCACGACTGTATGCAGAAGTACAACGAAGCTGTTAACCTTCCCACTGAGGTGCTATCTATTTATCTACTTGCGTTTGCATGCTTTTTGAAATGCTAGGTTGGCAGGAGCTGAGCAATTGAGAGGAGTGCACTCCCTCTTGCAATACTCAGGTTTCAAACCACAGACATGGCAATTATACTTGTATTGAAATCTGAGGAGTGCACAATGAAATAAGGCAGCATTTTGTGCTGTTTGGACATATGGGTGCACAAGCCCAGGCAGAAGAAGCTACCCAACAAAAAGATTTTTTTTTTTTTTTTGCTCAGGAACCTGGTGGTCTCACTTCTACATGCTTTAAGCCCCCATTTGTGAGTGGAAGGATAATTTAGTGTGCATCCTGGAATGTTTTCTGAGCTGTACGGATAAAAGCAATTGTGAGGAACATCAGAAGAGAATTAAAGCAACAACAGCTGCCATCTTGAGTTAAGCTGCAGTGAACCTTACACTGTGTAAAGTAAAAATTGTTTTACACTCCAAATTCCTGTGATATTATTTTATATTGTTCATGATAGGATTATACGATAGGATTATATACTGTATTTGCTTTGCATTTAACGTTTAATTTTTCAAAACATATACTATATGAGAAATGTCTTTCCTTGGTTACAGTACATCTTTAGTGCTTTCAGTGTATGAGAAATGCTTCATGCATGAGTAGAAAGAAATGTTTAACTCCAATCTTGGAAGGTGAATTAATGTTGGAAGGCAAATTAAATTATCCCCACCACTACTATACAACATCAGAGGCAATATGGTGATATAATTCAGCCTCTGATACTTCATCATGAACTCCAACTTGATAGTTTCTAAGAACTTTTTTAAATTTACAAAACAAAACAATATGAGTTTAAGAAAGCATGAATATATACAATAGCACATGTGGTGCTGCATTTTTCACCAACAGTCCTATGGACATTTCTTTATTTTTCAATTACACAATATGTTTGTCACTCATGCTGCAATCCTAACCGAAGTTAGGCCAGCATAAGCCCCAGCACAAATCCCATGATGTCCTGGGGGTGTCACAAAGTGCCGTAAGACACTTCTGCGCCATTCCTGGGAGAGGGATAGGCCAGTGCACAGACTTGCGCTTGCCTTCCTACATCACTACGGGAACAGGAAGACTGATGAGTTGCGTCAGCCTAAGTTAGGACTACGTCTTTATTTTTGTGCCACCTTTCATAAATAGTCCCGAAGCAACAAAGGGTGCAATCCTAATCATGTCTACTCAAAAGTAAGCCCCATTGTGTCCAGTGGATCTTACTCCCAGGAAAGTGTCTTTAGGATTGCAGCCTTTGGCTAGTATATGTGCTGGGAAACCAGAAATTACAAGTCATACTATAAATGTTGTCCTTGAATAAAATACACGTGTGTTTTGTCATGCAGCTTCAGTTACTGCCTCCTGTAAAGATAAAATATGTTTAACTTATTTCTAGCTTTGCAATTTTAGGGAATTTATACTTAGTGGGCAGTTTGAATCTGCAGGTGGTATAAATAAAGCCCCGAGGCAGCACATAGTGTCCCATTTCCCTGGTACTTCCAACTCCAGGGTTCCTGAAAAATAGGCTACTGTGAAACAGAACCATGTATTACCTGCTATTTTGGGAGACAAAAAAATGTTCTTGTCTTGATCTGATGCACTCTTGAAAAGCATTGATCTGCAAAATGGTTAGGAATGTTCGACAATAGAATCATAACAAGATAGAAATATTATCCAGAGGCATTTAATATTTATTAGAGTTCATATTGTAGAAGTCCCACAGTAGAAATGATATTATCCAGCCATCTGTCAGATGGTTCATGATCATCCTTAAAGAGGTGACTGACTGATGAGTAGGCACTCCTTTGTAAAAAGGATTAAGAGCACAATCCTGACCATGTCTACTCAAAAGTAAGCCCCATTGTGTTCAATGGGTCTTGCTCCCAGGAAAGTGTCTTTAGGATTGCAGCCTAAGTTGATATGGACCGTTTTAATCTCTAAAAAGCATTTAATAGATAAAGAAAACATTTCTTTGCCTTTTTGGCAAATGCTATGGCTCTTGAAAAGTATGTGATACCAGTATGCAATATATTGCAATGGATCAGTTTCCCTGTAAAAAACTCTCTGCTCTCTTTGGAAAAGACAAGGAGCTTCGCATATGGAATATCATAAACAGAGGACAACAGGACCTCTGTCATAACAGAACTTAATTAGCTATTAATTTCTCCTCCTATACTTTATAAACTACTTTGTGAACTTTTTAGTTGAAAAGCAGTATAAAAATACTGTAGACAGACTATACTGTGAAGGACATATTGGGAATGGCATGTTCAATGGAAGATAATGTGACAGGTGTGAAAAGTCTTGAGACACATAATGTCAGAAGGAATGCTGTGTCTTTTTCATACCTGACCAAGAATCCTTGGTTTGTCTAATGTAGCTAAAATAGTGCTTCAGGGTTTGAGTAAGACCAGTCTTCAAATGGTCTGAAATAGTTCTGGCATAAATTTTCTAGCATTGTGACCCACTTCATCTTCTGTGGTGGGTTGCAATCTGATGTTGTGAGCTGCAACCTCATTGTGGTGAAGAGGCCTTCTGGAAATGCCCTGGAGGCATCTTCCATGTTGGTGGGCCACTATGTTTGTCCTCTGCCAGGTCTCAGAATGACCCACAAAAGGGTCTGGAAGTGACTTGTACAAACCAGAAGTTATGTACGAAAACCATTCTCTGGCTGCAATCCTAACCACATTTTCCTGGGAGTAAGTACTATTGAACACAATGGGACTTACTTCTGAGTAGACATGTTTAGGATTGCATTGACAAGCCCACAAAGGAGATTACCAGCCCTGTGCAGCATGGAAGAGGCCTCCAGGACCTTCCAGTGCCTCCAGAATGCCTCTAATTTGGAGCCAACTAGAAGCAAGTTTGGGTACGGAACCCAACTCATGACCCACCATTCATAATGTCTGAAAGAGCTTTTGTCTTTCTTTCTCTCTCATCAACAACTGGGGTGGGAATGGGATGACACTGCCATATGATCATGGTGAGCATATGTCCCCTTTTTCTAGGACATGTCCTCTTTTTATCTTTCTGTCCTAGAAAAGAACTTCAATGTTCTCCTCTTCTCCAGGAGCAAGCATTGCATAGCCTTCTTGAATTAATAAATTGCATCTAATAAATTGTATGTAACCATTTTATATTTAATACTAAATCTGCAATCCCAATCTCCACTAAGGCCAGACTAAGCCCTGGCATAAGACCTGTGCTGAACTGAGGATGTCACAAAAGAGATACTCCAGAGGGAGTTAGGCCAATGCACAGGCATACATTGACTTCCCCACACCATCATGGAAAGATAGGTGAGGTGAGTTAGTCTGTCCTAAATTTTTTAGGATTGCACCCTATGTAATATAGTATTTTAATTAACCACATGAAAGCAATGTGTTTTTAGCTTTTATTTTGTCATGTCCTGCATTTTCCTCAGGTATGCTACATTTTAGGGGCCTTGTCCTCTTTTGTGATTATGACATTGTGCTTCATGCTTCGCACGCAGCGTATGCAGTGCAGAGCACAATACCATAGTCTTTCAAGACTGACAGAGGCCTGCTGCACCCTGCATATGATCAACCTCTGAATACTACAGGGATAAGTAAGTGAACTTCATACTATCTAATTCTTTCGCTGTTTGTTTTTCAGTTCATCATAAGAACATAAGAAGAGCTTCATTGGTTCAGTCCAAAGGCCCATCTAGTCCAGTTTTCTGTATCTCTCAGTGGACCACTGTAACAAACCAGCCCTTGGTCATGAAATCCTCCTACTGAGTTGGAAGCCCATGGAAAACCAGGCCACAGAAAAGGTAGAATTTTAAAGCTGTACTCTGGTGTTCAGTATATTTAACTGTATTTTATGTTCTTGTCACATTTAATTTGTAATGTTTCATCTTCAGGACTGTCTTAAACCTGATATGAAGTTTTTTTTCCAAGAGGATGGTGTTTGGGGGGCGGGGAAGAGATTAATAAAGTGTATGCAAATATTTGTATTTAATTAACTTGCTTTATTTTCATAATTTATTCTAGTTGCAGTGTATGCAGTTTTGATGAACTTGACAATTTTTGGCAAGTAGAATTGGCAGTAAGAGGTCTGTGACTGGAAATTATAGAAGAGACTGATACTTTTGGAATACTATGGATTTTTGCAGTCATTGTCATCACATTTGCAAACATATCTTGTTTTCTTGTAAAGAAGCTGAGGCTGCTATCATGTGCATGTTTACTTGGGAATAAGTTCCATCGTTTTCAAGTTTGTAAATGTGTATGAAAATGGAGCATAATCCATGTTCTGTAGTAGTAGTAGTAGTAGTAGTAGTAGTAGTAGTAGTAGTAGTAGTAGGGAATAAGTTCCATTGTTTTCAAGTTTGTAATGTAAATGTGTATGAAAATGGACCATAATCCATGTTCTGTAGCAGCAGCAGCAGCAGCAGCAGCAGCAGTAGTAAGCAAGTCTATGAAGAGGCCTTCTCGTGGGAAATTACAGTATATTTGAATAGATGTGAACTTGGGTAGTTAGCATAGTTGGAGACCTAGGTTTTTACTGACATTTAAGGATTTTATTTGTGATGTATTCAGAATACTTGCTGTTGTTTTGGATGGAAGAGATGCACTGTAAAATCTTACACATAAAGAATGATAAAGGGCTAAAATCCATGTTTGTGTATTAAAATTCATTTTCATTGGATAAATGTGCAAGGTAAGGTCTTTGTTTTGCAGTGTGGCAAAAAACACACATATTGATTTTTAACAGAGTATTTTATTGATAGGACAGCTGTAGGGTTTTGAAGATAATGCATCTTGTCATCCCCTCCAAATGCCATTGCACGTCATGTTCTGAGATATTGGAAAATGCAAATAGAATTTGAATCTAGGTCTAAAAGAAATTTAGCTATCAGAAGAAGTTCAGCAACCCACTAGATTTCTTTGGAGCTAACTACACAGTACCCACAACTGCACATTCCTATGCTCAATGTGTTGATTTTTAAAAAAGAAAATCTGTTTCAGGAACCTTTGCAGAAGAAGCAACAGGGCATGATTTTGAGCGGACAAACTGACCAATCCCCAAATCCAGAGTAACTACGGGTGCACGTAAGAGACCCATAGTTACTGCACCACCTAGTGAAAACCTATGGGAAATTCATATTGGAATCCAGAGTAAGTTGTTCTTACGACTCCTCCACATCCTGCCTATGTTTTCATCAGTTTAAATTACAGTACCTCTCATAACAAGCGTCTCACATAAGAAGCATAAATTTCCAAGAAATCTTGCTTCACATAACAAGTTCTGCTTTACTTAACAAGTAAGCGCACTATGGCATGTGTGCTACGCAGCACTGAAGCTCCACTCGGAGGCTCTTTAAAAGGGCTGCCGGCCAGTGCTGCTGTCTCTAACTGCCGCCAACTTGTGTACTGGCCTAAATCCCCTCCCCCAGAAGGATGGCAACACCCCCAGTCTAGCACAGGCCTAACGGGGAGTAAGGATTGCAGCCTGAATTTTTTCCCAGAACACATCATATATAGGCTTATGTTCAGCATGTTTATATTGTGTTTCAGTGGTATAGTGTTTCAGTGGTTTTATCCATCTTCAAGATTGGGCCAAAAGGCTTTTAAAATTCCAGGATTTGTTTTTTATCATCATTCTTCAAAAACACTATTTCTTTTATCTGTATTAAGGTTATTTTTCCCAAAGCAAACTTGCATCAGTATAATGTCCTCTCACAACAGCATTTCAGAAGCAAGAATAATAATTTAGAAAGCATCATGATAAATGCAATGTTGTATTAAACATCTTTGTTGTGCTTCAGTGGATGTTGAATTTTTCCTGTCATTCAGGTTTTAAACAGCAAAGAATAAGATGTTGTGCAGGGATGAACATATAGTTTGATGTAGTTCCTAGACAAATAGAGTGATGATGGAATACACAATTAATGGAACATGAGCTTTATTGATGGGTAATCAATTCAAAGGCTGTATATCTTGGAAATGTATTTATTATTTATTTACTTACCTACCTACCTACTTATGTATTTATTTACTTATTTACTTATTTAAAGGCTTTTCACTCCACCTTTCTCTGCCATGTGGACCCAAGGCAGCTACAACATAATAAAAAACAACACAATAAATAACATGATAACAACTCACACATACAAATTTAAAATTTAGAATTAAAAACATTAATATTCATTATAGGAAAGCAATTGTGGCAGGAGAGATATAGCTTCACCTCCTGCTTGTTGACCCCAAAGTCATTGTGGAAACCAGGCATGCTGGACTAAATTGTCCTGTGGCCTGATCCATTTGGCCCGATCCTCTTCATTTGTTCTTCCAGGGGTCTCCAAGCATGTTGGTCAAAGGGCCAAATCAAATATCTGGCATGTTGCCAAAGGCCAAAAATAATTTAACTGTAAAATTTAAATAAATACTTTAAAGATGGAACTCTAATTCTGAGGCCCTAAAACACCTTCTGGATGCCAACAGAACTCAGATCTTGTTGTGTCCTGTTGAGTGGGCCACTAGCTGCATCTGGCCCCCAGGCTGGGGTTTAGAGACCTCTTAAAAAAGGCAACGTCTTCACCCTATTCTATAGAATCCACCTTGTCTTATGTCTAGGGACCTGCAAAAGGTGAGGTTATTTTTTTTTTACAAAAGGGTATTATCACAATAAATAGGGATGTTCTCAAAAAGGGGTGTTATTACAATAAATAAATTCATTTTTTAGATGACATAAATAGGGACCTGCAGAAGGTGAGGTTATTTTTCCTGACAAAGGATAGCACGTGCACAGAAGGTCCCTGACTCTGTGCCGGCCTTAGGCTACTTGGCATTGGGCAGGGGCAGGATTATCAGATCCTGGGTCATGACCCTTGGACTCAGGTATCACCAAGGAAATCTGGGGGAATGGCAACCCTACCTATTTGTCAGATTCACAAAGTCTAGACTTTGTGCCTAGACTGCATGCACAAAAGAGGATGTTGCTGCTTTTAGAGAAAGCCCACAGAAATTGTATCTCATGGAAATTTTCACACAACTGGAATGCTATTGAATTTTCTAGTACAAATTGTGGTTTTGACCAAGTTTCCCCAGAGCACTTGACTGGCCGCTGTTGAAAATATGTTTGGTGCTCGATAGCTTTTTGTCTAATCCAGCAGATCACATTTGTAAGAAAAGGAATGAGGGATTTATAAATTTCCTCCTGCCCCATCTTTATGATTTTGTAAGTTTTTTAATCCCTTCAGGAAACAGAATATTCACTTCTTACCATTTCTGATAAGACAGTTTGTGGGAAGGAAAAGTTACCATTGTTCTCATCAGTTTTCATTTGTACATGAATGATCCACTTAAATCTCCAGTGGAGACTGTGAAGATTGTGGAACTTACATTTTTCTTTTTTCTTTTTTTGGTAGCTCCTGGCTGACGAAAGCAAAATTGCTTTGAACAGTTTGATATTTTAAACTTGAACACTCTGATATCATGAGATGATGAGAGAACAGTGAACATTCAGAACTTTGTGCTCTTCCTCAGGGGCTCATAAATGTGCCTTCTTGTAGTCTCCTAGCAGTTCCGAGTACAGTACATTTCCATGCCATGTTGGTTGCTTAGAAAGAATACCTTTAGGTATGAAGAAACTAATCAGGATTGTAGCAGCCTTCTGACAGACCAGTCTTTCACATATCAGAAGTAAGTCCTGCTATGTTTAGTATGACTTACACCCAGGAAAGAGAGCCTAGAATTGCAGTCCTATTTTATCAAGAACACAAAAATGGAAGATAAGAGAATTTGTTTACATGTGTTGGTAGATTGGAGTCAGCTGGCAAGTCACCAATTAGTCTTGAACAATTCCAAGATTCAGGAATTGAAAAATATCCTACCAGATGTTGGTTGCTGGATTTGGCCTGCTGAATATTTCCAGGATATTTACAGATATTTTCACCATACAGTAGCCAAGAAAGGCTGCTTTCTTTAATTGATGTGTGGTACATTTCAATGACACCCAAAATTTTTTAGGTGTTTTTCAAAGTCTTTTGCTACAATAGTTGGTAATAATTTTAGATTTTCCTGCCATAGGTGTTTAATTTCAGTTTGCAAATCATTACATTTCATTATTGTTTCTTGTTCTTCCTCTTCAGTTCTAGCATCTCCAGGTATTGCCGCATTCACAACCCAGATCTGCTTCTTTTACACAGTTGTCAAATCAAATATAAAAATTCAAACTTGAATATAAAAAATAGAAGCTTGAATATAAAAATCCTACACTGTTTTCACGCATTCATTTTCACTAAGTGCAATCCTAAGAGCAGTTTCCTAGGAGTAAGCCCCATTGAACTCAATGGAACTTACTTCTGAGTAGATACAAATAGGATTGCAGCATAAGTTGTTCAGTTTTGTGGTCTCACCAAGTTTTGGCTCATGGAATATTATACTTTTTGTAGAGGTTCCAGTGCACATTTCCTTTATTAGATCTTTCCAATATACCCTAAAATCCAGAGTAACTACGGGAGCACATAAGAGACATTACGTGCACCCGTAGTTACTGCACTACCTAGTGAAAACCTATGGGAAATTCATACTGCAATCCAGAGTAAGTTGTTCTTACACCAGAGTAAGGACTCCTCCTAGTTACTCTGGACTGCACCCAAAGTCTATATTTGAGCTGTTCTTACAGCCAGATATTAGGTGAACTTATTTTCTACTTCTTTGCACTATGGCACTTGATGTCATTATCTCATTTTTTCCAATCCAGGTCTTGGCTCTATGTGAAGTGCCTGCTCTTGAGCTGTGAGAATATGGTTGTCTGTTTCTTTCTTCCCTGATCCTTTCCTTAAGCACTGCCTGGTCTTTTCTGTGTTACTTTACCTTGGATGTATTTTCCTTGGTACTGAATGTGTCATGATTTGTTCTGCCAGTATTCCCACTGTGTTATCATCTGTTCTTTTTGGTGGTTATTTTTGGTCTCTTCAAAATTCAGCAAGCATATTTTATTGGCCTCTTCTAATACTTTCTTTGATGTATTCCATTATGCCTCTCACTTCTTGTTCAACTGATTGTTTGACTTGTTGCATTCGTGTCCACTTTCACTTTGTGTAAGTAAAATGGATCAATATTGCTTCTGGGGTGAAGTGTGTGGTTGATGGTAATTATTTTCCTCTGGATTTTTTGTGATCTAGCACATCTATTTTGGTTTGTGTCCAATCAATTATGCCTGCTGCTTATTGGATGACAAGCAGTGCTCTAGTGTTTATGGTTCTGATGGTGTTTCTGCCATTGAGCTTTGTCTTTAAAACTTTCCCAAACCTCCTGATGAACTGCTTCTGATCCTCATTTTAACTTTGTCATGCTTGATGTTTTCGGCCTGCAAGATGCCCAGTTATTGTAGCTTTTTTCCAATTTTCTTTGTAAACTGCTTTGTGAACTTGTTAGTTGAAAAGCGGTATATAAATACTGTAGGTAGGTAGGTAGCTTTCATCTGGTTTTAAACTTCTTACTTCACTGCCATTGGGCATTTTGATTCCATTGCTGTTTGCCAATTTTTCTTTGTTTATCACCAGTGATGCACACTTTTTCCAGTCCAAGGTCTATTTAAGTGCCATTGCTATAAATTCACACTGTGTTCAGTAATGACTCGATTTTGAAAGCCAACTTTCCATAGAGCTTTAAACGTACAACAAATTTGACAAACTCTTTGAAGAGTCTGATAACAACACCTTGTTTTCTTCAGGATTGTTGACAGTAGGATAACTAGATACCAAAAATTTGAAATACTCCTCTGTAAATGTTGACTTGGTCCAACTTTTCACTTTATTACTATCTCACATGAAAACTGGATGTTCACTTTAAAAACTCTGGGAACTTTTCTAAGGAGCCCCCTCACATGAGGAGGCCCACAATGATGAGGCCCACTGGCACCTTTAAATGGGGACTTCTGCTTTACATGCTGACTACCCAGTAGCATCAAAAGTGTGTGTGGAGAAGTGCAGGGGGTGCAGCCCACATGCTGAAATCATAATTGTCAGGAATAACTCCATCATACTATATACTTTTGGAAGCCTATTTTACAGCAAAACAGTGAAATATTTTAAAAAACAGAGTGAAACACCATGTTTACTTGAATCTGACACTCACATTTTCCAGCCAAATTTCATTTCCAAACACAGGGTGCACATTAGATTTGTTGGCACATTAGATTTGAGTAAATATGGTATTCTGATTATAAGTATATGTCAGCTTTAGTTTAACAGTTTATTATATTGTAATAAAAATGTAACAAAAACCCATTGTTGTATAAAGAAGTGCAAATATAAACCTGTTGTCAAATTATTATCATAGAAGTCATTGTTGAATGCAGTAAAATTAAATTTTACATCTGCCCTGCATATTACAACTGCGCATTACAAATGCCAATAAACATTTTTTCACACAAGCATTTTAAAATTGGGGAAACATTAGATTCAATGGCACATTATAATTTGAATAAATGGGGGTATTTCTAATCTATCAAGGGATATGGCCATAAAGCTAGAAAACAAAAAAATTATAGAGCCCTATGGAAAGACTGAGCCATATTATGTAGAATTAGGTGAACTTGCCTTAGAGCATTGGAAAGGGTAGGCTGAAAGGAATCCAATGATGGCAAATTGTCCTGATTCATACCTGCCCCTGCCCACCCCCCCCCCAAAAAAAAAAACCCTCCCAAGATGTCCTGCAAACTAGTATTGAACCCTATGGAAGACAAAAAAAAGTTACACATTAGCATTTGCTAGCAAATTAGCAACCATGCTTTGGCTCATGTTCAGGTTTGGCAAAGAGAAATAGAAGGCCACAAAAATGGTCCCGATCCAGTGAAAGTGGAGCTCAGCAAATAAGGCAGTTTCCACCCCATTAAAAAAATAGAGGCATGGCTAGCTATGGCAAAAAAACCCAGGGGTCAGGGCTATGGTACATATCCACACCCACCACTGAGTTGTTACCACATCCACTGCATTGGAGAAGGTCCATCTTTGGCTTATTTAGTGGCGTCCCCTACCCTGGTGATGCACACCCTAGTGATGCCATAGTTGTCATAATGTCCCTTTCAGCTCCAAGGAGGTTCACCCTGATCGTGGAGCACCTGGGTCTTGAACCCTAGCCTGCTGGTTGACAGACTTAGAACCTTAACCCTATTTGTCTAGGTATTGGTGTTATACTGTGAGAAACTAGATAACAGATAACCTAAATAACAGAAATAAATCTGTTATTTAGGTTCAGATGCATGTGTTAACATGTGTTCACATATATTTCATAGTGGGAGTACAATTATCTCCTTGTCACTATGCCTCTACACAGTGTCATCTGGTGACTGTAGGTGTCTCTTGTACATCTTTTTTTAGATTGTGAGCCCAGGATTTTTCTTTTCATTAATTTTGCTACTTAAAATGCTCTCTGAACTTTTTGTTGTTGGAAAGCACTGAATAAATATTCATAATAATAATTTGCTGATGATGTCTATTTAAAACAACAATGAAGCCTAATGGTCAAGTATCTCTGTACATTGGCATGGAACCCGTGGTTGGTTCTGGTTTAGAAGGGCCCAGAAATAACAGGCAATAGAAGAGAGGCCAACGTTCTACCAAAAATGGTAGAAGACACTATTCAATAATATTAATTATACACAACGCTAATTTCTGTAAGCTTTACTGAACTAGCAAGCATCTTCCCATAAAATATATTGGTCAAGTCTACCTATGTATTACTAGGTAAGACATGACATTTTCTTGATCTTGTGGGAATTAAAGAAAGGAATGCTTAAAACACCATTTAAGTTGCTCCCTGCAGCGTAATTGTAGCCTTTCTAGTAAGTGAAATAATATTTAAATTATAGATTAGTCCAATCATTTAATTTGATAGGAACAATTGCGGTTAATTTAACAATTCGTTAAACTACCAAAAAAAGTGACAAAAATTATTTTGTATCTGCCTTGAAAGTTGTATCTGCTTTTGTATCTGCTATCTCTGTTTGAAAGTGTCTCCTGAAGGGTTAGGGTTTGTTTTTTAAAAGCAAAAGCATTATTATCAAAGCCTTTTTTTATTATTTTAGTCAAACTCACGAAGGAAGTGTTGTGAAGGACATGAAAAAAATTCAGCTCATCACGCTGACAAGAAACTGGCATTGTGATGACAGAAGTGCTTCTATTTTAATAGAGTAAAGCTCCTCTTTGTAGACCAGGCAGTCATCTTGGTTCTGGTCTCCTTTGCAAGAACTGGAATGAACTGGACAGATGTCTGAGAGGGATCAATTACCCATTTTATTGTAATATTCCCAAATTAAATCTTGACTTAATAGGATAACATTAATGACTAGCCTAGTTCTCATTGGCTTATTCTGAACATATAATCAGTACAGAGGTGCCTCACATAAAGAGCTTTATTCGTTCCGGCGCATGCTCTTTAAGTGAAATGCTCTTTAAGTGAAGCAGATTTTTCTATAGGAAATAATGGAAACTCAGACGATTGGTTCCACAAGCCCAGAAATATTCATATAAAAATATTAACTGGATGTAAAAATGATGACAAAACACTGTAATTGAGTTCAAAAGATGCATTCAATGTGCTTGATCCTATGAACTCTACATAGGCTGCAATCCTAAAGGCACTTTCTTGGGAGTAAGCCCCATTTAACACAATGGGGCTTACTTCTGAGTAGACATAGTTAGAAGACTGCAACTGAAGACACTTTTCTGGGAGGCTTACCTGGGCTGCTGCTGGAGATTCAAGGTGGTTGGTGGGGGAACTAGGGGGCAGTTAGAGGCAGCAGCGCTGGCCGGCAGCCCTTTTAAAGAGCCTCCATGCAGAGAGTCAGGGCTGCATAGCAAACGTGCCCATAGTGTGCTTGCTTGTTAAGTGAAGCAGAACTTGTTATGTGAAACAAGATTTCTTGGAAATTTTTGCTTGTTATGTGAATCGCTTGTTAAGCGAGGTGCCACTGTGTATGTAACCAAAACTGGGTTTGGAAAGGTTTAAAAGGTAATATCAGCTTTACACTTTCAACTGCCTTCTGTTCTGTACCTGATGGTTGCATAGGAGACTTGCCCTCCTTCAAGGCCTCATCCTACAATCCAGAGTAACTACGGGAGCACTTATAAGACATTACGTGCACCCGTAGTTACTGCTCCACCTAGTGAAAACCTATGGGAAATTCATATTGCAATCCAGAGTAAATTGTTTTTACACCAGAGCAAGGACTCCCTGTAGTTACTCTGGATTGCGCCCTGGATTGCGCCCTGATCAGACCATCACTCATAACTGACTCCCTTCATGCTTCCCCTTCTCTTTCCACTTCCTGGATTTGGAAAAGGAACTGGGGGCAAAAAGAAGAGGAACTGGAAAATGAGAGAGAAAGAGAGAAAGAACATACAGTGGTGCCTCACTTAAAGAACTTAATTCGTTCCGGAGCCATGCTCTTTAAGTGAAACGCTCTTTAACGCGTTTTAAGTGAACCAGATTTTCCCAAAGGAAATAATCGAAATTCAGATGATTGGTTCCACAACCCAAAAAATATATAAAAATATTAACTGTATGTAAAAATGATGACAAAACACAGGAATTGAATTCAAAACACTATAATATAATATAGACCACAATTACTGTAATAAAACACTGTAATATTCTGTACAGTAAAAAAAAAGAAAAAACTTTATGGCCAAGGATAACTAATTTTCACTAAGAGTCACTGGTGTCTTTTGGAGCATCTTTAAAAAGGATCCTCTCTGTTTGTAAGATCTATCTATGCAAACTAGATAGGCAGTCTGCAACAGCAGAGGGGCAAGATCCTATGCTGTCTACTCAGAATCAAGCCCCATTAAATGCACTGGGGCTTACTCACAGGAAAGAATGTAGGATGCAGCCAGACTCTTTCCAAGTTTGCAGGAACTACAACAGCAGAAGGGCACAGAAGGGTCTACTCGGAATCAAGCTCCATAAAATCCTCTGGAGCTTACTCACAGGAAGGGAAAACTGCAGGCAGGGAAGGTGGTGGGGGAGAAGAGGGTGGTTGTAGTGGGGTCCAGGCAGGGGGGCTTCCTAGGGAAGAAGGGGTCTGTTTGAGGGGGGCTCCAGAGGGGGTGCAAGAGGAGTTTTCCCTCCTACCTGATGGAGGCTTTCAGAGGCTTGGCTGGCCATGTTTTCTGGCTGCAGGAAGCAGCCATCTTTGTTCTTTGAAGAGGCTCTTCTGCTCCTTCTGCTGGCCTGTTCCCAGGTACTGCAGGCATGAGGAGAAAGTCCCACCTCAATCCCACAGCCCAGCCAATGCAGAGAGGAGAAGGGGGAGCCCAGCCAATGGGCACTCGTTATGCGAATCAAGCTCTTTAAGTGAAGCAAAATCTTACAGAAATTTTTCCTCTTTATGTGGAACACTCGCTATTTGAGGCACTCGTTAAGCGAGTTACCACTGTAATCCTAAACATGTCTTCTCAAAAGTAAGCCCCATTGTGTTCAATGGGTCTTACGCCCAAGAAAGTGTTGTTAGGATTGCAGCCATCGAGAGAAGTAAAGGCTGGCACATCATCAGGTATGGACAGAACCTGACATGCCATCTCAAGCATCGTGCGTCTTAGGACAGCCCTGCCCTCAGAATCTAAGGACCTATTATTTCATATCATATTAAACTTCCTCGATGGCACTACATATAGTATCTTGGCGGCTAGAGGGAATTGAATGTTTCTGTCTTCTTCTGAATAATGAACGAGAGTGAGCTTCCTGTTAAACCAGGGGGTGGATAAACTGGCCCATTATAGGGCTCGTGGACCCTTAACAATTGCGTAGGAAAGAAAATTTCAGAGGTGAATTTTGTTATCTCAAAGACAGTGGATGTAGGCTTGTCCAAGAGCCCAAAGGTGACCCAGTTTGCCTATCTCTGTGTTAAACTATCTACCTCTCTTGGAAACTGGTGTTTGTTTCCTTTTTCTGTGGACGCCTGTTGAGTGTTAAGTAAGACTGCAATCCTAAAGACACTTTTTTGTAAGACCCATTGAACACAATGGGGCTTACTTTTGAGTAGAGATGATTAGTAGTCTATTAGTAGACATGATTGTGGCACAAAGGCTGCAATCCTAAAGACACTTTCCTGGTAGTAAGACCCATTGAACACAAGCATTGAACACAATGGGGCTTAGTTCTGAGTAGACATAGTTAGGATTGTGCTCAAAGTGTAAAAGTTTTGGAGCAGAGTATTTCTGTTTCTAATAGTAATTAGTTGAATTAGTAATTAGTTGAATTCTTTATACAGGCGCTGTATGTGGGTTTGTGTGTGTGTACACGTATGCTTTTCACTATCTATTTGGGACATCTCTTTCAAGAAAATTAGCATGTAGTAATGTCACTATTGTACTTGGAATACACGTCATTTTTCCTTGGTGGACAAAAACCCCAGATTGATCTGCTTTATTTTAAAGTACGTGTGCATTGCACTTCTTTCTAATATGAGAGGGGAAGTGGTTGCTAAGTTTTTGTTTTCAAAATGTTGTGTTCACTGGAATTAATGAATTTTTCCATGCCAAATAGCTTGCTTTTTCTGTGCAGCTTGGCCTTTTTGAATCCCCAGTGTTCTTTTCCAGACCCACTTTTAAGAGACCTTCTCCAACTTGTCTAGCTTAGTATCCTTCCAACAGAAGCTACAAGGGCTCTGATTTTTGGATCAAGCAGAGGCCAGTTTGTGGGGTAAGAAGCTTTTAAATGACACTCCTCTACTGAGGAGTGCCAACATGAGTTAAAACTGAAATTTTTGGTTATAGCCTGCTTCAATTTTTATTTGGACCAGCTGTGCTATGAGAAAGGTGCTTATCCCTTTCCTCTGTATGGTTTTCCTTAACTAAATTACTGCCCCACAGTGGGGAAATGCAGGCAGAACTTAGTTTTCTCCAGTTCTGACAGCAGAGTGGGTATCTAAACAGGTGATCTGGATTGGAGCAATGGCATGGGGAGGTGAAAAAAACCCAGACCCTGCTGAATTAGCCCCTACCCCTGCATTTACTGTTGTGATTTGAATGATTTGACTATACCAAACTGCATGTATTCCGGCCAACTTAGGAGTTTGAAAGCATGCAAATGCAAGTAAATAAATACAGTGGGAAGATAACAGCATTCCATGCGTCTTTGGTATTTAGTTATGCTGGCCACATGACCAAGGAGAAAATGCTTCAGACAAAGCTGAATCTTCAGCCCTGTAACAGGTTGAGTACCACTCTTAGAGTCTGTCAAGACTAGCAGGGCAACCTGTGCGGGGGATAATTCTACCTTTACCTTAAATTACATGTATAGTAAAGTCTGATCCAGAGGTATACCTAGGCAAAATGGCGCCCATAGCAAGGACTGAAATTTTGCCCCAATCAAAACACTTGAAAGCCACCTTTTAGCTAATGTTACAAGTCAATAATATCAAACTGGGCATATGCGCCCATGGCATGAGGCACCTCGTGCCACATATAGAATAAGCCTCTGGTCTGATCCTTTCTTTGCAAGATATGAAGCTGTTTGAAAACAAGCATCAATAACATGAATGGTTTATCTGTTTTCTCCAGCCATTTTCCTGTCTCTCCCCATCACATTCTTTTTTCTGATGCCCACAGTATCCATTCTGTAATGACAATACTTGGCTAACTGCAGGCGCCTTGTTTGTAGCCTGATTGCTTCAAGCACAGGAGTAAATCTCCAATGTAAATTTTAATCCATTTCCACTGTAGCGGCAATCTCATGAGGTGACGGTAATACCTGTTCAGACTATATCAGATGATAATTCCTGCTCTGAATCACCATCTGCTCTTCTATGGTACACTGAATGCTTGCTTTGCACCGTAGTTTAATTACAGTACATTTAACTTAAACATGACCTGGTTCAAGCCATTGTAGCCTTAAACCAATTAAAACGGCAACACAATTTACCTGCCTGTTTGCACAGTCTGACATTTGTGGTGCCCCCTGTCTGACTTTCTCTTCCCCAGTTCCCTGAACTTTTACAACTGCAGCCTACTGAATAAGGGGCTGAGTTATATAAGTGGAACTGAAGTAGAATCTTGCTAGTACAGACCTAGGTTTCATCCAGTCCAGCACCCTGTGATGTTTACAGGCAGGGAGAACATGAAGCAGCTCCCTCTTGCTGCTTGTCTCTCAACAGCTGAAATGCAAAGGTATACTGTCCTTGAGCATGGATGCTCAATTTAACTGTGATTCACAGTGCAATCCTAACCCCTCGGTACGTCAGCACAAGTCCTGAGGGCTTTGCAAAAGGGCAGTAAGACACTTCTGTGCCACTTCTTGGGTGGGGGGTTAAGCCAGTGCAGACATGCACAAGTCACCCCATGCCACAGGGGAAAAGAGAGATGGGTGAGTCGTGCTGGCCTAAACTGGTTAGGATTGTGCCCTGTAGCCTATTTTCTTCCTTGAGTGGGCCTGATCCTTTTGTAGAGCAATTACTACATTTTGTCATTGTGCATTCTGTGAATTTAACTATGCATTGTGGAAAGAAGTACTTTTCTCCAGTCTGTCAGTCCTGTATAAGAAAGGTTATTATTTGTGTTTTAAATAGATTTTTCGCTTTTATCTTCACAATGGCATCAAATTGAGCCAGCCGTGAATGAAATATAATGATCTTTTTTTTAACATACAGAAATTGACTGAGCAAAGAGGACATTTATGTAGAAGACATATTGGAAAGATAAGTTTGGCACTATTGAAATCTTTGCAGCAGTGATACTTGCTATTGGCAGATGAGAAGTGCCTTTTCATGTCAGCGAGACAATTGCTCCTGGGATATGCCTAGGTGGCAGAAAGTGATAGCGGTAGTGAGATGGGACTTCTGGGAACACAGAACTGGATCTTCCCTCTGATATGCAAATCAGGCTGCTATATAAACAGTTCACAGTGGAGGCAGCAAGAGGTAGCTTAAATCATTTAATCAAGTTCCAGGCACAAAATTTCATCAGTATGAATAGAAGGGAAGGAAACACAGAGGAACTGTGAATTTCCGCCCTATTTAGAACTGTTGAAATTGCTTTCTGAGCCTAAGCTTTTAATTCTATTAAAGAATGCCTGACTGATGATTTATCAGATATGTTGAAATCTCAGGCTCAAAGTGATCGTCTGCATGTCACTTATACCTCCAGGAGCAGAGAAAATGCTTATGAAATTAAAAGGCATATTATCATGACTCAATATACCTGCCCATCTGAATTATTGTGCAATCCAGGAAGAACAGGTGTGCCTCTACAAAGGAGATGAGTTGGTGACATATGGCCTCTCGCATTGATGGAGGTTATGCAAATTTGTGGTTCTGTACAAGTGAACGTGGATCAAAGCAAAACCATTGTACAGCAGTAACTGCAGATTGCATCTTTGCAAGAGCCCACAGCTGGCTATCAAATACATAATGGCCAAACGAAATGCAACTGTTACTTAGCACTCTGGCATATCCTAGCCTAGGGAGGTGTTGGAGCTTATTCACATGATCAGTTTAGCACTTGGCAGGGATGGGAAAAGTCTATCCGCACTGCCTGTTTGGCACAGCTGGAATGCCACACATTGAAATGGTCAGCATAAGCAATCTTATATTCTGATGAGAGCTCTGCATCCTCCTGTACCCTCTTCAGCTGTGTTTCCCTCCTCATTTAGTTTCAGGAGCAAATGTATTAGTCCCCTAGAAAACAAAACAATAGCATAATCTTCTGCCCGTCTACTCAGAAGTAAGTCCCACTGAGTTCAGTTGACTTACTCCCAGGTGAGTGTGTATAAGATTGCAAACAAAAGTTGGATCACCAAAGAACAATGGCTTTCACAATGTATATGTCACTTGCATTGGCTTTAGTAAAATATTTAAAAATCATGTGGAGTATATAGAGGTGTTTGAAAATGATGCTATTTTATTCAGAAGTCAGTCAGCCCATTGTGTTTACTGAGGCTGTAATTTTCCCTGTACATTCCTGCATATCCCTGTGGTCATCAGAGAGGGCGCCTCTCATGATACTGCCACCTTCTGAAGCCAGGGGGATGATGGCAAGCCGTAGGCCTTCTTATTAGATTGATCAGGAAGTTGAGAACAAAAACAGGGCATGCTTTGTTTTGGAAAAAGGTGTCAGCAGTGAGCCCCAGAGATCTGCACTCCCTCACCTTCTTTCATTTCATGTTCAAAAACAGGAATGTTGAGACTTCCAGTTTGTAGATTGGACTTCAATTAGGATTCCAAACCATGTTTGAATTGTGGTTTGAGATCTTATTTTGAGGACCAACTATTTGAATGCAACAAAAACTTTGGTTCACTGTCATCTTCTCTCAATTATAGGTATAACAAAAAAAAAGAGAGGAAACAGCACTTGAACCTGAGGTTTGCTGCAGTTCATTCTTGCTCTGGCATTCAATGGCCTTTTCGTTAGGCCAGGTGAGATATTTATAACCAACAGTGGTTTAAGATATCAAGTTTGGTGACACAGACCAGAATAAAAGTTTCCATCCATCTCCACCATCTATCCTCCTATATATTGTCTGGATGAAATCCAAAGGTCCTTTTTCTCACCTCATAACAAACTGTGGTCTCAGCAGCTATATGTTCTTGCTATTGGCAGGGAGAAGAAGGAGGGATATTGTAAACCAATCACTGTCTTTATTTCTGCACAACGCACAGTTCTGCTTCCATCCTGCTTCCAAGAATAGCTAGCTGTTTCTGGCCCATTCCTGCAATGAATACATTAAAAGTGCTCTGATGTTCATGTTAAAAGGAAAACTTTCTGGAGTTCTCGCTATAACTTTATTTGCAAGCCGTAGCCTCTCATCACTTTTGCATCTGTTTGGTTTGAAATAATACGACTGGGGAAGAGATGGCTTTGATCTCTCTCTCTGCTTGGCATTTGTTTGCTTGGTGAGGGGAACAGCTAAGCAGAGAATCTGCCTGCCTCTGCATTTCAATGAGAGGGGGGAGATCATGAGCAAAACTGTTGCCAGGCAGAGAAAGAAGGCAGGGTACCAACTACAGCAGCTCTGTACCAACCCACAGCTAGGGCTGGCTAAATTGACAGTGCAATCCTGCTGCAATGTTGTCATTCCCCACCTACCGCACAAACCAGGATATGATTGTGCTGTGAGTCTCGCTGAATTAAATGGGACTTTCTCCTAGGACAGGGTGACCAGATGTCATAAATGCTAAAAGAGGGCAGTGGCCCCCTAAAATGGAGAACAACCAAGAAAAATGTAGGACTTGACAAAAAGAAAGTTTAAAACACTCATACATAATGTGTTCAATTTAAACACTATATTACTTCGTATTAAATTTAAAGCCATTACATGTAATTTATTACTTCTGATTTATTAACTATAAGAATTGTACATGCTGACTGCTCCCAAGGAATAGGAGGATAATTAAGATTTTTTTATAGGACACAAGACTAAAAAAGAGGACATGTCCTGAAAAAGAGGACATATGGTCACCTTGTCCAAATGTCAAACACTCTGATGCCTCCCATAGCATCCCAGATGCTACTGGAACCTTGCTCTAGTCACATCTGGGAGACTTTCTGAGCCTTGGAGATGTTACAGCACCACCAACCACAGCCTCTTCAAGGCTCAGAATTGTCCCTGTAGTGTTTTTGAGAAGCTGCTCAAAAATGGCTCCACGTAGCTTTCTGAGCCTTGGAGAGGCCATGTGCCACTTTGCAAAAGTTCTCCAAGGCTCTGAATGGCACCATGAGTGGTTTTTGGAAGATTTCCATGGTTTTCCCCAGTGTCACCCGAAAACTATTCTGGGTGGCTTTCTGAGCCTTGGAAAGACCATGCACCACTTTGTGCTTTTGCGCTTCTATCAGGCTGGCCCCAGCAGCCCTGCGTGGCACAGTCCTCAGGGCTCAGGCATCTGGGGTGGGTTGGACTTGGTGTGGCAGAAGCCCCAGGCCTCCTACCAGTGGACAGGGCTTAAGTGGTGCCATGGAGAGTGGAGTGACACAGCCCCGGTCTCCCTCTATTCTCTGGAGTGAAGATCAGGGTGCATTCAGTCAATGACTGGGTAATGCCCCGCCCACTCTGAAGACAGGACCGGATCTGAACTTGTCCCCTTCCTGTGCAGGGCATACCTCCCCAGTCTGGCTCTGTCTCCTTAAGAGCAAGGTCGGAGTTTTGGTGCTGCGCTCCTCAGAGCACAGTTTGTCCTTTTCCTAGCTTTCCTTTTCATCTCATCTCTCTTCAGTCTACTGTCCCCCCTCTCTCTCTCTCACCTGGACCAGGGATCTCCCTACAGGTGTTGTGGAGGGGGGGGACTTTGTTTGCAGCGTGGGGGCCCCTTCGGGTGCTCCCCCCCTCGCTGGGCCAAGGCCTGTGACCCAAGCCAGGCCTCCTGCAGACTGGGAGAGGGCAAACCTGCGGGAAGTGCCCCCCCAATTGACTCCAGCTTGTCTGCAGCAGCAGGGAGGCCTCCTGTGGGCAGGGCCTTCCCGCTGAAGAGCGGCTGCAGCGGCGACTCAGCGCCAAGCCGCGAGGACGCGGGAGACTCTCCCAGCTCTCCCGGCTGCTAGCGTCCTCGCGCACAGCGTTCCAACGAGCGGCCAGGGAGCGGCCAGCGGCGACTGGCGCCCCAGCCTCGCTGCGGTTCCTCAGCGGGTCCCAGGTGCAAGCGGAGAGCGCGGACGCCATCAGGACGCCCCTGAGGGCTCTGATTTTTCCCGCGCTTCTCCCTGGACTGGCGGGCGCCATTTTGTGTTGCCTCCTTCCCGCGCTGGGCTGCAGCGGCCATCTTAAGCACTCTTCCTCTGGTCACAGTGAGTAAAGTGGGCCCCACAGGTCATCTTAGAAACTCCTTCCCATAGTCAATGGTCTCCAATCAGGAGGGGGATGGCTCAGGAACATAGTCCAAGGGGCTCTATGGAGGATGATGATGATGGGACCTGCAAACTGACAGCACCATGTGTAACTCAGGCCTCTGTCATGATTGCCCCCCAAACTTCACTAATCACAGCGTCGGCTCTACAACAGGCCATTGACACCGCAGTTTCTCAGAGCCTGCCCACCCTGGTCATGGCGGTCAAGGCTGCGACCAAACCTACGAAAGGGTCGGCCAAGAGACGGGCCCTCAAGTGAATTGTCTTCTTCAGATGATTCTCCTCAGTCTCCCCCTCGAAAGAGAACCCATAAGGCGAAGCACATTGAGCACAAGTCCAGACACAGGCATCATAAGGCCTCTAAAAGGCGCAGTAGACACCTGTCTGAATCGTCTTCCTCTTCTGCGTTGTCTCCAGAGTCATCTTCAGGAATGGAGGAAGGGGAGCTTTCGGACAGGGGGTCCGAGGAGCCCAAGGCTCGGAAAGAAAGGCTCTTTCCATCGGATTACCTTCCTCAAGCGGTGGACATGTCAACTGCATGCCTCCATCTTAAACACTCTAGCGACCTAGACTCTGAGTCGGGCCAAGACAGGGAAGAGGCCTTTCTGAAGGGGGATTCTAAACGAACTGTTTTCCCTTTCCCAAAAGCATTCAATAACGTTTTCAAGGAGGAATGGTGTCCACGCCCAAAGGGCCTGGGCCCCAAACTGATTGACAAGTTTTATACGTTACCAGAAAAACAAATGACCATGTTAAAGCTACCAACTGTGGACGCTCCCGTTGCGGCTCTGGCCTCATCTACCGTCCCAGTGGATGGAGATGTTTGGCCTAAGGACCCTACTGACCGTAAAATGGAGAGTACCCTCAAAAAAGCTTTTGAATTGTCTTCTTTTTCTTTCAGAGCTTCGGCTGCAAATTCTGTTATGTCACGTGCAGCGTTTATCTGGGCACAGCACGCGGCAAAAATCAAGGGTCTTCCTCGATCCATCAAGAAGATTTTCAGAAAGATTGCCCTGGCATCCGCATTCGCCGCCGACGCCTCACGTGACTCAATGCATCTCTCTGCACAAGCAATGGCCAACAGCATGTCCACCAGACGGGTTCTCTGGCTTCGTTCCTGGTTGGGCGAAGGAAGCTCACACACAAAGCTAATCAACCTGCCCTTTGAGGGCAATAAATTATTCGGCAAAGCCCTGGACCCCATCCTGGTAGAGGCCAGGGATAAAAGGAAAATTCTCCCTCTGGGGAAAAGGAGCTCCAGCAGGAGAAAACAATCCTCCTTTCGTTCCTTTCGTGACCAATTCAGGGATAACTCCAATCTTCAACCCAAGTCCCGGTGGACCAACGCTCCAGTCATCCCCAGGGGCAGACCAACCTACAACAAGCGCAGAGATTTCAAGAAGTCCAACAACAAGGGGTCCGGAGCAGCATGACGGTGGGCCGTCAGTCGAGTCCACAGCCGTTGGGGCCAGGCTGCTTGGCTTCGCTCCCTGCTGGCAGGGATCTACCTCAGATGCCTGGGTACTCCGCACCGTGTCACGAGGTCTTTCCTTAGAGTTTGGGGCCCACCCTCCAGACAGGTTCTGGCGGGTGCCTGTGTCTCGGGATCCAACAAAACATGCCCAGAAGCTGCTCGCCATCCAGCATCTGCTCGACATCGGAGCCATCGAACCAGTTCCAGCTCGTCAACGAGGTTCAGGCGTGTACTCCGTCTTCTTCCTGGTCCCGAAGAAGAACAGGGACATGAGGACTATCCTGGACCTAAAATGGCTCAACAAGTTTGTCGTGCGACACAAGTTCAAAATGGAGACATGGCACACTATAGTAGCTGCCCTGGAGCGCGGAGATTTTCTGGTGTCTATCGACTTGTCGGAGGCTTATCTACACGTCCCGATTCTACCTGCTCACCGGCGATTCCTTCGTTTCTCCTACAGCAACTCCCACTACCAATATCGAGCTCTGCCCTTCGGGTTGTCAGCGGCGCCAAGAATTTTCACAAAAATCTTGGTAGTCCTCATAGCCAACCTCCGCCGACAAGGGATAAGACTCTTTCCCTACCTGGACGACATCCTTATTGCCGGTTCGTCCAGCTCTCTGGTCTTGCAACATCTCCAGACCACCATGGACTACCTGCAGCGCCACGGCTTCGTTATCAACATAAAAAAGAGTTCGCTGTTCCATCTCAAACTATCACACACCTTGGCCTCTTCGTTAACACCGTTTCCTTCCAATTGTTCCTGTCTCAGGATCGCAAGGTAAAACTTTCTTGCGCGATACAACAGGTCCGTGCAGACCCGTCTGTCTCTTTATTGGAGTTGGCGTCCTTACTGGGACTCATGGTGTCATGTCAAGACGTGATACCATGGTCCCTATTCCATTTAAGGCCCCTCCAGCATTTCCTCAGGCCGTTTGCTCACCTCATCGAACGGAAGGCTCATCCAATTCTTACCCTGCCGGATCCCCTGGTGGAGGATCTGGCCTGGTGGGTAGCTCCAGGTCGATTGGACCAAGGCACTGACATGGAGACTCCAGACAGACTAGTTCTGACCTCAGACGCCAGTCTTCTAGGCTGGGGGTCGCGCCTGGGATCCCAGTGGGCACAGGGCACCTGGTCAACCCAAGAGACCGCATATTCCATCAACAGACTGGATCTCAGGGCCATTCGTCTAGCTCTCCAAGTCTTCCAGCCGTTGGTGCAGCACTTACACCTGCTGATTCAGACGGACAACGTCTCCGCAAAGGCGTTTATAAATCGTCAAGGGGGCACCAAATCAAGAGGCATGATGAAAGAAGCGGTTCTCCTCTTCCAGTGGGCGGAGCAGCACCTGCTTTCTATCAAGGCCGAGCATCTGTCGGGGGTCTCCAACCTGGAAGCGGATTGGCTAAGTCGGCAACAGGTGGACGAAGCGGAATGGAGTTTGCACCCAGAAGTTTTTCAACACGCGGTCGACAGGTTCGGCCTACCGGTAATGGACCTGTTCGCGACCAAGGACAATGCCCAGGTACCAGCTTACCTCTCCAGGTTCCGGGATCCTCAGGCCCAGGGAGTGAATGCCCTCATCGTTCCATGGCCCAAAGCCCTACTATTCGCTTTTCCACCTCTTCCTCTGATACCAGCGGTCCTTTGGAGAGTTCGGAAGTTTCAGGCATCGCTCGTTCTAGTGGCCCCGGACTGGCCTCGCCGTCCGTGGTATTCCTCGCTCATGACCCTGTCCATAGCGACCCCCTTTCGACTACCAATCTGACCGGATCTACTCAGGCAAGGCCCAATCTACCATCCGGATCCGGACAAATTCAAACTGACTGCATGGCTTTTGAGAAGACGGGTTTAGCATGGAGGGGATACTCGGACAGGGTCCTGACCACCATGTTGTCGGCCAGACGCGCTTCTTCCAACAAGGTTTACAGTAGGACCTGGAAATGCTTCGCTGGCTGGTGCGAGAGGGCCAACTTGACCATCAAACGGGTTAAATTAAAACACGTCCTGGAGTTCCTACAAGAAGGAGTTGATAAGGGACTAAGCATGAACACCATTCGGCATCAGCTGTCCATGATAAGTTCAATTTTAGGTCCGCGGAAATCGGGCCCTCTTTCGTTGCATCCACACAGTAAAAGGTTTATTCAAGGACTTAAGCTAATCAACCCACCACCTGTGCATCGCTTTCCTACGTGGGATCTGCACTTGGTGCTAAAGGCTCTTATGGGGGCTCCCTTTGAGCCACTGGCCACGGTGCATGTCAGGTTTGTTACCCTGAAAATCATCCTCCTAGTGGCCATCACATCAGCCAGGAGGGTGTCAGAGTTGGGGGGTTTGTCGGTTCACCCTAACCTTTGTGTTTTTCAGGAGGACAGGGTGACAATGAGGCTGGATCCTTCGTTCCTGCCTAAGGTAAACTCACTTTTCCATAGGTCCCAAGAAATCGTCCTACCGACTCTGTGCCCTAATCCTGGATCGTCCAAGGAACCGGCTTGGCATTTCCTGGATGTCAAGAGGGGCTTGAGTTTTTATTTGGAGAGGACAAAGGAGTTTAGGAAGTCAGAGGCCCTTTTTGTCCTTTTCAGTGGTCCTTCCAAGGGGAAGAAGGCCTCTCTGGCTTCTTTAGCCAGATGGATGAAACTAGCTATTGTGGAAGCTTACAAAGCGGTAGGTAAGGATCCTCCAGGGGGTATTAAGGCACACTCCACTCGATCCGCCACAACTTCGGCGGTATTCGAAGGTGCGTGCTCACTGGAGTCCATTTGTAAGGCTGCAGCATGGGCCTCGCCGGATACGTTCATTTGGCACTATAAAGTGGACAGGGTGGCTTCGGCTGAAGCCGCTTTCGGGAGACGGGTGTTGCAGAAGGTAGTTAACCCGTGAGGTGGTCTGCGTCTCTCCCACCCTGAGTGTGAGGCTCTGGTACATCCCAGTCATTGACTGAATGCACCCTGATCCTCACTCCAGAGAAGGAAGGAATTTCTACTCACCGTAAATGTCCTTTTCTTGGAGATGAGGACAGGGTGCATTCAGGCCCACCTCAGCAGAGACGCAAACCTACCTCACCATCAAGTTAATGTGGGTGTTTTTCATTTTTACTAGTTCCTTTTTGATAGTCGGGGGCCCAGAGTGGTAGTTTTCCTGGTTCCTGGTCCAGTTGGTGAGTCTCACCTCTCTGTTTTTCATTCGGGTCCCTCGCTCGAATTCTGTGCTTTGTTGTTATGCTGTTTCTGCTCTCCAGTTTCTGTATTCAGCAGTTTTCCCTCTACGGTTTCTGGTATGCGGTGGCAGCTTCCTCTTTTCGGCTTTGGTATCGGACTGGGGAGGTATGCCCCGCACAGGAAGGGGACAAGTTCAGATCTGGCCCTGTCTTCAGAGTGGGCGGGGCATTACCCAGTCATTGACTGAATGCACCCTGTCCTCATCTCCAAGAAAAGGACATTTACGGTGAGTAGAAATTCCTTCCTTTCTCTCTGTGCCCACACATTCAGAGCCACTCCATGGCCGGCACAGTGCAGCCCCGATCTTCTTTGGAGGGCTACTTTACCCCCAGTGGCCACAGGGGATTAGCCTAGGTTTGGTGCCTTTTTCTCCTTGTGGTGGGGAACCTAGGGTGCTATCTTGTGTCCTAGCATTTTTTTTCCCACCTAGATGTGGGAAAGGTGAAAGGTGAGAGGAAGCAGAAATTTTGTCCAGCCTGCTTGTGCAGAAAGAGTGCTCTCCCTTCCATCTCCCAGAATAGGATTTTCACAGGTTAGAAGTTCTACTTTTCTACTCACAATATGCCAACACCTTTCCAAACGCTATTATGGCAGCAGCAGTTGTGCTGAGGGAAGTTGTGCTGAGTTACTTGCAAAGTATGTGAATGGGCTGGTGCATGGTTAAATCTTTGTAAACGAGATGCCAGGATTTGTGGAGTCCACCTGTGTCAGTGCTTTGCCTGCTTTTTTACATCACATACATTCTTTTTTACATCACATACATTTTACATTCTTCATAAGCAGCCAGATACCAACCTGCCCAAAGGACTGCAATTTAGATTTGCTTTGTGGACTGAGATTATCACCCTTGTCCAAATAACTGTTGGAAGTGAGGTAAGTGGTGACCCAGGACAAGGTCTTTTTTGAACCTGCCTGGTTCTTTCTCACTATTAGTGGACAAACACTACATGCTCACTACTTTTAGTTTACAGCATGCTCTCTACTTTTACCCTACAATCCAGAGTAACTACGGGAGCACATAAGAGACATTATGTGTACCCGTAGTTATTGTACCACCTAGTGAAAACCTATGGGAAATTCATATTGCAATCCAGAGCAAATTGTTCTTACACCGGAGCAAAGACTCCCCGTAGTTATTCTGGATTGCACCCTTAGTTTTATCCTGAGTGAGCCCTGTTCAAGACCTTTATTTGCTGACTCTAAAAATCAGCAAGTCAAAAAGTATTGCTAGCTACAGGCTAAACACTTTATTCATAATGCTGCAATGTGTTTGTTTAAATAGTAACTAATGTACTACTTGTGGCGCTCAAGATATATGTCTTAAGTAGTCAAAGTGTTGGCTTACACAGGTTATATTCTGTAGTACATTCACCTTGAAGGCAGGCTGACCCTCTGTGTGCTCGCGTTTCAAATGCCACAATTGTAAAATAAAGGTAACTAATTTACCAAGTCTTCTAATAGTTTACTTTGAGGCTAACGACACATCCTTGTCAACTAAACATTTATACTAAGTTTGTCATCACATCATTGTTGATGGTGTCTGTTGTATTAGAAAAATAGTCTGAGATGTTGGAGTGAAGACTTTTGACCAATTATGAGAAAAAATGAAAGCCTTTTGAATGCAGATATAAATCATAAGGAGATGAAGTTACAATACAATTATGTATTATAAATGAGAATCTGGGAATGGAGCAAAATAGTCTGAGGTGGAATGATAAAGATGACCCCATGAAAAGTGTATGATTTATAGATTTACGGCGCAATCCAGAATAACTATGGGGAGTCCTTGCTCTGGTGTAAAGAACAATTTGCTCTGGATTGCAATATGAATTTCCCATAGGTTTACACTTGGTGCTGCAGTAACTATGGGTACACGTAATATCTCTTATGTGCTCCCGTAGTTACTCTGGATTGTAGGGTATGATAAAGTAATTAATGTGGTTTATATAGAAGTAGAATAAGTTAAAGTATTATTAGAAAGGAAAGTTTTTTATATTATGAAATGGAAGAAGGGATTAGAGCAAAAAGATTAAAACAATTAACCCCGGGGTATTTTTTGAGATTAATTAACAGATTATACTGATAAGATTATTGAAAGTATATATAGGTATGGTAAATAGAGATTAATGAAATATGAATTTATGAAAGTGTTAGAAATAGAAAAAATGATAAACATATATAGATAAAATGAAGATTATGAGCTGATGGAAATAGATTTTTGACTGGTAAGAAGTTCTGTTTGAATAGATAATAATGTATGTTGCATAACAGAGGACCTAATGTGTGTAACCTTGTGTATTCCTTCCTTATTTTGTGTATCCTTTATTCCCTTTACCTGTACCTGAAATCAATAAAATCTTTTTAAAAATTGAAAAAGAAAAAAGAAAAGCAATATATGCAGGCAGATTACTAGCAGTGGAAAAACCAATTCTCCATTGTTGTTCATCATTGTTGTTCACTGATCTTCCCCAAGCTGATCAGTTAACATAGAACCACAACGGAACCCACCTGATTTTTAAGGCTAAAAAATTTAGCCACTTCTGGTAAGCAATTCTTAGGTTAAGTAAGGTTAATATCCACAGGCTATACGTAGGAAGGCACATGCTCACTCCTTTGCACATTAGCCCAAGTCTGATGCTGGAACCATCTGATGCTTCACACAGCTCACTTTGTTGCACTACTGGGTGCAACAAAGACCAGCAACTTGGATCATATTGGGGACACAGTTTGCTTTTGAAGCAAGCAATGGAAAACTCTCCATCAGAAAACAGGCATTGGGGTCTCCATCAGGGTCTAGGGGTCTAAACAGAACTCCATCAGGGTCTATGGCATTGTTCAAACCAAAAATATGCCTGATGGCAGCAATAATATTTTTTAAAATTTTTAAGCCCTTACTAGAACTTTGAACTGTAGTTAGGAGATTTAGGACAGGCCAAAGGAGGTATTTCTTTTTTTAAAAAAAAAACATGTTGCCACAAGATGTAGTGATGCCCAGTAGGTCACTAAAGATGGTTCTTAAAGGAAATTGCACAAATTCATGGAGGGCAGACCAAACAGAGTGGGTACTAGCCATGATGACTGTTTGCTATTTTGGGTTACTGAAGAAGTTATGAATACCAGTAGCATTGAACAATACATTAGTAGGAGAAAAATACAACATCTTCCCAGCTTGTGAACTTTTCATATGTAAGAACAGTGGCTTCATTGTGGGGAACAAGGATTATAGTCTATGTGGACATCTGGAGTCTAGCAGGGCTTTTCTTACATTTTGAGGTCAAAAATCAATCTGTGCAAACCTAATCCAATATTTTCTGAGATCAGAATATAGAATACATATATGGTAGTACAATGGTGATTGGACAGCACTGTCCTCCTCCACCACACTCATCACACTTTTTTTAACCCTTGATGCACTTAGCCTAATCTACTTTTGTCAGTTTGGTGACCCACTAAACATTGGGCTGTGGACCACACAAATTGTTGCTCTAGCTAGTGCAGTAGCCTTCTGCTTTCCACCATTCCACTGCTTCCCCATTGATCCTCCTTCACAGACCTCTCACCATCGCTAGTACCACTAGCTTGGTTCAGCCAAGAGGGAAAGGCAGAGGAAGTTTGGGGAGTGGAGAGTGAGATGGTGGGCAGTCCAAATAGAAGCTATTTGGCAGTAATAGGAAGATAGAGGAGGTGTCAGCAATGACAGCAGCAATACTGATATATACCTCATATGATGCCTGTTCTGCTGTCTGGCAGTGGCTCTTAAAAGTCTAAGGAAGAGAGCTAACTGGTTTTATCCCAGATCCATTTAACTGAAGATGAACTGAATAAGCCAAGCATGTGCTCTATCCAGTGATGGGCACAGCTTCCCCTAACAACCGGTTCTCTGGAAGTGGGCGGGGCCAGGCTGGGTCAGGGGGTGGGGCCAAGGTCAGGGGGTTGGGCCAAGGCCGGGGACAGGGCCGGGGAGAATTTAAAGGGGAATTTTTTAATTTTAAAATTTTTTTTAAATTAAGCATGCGGCTTACTTCTGAGTAGACCTGCATAGGATGAGGCTCTGAAGCTGCAGTCCTTTCCACTCTGCCCTGGGAGTAAGCCCCATTGACCAGCATGGGACTTACCTCTGAGTAGTCAGGTTGGGCTCTCAGGCTGCAGTTCCAGCCACTTTCCTGGGAAAGGGTTGCAGCATCCTCAGAGCCCAGTCCTGTGCAGGTCTACTCAGAAGTAAGCCCTACTATAGCCAATAGGGCTTACTCCAAGGAAAGGGTGGATAGGGTTTCAGCAGGTTTTCAGAGCCAGGCTCAGCCCCTGCAATAAAAGGTCTATGAAACTCCCTGCCACAGGAGATGGGAAGACAGGTTGCAGGCGGAGAAAGAGAACTCTTTCCCCTCAAACACAACAGAGCCTGCAATGGAGGGTCTGTGGAACTCCCTGCCACAGGATATGGGGAGACACTTGCAGGTGGAGAAAAATAATTTTTTCCCCTCAAACACACAAGAGCCTGCAATGGAGGGTCTATGGTACTCCCTGCCACAGGAGATTGATCAGCCAGCCAGCCAGCCTGGGGTAGGTGTATCATTGGTACCTGCTGTAAGAGTGCATTCTGTCCCTGCACTGAAGGCAGTCATTGGCAAGCATCACTAGCAGTAGCAGCACAGCACTGGGCTGAGTAAACATGGTCTACTCAGAAGTAAGCCCTATTATAGCCAATGGGGCTTACCCCCAGGAAGGTGTGGATAGGATTGCAGTCTCAGAGCCCAGTCCTAACCATGTCTACTCAGAAGAAAGTCCCATTATAGACAGTGGGCTTACTCTCAGGAAAGTAGACAGGGCTGGAGTAACAGGGAACAAAAGCCCTGGAGGAACTCATCCTAACAACACTCTGATGCTCCTCCTACAGGCTCCGTCCCAGAGCTTTCTTAGCAGCTGTGTGTGGCTTCTGTATTCCCGCCCAAGGAGCCCTTTGTTGAGCTGTCAATCACAGTGCCTGATCCCAGGCTGCCTCATTTGCATATGAGAAACCTATGATGCTTTGCAAACTGCAGAAGGAAATAACTTCTGAAAACTTGCTAAAAATAAGGTTTTTAATCAAAATAAGATGTTTAGCAAAGACAGGATTCCTGAATAGCCTCAGACAAAGGTTTGGGGCATGAAGAATTTCTTAACCCTGATTTGAAAATATTAAAGTTAAAGAGATTTATAAAGTGATCCAGACCTCTCCCATCTCAGCTGTGAGTGTCTGATATGCTCTGGAATGACTGCAATGCTTTGTCTGAATGAGGGTAATGGGAACAGACTGTTTGTATTTTAAAATTAAAAGATAACCTTAGGGAGGGAGGCTCAGAAGGGGAGGGGGGAGAGAGCCCTGCTCAGAAGGGGAGGGAGTAGAACTTCAGAAGGGGAGGGAGAAGACAGACCCAGAGGCTCTTTAAGAGAAATGCAAACACACTTGCATGCAACTGAAAGATGATGGCCCCCAGTTAACAACAGGTTCTACAGAACCGGTGCGAATCTTCCTCAGCCCACCTGTGGCTCTATCCCTGAGTCAAAGTCCCCCCTCACATTCAACTTACTAAGTACTGATAGCACTCTGGGAGACCCATGAATACATGCTACAGAAATGAAGGAAATGGCAGTGAAAAGAAAACAAAAATATGTACACAAGAAAGCAGGAAGGTGCATTGGGCAGGCTTCCTAAAATACTGAAAGTTTAACTTAGCAAAATGTGACCTATAAATGAGAGATCATGGAAACATTTGCCTTAGAAGGCATTTTTTCTGCCTGTTTCTGGACAATATCAGTAACTGCAAGGTTATTTGCACAAATCATGTAATAGATTTTTTTCCTCCAGACTTAAAAACTAGGGCAACCTCACTGTTTCCTGGGATGCAGAGGTACTGGCTTAATCTCCAGCAATCTCCTTAGCTCAGTGTCCAAGTCCAAAAATAATCCAACATATCTGGATTTAAGCTGTAATTCTTAAGAGGAGGACACTGGAAGTTCTTAGTTGAGAGAAATGAAAGCTGCAATCAAGTGCGAACTTCCTTGAGAGTAAGTCCCATTGAATTTTTAATGGCACTTACTACTGAGTAAACATGCATAGGGTTGTGTCACAAGATTCCATTTCCTCACAAGAGGACTATTTACAATCAAATTTTATAAACAAGTAAAAGGAAAACTTCTAATCCAAATTTTAAAAAGCAGGTCTACCTCAGTCTTGGAAGACTATGGTATAGTGCTCGGCGCTGCATACGCTGCATACGCTGCATGCGAAGCGCAAAAGCCTGGGTTGGATTGTTATGGAGGATAGGCTGTTACCCAAGCAGCAAATCCCCCCTCTCCACGCCACTGAATTAGTCCAATGGAAAGGCAGAGCCAATACGATTGGATCCAGCTGGCGTCGCAGAGCTGGGCTAAGGACAGGAGCTCACCCTGTCTTGTGGGGCCGACCCGGGTCTCAAACCCTGGCCTGCTGGTTAACAAGCACAGTGTCTTAGCCACTTGTGCCACCCACAGCCCTTGCTATAATAATAAACAAATCTAAGAGAGATCTACATCAGAATATTCATCAGGAGTCGCTATGTTCTATTAATAGCTGTTTTTCACTAACACATTGTCCCTTCAAGATGGCAGAAGATTAACATAACTGAGGATAATTGACCAAAGGAGGAAACATTTTCTAACAGTATACTGAAATAGTTTCAGAAGCTATAGGGATTCAGTATTTGGAACTCTAAAGAGAAAAATAGATGCATTGGGATACACAGATTGAATTTGCAAAAAAAAAAAATGTAGCACATTCCATTCTATTCCATCTACTGAATATGAAAAGTATGTTCAAATTGTAAATGTGCTTGTCTGGAATGGTGAAATAAACACATTTTATACAAAGACACAAAATCTCATGTTCCTCCATTCAAATGTCATCATTATCACATTCATACTTATTCATGGTTTTTTGGACTCAAAATTTTTATTTCTGAATTGGGAATTCCAGGTGTAAATTCAATTCATATTTGGCAATTCACACTGTGTCCCTCCACAATATGTCCCTTTAATGGGATGATATATATTTTTATCTGCATTCTGGAACATGGAGTCATACATAACTATGCACAACTAGAGGTGGATCAAAGATGCTTTGTTTATCCGTGTGCTGCAATTTTGGATATCTATTTCTGTTGCTTGAGCTTTGTGCTCAATAAGTATGGATATGCCATTTCCAGAAATTTGATGGAAAATATTTACATTTAGAAACGTAGAAATACATGTGTATTTGCATGCACACATACACGCACGCACACACACATGCTCACAGACACATACATACCCTCTCTCGTGGGTTGTATTCTATGATAATTTTATTAAAATAATTTGATATGGGAAGGAAAAAAGCATTATTCTGCTAGGATTCTTTTGCGGGCTCTTTTGTAAAATGACAAAACAGTGTAATTTATTCAGTGAGCATCCTTTTTCTTCAAGATAGGAGAGTGATTCACATTTTAAAATCAACTTCTAGGCAGAATGAAAAATGGAAACACAGTCTTTGAGATATGGTGGCATTTCATATGTGAGCAATGGCCAGATTTGGTTTTTATCACCAGCACAGTGCACCACTGGCTTGCAGACTTGCTTCTGTCTAGATGATTTTTCTGTAGTGCATATGCTTTTGTTATCTCTAAGCTGGACTCTTATAATATCTCGCTTTTTCTGTCTGCTTCCAGATTCTGTTGCTTATAGATGTGGGTTTCATAAAATTGCTGCTGCCACTACAATCCAAAATAGACATAGTGCCATTATAACCCTGCAGGGGATTGAGGGTCTCCTCCACTTGCATTGCTCAACCATCATTCCTAAGAGGTAGAACTGGCTGAAAGGTTTTTCTGGACAAAGGAGTTAAGAACGTAGTGCTTGATCTGTATTCAATAGCTAGAGTGTTTGATTCTCAACAGATCAGCTATTTATCTTGGAGATGTTTGTTTTGAGATTTGTATGCCTTCTTGTGTTCTCATGGAAGGAAGTTTAGCTTTTATGTACGTTTTGTTATGTTCTAAAAATGCATGTGCTTTTTGAACTTTATTCAAACTTTGAATAAACTTTATTCAAAGATTTTTTTCATACACCAGCAGGTATATTCAAAAACTACTATAATTGCCCTGGTCTACAAGCTACAAGAATACATTTTTTTTCTGCACCCTAAACCAGCATAGAGCACAATCCTAACCATGTCTACTCAAAAGTAAGCCCCATTATGTTCAATGGGTCTTACTCCCTAGAAAGTGTCTTTAGGTTTGCAGCCATAATCTCCTCTTTGGATTGCATGAGATTCCTGCTATGCATTAAAGCACTCACCATCATTCAGCCAGCTTCTGTACACTTGAATCACGATGATGTCCTTTGAGAGAAATTTTGGTGCCCCCATGCACCCTCTTCTATTTTTGGATTGCATCTGGCTCAGTCCCACAGGGCTTAGGCTTCCTGGAATCTCAGCCGATGAGACTGAATTCCCTAACCCCCTGCAGCTCAGCATCTCCAGCCAGTCAACAGTGCAGAACCAACAGTACAGGTGATGTGTGCACCAGACTGCTGCCCACCATTTCCAAGCAGATCAGCCTACCTTTTCTACCTTTAAAAAAGCCTATAATTCACATTCTTAGTCAAGGAGAAAGATTTTTGTCCAACTTCCCTTTGGTAAACTCCATTTTTCCCTTTTGGACCCAATCCTCCCCTTCTTCCATTGTCAGCAAATCTGTTTCCTTTTCCTTCTGCACAGCTCTGGTTAATAGCAGAGAATAACCACTTCCTTTACCACTCAGTTGCAAAAACTGAGTTGTTTTCTAGTACCTCCATTTGAATTTCTTGCTTTTGGGAGTAAAATTCCCAAGGAAGGGGGAAAAGATATTGATACAGTCCTCAGGATTACAATGCCTAACAGAGATGAAGGGGGCTTGTCTGAACAGAAGGCCACCACCAGGTCAGGATTTGCGGAGAGCCCTCTGTAGCTTTCCACAGTCCTCCACAGAGCTCCCCGAGTTGTAGAATACTAAAAATAAACAAATGCAAACCACTTTCAGTTTGACTGCAAACCAGTTGACTGCAAACCAAAAGTGGTTAGCAATAGCTAATTTTCAATATTAGCATATCCTGGCCTTGCAGCAGCCCTCTGTATGTCAACCCACTTTTGCCACCGTTAGCTGTGTGGTCCTATGGATTGCTTTGCTGCTTTCCATCTTCCCCTACACCGTATGGTGAGGCTCTCAAGCAGGAGCTTCATGATCCCCAGTTCAAGAACCTCAGAATTCATGACTAATTAGATCAGAGTTTCAGATACAAAAATAGGTGACAGTTCTTCCAAGCACAGATAAGTGAATTCATGTGTAAAGAGATTATCCCTACATACCAGAGTAACTACGGGAAGACATAAGATCCGGCATGACTTGGACGCCACTTTAACAACATTCAACGATGTCCCTGGGGCACCTGTTTTGTCCATCTTTTGGGATTCTTTTCAGCTTGTAGAACCTGAGGATGTGGACAGGATTCTCTGTAGTGTGAGACCATCTGCATGCCTGCTGCACCCTTGCCCAGCCTGGCTAATCAGACTGGCCCGGGATGGACTGGCGAATGGACAGGGAGGGTGGTGAACGCCTCTCTGAGGGAGGGGTTGTTGCCTTCTGCATTAAAGCAGGCGGTTCGCCCCCTCCTGAAGAAACCCTCCCTGGATCCTAAAAACCTAAACAACTATCGGCCAGTCTCAAACATCCCATTTCTGGGCAAAGTGGTCGAGCGGGTGGTGGCGTCCCAGCTTCAGAGGGTCCTGGATGAAGCTGATTATCTGGATCCCTTTCAATCTGGTTTCAGGCCGGGGTTTGGGACAGAGACTGCCTTGGTCGCCTTGGTGGATGACCTACGCCAGGGAAGGGACAGGGGGAGTGCGTCCCTGTTGGTCCTGCTGGACCTCTCGGTGGCCTTCGACACCATTGACCATGGTGTCCTTCTGGGTCGGTTGGCCAGGTTGGGGATTGGAGGCATTGTTTTGCAGTGGTTCCACTCCTTCCTGGCTGACCGGTCCCAGAAGGTGGTGCTGGGGGATGCTTGCTCGGCACCCTGGCCTCTTCGGTGTGGGGTGCCGCAAGATTCCATTCTATCCCCCATGCTTTTTAACATCTACGTGAAGCCGCTGGGAGAGGTCATCCGGAGGTTTGGAGTGAGGTTTCATCAGTACGCTGATGACACCCAGCTCTATCTCTCCTTTCCTCCTGAGTCCAAGGAGGCAGTTGAAGTCCTGAATCGTTGTCTGGAGGCAGTGGGGGACTGGATGAGGGTGAACAAGCTGAGATTAAATCCTGATAAGACAGAGGTTCTCCTGGTCCGGAAGGCCTCGACTCGGGTATTGGAATATCATCCTGTTCTGGAAGGGGTTGCACTCCCTCTGAAGGAGCAGGTTCGCAGCTTGGGGGTTCCCCTGGATTCGCAGCTGCTCCTGGAGTCCCAGGTGGCGGCTATGGCCAGGGGAGCCTTTGCTCAGCTTCGGCTGATCCGCCAGCTGCAACCATACCTGAGTCATTCAGATCTGGCCACGATGACCCATGCCCTAGTGACATCGAGACTGGATTATTGTAACACGCTCTACGTGGGGCTGCCTCTGAAGACGGTCCGGAAGCTGCAATTAGTCCAGAATGCAGCGGCCTGTGTGGTTGCTGGGGCTCGTTGGTTCAACTCTGTCGGGCCACTGCTTCAGTGACTACACTGGCTGCCCATTTGTTTCCGGGCTGAATTCAAAGTGTTGGTCCTGACCTTTAAAGCCCTAGGCGGCTCGGGTCCTGGGGACCTGAGGGACCTGGGGGACCGCCTTCTTCCGTACAATCCGACCCGTCACCTAAGGTCATCTGAGGGGGCCCTACTGACTGTGCCGCCACTAAAAGATGTGAGAGGTGTGGCGGCCAGAGATAGGGCCTTCTTGGTGGTGGCACCCCGGCTTTGGAACTCCCTCCCCATAGAACTTAGGAAAGCTCCCTCAATACAGAGCTTCAGGCGGAGCCTTAAAACTTTTTATTTTAAAAAAGCGTTTTAAACGGGGCAGAGGGTGGGGGGCAGTGTGTTAGTGTTTTATTTTATTGTTTTAACAAATGTCTTTTAGCTTGTTTTTAATTGTTCCTAGTCTAATTATTCTAATTGTATTTTAATTGTATTTTAATGATGTTTTAATTTGTATTTATTAGCAATTTTAATGATGTTTTATTCTTCAATGTTAGCCGCCTTGGGCTCCCCCTTATGGGGGAGGAAAGGCGGGGTATAAATTGAATTAAATAAATAAATAAAATAAATAAGAAGCATTTACTCTGGTTTGCTCTAAACATTTCCCATAGGTCTCCCATAGGTGGCATTGTAAAAGGTCACTTAGATGTAAAAGGTCACTTAGGGCGCAATCCAGAGTAACTATGGGGAGTCCTTGTAAGAACAATTTGCTCTGGATTGCAATATTAATTCCCATAGGTTTTCATTAGGTGGTGCAGTACCTACGGGTGCACGTAATGCCTCTTATGTGCTCCTGTAATTACTCTGGATTGTAGGGTTAGTTATTCTGGATTGTAGCCTTTATCTGTTGTATTGGCATGTTCTTGAACCAACCGTAGGTGAGGGTATAAATTCCAGAGGTGGGAGTCCAGAATTCAGACATGGCAAATATCCTTCTCTTTTGCTCAAGTCAGGAGAAAGTGTCTCTAGAAGATGCTTAGAGGAAGCAAACGAAGTCAAGGATCAATTATAAAAGGAAGTTCATTAGTATCTCAACCCAGCCAGGGAGAAGAAATGGCAGAAGAATCCCGAAACTGACTGCCATTTAGTTCCTGGATGACCCTCATATGAAAATATGTCATATTTTTGTATAATGTTTTAATATTATACCAAGTAACTTGTAATATAATTATGAGCGTATAACCTATGCTCATTTTGCATTCCTAACCTTTTTTAAAAAAACAAACAAATCTGTTTGCATTTGGTAAGTATTACCAAATTCACAGCATTACCCAAAAAACAACTTTGAATTGAATTTGTTTTCTAGCTATTTAGATATTTTGATAGTCCGAAGTGCTTGGATATGTTTAAACTACAAGAATGGTTGGTTACTGTTCCTGTCCCACTTGACACACTTTATAACTACGAGATTGAAAAACCAATCACTTCAAATGCTAAAATGTACTAGTGTTTTCACAATGTAGAATTCAGTGTATACAATAGCAAGTCTTTGGACCACTGTGAGATACAGGAAGCTGAAATGGACTTTTACCCTGATCCAGAAGCTAAGGTAAAAGGATTGTATTGAACTATTGCACTCAGCTTTCCCCCTAAGTAGCCACTTTCCACCTAAGGAGACACTTCTACTGTTTAAGAAAAATTATTGTAGCACTGTAGTGCTTTTGCCAATTACAGACCTGTCTTAGCAGGGAACTGATAAAGTGCATGATTGTAGGTCCATACTCTATACATTCCTAGATGAGACATTGTTCCATCCCTTATCTATATATCTGGCATGGCTTTAGGACCAAGACTTATCAGTGACCCTGGTGAGAAAACTGCCCCTCATGAATTCTTCTTTTGACATTTTGGACTGCTGGATCTTATTAAATGTTAGAAAAATTTGAACAGCTTCTGAGGAACATTTCGCTCTTGGTGCAGCAGGAAACCGCAGTCAAGAACTTAGAGAGTCACTGACTTACCCTACAATCCAGAGTAACTACGGGAGCACGTAAGAGACATTACGTGTACCCGTAGTTACTGCATCACCTAGTGTAAACCTATGGGAAATTCATATTGCAATCCAGAGCAAATTGTTCTTACACCGGAGCAAGGACTCCCCATAGTGACTCTGGATAGCGCCATTAGAGAGTTTTGCAATTTAAAAAGTAGCAAGGACTCAACTGATCCTTATCAAGTAATTTGGGCAAATTTGTCTGTGTCTGCTACAGTATTTGCTTTTTAAAACGTAAAGTATTCACTGTTAAAAACAACACACCTTAACTGTTAAAAGTTTTAAATGATTTCTTAGCTTATGTGCTTCATTCTTCAATTTGTCCCAGGGTTGTTTTCCTTGCCAATCTTTTCTTCCTTTCAATGCATTTGGGAATGTATTTAACAAGAAACTGTTTTCTTCAAACTTACAGCATCAATTAATTTTTAACTTTTAAAAAAATTCATCTAGAGCCTCAAGTACGTCCTTCCAGTGTAAGCTAGTTTGCTAAGGCATCTGTGCAGGAGCTGATAAGACCTCGGCTGCGAAGGTTGCTTAGCCCAAAGGCTAGGTATTAGCCAGGTTCCTATATGGTGTTGTTTATTTGCTGTGGCACTGAGTTTGTTCTCAATCAGCAAGACCACTGGTTTGTTTAATTCCTTTTCCAAAGCCTAGGGATTTCAAGATCCAACTGAGAGTGAGGATTTCTCATCAGTACTTTGGGAGAAGTGAAGTTTTAAAATAACGTGTTAAAAATGTTTTTTTTTTAAATATTTGCCTTTTTCAGAAGAAAACATGCTAAATGTGGATCCGAAATCCAGTGATGGAGAGACCTCCCAGTTCAAGATGTCCAGACAGTAGCAAATGAATTTCTTGTTGAAGAAGTCAAAGAGTGACGAGAAAAATCTATTTAAACAATGGCTGCAGGTGAATATCTGTGGTCCAAAATGATGTGCTTTATTTAACTGGGGTAACACTGGTCTTGAGTATCTTTTTCTCAAACAGAATGTTGATTCTCTCTGAGATATGCTGTATTGATCTTGTATCCTGTTAATGTCTTTGTTTCAGTGCTAAACTGAAATTCATTCTAAATTTGTTGCTATTTCAAATGTATGAATGTCCTTGGGAATTGGTTTCCATAGGAACCTTTGCCCCTTATTGGATTAGGTTTCTGCAGATTCTGAGAGTTGGGCTTTTGTTTGTGGGCTGCTTTACAGCAAGTTTTCCATCAGATGATTAGGAGAGAATGACTCACAATAAGTCACAGGACCCCTGTGCTTTAACCATTTAACAGATTATTTCCTGTTTATGATTTGTGACCCTTACTTCATTAGCTTAGAATGTGCTTCTTTCCCTACAGCGGCTGATGGCATGGGAAGCATAGCGATAGATACCACGCAACTTAACATGTCAGTCACTGATCCCGCAGCTTGGGCAACTGCTATGAGTAACCTGGGTATGGTTCCAGTAGGATTAGCTGGACAACAGCTTGTGACCGGTAAGGTTCTGGTTGAGATTGGTTGCATTGATGTATGAAGTTCTATAGAGTCCTCAGATAAACATGTGGTGCTTGTTTTCTGCAAATGCATGAAATTTTTTATACTTTCAAAGGAACCTTTTTTCCAGGCACATGTTTTTATTAATCTTGTGTAGTAGGTATTAATCTCCTAGTATTACCAGGCATCTAATCCATAGTGTGTTTTACAGTCATGGAAGTAGTCAGAAATCCTTGGGGAAATTTGAGCTTTTAAAGTCATTGAATTATTTCTAAGACCTGTGCTATGTTGAATCTGAAATGGAGGTCTTATATTTAGATTTTTCTTAAACAAATGGTTTATACCACAAGTATTTTTTGGTATTCTGCCAAGGAGCAGCATGGGAACATGCCTAAAGGATGTGTTGTTTTGCTGACAAAGAAAGCATAGCTTTAGATAGGCTTTTTCAAAAAACAATAAAGCAAAACCCTGAATCCCAAATATATCATCTGCCAACCTCATCAGCTAACTGGACGTGGGAAGCCTTCTTCTCATCTGCTCTCCCCTGAGAGAGCACACATCATGCATATAGCCTCAATGCATTTATATTATGATAAAGTTTGCTGCAGTCAATATAAAGCATGCAAAAGTGTATCTCCTAACACATAGCACACACTTGCCAGGGATCTTCTTTACACTTTATATGCCAACTGGAGCAAATAGCTGGTGGACAATGTGTGTTCCTAGATTTTATCAAAAAAAATATGAAGTAGTTCTGAGCTTCCACTTGAAACTGGAGTCTTTAGGACTTGAAATAAGTATGTGCCTTTTTTTGTTTGGCTGAAATTCACTGAACTAAGAAGCTCTGACTTTATGAACATTTCTGCTCTCGAGCATTATGTTGGGGAGGTAGAACATATGCCCTGCATGCAGATTGTCTCAGGTGTTGTCCATGGTAGGATCTCTGGCAACAGACCTTGGAGAGCTGCTGAAAAGTTGCCAAACCTAGGCTAGATGGACCAAAATACATACGGACAGCTTCATATGTTCTTAGTAGGACGTAAAGCTAGGTGGAAGTATGGAAGGGAGAAGGATGCTCAGAAAAATGTAAATGATGGCAGTAGAATGAAGTAGTATCCTTCTTGCACAAACTTGCCTATGAATATAGCAGACTCACAACTTACAGCAATATAGCAGACTCACAACAGACTAGTGGAGGGATCTGGATTCTTCAGTTGGCTACATTTACCTTTTTCTCTTGAGAGCACAATCCTAAACATGTCTACTCAAAAGAAAGCCCCATTGTGTTCAATGGGTCTTACTCCCAGGAAAGTGTCTTTAGGATTGCAGCCTGAGCCCGAGTTCAACCATGGAATAACATGACTTGCATTTGCTTCATGTAGAGACCTACACAAACAACAGACCACAAATTCAAGCCACCTGCCCAATCCCCCCAAAATGAAGCTCTCTGATCCTCAGATACTTTATGTATAGTGTACACTTTAGTCTTCTGTTACTGTACCAAGAAACTGAAAAGCTGTTCAGTGCTAATGCTTCACTGTACATTTATTTAAAATTGACTGCCTCGTACTGGTGTCTACTTTTAAGCAAATATTTTACACACTTAAAAGAAACCAGACGCATGGTTTCATTGACTCAAAATTATCAAAATCCTTTTGACTCTGTGTTGCTGTTATTTTCTATACTTCTTAATTCTCTTTTCCGAAATGTCATTTGAGTTCTTGTTTTGCCTTCAACTCACTTGTTCACATTATTAAGGAACAAAAGAAGCCCTCTAAAACATTTTTACTTCACTTGTAATCCTTTTGCAACAGGGAAATAATTACCCTTTGTTTCCATCTTCTTGGAGTGCAGACCCACAGTACAGAGCTCCTGAAAAGATAGTATCATGGGGTTATGATACTTTGCTGGCGTCTTATGTAACCCATCTCTATTCATAATCAAAAGAATCTTGGTTTGTTTATTCTGAAATGTGCTAGCTATTTCAACTTCATTGAAAGATTTTTAAAAACTGAGCTGATTATATTATGTTTAGACTTTGTTGACTCATTGAATATTGGAATTAAGCTTAAATGTGATGTCAAATGTGATGTCAAATCTAACATTTGAAGCATGCTCAAGATTTGGACGTGCTTGGAGGGTTTCTTTATTTAAATAGCAGAATCCAATGTAGTTTCACAAACTGCTTTTGAAAGTTTTCTCTCCTTTAAAAGAAGTTTTTGTGTCCCAAAAAATTGTCACATTTTGTGTAACAAAAAATTCTCTCTGTATGGCACAAGAGAAATAGTACTGCTTGAACCAAGAGCCCTGCCTTTTAGGAACCAGCTCTGTTACCTGTGTAATCAAATCACAAAATTCATCCATCCAGATCAGAAACTTTGCATAATCTCCTTGACCAGAGTTGTCTTGTGAGACTAGAGTGACATTCCAAGTCTGCTAATTGCATCAGTCTGGGCCTTATCATTGAAAGTGATTATCCAGTTTTCCTTCTATAAAATTAGCTCTAATAGGTGTTACTGCAAGCACTCTTAAGACCTGTATACCAATGATGCACATTTTCCTCAAGGCATATGTCCTAAGGGACCTTCAAATCATTGGCCTCACATGATGTTAAGAGAAAAACGCTATGTCTGATATGTGACCTACAGCTCTCAACAGAATGGAGACTAGGGCTGCAATCCTAAAGACACTTTCCTGGGAGTAAGACCCATTGGGGCTTACATCTGAGTAGACATGGTTAGGATTGTGCTCTTAGGGTGCAATCCAGAATAACTATGGGGAGTCCTTGCTCCGGTGTAAGAACAATTTGCTCTGGATTGCAATATGAATTTCCCATAGGTTTTTCACTAGGTGGTACAGTAACTACGGGTACACATAATGGCCTATATCCTAAAGTGAAATTAAGCCCCTTGCTCCAGAACAGTTAAGTTGACTTTCCATAAGATAACACTAGAGGGTGATGTAACTGTGAGGACCCGTAACTGCTATGGATTTTGCCCAATGTCTCTTATGTGCTCCCGTAGTTACTCTGGATTGTAGGGCTAGACAGTTTGATTCCTTGATTGGAGAAGTGTACATAGTTCCATTTACTTCAATGTGGTTTACCTTTTGGAAGGTATTTATAGGATTGCAGCCGAAATAAATCTTCATTGAGGTTTTACTTAACATCCAGTTGTGTTGAATCTATTGTTCTATTTTATCTATTAGTTTTATATAGTGTGTTACTCAATGGTCATCCCTCAGCAGACACGTAAATACACACAAGCACACACACCCTAAAATCTAGAGTAACTACAGGAAGATGTAAGAGGCACTAACTCTGGATTGCTCTATGCATTTCCCATAAGTTTCCCATAGGTGGCACCGTAACTATGTCGGTGTAAAAGGTCCCGTAGTTACTCTGGATTGTAGCCGTAATCAGCAGCAGTGGTGGCTTGCATGCAATTATCCCAGTTCTTTCAGATAATCTCAAAAGGTAGTCCATAGTTTGGGTGCTCCAAACCTATTTATTGAGTATCCATCTATTTTGCTGAGTGCAATCCTAAAGCCACTTTCCTGGGAGTAAGACCATTGACCATAAAGGGGCTTACTTTTGATTAGGTTAGGATGGTTAGGATTACACCCTAAATGGCTAGGGTGATGAAAGGTTTCTAGTTTTTCATCTATATATATAAAAGAGAAAAGTCACTGACTGACTGCCTGACTCATCACCGCCCTGCCAAAACCGCTGGGCCTAGAAGTGTGAAGTTTGGGGTGGGTGTTCCTTCCGTGAGGGAGGGGTGCACTAAGAACCAGTTTTCAGAAATTCCAACCGGAAGGGGGTGAAAAGGGGCGCAACACGTTTCCCTCCCTGTACTTTGCATTGAAGAATTGATGACTCATCAACATCTGCCCTAACCTAGAAGCATGAAATTTGGGGAGGGAGTTCCTTCTGTCACATGAACACCCACCAAGTTCCCATGTGGAGAAACTTAACCCTTAAGGGGCTGAAAAGGGGTACAATGTGTTTTTGTCCTATAGTTAACATGGAAGACAGACCAACCTCCAGCCAATTTGGTGCTCAATGTCTGGTGCACTGGGGGGATGTTGTTAGGAGGAATAGGTTGCACTGTGGAGGATGCTGCGCATGGGGGGTGATGCATGGGGGGTGGCACATGGAGGGTTGGTGTGCATGGGGGATGTTGTGCATGGGTGAATGATGCGGATGGTTGAATGTTGCTCATGGGGGATGTTGCGCATGGGGGACTGTTGCGCGTATGGGTTGATGCACATGCCGGTTGATGTGCATGGGGGTTGTTGTGCATGGGGGATGTTGCACATGGGGGTTGATGCTCATGGGGAGATATTGCTTATGGGGGTTGATGAGCATGGGAGAATTATGTGCATGGGGCGATGTTGCGCATGAGGGGTTGTTGTGCATGGGGCGATGTTGCGCATGGGGGATGTTGTACATGAGGGGATGATGCGTATGGGGGTATGATGTGCATGGGGAGATGTTGCGCATGGAGGAATGATTCACATAGGGGTTGATGCGCATGGGGAATGATGCACATGGGGAATGTTGCACATGGGGGGATGTTGCGCATGAGGGACTGATGTGCATGGGGGGTTGATGTGCATGGGGGGTTGATGCATATGGGGGGATGGCATACAGGGGAATTTTACTCCCGCAACGTGGGTACGCTTTGCGCTAGTTATCTATAAAAGGGGCACTTCTGCTAAAGTACAGAGGATAATGTTTTGTATCACAGGCAGCATGACCCAAAACACCATCTGATACCACCTCAGGTTCCCCATCTCAACAATATTTGGAAAAAGGTGGTCATTTACCATGCTTCTGCTACTGAATAGTACAAAGGGAGAGAGAAGAGAAGAAAGCAAGACTGGGCATAATCATTATCAAGACCTTGGTGGCAAGCCACTCACAACTAGGTGGACTCACAATTGTAGCCAGTATCCTGGGTCGCAAGATCAGAGAATATCCAGCAAGCACCAGGAGAAAACCCCACCTCTTGTCTCCCTTTTCTTTCAGGAGTATAAGCTGGGGAAAATGTGTGGCCTGGAAACACACTAACATGCTACTTAGGAAAAATAGCTTAGCTGGTCAGGCTCTTTAGAAGACAGATAAGGGTGCTCCTCCTGCTGTGGTCGCATTGACCTAAGCTTAATGTTGCTAATGTTTTTCAAGGAAGCTAGGTCTTTCTAAATCGGAATGAATGTTTCTGATTCTTCCTTTTCCCATAGCAACAGTATTATTGTAATTGCTGCCACTTTGCATGCTAGAGTGATGGTTGCATAAAATAATTTTGTCTCTGTACCAGGATAAAAATCTATATTTACTTATCTTATAATTACAGTGTATCCTGCTTTTTCAGGGTGTGAACTTCAAATGGCTTTCAGTGTCAAAGTATGATTAAAAATAATGCAGTTAAAAGTCACCAAAGGCAGAAAACAAAAGATACATTTTTTAAAAAGCCAGTTTGTGGGGCTAAGCCTCTTCACATTGTATCCCAATCTGCCCTGATGGCACACTGGGTGCTCCCACTGCTGCTGGTAATGAAGCATCAGATGGCTCCCCTTCTGCATAGGTCCTTAACCATTACTTTACCTGCCTGATCTGTGCGACTTTATGTATAGTTGTCAGATAAGTTTATATTCCTGAAACTCAAACTGGGAGGTCACAACCCCCCAACTCTTGTAATGCTGCCACATTCCCTTTAAGGGGAAGAGCAGCGACACAATTCCCAGAATTGTGCCCCTAAAGGGGAAGGGGGGTTATGTTCATACTCAATTTAGGTATGTCCAAGGTCTAAGAGTTTGGAGAAGCACCTAAAGCATTGACTTTCAACCAGTGTGTCTGGTTCAACCTCCGTCAGGCCTCCATCAGTCTTGAAAGACTATGGTATCATGTTTGGTGCTGCATACACTGCATGTGAAGCACGAAAGCCTGGCTTATATTGTTATGGAGGATAGGCTGTTACCCATGCAGCAAATCCCCCCTCTCCACGCCACTGAATTAGTCCAATGGAAAGGCAGAGCCCATACGATTGGATCCAGCTGGTGTCGCAGAGCTGGGCTAAGGACAGGAGCTCACCCTATCTTGTGGGGCCGACCCGGGAATCGAACCCTGGCCTGCTGGTTAACCAGCACAGTGTCTTAGCCACTTGTGCCACCCACAGCCACCAAAATTGAAAATCACTGACCTAGAGAGGTACATGTGGGGCCTCCACATAGCACTTGCAGGACTTTCCACAGCTTCCCAATAGTGAAAGTTGAAACTGTAACAAAACCAGAAATTCCACTTCCAGTTTAAACGCAAATGAACTTTCAGTTTGCAAGCCATGAAAAGCCCTGAATACGCTCTGCAGGGCTCCCCACATACACCTCTGGACCCTGGCAGCACCTGGCAATTTATAAAAATCTAATATAAACATACCCTCTTTCCCCATAGAGTGTGATTCTGGGGATCATATCACTGTCCTTACCGCTCCCCTGCAAAGACTCTCATAGGGAGTAAATCTCCCTAAAAGTTTGAGAACCACTTCCCTACACATTTTGTGAATACATTTGGAGGCTTTTGTTTTCATTTTATTTAATTTGGGGGGGCTGTAATATATGATTCTAGTTGCTAGATGGGCTTTTAGCATGATCTATGAAGGCTGGATTTCCCAGATCGAAATCCAAAATTCGTTTGGATTTTCTTAAGCTTGGTCTTTCGAGTGTTGGCCCTGAAGCAATGTAATAATATAACCCTTTTAGAAAAGGCTGTAAGAGATTCCTGTTTCGTCTGCTTTTGGCATGTCTGGTTAAAGAATAGGAGCAGATTTCGATGTCAGTGAATGCTACAGTATGTTGTTTATTGATATGTAGTGTGTTTTTATTGTGCTTAATGTTTATAATTTGCAGTTTTAATTTACATGGTATTAAATAATTGTATTCATTTCCTTTCTATTTTTTTCTATTAATAAAACCTATTACCCCTTGCAAATCAGTTTTAATTAAAAAATTAATTTTAATTAATTAGAAATTAATTTAAAAAATTTAAAAATAAAATTTTAATAAAATGATGACACTTCTCCACAAAAGCACTGCAAATAAAACAAGATCTCCCTGACATAATTTGGTGTACGACTAATTTTTTTATTTAAAAAACTGTTTCATTAATGTGACTCAGAAGTTTTTCTGTCTGTAGTTGAATATACAAGTAAAAGATAATTGTTTTTTAATATTAAATTATTATGTGCATGCATAGTTCCGCATTTCTAACTAATGAGACAGGTTTGAAGGTTACAAAAAATGAGGAAAAAATAGGAAAAGTTCAAAGAGATTGTATGAAAATAAAAGAGCAGGTTTTTGTAGTTTAAACTGAAATACAGGATGAGTGTTTATGTGTGATGCAACAACCTCTATTGTTTGGCTCTAATTGACAAAAAATGAGACTAATAGCATAATCCTAACCCCACTGTGTTCAATGGGTCTTACTCTCAGGAAAGTGTCTTTAGGATTGCAGTCCACTTCAACATTCTGTATCTCATCTGTGTTCTTTTAAAATAGGCTGTGCAGTTATAATGCAAACCATTGTCCCTGTGAGAGGAATAAATAACAGAATTATTCTTTGTTAAAATAACAGAATGGCTGCATTTTCAAGAGGTAAGCCTTCTGGCTTACCTTTCAATTCCACTGTGGAGCCTAAAATGTACTTTGGGTGAGTCATTCCCTCTTTTTATAGACCATTATTAGTTTTCGTATGTAAAGGAAAAATGCTGTTTTCGTACAACTGTGGATTGTACGTATGTCCTCAGACCTTGTTTTTAAGATAAGAAAGTGACGTTTCTTTTGTGGGCCATTCCTTGTCTTCACTAGTGCAGCATCCTTCTGGCTGGACCTCTCCTCTGCACTCTCTGTCTTTTTCCTTTCAGTCCATTCAAAATGCTTGATGTGGCTTGTCAGCTTCTTACTCATGTGAAAGTGTCTGTGCGCACAGCTCTGCATGAGCCTTTATGCTTTGCCCTCACAATGCAAGTGCTGCTCTCAACTGCTCTCAATCCCTCGTCGATACAGGAGCATTCCTGTATGACTGGCCTTCAAAACATTCCCTCTCCTGTCATGTATATACTTCTTAATGCTATTAAAAATAAATGTCACCTATTACAGAAGAAACAGATTTAGGGTGAAATCCAGAGTAGCTACAGGGAGTCCTTGCTCCAGAGTAAGAACAAGTTACTCTGGATTGCAATATGAATTTCTCATAGGTTTTCACTAGGTGGAGGAGTAACTACAGGTGCACCTAATGTCTCTTAGGTGCTCCCATAGTTACTCTGGATTGTGCTCTTAATTCTGTTTTTAATCCTTGAATATGTTATCAGTACCAAAGAATCAGCTTACATTTTCTCTCCAGCTATCATCTGTTTATCTTAGTCTTGTGCCATATATTCTTTATTTGTATACATTGCCCTTTGCATTTGTCTTTGATGTGATTTTTTCCCAACTCCGCAATTTTTAACATGTTGACTTGAGAAGATGTTAGTAACTGTCAGGGTACTTGGGTGAGACCTAGGCCCATGAAAAGGCAGAGCAAAGATAATCCAGGGCAAACCCAAGTCCTCATGGTACCAAATGCTGCCCCTTTTTCCCAATGATGTGCCAGGCTCTGCTCCTTCCATTCTCCAATGTTATAGCTCAGCAAGTGCCTCACCTCCATGCTTCCTCTCCCTATCCTTTCCATTCCAAGGCATGGAAGGAAAAAATGAAAAATGTTCTCAACTAGGTAGAGATCACCACTTTCACCAATCTGCTGCATGAGGGCACAGCTTCAGATGGCCTCATAGATGGACCACCTTTGAGATAATCAGTTCTTGATAAAATCCTTTATAATTTCTTAACCAAAAACATTCACGATTTATGCTTTTTTTCTACTGAGCCATGTGTTTTGTCACTCAGGTGCAACTCCCAGACATCATTACAAGCTTTATCAACTGACTTTGCTCAGGAAGCAGGTGAAATTTCTTGTGAGCCTTTTACAGCCCTCTGCATGTTCTGTTGTGCATAACCAATGTATGGTAACCAGTGGCCTTGGATATAGATGTAGATTTCCATCTACTCCAAAGGACATATCCAGCCAGTTCATTTGGTGCACAAATGAGCATTGTGCAACATGCCAGGTCTCAAACTGGGATTCTTGGTGTCCAAGCTCTAGTGCCTTATTTTCTGCATCATCACCTTATCTATCGGCCAAATGAATTCCAGGTCCTTCTGCATTTTTCAGTAGCAGCATTTAAACAGTATTAAAGCAATACCAGCTATTTCAGCAACTAAGCACAGCTTAGTAGCTGCACTAAATAAAACCTCAGCTCTGAGACTGTGTAATGAGAAGATCTTGTCAGGCTAAGCTACTGCTTGCCATGCTTCAAACATGCTACCTTTTGAACCCAATCATCACTACTTGCCTCTGCACCAGTTTGCTCATTAGTTTCATCTTTAGAATTTGACCATTTGCCTGCCTTGCACTTTCCATCATGTGAATCTGTTTGGTTCCTCCTGATATTAGGATTCTGATCCTGATGTCACTCAGGATGCAAATCCTTAGCAAAACCTAATGCATTCTGATGTGATCATGTGCAAAAACAGAAACTCAAATTTCACTACACTATGCAATTTCTGATTGTTATCTTACAAGTATCTCCTTAGTCTGCAAATATTTAGAAAAAAAATTTCTTGGAACGTTGAAAACACCATCTAGAATTTTGCCTCTCAAGATCTCAGTTCAAAAACTGTAAATTGATTTGGATTCACAGAAGTTTCACACTAAATACTTTCATATCAAAAAAATTGTAGCAGTTGCAGAGAAAGACAATCAACCATCTGGATGCTGAGCGGCTTAGAGTTTCCTTTGTTACTGAGTAGAAAATTCTTAGCAACAATGTACAATAAGTACTAGCAAGGCTGAGAATTTGCCATGTTGATATCTTTCTCAAATGAAAAGGAAGCAGCCCACATTATTTAATTGCTTACTCAATATGCAGTTTTGCAAAATTATTGTTGGAGAAAGACACATATGGAATGGAAAACAAGAAAGAATTGGAGTTTCTAATTATAACCAATAGCAGTTCAGATCAAAACTTGCTCGTACTACACTATGAGCTCAAACTACAATCTATATTCTTCCTTAAATGAACCAAAATTTGGCAACGCAAGTAAATTATACAAGTGGATGCAATTGTGAAGTTATACAGAAGATATCCTTAAGGTTGCTGCATATCAAAATGGTTGGAAGTTGGATTTTCCATAATTGCTCACAGATGGAAACAAGCTATGCGTGTGTGAATTCTCATATGTTAGACTTTTAGGTTCCTTGATTTTTCCAACTCTTGACCTTACGGAGAGGAAGGGATATTCTATGCCAGTTTCTTCTCCCTGCTGCTGGTTTGTATTCTGGCCACTTTCTCTCCTGGAAGCAAGGCCAGCATTCACCTGTCGATCTTAGGCCTTCTTACTGGTTAAATATATGGTGTATTGCACACATTCATAATTTTCCACCCCAAATCTCACAAGGTATCTTAGTATTTCCCAGTATGATGCAGTGATCTGGTTGCCACTGTAACGTCCCCATTCTTTCTTCTCTAGTGGGAGATAATAGGGAGAAACTTGGCTGTGGGTTTGAGGGAGCGTTTTATAACTTTGAAGGGTGCTCTCTTGAAATCATCTTACTCACCCAGGGTATAAAATTGGCCGGGACCACATGCTGATAGTGAAGACAGTTGTATTTAGTGAAGATAGTTGTATTTAGAAGGCAAATGCCATCTTAGGCTGCATTAAGAGGACTGGAGCTTCCAAGTCATGAGAAGTTATGGTTCCTATTTATTCTGCATTGGTCAGACCTCACCTTGAGTACTGTGATCAGTTCTGGGCACCTCACTTTAAGAAAGATGCAGCCAAACTGGAGCAAGTCCAGAGGAGAGCGACAAGAATGATCAGTGGGATGGAAGGGAAGTCTTACAAGGAAATGTTTAGGGAACTTGGGATGTTCAGCCTGGAGAAAAGGAGGCTGAGGGGAGACATGATTGCCCTCTTCAGATACCTGAAGGGCTGTCGTAGGGAGGAAGGGGCTCATTTTTTCATAGCTGCTTCTGAAAGCAGAACTAGAACCAATGGGTACAAACTGCAAGAAAGGAGCTTCCAGTTGGATGTCCGGAAAAAATTCCTTACGGTTCGGGCAGTTCGGCAGTGGAACAGACTGCCAAGGGAGGTGGTGGACGCTCCTTCACTGGGGGTCTTCAAGCATAGGCTTGACAAGTACCTGTCAGGGATGATCTAGGAGGATTTCCTGCTGCAGGCAGGGGGTTGGACTAGATGACCTCCTAGGTCCCTTTCAGCTCTAGGATTCTATGATTTATTTGAGTAGGTATACTAAAGTGTAAAACACAAATTAGGTAAAATCCAAAATGGATCTGGTTCCATTGATTTCCTAGGGAGCATTCAATACCTACAACATTTAATCGTATTCCACTGATGTGCTTAATTCTGGCTGGATTGTGTCCAGTGCATATTATTTCAGTTATAATAAGCACATTTGTGAATAACTAATGACCCAATCCTAACGGGCTGCTGGAATTCATGTTCTGGCAGTGTGCTTTATGGCTCTTGCAAACTTGACATGCCGTATAGCACAGCCTAGCTTTTGCTGCTGCAAGGGGGGAATAATCAGAACTTCGTGGCAGCAGCCCACCCAACAACCTTAAGTTAGAATGGGGGTGGTAGGCAGAATGAGGCAGGGAGGGGAATGGGGAACAAACTGGGGCAGATAGGGAAGCAGATTGAGGCTGGGAAGTGGTCTGAAACCTCCTATCATGGCCCATTTGGATTTCACCAGAAAAGTAGCTGGCACAGGTCCAAGAAGCTCATGGTGACCATATGACTGGAAATTCCTGAATTTGTCCTCTTTTTTGTCTTCTGTCCAGATGTCCTGCAAAAGGGCTTAACTGTCCTCCTTTTTTATTTGATTTTGGAACTCTGAGATGGTGCACAGTGCCCCATCATGTCATGTGTCACTGGATTTATACTGAAGAGCAGAGTCCAATGCAAAGATCATTTCTGAAATATCTCATTCCTATCAAACGTTATGGCCAAAAAACTAAAATTCAAAAATATGCAGTGAGCTCAATGGGAAAGCAAAAGTTCCCCATATTGTGGCTTTATTCATGAGTAGGTGAATGATCCATAGTCCACCAGAAAGGCCAGGCTGAGAGGAATCCAATGACACCAGAATGGTCCTGATCGAATGAATGCATCCTCCAAAATCAGCCCAGAAATAAGCCTTTGATAATTGCATTAATCTCTATGGGCATTAAAAAGGAGCCATATTGCGGCTTTACTCACAAGCAGGAAAACTTGCCTTAGCTATTTGTCCTGATCAAATGACTGCAGCCCCTACCAGACACCCCTCAAGGAAACCCCTCCTCCTTACTGCTTTAAAGCTTTTTGAAAGTGAGACTGCACAGCTGCTTTTACTCTCGAGTAAGCAAGGGAGCCATATTGTACGTTTACTCAAAAATAAGCAAACTTGCCTTAGATATTTTGGGCAGACTGAGAGAAATTTGGTCCTGATCCAATAAAGGAAGCCCCTTCCAGGCACCTCACAAGGAAACCCTTCCTCCAAGCTCCACTGCATTAAACCTTTTTGAAAATGAGACTGCACAGCTGCTTTTACTCTCGAGTAAGCAAGCATGCTTTAACTGGTGTGGAAGGTCAATCTAGTGAGTGCAAGGCTTCTGGAATGGTCCTCATCCTGTGCACCTGGAACTCAGCAAGTGTTCCACAAGGCAGCTTTTGAGTGTTTTCAGCATATCAGTGTTATTAGCTTTTATTTTGTCAAGTCCTACATTTTGCTTAGATGTGCCACATTTTGGGGGGTTTTGTCCTCTTTTTCATTGATTATGGCATATGGTCACTCTGAAGTGGATCTTTTGGGAAAATTGAGTCTTGCACAAGGGTACAGGAACCTTAAGGGGCTTCCTGGATCCTTAATAGAATACAGTGTTTCATAGACTGCAGTGAAACTCAGTTGGTGCTACTGAGTTGGCACAGAGGAAGTTTGATAGGATTGAGCTATAGGGCAGCAACTGTATATTCACTTCTTCTGGGAGTAGGACCCATTGAGCAGAATAGGATTTCCTTTGGAGTAGTTGCACATAAGATTGCACTGTAACTGAATTAATGAAGATAATGGGAACATGTACCAATTCTTATAAGTACATTGAGTCCTTGTAACTATTTTGTTTAGCAGACTGTATAATGAACAGGGTCAGGTTTTATTTTTAAACATGAATGTTGAGATTCATGGGAGCATAGAAGGTTACATAAACATGGGAAATTAGAACTGGAAGCAGATCGGCCACCAAGAGCTGGCTCCAGTTAGAAAAAGAGACATAATCCTATTATAATCTATTCAGAAAAAAATGATATGATTTTTCTAGGCAACTATGTAAATTGCTCACCAGCACAACATTATTCTCTGCCATGCAGTTTGCATTGCTATGTATTCTTGTTCAGAATTCTTGTTCAGAATGTATCGTTGGATATTATATTTTCACTGTTATTAATTATGGGTTGTGCAGTTTCAGAGCCACATAATTTTCTGTTAGCTGGAATGAGACACAAAATCACAAAATGATTGTTTTAGTTCCTTTCTTAAATAGCCTTGTTTAAAAATAGGAATCTAAGGCATAACTGACCCAAAGGGGTGTTACTGTTTTTCCTAACCCATTGCAACATTTTCCTGAAGTTTTACCCCCAGCATAAATATGTCAGGAGCTTTTCTCCATCAGTTGTGCTGCAAATAAAACAATGAATGTTGGGAAGGCATAGTGTAGTACGCAATTGAATCCAAAGCTCTAATATGGCTATAATTTATCAGGTGATTTAGATAGAAAGGATACACACATAAACTGTTAATTAAAAGTTGTAATGAGAAGCCAACGTGGAGCAAAACTGGCCAGAACTATGCTAGCACAATTATAGTGGATAAAAATTACCCCCTAGAATAGTCCTTGAAATTGGCTCCATCCTATGATTTACCCCCAAATCCAGAGTGACTGTGGGATTACGTAAGAGACTTTACATGCACCTGTAGTTACTGCACCATCTAGTAAAAACCTATGGGAAATTCATATTGGAATACAGAGTAAGTTATTCTTACACCGGAGCAAGGACTCCCCGTAGGTACTTTGGATTTTGCCCTTAGTCTGAGACTTTTGCTGCTGATACTCCAGCCACCTGTCCATCTGAAGTTCAGAAATCCATCACTGCTTTGTCAATGGTCACACCTCCCAGAATGGCAGGTTCCAGGACCCAAGGTAGAGTATAGAACTCCATAGGCTAGAGCAGTGGTGTCCAAACTTCTAACTTGCAGGACTCACTGACCTTAAACAAGTGTATAGAGGACGGAATTTTAGCAGGTGCAGCTTCTCATTTCACAGATCACAAGCTGCTGAAATTTCCTCTTCTACACAATTGTTAAAGATCCAGGAGCCCTAAACTTGAAAGTTTGGACACCCCTGGGCTAGAGTGTAGGAAAACTATAGTACAGGTATAACACTCCATTCTTAACAGACCAGTATTCATGTTAGCCAGCTACAGCAAAAGCAATGATTAATTCTCTAACACCAAAAGTCTAATCATTTTGTTTCTGCTGAAGCTTTAGCTTGTGGGCTACAGTTCCATAGGATAAAGTGGACTTTGGGCCACAATAGTTTGTGCTGGAATGAGACTTTCAGGAGTTACAAGACCCATGGTTACAAATTGTTGGATGACAGTTGAATAAGTAGAAAGAAATCACAAGAAAGTAAAATGGTGTTCAGCAAAATGCACCTGCAGTGGAAGTTGGAGTAAGGAGGACATAAAGCCAGGTATATGTTTAGCAATTACTAATGGTCCTTTGTCCCAAGTTCTTAATGGGAAATGTGTATTAGGTATATTTAACTGCCATCATCCAGGGCTATAGGGAAATCAAAACAAGGACTTGTGCCCTGCTATTTACACTTGGTGCATCTTTCAGTGCCTTGTTCATGGAGATCTGCTATGCCCTATTGACATTTGGAGATCTAAGCTTGCATGATTCTATTTATTTTTTGCAAAGGATAAACTAAATAGTGGTGTTGCTTGTCACTTTGTAAAAGATGCCATCCTTTTCCACCTAGTCCTGCCGTCCCTCATTCAATATGTATTTAAGGGTTTGGTGTCATAGTGTGTAGAGATTTGGAGTGTGAAGCAATCAGTGACAGTTATGCAGAGTGGAGCAAAGCAGAGTGGGCACCTGGAGCAGCAGAGCATTTCATGGCTACAACACTGCCAGAAGCAGTCTTTTTCTAAGACTTTAAGGAAATGCCAGCCACATTTAGCATGCTGGGCTGCCTGCCTTAAAAACCTCTGGCAGAAAATCACAAGTGGGAAACATTCTGTCATTTTGGGAGGAACATGTCATACATAACTCATTGAAAATGCTTCTGTTTTCTGATTTGTTATCATAGTCTGTGGGATTATGGAAGCCTGAAATGAGTTCAAAGTATTAAAAAAAAAATCAATCCTTGATTTGTCTGTTTCCTACAGGATATTCCTTGTCTTTGCATTTGGCAAATATAAGGAAAGCCCTATGGGACCAAATTTGTGAGTAGAGAGACTATGAACTGAGGAGAGTGGGAGGCAGTGGTAATTAATTTCCTCACTGCCAAGACAGTAGGCGGGGGGGCTCTGCCTGTCATAAGATGATGTTGTCAGCTTTCCCAGAAAGATTCTGGTTCAGATTATTAAGGGGAACATCTGAGAACACTTAGGAACTCTTGGGGTGACTTTGGGAGCCAGCGTGTGTTTGTCAAGAAGAAAACATGCCAAACTAATATAATCTCTTATTTACAGAATAAATCATGGGAATACTGTGAACATAGTTGTTTGGAGGAAAGTCCCGTGGGGCTTGACTCAAAAACAAGTCATAACAAGGGTACTTTCTCAATCCTTGTGACTCAGTAGGATTTGAGACAAATTCCCCGTCTCACTAAAATACCATGCTATGGTTGGGTGGTGAACATGCTTAGAGGTTCCCTTTCCACTCTTCCCACCATCCTCCCCTCCATCCCATCTGTCCTATATCCAGTAGAAACCCACAGTTTAAGAAAGAGACTGATTAACTTAAATTCCAGTGAAGAAAACTAAGATGGTGCGAGGTCTGGAAACAGTCTTATGAGGAATGAGGCAAGTTACTGTGCTTGACCTGGAGCCAAGAGGACTTAGGGGAAGTATGATAGCCGTTGTCAAGTATTTAAGAAAATAAGAATGTAAGAAGAGCCTCCACTGGATCAGGCCAAAGGCCTATCTAATCCAGCTTCTTGTATCACACAGTGGCCCACCAGATGCCTCGGGGAGCACATATGGCACCTGCATCCTGGTGCTCTCCCCTATTTGAAAGGCTGTCCTGCAAAAGGAGAAGAGAACTTACATTGTGCTTTATGAAAGAAGGATGTTGTAGACTAAGGGCACAATTCAGAGTAACTACGGGGAGTCCTTGCTCCGGTGTAAGAACAATTTACTCTGGATTGCAATGTGAATTTCCCATAAGTATTCACTAGGTGGTGCAGTAACTACGGGTGCACGTAATGTCTCTTACGTGCTCACGGAGGTACTCTGGATTGTAGGGTGAAACTCATTCAGGCTAGTCATGATTAAGAATTTCTTAACTGTAAAAGCTATTGCACTAGATCAGCCTTTCTCTTGTAGTATTTGACTCCCTTGTTGAAAGCTTTCAGGCAGAGGCTGGATAGCCACCTGTCAGGGCTGCTGTAGCAGTTGTCTGTACCGAGCAGGGGTTTGAACTATGTGACTCCTAAATCCCTTCTGACTCTAATTTTCGGTAGCTCAAGCTTATCCCATCCTGCAGTTCTGTGGAAGCCCTGACAACCCTTACCCTATACTCATTTCCAGCGAGGGAAGTGGGGAGGAGGAATGCCCTAACCTGACGTGATTTAATATCAAAAGGACGTTGGTTCTGTTCCTAGGCAACAGAGACATCTGCCCCCATCTTACAAGAGGTGGTTGTCATGAGGGAGCAGAAGGTGACAGCTTTTAAAGGTTAGAAGCAATCAGGCCAGGGAGGATTCTTCCTGAGTCTAGCTAGAAGGTGGTTTGAGAAAGAAAGGCAGGCACTCCATCATCCTCTGACTGAAACTCTGAAACCTCTGCCCTCCCTCCCAAGACATGCTTTGATTCTCCACCACAGGATTGTTGTGATCGAATAACCGCATGCGTGCCTTCCCAAGCTGCTGGTGCAAAAGAGGTGGAGACGCGTGTTCTCAGCAGGAAGATATCTGTCTACTCGTCTTATATAAACATCTTATAAACTGTATAATGTATAAATTTGTATAAACTGATGCATGTCTTACCCTGCAATCCGGAGTAACTACGGGAAGAGGCACTTACTCTGGATTGCTGTATGCATTTCCCATAGGTTTCCCATAGGTGGCACCATAAGTAAGTTGGTACTTACATAAGTAAGTTGGTCCCATAGTTACTTTGGATTGTAGCCATAAATCCTTGCATTTTACTGAAGTGGGTTAAGTGGACAAGTGGATATTCAAACATTCCCTCATCCTACCTGCCTACAGTATTTATATACTGCTTTTCAACTATAAAGTTCACAAAGCGGTTTACAAGAAAATGAAAAAATAATAGCTAATGAATAGCTAATGGATCCCTGTCCCAAAAGGACTCACAATCTAAAATCCCCTCCACACCTACACCAAAGTTTTAAAATTAGGGCAACTAAACACAAGGGGCTCCAGAACCTTATATGTCTCCATGAAGGAGAGTATTTTGCCAGGTGCAGCTTCTCTTAGAACAGTCCTGTAATGTCAGTAAAGTGGAATTTGGACAGATCTAGCCTGCTCCTCAGCATAGGCCTATTTGGCATGGGAGTCCCTTCCAGTAGCTTCTCTATGCCATCATAGCCCTTTGTATCACTGGAGAACTCAATCCCATCACCTCGATAAGGTACTATCACAGACTAATGCTGTCCAAATCCCACTAATATGGGCTGGCCTTCTACTGAAAGGCCATCAAATTAGGCAAAGACCCAATGAACAAAAGAACCGTTGGCATCTACAGCAGAGCTTGCCCCATCCATGCAACTGCTAAGAACTTCAAGAAGGATTTCAAGGGTTTCAACTCAAGGACTTCCAGAAGAAGAAGACTGACAAGAAAAGCTGCCTCTATCAAAATTTGATCTTCTACAGCAGTGGTCTTCAACCTTTTTACCCCCAGAGACTGGTTCTGTGGGAAAAAATTTTCCAGAGACCAGCCCAAGGGTGGGGGGGGGGACAGGTCTGCCTCTGGCGACCTGGAGGGAGTGTTTCCCCACCTAGGTTGCAATCCTAAACACACTTTCCTGGGAGTAAGACCTATTGAATACAATGGGGCTTACTTCTGAGTAGACATGGTTAGGATTGTACTCCTAGAGCACAGCTGCCTCCAGCTGTAAATCCCATTATAATAGAGCTATTGCTAAGTTACTATGGATAAGATTGCAGGTGAGAACTCAATGTCTCATTGCAGGTCTACTCAGAGCAGGGATTTTCAACCATTTCTAATGCAGGATGGATTGAAAATGCACAAAGCCATCCTAGTCACTCTTGAGAGTAAGCCTCATTGACTATAATGGGACTTATTTCTGAGTAGAAGGGCATTGGATTGGATTCTTGAGGCTGCAATCTTAACTGCACTTTCCTTGGAGTAAGCTCTACTGAGTACAATGGGACTTAAGTAGACAGTCATAGGATTGGTCTCTGAGGCGGCAATCCTCTGACAGAGCTCTCCTGCTGTGAGGAAGGGAAGGGAAGTGGCACTTAGAGGAGTCCTCTTGTGGACTGATCAGGCAGCTGCCAAGGACCTCCAGTGGTCCCTGGCCCAGGGGTTGAGAAACCCTGTTCTACAGTATATAGCACTGTAAAGGTACAGGAGGCCTAGCCTCATCTGGAACGCATTTATCCAATGTGCAGATATGCCTGAAGACAGGAGAAACCTCCAGGAGGATCTGGATAAACTAGAATGAATTTCAGCAGGGAGAAGTGCAAGGTTCTGCGCACAGGAAATAAAAACCAAAAATACAAGTATAAAATGGGGGATACTTAGCTTGGCAGCACATCATGTGAGCGGGATCTTGGAGTCACCGTGGATCACAAGCTGAACATGAGTCAGCAGTGTGATGTGTCTGCAAAGAAAGCAAATGCCATTTTAGGCTGCATTAAGAGGACTGTAGCTTCCAAGTCATGAGAAATTCTAGTTCTTTTTTCTGCATTGGTCAGACCCCACCCTGAGTACTGTGTTCAGTTCTGGGCACCTCACTTTTAAGAAAGATGCAGCCAAACTGGAGCAAGTCCAGAGGAGAGCAACAAGAATGATCAGTGGGATGGAAGGGAAGCCCGAGGAGGAAATGTTGAGGGAACTTGGGATGTTCAGCCTGGAGAAGAGGAGGCTGAAAGGAGACATGATTGCCCTTCAGATACCTGAAGGGCTGTCATAGGGAGGAAGGGTCTCATTTGTTCATAGCTGCTACTGAAAGCAGAACTAGAACCAATGGGTACAAACTGCAAGAGAGGCGATTCCGGTTGGATATCTGGAAAAAATTCCTGACGGTTCGGGCGGTTCAGCAGTGGAACAGATTGCCAAGGGAGGTGGTGGACTCTCCCTCACTGGGGATCTTCAAGCAGAGGCTCAACAAGCACCTGTCAGGGATGCTCTAGGGGGATTTCCTGCTGCATGCAGGGGGTTGGACTAGATGACCTACTAGGTCCCTTTCAACTCTATGATTCTGTGATTCTAAATGGGAGCTTTGGAATGGTATACTCATTATTCTGCTACTGTTCAGTCCATCCCTGCTGCTTCTCTCTGCCACCAACACCCTATAGCTGATAGTTAGGCATGTGTGACCAGCCTTGCTCACATCACATTAGCTGCTTAATGATATGATCTCTTCTCCAAAAACGCAGGGAAGAAAACCCCAACCATTTAACAAGTGAAAGTGAGGCTTGGAAAATTAACCCATTTAAAAAGACAGCTTTACAGCAGTAAAAGTTTTACAGTGCAATCCTATTCATGTCTACTCATAAGCAAGTTCTATTGAGTTCAATGGGGCTTACTCCCAGGGAAATGCTCTTAGGATTGCAGCAATCCTAAAAACACTTTCCAGAGAGGAAGACCTATTGAACACAGTGGGGCTTTCTTTTGAGTAGACATGGTTAAGCTTGTGCTCCTAATGATTTTTAATGCATTATTTAAGTTGTCTTTAGTTTGGGTTTTCAGCACAAAAGAGAAACCAAAGTGGAAGGAAAAAAACAAATGAGGATGAAGGTTTTTAAGATATTTGTGAAGACAAACTGAACTTGCAGAGGCTTCTGGGAAGTTACATTTTGAGGCAAAATTACTGTCTTCAGATACCTGCAATTGCCATGCACGTCAATTGGTTACAATGCAGGACCTGGGCAGGGATCAAAACAGCATCATGCAGAGGGGATACCTTTATTAGAAAGTGAACCACTGAGGAAACTTGTCACAAAGACACAGACTTTATTATCATAAAGCATAAACTAACATTACATACATTCAATAGCCTGAGAATGAGGTGTACTTGTTCCTTGCATAGTGTGTACCAAGGAGAAGAGGAGGCAAAAGAAGGGGAAGAGAGGGAGCTAGGAAAGAAAAATGGAGGAAGCAATATCTACCTTTCTTCAGGCCATGCCAGGATCCAGGTGGAGAGAGAGTCCAGGTGGAAGAGAGAGGATCTAGGTGGAAAAAGAGAGGATCCAGGTAGAAAAAGAGAAAGAGCAGTAGGATACAGGGTTTTTTATACCTTAGGTCCAAGAGGGACATGTCCCCCTGGGTGTGGTTACCTAGGAAAAGGGCAGGCCTGGGGAGGGGGTGTTTACCTTACAGGAAGGGGAAGGCTGGAAAACCACTACCTGAGGACCATCACCCAATCAGGATCAATGGGAGAGAATGGGGAAGGGGCCTTGTGCTTTAGCACTGGAACATAGTAGATGACCACTCTTTAGACTGACATTAGCATAGAAATGGTAGGATGTAGTTAAGCCAGAATGCAGAGTAGTTAACAAAGGAGAAAGGACTATAGGGCGAGTTGGTTGTAAGCCACAAAGGATACTTTTAGAAGTGAGAGAGGGAGAAGGGAAATGAGAGACTTTGCCAACACATTTATACTATTTAATTAATAAAAAGTATAACATTGTAAGAGAGTAATTCTCGTAACAGCTGCAATCCTAAAGACACTTTCCTGGGATAAGACCCAGTGAACACAATGAGATATTATGTGCTAAATTTCACATTACTTCACTAACAAAAAGCATGCCCACACTGTGGGAGTAACATTTCCTGATACGACATCCCCCCCATGGCGCATCAACACCCCATGTGCAACTTCCCCCATGCACAACTTCCCCCATGTGCAATTTCCCTCCATGCGCATCAAACCCCATGCGCATCGTCCCCCACGTGCATCAGTCCGCCATGCACAACTTCCCCCATGTGCATCATCCCCCCATGTGCCTGAACTCCTCATATGCAACATCACATTGGACAAAAACACGTTGCCCCCTTTTCAGCCCCTGAAGGGTTAATTTCTCCAGATGGTTCTTGGTGGGAGTTCAGGTGACAGAAGGAACTCCCAGAATTCCATGCTTCAGGCCCAGCAGTTGGTGTTGCTGAGTCAGCAATTCTCAATGCAAAGTATAGGGAGGAAAACGCGTTGCGCCCCTTTTCATCCCCTTTCAGTTGGAATTTCCGAAAACCGGTTCTTAGTGCACCCCTCAGTCATGGAAGGAACACCCACCCCAAATTTCACGCTTCTAGGCCCAGCGGTTTTGGCAGGGCGGTGATGAGTCAGTGAGACAGTCAGTGAGTCAGTCAGTCAGTGACTTTTCTCTTTTATATATATAGACTATTGTGGGAGATATATGATGTTAAACTTTGAGTATTTTTTTAAATGATTTTTTTGTCAACTTTGCTGCAGTTTACCCACTCTGTATGAATGAAGCCAAAATTATTATTATTTCCATTGAATAGAGCAGAAAAAGTTGTACAAGCTAGTTAAGTGTCATTTGTTTAGAAGAAACAGCAGAGGGAAAATTGCCCATGCTAACTGGGCAAGAGGCATTCTTTCAAGTGGGTGTTCCTCTTTTATTTAGCAGGGGGAGAGCAATTGGCCCTACACTCCGCCAGCAATGTCTGTTCAAGCGGCTTCTGCTGGTGTTCTTTTCCATTTTAGATTGTGAGCCCTTTCTGGACAGGGATCCATTAGCTATTAATTTTTTCCATTTCCTTTTTAAACCGCTTTGAGAACTTTTTAGTTGAAAAGCAGTATATAAATACTGTAGGTAGATGTAAGGTCTACTTACAGCCTAATCCCAACTTTCCAGCATCAATGTAGCAGTATCAATAGGGCATGAGCTGTATCCTTCAGTGGGCCTCTGCAAAGTAAGGGAATACTGAGTTGAGTGTTTGGATTTAAATTGATATAGGTGCTGGAAAGTTGGTCTAGGTTGGGCTGTCATTGATATAGTGTCTAACACAGATGGGGCAGTATCAGAAGTTGGCCATTTTGGAAACTGTTGGGGGCTTACACCCATAAGTGGATCCACTTAGCTGGACTGACACCTATATGCCCCGTGTTCTGGTGGTGGTAGTGACATATGTCATGTGTAGCTGCTCTCCCTCCTACTCGCTGACAATTCCTTTCATTATTTGGGAGGAACTGCCACCCATTGGTAAGCTTGGGAACGCTGGGACTCAATGCAGGTTTTGTCCCATTAACCTGCTACCAACAAGGAACATGAGTTTTTTCCCTGGATTGCTTACGGAAGCCTAAAAATGATGGGTACATAACAAATCAGGAAAAATCTTGAGTCAGACCTATGCAGGCCAGGTGTGTAGAGTGAGAGTACTTCTGCGTTTTTCAAGAAAGAGGCAGACCAGATGACAGATCTTTTTTCAATCACAATTACTCATGTTCTCAAAACGGACACTTAACACTTTAAATGGAGGGGACATGTCATAAAATAGATCAAATCTTTGGTGGGTGAAGTAGTCCTCTAGGTAGCCTCATCACCAGCCTCATCCGTACTCCAGCTTTGCTATAAAGGCACAAAAATCCCGTGCAGTGGGGGTATATACAAGACCTATCTATGGTTATTCTACGCAAGCATTACCAATGGATCACAAGGCACAACAAATCCTGTGAAATCCAGTGTGTTGGCTTGGAAAACTTGTATTTCAGCTCACATTTGCCTACTAAAGCTGCAATATTGGGCACTTTCACTTTCCCATAGAGCTCAATGCATATTTTTTATTTTAAGTTTTTTGGCCAGATCTTTTGATAGGAAGGAGATATTTCAAAACCGATTTTTGCATTGTATTCTGCACTTCAATATGAATACAATGACATATGACATCATGGGGTATTGCACACCATGGGGTATTGCACAAGTTCCAAAATGAAACCAAAACGGAGGACAGTGAAGCCCTATTGGAAGACATCCAGATAGGAGACTAAAAAATTTCTAGTCATATGGTCACCCTGAGAAGAACCTAATGGATTATGCCCTTAATTGCCATACCATTTTGTTGTAATTTTTTTTCTTGCTGAGGATCAGAAAGTGAATGCAAACTGCAGAGTGGAATTGTAAATCGGGCAGTTATTTCCAGAGAAGCACCAGTCCTCCTAGTGGAATGTTTTATGCTTGAATGTGCTCAGTCGCACTAATATCTTAAATTACATAATGTTTTCTTCTTTATGCATCATTTAATTTTTTTCCTGAAGGAAAGCCTGGCTGAAATGCAGATTTATTTATTCGTTTTTGAATAGCAACGCCTAAAGCAAGACAATCACTTCAAGAGGATGGTAACTGAAAGTTGTTTCAAGGCTTATAAAATAAAAATTGTATTCTATCTTTACAGATTCAATCTGTGTTCAAGGCTTTGATCCGAACCTTAGTATGATGACTGGAATAACTTCAATTAACCCCATGTTGTCCAGTATGGGATTAGTACCTCAGCCACCACCAACAGAGGTGCCCGTCATCAAAGAAATAATTCACTGTAAAAGCTGTACACTCTTCCCTCCAAACCCAAGTAAGTTGATGCTTGCTTATTTATTTTGAACACTTATAAGCCAAGGTTTACTCATAGCCTCTTTTCTTACTTACTAGCCAAACATTTATTTATTCCTTATCTCCACCATTAACCTTCTTTAAGTTTTAGTAAACTAAAAGTTGTGATCTACCCCAAAAGCACACTGTCAGCTCTCTCCAAAGCACACTGTCAGTTCTGTCGCTTTCTAGGGCCCAATAAATTTGTGATTTATGATTCACTCCATTGGAATATGCTAATAATGCTTCTGCCCACCTGAACAGTGTTACAGGCTTATTACTCAGCAAGACTTAAGGAAAAGAGTTTGTTTTTGTTGGTTTATTTAAGGGAGTTATACCCTGTTTTTCTCATTCCAGAGCAAATGCGCAAGGTGGCTTACAAAGTTTTTTTAAAATATTTTTTGTCCTAACAATAAATAACCCTGTGAGGTAGGTGAGGCTGAGAGTGAGCGGCTTGCTCAAAGTAATCCGGTTAGCTTCATAGCTGAGTTGGAGAACATGGATCTCACTTTCAAATGTATTTTACTATTCAGGATAGGTAAAGAATTTACTATATGAGACACAAACCCAAAGGCCTCAGATGGGTGAAACCAGTGGAGTGATTCTTTGGATCCTGGCCAGAGATAACAAATTTGTCACTTACAGATGTTCCTGTTTGCAGAGGTTGCACAAAACTTAAAAAATGCCTTTATACAGGCAAGTCTGATTAATTGCCTGAGTAACTCTCATTTACCCATCCCTAGATGTAGAATTTGTTGTTTGGTTTTATTCCATTTTACTGAATTTTTGCTCTTTGTGTAAATTAATTTTGATGAACTTTGGTTGAAAAATAAAAGCTTTGGTTGACTGATTGCTTTTGGTTTGTTGAAACAAACAGCACTGAGAGTAAAGTTAATATTTTAATGGCTTTAAAGAACAGAAACCTGCAGTGTCAACTAATTAATATTTGAATACCAAACTGCAACTTTAATTTTCAGGACCATCAGTCTTTTATGTAGAATCATTTGGAAGTCAGGGTCCATAATTTCAGGATGGCATAGTTTGATGCATCAGTTATTCAGCTCTATTTTTGTATTGTAGAAGAATTAAAATATTTTGTTTTCTGTCTGAAAGAAATTATAGGATAAATAAATAGAAAGGAAGCAAAGGTGTAGCTTCTATGACTGCCCATGTGGACTTTTTCTTTTAGATCTTCCGCCACCTTCAACAAGAGAGCGACCTCCTGGGTGTAAAACTGTATTTGTTGGAGGGTTACCAGAAAATGCTACTGAAGAAATTATCCAGGAAGTCTTTGACCAGTGTGGTGACATCACGGCAATTCGGAAAAGCAAGAAGAATTTTTGTCACATTCGCTTTTCAGAAGAGTTTATGGTTGATAAAGCCATTTACCTTTCTGGTACTTACCATATTTTTTAGTAGATTTTCTTCATTGCTTCACATTTCTGTTTTTTGTTTCAGTCATGCTTCCCATATTCACAGGGGTTCCATTTCTGAGCCCCTCGCAGTTTTGTGAAACTGCAGATATCAGGAAATACCTTCACCTTCCAGAGGCGAGGGGAGCTGAGCTTCTCTTGCCTCCTGAGGTTTTTCTGAGGCTAGCATAGACTGTGCACGTCCACCTGAGTCTGCTGTCAGGCTCATAATTACTATCTAAACAAAAAAAGCTTCTTCCAACTTTTGGTCAAACAACTAAATGACATGTTTAATGCCTTGTAAGACATCGGTAGGCCTGGAGAAGCTCAGCTCCCCTTGTCTCATGCAAAGGGTTGCCATAATTCTCTTCCACAAAATCAGGAACCTCTGTCCCGTTTGCCCCAAAATCCCCAGACGCAAACCCCCGAAATCAGGATTGTCCCTTTTTGGGGGCCATGTGGTCTGCATTAGCTGTTTTGCTTGCATAAAGTTCCTGAACGCAATCCTAAGAAATTTAGGCAAGCCTAACTCACCTGGCCTATCTTTCCATGATGGTGTGGGGAGGTTGGCATATGCCTGTACATTGGCCTAACCCCACCCTCACCAGGTGGGGTTTCATAAAGCTCTTCTATGACACCCCCAAGTCAGCATAAAATTTACGCAAGAGGTTAGGACAGCCTAAGTGGAGATTAGGATTGCAGCCCCTGTGTCATGCCAGAAGGCAGTCCTCTTCCCCACTTCTGTCCCACTTTACAACTGAGACATATTGTTTTGAATGACAGCATGGTGTAGAGTTCCAGGACTTGGAATTATCTGCCCTTAAGGTGTGTCCCTTGCCTCCTCTTCAGTGGGCTTCTGTTGTCAGTTTTGTGAGGCAGTTATGTGTGGCTACTGTTGGATTTTATTAATCTCCGGCTGGTATTTTAAATTGTTTGTTTACTCTGTTTGTTAAATTGTTTTGAACAGTGTTTTATTTATGGGATGCTTTTATGATACAAGCCACCTTTAATGCTCCATTTGGAGTGGAAAGGTAAGAAAGCAAAATCATAATAAACAAATAAATAATATCGTTGAGATTCTCCCAGGATTCATTTTTATAATATTCTGTATTCAAGTTCTGCTCTGACTATGTTTTAGCATTGCAGAGAAGCAGCTTTCAGCTAGGTAGATGGGTTTTGTTTTAATTGCATTGATTTACTGTTTTTCTAGATGATCTTTATTATGTTCTCAAACATAAGGCACTCTGAATTGGCAATGGAAACACATAATTTTCCAAGCCCATAATAGACAAGAGACATTAAATTAGAATACATAATTTAATTTAATTTAATGGTATATCACGCCTCAGTCCTATAAGTGGTTTGTAGCACGTCCCACACACTCCACTGAGATTTTTGCATTGTTAAAAGTGTTACAAGGATACAGCTCCCACTCCATCTGTTTTGTCGTCTTTGTTATTTTCTGCCTATGTACTGTATTTATTAATGAACTCTTCAGCAAACAAAGGATATTTCTCTGAGAAACTTCCGCTCCATTTCATCATACCCAAGGGTGTAATGACTGGTTATCATATGGTGAAGGTGCTGTTGCTCATCTTCTTGAAAATTAAGAGAGAAGTGCTGATCCTGGGTTTAACTTAATCTGAACATTGGAGGATGGGAGAATGGTATAACACTATGGACAAAATCCAGAGTAACTTTGGGGAGTCCTTGCTCCGGTGTAGGAACAACTTACTCTGGATTGCAATATGAATTTCCCATAGGTTTTCACTAGCTGGTGCAGTAACTACGGGTGCACTAAAGTCTCTTACATGCTCCCGTAGTTACTCTGGATTTGGGGGTTAGTAACTGTTCTTGATCATGTAATTGTTCAATTTGGGAGAACATGATTGCAAACAATCCCAAAATCATTGAGAAATATCTTTTGGAAACATTGTGCTGGCGCTTGCTTAGGGAGGCAAAAAATAAGTTGGCCATTATGTTGAAAAGGGAATCTAATTTCACAATTCTGAGACATTATAGATTGCACTCAACATAAATAGAGGAATCTGATTTTGCTTATTCTTATCTAAAAGGTGACCCAGGTCACAAAAATTTGAATCCATAGATATGCACCTCTGAAAACTTCTGTGTGTGCCCCCAAGCCTTATGACTCTTCATTTTGTTCTAGCACTTTGACTGAACACAAAGTTCTATTGTTCAGAATATAGATGCAAAATTTATAAGTTTAATAGTTCTTTGGATTCAATGAATAAAGTGATCTGTGATTTTAAAATATAAATAGTAAAATGAATGAGTGGCTTCTTTTTTCTGAAAGAAAGCAATGTTAGATATGCTTCAAGAAGCAGTAATTAAAATCAGATTAATATGATGACTTTTTGAATGAGAACAGCAATTGATTAATCTAATTTGCTAAAGGCTGTAGTCTTATTCACTTTTTCTTGTGCGTATAAAACTATGAGTTCCCATTGAACTCAGGTGGACCTGCTTCTAAGTACCTGTGCATCAGGTGCACTGTAAAAATGTTCACATGAAGAGGAGCTGCCATAGCTGTGCTTGTTGTTTTCAGGTTATCGCATGAGATTAGGATCTAGCACAGACAAAAAAGATTCAGGTCGCCTTCATGTTGATTTTGCACAAGCAAGAGATGATTTTTATGAATGGGAGTGCAAGCAAAGGATGTTGGCTAGAGAGGAACGTCACCGGCGCAAAATGGAAGAAGATAGAATGCGGCCGCTGTCTCCTCCAGCGATAATGCATTATTCCGAACATGAAGCAACTTTGCTGGCTGAAAAATTGAAAGGTAATGGAACATTTCCCAACTCTGTTTGTTGTCATAACATTGATAAAATCTCAACTCTATCACAACAGAGTTATTGATATTTCATAGTAATGTACAACAAAACAAGTCTCTTTCTTGCTCCTGTTTCTGGTGTATAACTTGGGTATGAGCTGCCTGAAATGTTGAATACACATCAGCCCTTTTTTTTACTCTAACAGTTTGTTCTGAAACTTTACAAATACTTTCTATTTGTTTCTAACATTTTATGCAAAAGCTCATGTGATATTCAATTGTTTGGCCGTCTATACCAGCTCTACCTACTCCTTCTTCTATAGTCTCTGAACCATCATTATTCCCAACATGCGGGTTTCCAGGAAGGAGTGATAATGAGAGGGTGACGTAGCCTAATTTGGGATGTAGACAGTGGTGGGTTCTTCACCACTGAGGTTCTTACAAGTTCTATAGAACCCTTTGCTAATGAGTGCCTGGTTCTGAGAACTGGTTACTAATGGGACATAGAACCTGTTATTCTATGGACATAGAACCTGTTCTTAATTTATTTGAATCCCACCACTGGATATAGACCATGAATGAAGAATTGGCTAATATATTTTATTGATCATTCAGGATGAACATTGACTTTGGAGAAGAGCTCTGAAGTCCATTTCACACATCACTCTTTGGTTTGCTACCGAATGTTTTTCATGTTTTCCACTCTCATTTTTTTTTTCACAAATGCTTCTGTATAGTCCACATGTTTGTGACTTTTGAAGTGGCCATTAATGTGGCTTTTTTCTCTATTCTATTTTTCTCTATTCTGTTTGGAATGAGGTTCTTCTCAAGGATAGGAAAGGTTATTCTGATCATGTTTTCTTGTAAAAAATTTTTTACAGTGTTTATTAATGGTGTTGACCTATAACTTAAAATAGCAATATGTGGATAATTCTGCCTCAGCATTTTCTTTGTAATCTGTTCTGTTTCTATTCTTTCCTATTTGCTTTAGAACAGTGTTACTATGTAGCTATTCTGTTGTAGGATGGCCAAATAACTGGAATTCTACTATCGTGGATTGGGTTGCATTGTTCATCACAAATTCATATGGAACTCCAAAGATAATGGAAATCTACAAGTTATACAACAGTACTGCAGCAGGCAATGACAAAGGCAGTATCTAATGTAGCTGGATCCATGTGACCTGCTCTTTCGGCCTCTTCAAACCTCAAAATGGCTCACAGAAGCAACTTCCAGTCAAACAGGAAAGTTGCACTCTCAAACTAGAAGTTGCTTCTGGTGCCCTTCTGGAGAATGGCTTCTGCATACCATTCTCAGGTCCATTGCACATCCCATAGTTTGGGAAATGCTGCCCTGCAACTTCCTCTGTCTGTTCTCAATGGCAGCTGCATCACAGTTGCATCAGCATAATAAAATAATGCAGAAATGCAGATGCTTTGAAGTATGAAAAAAATATTGTGGAAGGTAACTGTGAACCACAGTTCAGGAAAGTGTAAGCAGACTGGTTTAAGAAATGAAAGATCTGCTCCATGTGTGCTTTAGAAGTGACAGCTCCTAGCATTAGGTTTTGTGGAGCTTAGTCCCTTCATCTGATGCGTGAAGTGAATTCCTCTGAAGACAGGTTTATAAGAACCGATGTTGAGAAATTTAACCCTTAAGGGGCTGAAAAGGAGTGCAACTTGTTTTTGTCCTATACTTAACACTGACGGTTGATTAACATCCAGAAATTTGGTGCCTGGTGCCTGATGTACTGAGAAGGAGGGTACATGGGGGGAGGGGGTGCACATGGAGGATTGTGCACATGTGGGGATGGAGCACATGAGAGGATATTGTGCATGGGAGGTTCATGCACATGGGAGATGTATGGGGGCTTGATGCACATGGGGGATGATGAGCATGAGGGATGTTGTGCATGGGGGATGCTGCACATGGCAGGTTGATGTGCATTAGGGGGTTGTGCATGGAGGGGTTGATGTTCATGGGGAGGTTGGTGCACATGGAGTGACGTTGCGCATGGGAGATTGATGCTCATGAGAGGATATTGTGCATGCGGGGTTGATGCACATGGAGGGATGGTCACATGGGGGATGTTGCGCATGGGTGTTGATGTGCATGAGAGGATATTGTGCATGGGGGGATGTTGCATATGGCGGGATTGATGTGCATTGTGTTGCATATGGGGGTGTTGCAGATGGGGGGTGTTGTGCATGGAAGGGTGTTGCACAATGGGGGTAAGGCATGAGAGGGTATTGTACTCCTGCAACATGGGTACATTTTGCTATATTCTGGAAGCTCACTGTGAATTTTGTGTTGCTTCCCGCAATACCCTCCCATGCGCAACACCCCCTTATGCAACATCCCCCATCCGCAACATCCCCCATCCGCAACACCCCCATCCGCATCAATCCCACCAGTGGTGAACTTCAGGGGGTTCTCACAGGTTCCATAGAACCCTTTGCTAATGAGCGCCTGGTTCTGAGAACCTGTTACTAATGGGAAATAGAACCTGTTGTTAATATAGGTTATTAGGACATAGAACCTGTTGTTAATTTATTTGAATCCCACCACTGAATCCTGCCATGCGCAACATCCACCCCTGCACAATATTCCCAGTGAGCTTCCAGAATACATTTTTTTCCTTCACACTTTAAATGAGCAGCTGTTCATTTTTTATGCACAATTTCGGTACACTGAAACTTAACACTTTGATCAATTCTGTTTGAATTAATTCAGTAGATTCTGACTTGGGGCTGAAAAATTGAACTAGATGGCCCTAGAGATTTCTTCCATCTCCCAATTATACGATTTGGAAGTTCTCAGGTAATTCTTGTCCTGCGGATTCTATAACGGTGATAGTCTGCAGTCCTCTAGTGGATGGTAGTGCAGTTTTAAATTGTTTTCAAGACTGTAACAAAATTATCAGATAGTGTGGGTCTTTTCTAGATCAGTGATAAATGAAGAAATCAAACATTTTTATTTTAGAATTGGTGTTGTATAGCAGCTAAAAGTCTGAAAGGTGATATATAAATACTGTTGATGATGATGTACTACGAATTAGGACTTTCCCAGCTGAACTTTCACCTCTGCTATAAATTCTCACTAGGTAGCTTTAAGTAAACATCTTTCTAGCAGCCTTCATTTTCAAAATACAAGACTGTGATAATAATGCTTAAATTTGTGGGGTGTAAAGATTTCATCAAGATCAGTGCTGGTCCATCTTGAGGCCAACTGAAGCAGATTCCTCAGGTAGCAGATAGGTGGGAAGGTGCCAATTTTTGTCTGCCAATTTGCCTCCACCGACAACAAGTATTTTGTATTCCAACATAGGTATCAGGATCTTGGGTGATGCCAAGATAATAAATAGTAAGCACATTGTACATTCAAACTATAGAATTATTAAATTTTAATTTTCTCAGAACTTCACCAAAGTTGTACTAGAAGTTTGGGGAAGATGGCGGGAAAGGGAAATAATAGCATTTCTCCCTTTGCATTTGCTACATATAGCTGAGAATTTTCATTAAAACATTATTATTCAGTTTTAGCAACCCAGAGCATGAATATTTGATAGGGAACACAAGCATTTCACATGATTCTGCAGCAGCAGTCAAAGTTTGACAGTATTTGACAGCTGACGCGCAGTTGCTGTCAGTGTTTGACAGCAGCAGGCAAGGTAGTCAGTGTTTGATAGTAAGTGAAATATGGCATGTAATGGCAGAATTTGACCACATCTGACAGCTGACTTTCCATCACATTTAGTAATGATTTATTTTGTCATTCAGAAAATAATTAATTACCCTTTGAGTCTGCAAGGTTTTTTAAAATACACCAGGATTTTTTTAAAAAAAATCTGAAACTGAAAATTTTTATTCTGAAAACTATCACTGGTTTTTATTGTGCTGACCCAAAATTATCTCTCTCTCTCCCGCTCTCTCTCTCTCTCTCTCTGTGTGTGTGTGTGTGTGTGTGTGTGTGCGCCTTTCAGATTTTTTACATCCTTTGCAAAAGATTGTCTGAGGCAGTTGGGCCAGTACCTCCATGCCCTGATTAATCACCCTTACAACTCAATCCTATCACAGATTTGGCTTGTGTGGTGGGCTTCACAGCTGTTGTAACAGTAACAGACAGGGGTAGCAGCGATACTTAGAATCATGATTCTTACACACTTACATGTGCTGATATCCTATCACCATCAGTCTCGTTTACAACCATCATTATGAACCTCCGATCTCTGCCTGGTAAAAAGGTTTTCTCTAAAGTAAATCAACTTACTTACCCTGAGAAGAAATTTCAAATTACTGTACTCTCTGTTAGCATGGCTGTATTGGCAGGGGTGAGTTTTGGTAGGATTGGGCTGCTCTACTATAATTCTATACACATTGAATATGATGGCACTGGCTTCCAACTAAACATGCATAAAGTTGCAATGTGAGGTAATTAGTTGTCTATGTAAATGTTCAATCCCAGCTAGTAATGTGTTGTTTGCTGTGAAATATTGGTGTGCAGTTAAATGTCTAGCACAACAAGGAAAGGTAAGATTGACCAGGGAAGTTTTAATTTTATTCTTCCCATATACACCAAGCAACAAAAACTGAAGAATAATAGCTGTGAACAGCAATGCAAAATGTAAAAAAGAATTGAAGGTAAAGTGTTTTTCCCTTAAACATTCTTTTACTTCCGATTAAATGGCAACCTCTGCAGCAATAATTAAAGCTTGTGAATGTTCAGCCTAGCACTAGTTCTTCAGTTAAAGATACATCTTCCAAAATTAGCTTAGTGCAACAGACATTTCTTCTAAAATGCTATACCTGTCTTGTTTTTATTATGTAATTACACTGTGAAACTATTTACTGAAGTAAAGTTACAGTGATGAATATCTATGGTTCACTGCAATCCTTGGGGCTTTTAGGTTCGTAATTCTCAAATTATTTATTTCTGGAAGAGTCTCTCTGGCACAATAACAGTAGTCTAGCAAATTATGTTTTTTTACTTGCCACCTGTGAGATTTTAATCTCAATATATTTTTTATCTTTTTAATATATAAAGTTTGGCAAATTATTGCAGAGCCCTTCATGTTTATCTTCCTTTTTTATGAATTCCACAAAGTAATCCAAATGTGTACATTTTTACAACTCAGAACCTGTCTCTTTGCCAGAAACTGTATTATCCCCTGAGGAGTGAACAGATTGGAAATTTAAATAAATAAATGAGAGCTACCATAAAATTAGCTATGGATATTGCTCATCTGCAAGATTCGTGTCACAGTAAGCTTGATGAGGGACACAGTTTGAAATTCAAACATTTGATAGCCAGAGATACTCCAGTGTGGATGATTTTGAACAATCTATTTGGAGCAGACATGGATTGATTTCCTTCATATTCAGGAGAAATTCAAGATCTGCTGACTAACAATGTCAAGCTTCTTTCTGTTTTTTTTTTAATGGTGACCCAAATTAGTCTCAGGTCAGATTAAAAATAATGCCACTCTCTAGGATAGAGAAAACAGGATAAAATGGTCACATTATCCAGTTGCTGTGAAGCTTCATGGATTTATGCATGTTCACAGTTGCCAATCACTATGCTCAGGCAAGCGGAGGGACCTACACAGTTGGCTCAGGTTTCAAGCTTCTGCATACATATTTTACAAAAACAAAAATAGACATAAGAATAAGGCCAGATTAAACTGATCATAAAAAAATCAAGCATAGTAAGATGAGACAGAGGAGCTGGAAATGTATCAAAGGAAAAGAGCTAGAACCCCACAGAATTAGAGAACTGAAATTAGATCAAGAGATAACAAATCATAATTAATGCTAAACGGAAACCTTATAGTGTTCCAATATTGAAGACCAGTCTCAATAGAAACAGTCCCAAGGTGACAATATCTACTCCCATATTTGCTTATATGCTTTAATTTCATCCAAAAACACAGTATGCCAACTTTGAAAAAGCTAGTCATGCATAGTTGTTTGGAATTGTTCCCACATTTTGGTAATTAAAAATCTGGCTATAGTCCAAAGATTTCACATGTTCAGCTTATGCTCTTCTCACATCAAAGTGAAGCTAATACAATCAGAGACAGATTCAAAGCTAAAGAATGCTTCAGAATTCCATTCATATGAACCAAAACATCCTTCCAAAATTCTTTAAGGCTGTCACAAATATGCAAAGGTATCTCTAACCTGCCTGCCATTGCCAAATATAATGGGAATGCAGTTTCTTCAATTGGGTTGGAATAAGTAACCATCTACCTCATTTTAGAGAAGTTATCCCACAAGTTGGTGTCAAGAGCATACTTATGCAATTTTTTAATTGAGGCTTAAGGGTAATATTCAGATTAAATTATATTTCCTATTTTTGCTTAAATTATATTGCCTATTTTTTGGTTACAATCAAATCCAACTCCTCTAGTCTAGTTTATCAAGCATCCCACACATTTTAGCTAAGAGTTTCTTATGATTAGTAAGAATTAGTAAATGTTTGAAAGAGGTAATCCATTTATAAATGTCATGACTTGAAGAGAGCACTTGAAGATAATATCGCAATTTTACATATTGAAGCAAAGGACAACACATGGTACAATGTAATTAGTGTACTGTTGCCGGTGTAACTGTTGAACTGAGGGGACAATCCAGAGTAAGGGCACTGAGGAGAGCCCTAGCTGAGCTGCCCCAACTATTCTGTATCCAGAACAGAAAGTTATGCTACATCCAGACAGTCAGGAAGTCTACGCTGCCCTAACTGCTCCAAAGCATGCTCAGTAGGCACCAAGTCAGCGGCACCAGGGGAGGGCTTGCTCCTGAGGAGACCCCCCTCAGATCACACTGAACAAGGAACAGCTGTCGTGCCTGCCTAATAAGGAAGCTCAGAAGTTCCTGACAACCAGTTATAGCTGCAGCATGAGAATGCAATACAGCAGTACCTCTAGTGAAGGGTGGATGCATGGAATGGCCTACTGCATCCCCAGGTTAGTGGGCTGCCGTAGTTGTTCCATATCCTCAGGTTGAGAGGCAGGGTTGCAGCTAGGCTGCCAAGAACTCAGTTTTTTGATCAACTCCCATTCTTACTCTGCCTTATCATCGACCCCTATGGGTCTTCTCATTTACTATACCTGCAGGTGATGTAACTCTGAGGAACTGTAAGAGGGAATTTCTGCCTTGGAAACAGGCTCTAGATACCAGGTCCACTTCTCTTGGGGCACCCTGTGTTGCATTATGCTGCCCATAAGCCTTTTCCAGAGTAACTAGAGAGGAGCATCTTGCAGTTGCTCCATCCTAATGATAGATAGGGCAACCCAAGTGCCACTCTGAATTGGGCTGTAAGAACACAATCCTAAATCCCTTGCACCAGATCAGGGGTGTCACAAAAGTGCTGTAAATCACATCTGTGACACCCAGTAAGGGGGGAAAACTGGCTCAAGGAATTGTGCCACTTTCCTGTGCTGTCACCAGCCCTGGATGCCAGCCATTTGTCCTGGCCAATCTTGGCCAGTACAGAGGTTGGAGGAAAAGAGGAGATGGATAGAAAATATTTTAGGAAAGGGGAAGATGGGCAGAGATGGATTGTGGTTGGACTGTCAGGAAGCAGGAGGTGGCGTTGGGACTTGGTACTTGTGTAGGATCCAACCCATGTTCCCAGACAATGCAGAGCATCTCCTAGCTGTTTGGATCTCTGCCACTGATTTCGAAAGTGCAGATCACAGTACTCATTAGGGCTGCTGTTGCATTCCCCAGAGTTTCACCTTACCTCATGGTGATGCAGCAGGAGCTCCAAACATCCACTGGAAACAGGCAAGTCAGCCTGCTGATTCCAGCACATTTGGATTGCACTGCAAATCTCTGAGTCTGTAATTCTAATCCCCAGTCAGGACACCATAAATTCCATACATATCACATGCTGACCAGCAGGTGTTGCAAAAATACTGTAAGGCACTTTTGTGCCACTCCTAGGAGGGTTAGGGCAGTGCACATGCATGCACTGGCCTCCCCACACCACCACAGGAACAAGGAGACAGGTGAGTTGTGCTGGCCTAAATTGGTGAGGATTGCATCTAATTGGGGAGGCCAGTGCATGCCTGTGCACTATTCCCCTATCATCCTTATGGCATTTTGCAACACACCCAGGCCAGCAAGGATTCTGTGCTGTGACTTGTATAGTCTAACCAGCAGTTAAGATTGTGCTGTAGTCCATAGAGATGGCCTTCTAATTAAGGGCTGTAATCTTCCATTTAATTGCGTTTAAAATCAGGACTAAAAATGATAATGTACCGTATTCAGGTAAAATGCAGTCTTATTTCATTCTCTTGATGTTGGTTTAGAAATAGAATTAAGTCTAAACTTCATCCCTATGGTGTCAGCCATAGCAACAGTGATGTAGGTATATTACAATAAGATATCAGTTTTGCCCAAAAAGAAAATTCTTGCACTTATTGAAACCACTGGGGGAAAAAGACAGAAGCATGATAACATTAATGATGGATAGACCAAGCATTCCACCTCAAACTGCATGCTGCTTCTCCACATTCATCTTAACCTGGACAGGCCTATATTTCCAGATAAAGTTTATTAGACCCGCTTGTATTTTGCTCAATAATTTCTGACAGATCTGCAAAGGAAGAGCAAGCATTAGAAAGAGCTATTTAGGCAATATTTTCAGTATAACAGCTTCTGTTCTTCCAGACAACTGTGTTTAGTGATCTGTCCAGACTTCTTCATATCAAGCAGATTTTTGTAAATTGGGGATCAAAATTCGTCATAGTGAACTCAGGCACATCATCTGAGAGAATTGCATCAAATTATCTCAATCCTTTCCTTTGCCATTGAAAATGGTTAGATTTCTCCCTCTCCAAGAGATCTAACAATTCTCCATGTCTAGACTCATATGAGTAACTTTGATTTTGTCGGGTTAATTTTTGAGTACTCTTGATTATTTGTTACCCTTTAAGTTTCCAACTCCCAATTAAGCTGACCCAACTCCCAACATAATTGCCTTATGTTTTTTAAGTGCATTTGTAAAATTCAATGTAGAGCGGGAACTTGAGGATATCATGGAGTTGCATGGAACTCCATACATATACTTGGAGTTGAGGATATGCAAAGTTGTGGGAAATTCTACATTCTCAAGTTATATGCTGGTTTGAATTGTGCAGCAACCAACCAGTGGGCTTTCCTCCAGTAAAACTGGACAATGTGAAATAAAGTCTAATTAGCCATTGTGGGAGGAGGTTCCTTCAAGAGTTGACTCTCATGCAAACATTTCTTCTTCTCTTCCTCTTCACTAGCCAGCACCTTGCATTATTGCAAGTCAACCCTGGAGAAAATCTGACTTGATGGTGTTCCTTTTCCACTTTCTGAGAGTGGGACACAGAGAGAGGATTAAAATGATCTCTGCCTTCCTCCGAGCCCAGAAAGCTGGGGCTTGGGTGGATAGATTGGATCTACATATGTGTAAGACTCTTGTCAAACTTGGAGAATAAATTCTAAAAGGTGTTGCTGGGGGATTACTGTTCATAGCCTGGCCTATGGAGTTCTTTTGGGTTTTTTCATTCTTCTTCATTGCTGTTCGGTTGGAAAAAATGGAAGGTGTCTTTATGCAATTCCTCTCATTTCCATTAGATTCCAAAGAAAGCTTTAACTTGTACCTGGAGGTAGTGATCAGCTGGTCATTGTCAGACACACGTCACCTACTGTTTGAACTACAACAGTATGCTGCACATGAGCCTATCCTAGACAGACAGGCAGGCAGGCAGGCAGGCAGACAGACAGACAGACAGACAGAGAGCGAGTTCCATTGCAATAGCTTAACAACTCCATTGCAAGTTTGGCCTCAGTGCTGTGCTTTTGTACTTATTTCCTCCACTATTCTTCATATGTTTTTAAGTAGTGTGAGTTTAATGTGAATTTTCCGTTGTTTTGTATTTCTATTATCATTGACATACAATGCCTTGGAGGTCTTTCTGAAGAAAGGACAGTGTGATAGTTTTGAGATAGATAAATTATATAAGTGTGAATTAGGTTAATATCTTCCTCAATTTCCTTGGTGCCAGGGCAAAGTGGGAGCGTCTGCCTACAGATTTGAACAACCTCCGTATTTGTAGCCTTGAGGTCCAAAAACTCATAAAGGTAATTTACAATGGATAGCTGGCTGGCTGACATTGATAAACGGATGGTGTTCCAACGAATACATCACTGCTCTTGACAAATCCTGTTCTACAAGGTATAGGGCAGCTTCCCTTAAGTAGTGTGTACGTTTAAGTAATTGACGAGCTGTCATTGCAGTAGTAATTTCTTTAAAACATATTTTAAAGAAATTTTAAAGTTTTTAAAAACTGCTGAAAAATGCTTCTGTGCATGCTGGATTTTTAAAAAAGTAATTATGAAAAGAGACACAGCTAAGTGCATTTAGCTAAACAACATAGTTTTATATTTTATTGTTGTTTCCTCAAAGTAATGCTTCTGAACAGGAACCTTGTCAACAAAGGAGAGCTTTGAAAGGGCTGTAAACCAGCCTCAGTTTTAAAATTGGCATAGATTTGACTTCACCAGACAAGAGATAAATTTACTGCCAGAGACCCAGGTGAACTTGCAAATGTTTAGAAGGAATTCAATGTTCTGTGTTTGACAAAGAAGATGAATTTCAGCTTGTAAGCCACTGGGCAGTTAGCTCATCAATTTTGAAAGCCAGGAGTGAAGATGAAATTAGGATTTAAAAATAACCCAACGAGTGAGCGTTATGATGGGTAAAACCTTTCTGCTGTGAAGAATTTCCCTGTAGCGCTTGTAAAATTGTTAACCACTTGTATCTCCTAATTACACAACCAATGAAGTTTCTTTTTTCCAATTTGAATGGAACCATCAATTAGCTGCTAATAGGCTCATAAGCTCAAGCCACTTGATGAAGTTTGTGGCCTTGGTTTTGTTCATTTATGGCGGGAAACAACTTCAACTGTTACTGTAAGGAAAAACATTGTGATCCAAAATGTGTCCACTGACATCCAGCCTTTATTAAGCCTGCATTTCTGCCCAATCATGGAACTTGAGATGGATTTTATGCAGTCTAAATGTGTACACAGTTGCAGCAAAAAACAAAAATAGTGTTTGCTTTTCCCCCTTAATAGTGGGAATAGTGTCCTCTTTTTCCAGTTATTTACCTTTGATTATTTACCCATCATAATGCTCACTGATATGGGGGGGGGGTTGTGTAGTGTTTTAAGGCACTTACCACTCGGACGGCATCTCCAGCGGCCATCCAAGCAGCCATTGTGTGAAATAGAGGCTGTGCGCATCCAAAAGTTTGGGTTTTAAATTGAAAATCCGGACTTTTGGGGACCCTTGTCCTAAATTTTGAGGTGTTGCATATAGTCACCCTGTGCAGATGCATCAATTTGTTTGTTTTACGACAAATTTTTGAAAACTATTTGTCTTACGAGGCACTGTTTATCTTACAAGGCAGAATTCCTTAGAAATTCTCGTTTGTCTTACAGAGTTTCTTCTTACAAGTTATTTGTCTTACAAGGTACCACTTTAAATGAAAGATCTCCAGAAAATTTGGGGTAGATGAGTGGGAATTTTATATTTCTGCTTTCTGTTCTCCTTTGCTTTTTCACTTTTTGTATTGTGGCTAAACTCAACCCTTTGGAAAATTCTTTTACGTAGATTTAATGCAAAGGAAACAATCCCTTTTATTTGATCCTTTTTATGATCCCATTAATGATCTCTTTTATTTAGAAAAAAGTGCCTTGGCTCACTTCTGGGAGCAACTTGTTTTATATGGATTAGTTATTCTCTTTATGATTTCTAAATTAGAAAAATGTGATTTGGCTCATCTCTTTGAATGATATTCTGAGTTGTCTCTAAAATCTGTGAACTTCATTTCTTGAAGTTCATTGTGCCTCTTGGATTTTAATGGAAATATCAAGCTTGAGTTTTAAATACTAGGAGAATCAAATTTCAGACTAGGAACATGAAGGTCTGGTTGTACAAACACACTCAGAAGTGAATTTTGTGAATTTCATTGTATGTGTACACTACGTATATATGTACAATGACAATAATGAACTTATTATTTAAATGAAACTTAGTGGGCATCCATTTGCTTTGTCTGTGTAATTCATCCATTGGTTGTACATTTAGCAAATGATTTAGCTGTTATATAGATTTGGCTGTTTCTATATAGAAAGAACCCTCTTTAATCCAATGTCAAGTTCGAATGCCAAGACAAAGTGTGGGTACATTGAACAAATTGATAAATATCATATTTGAAGCTGTACCACATTTTTACAGCTTAAATGGGAAGGAAATGAAGGTAAACATCATAATTTCCAATGTGCCATAACTTTCTGAGCATAAGGGAAAATTGTGAGCACCCTAGTGAGTCTAAAGTGAAGGTTTTTTAAAGAATTCGTACAAATTGTTTACATTTAAAGGATTATTACTTTAGCTGTGCAGGGGAATATCCTCAAAAATATTTATCATTAATCATTCATTATTCCTAGAGCAAAGTTGCTTCTTACTGCTAAAACAGTATAAAGAGTAAATGAAAATTCAAGCCACAGTGAATAAGTTCAGTAGCCAGAGCTTTGGAAGCAATTTATAAAGTTTCATGTACATGTATTAAGTGAGGTCTAGCGTAACATACATCATAAACATTGTTTATGAGACTATTAATTCAAAAGAGCAGAAGTGTATTCATTGCAAAAAAAAATCCCAATATGATTTTAATTTACACTTCTTGGTTTGCTTTTAGATGACAGCAAATTTTCAGAAGCCATAACAGTGTTGCTCACCTGGATCGAGCGAGGCGAGGTGAATCGTCGCACGGCCAACCAGTTCTATTCAATGGTGCAATCTGCGAACAGCCACGTCCGCCAACTCATGAACGAGAAAGCAAATCATGAACAAGAAATGGAACAAGCCAAGGAAAAGTTTAAAAATGCCTTAACAGGGATTCTCACTCAATGTAAGTAGAATCAGTTAGTCCTGCAATGTTTTTATATTAGTTTTTGTAACGCTGAGGGTAAGTAGTTATAGTCTTTCTATTCATATCTTATGGCTCTTTGGAACAGCAAGGACCATTCTTAAGACTTTACTTTTCAAGGTGAGGTGAGTCATAGCAGCATTCCCCCCCCCCCAGTTGACCTTAGCTATATAAAATGTAGGAAACAGACCGGTTAAGAACCTTCATCAGGTGTGAACAAGGCCATTTATTTTCACACTGGGATCTATTAATTGTGCTACTGGTATGCTGCACTGTTGATCTGAAAAATCCTTGAATTTTTAAAACCACTGGAAGCAGCAGCTGGTATTAGTATTATTTTGGGATTTTGACAAGATGGACATAAGCTACAAGTTGTGCCGTCTCCAGATATTCAGATGATTATTTGGCAAATGCCCACTGGCAGATTAACTGCCGCCAATAGTCAGCACTGGCATTTTTAATTTGTAGACAACATAATCAGTTCAGTTTCCTTAACGGGATTCACTATAAATGAATAATCACATGACTGGTTTGTTTTTCATAATAAAATACTTTTTTGCCAGTTTGCCAGTACTTTTCTTACAGTCAAGCTAAAAGAAAATAAAAGCCATCTTTACTTCACTTGGGCCATGTGGGAAATAGCTTGGATCCAGTAAATCATGAGCAATGATGATTAGAGCAGTTTTTCATTCCTGCTGAAGCATACATTTTAGAACCTAATGTGCAAAAATTGAGCATGCCATGATTAAATATAAAACATTTACCAGCACCCAAGTACAAAATGTACACAAGTACATAAACTAACAACCAATGAATAATAATCACCTCTTTGAAAATATTAAGTGTCATGAATTTCCAAAATAGATGTCTTCTGCGCGTGTTAGAAATGCATATTTGGACAATTAGCTGTAATGTATGTCATAAGAAGTTAATTAACTGTTGATGATGCTGGCAGATAGAAAGTTCAAGGTATATAGACACAGAAGGAGCTTCCCTCACAGTCCTCCACAAGAAAGGAGGGACATGGTTAAATATAATAATAACGTGTATGTAATAGTTCTCCTAATGTGGAGGATCTGTTTTGGAAAGTCAAACACTGAGAAAAACAGTGCCCTAGAATACATTGTTATTTGAATAGGCAGGAAGTCTGATAGGTTCACTGCTCCCTTTGGCTAGAATAGTCAATTACAAAAAGACCAAGAGAGTGGAAGGAAGCAGCATCGTGGAAGTGTAACTGTACTCTGTCCTTAGAAGAATCTCTTCAGATCCCTCAGAACCTCGTAATTTAGGGTGACTGGCCCAAGATCACCTGCATCTCCAGTCAACACCCAATGCTGTCCGCTACCCAGCTTCAGCTCTCCATCAGCAGAATTGGGCAATCAAGTGTTTCCTTATTTATATCACTTCAGACTGTCAAGGGAAAGGGCTATTCATTTATTAATTATGTCAATATTAATAGAAATCATAATATTTTAAAGAAAAAGAATTAGCTGGACATTGAGACAATTCTTTTAAGTAATTATAATGAGTTATAAGTAGTTACGTAAAGACTTCAGTACATTTTTTAAATCCAGTTGAGCAAAGAATGCTGTACAGTTAAGTACAGTCAACATACGGTAAGTTGAGCAAAGAATGCTGTACAGTATTTTGATTCAGTGCAAAATCTGCCCCCAAACCAACTAATTTTGCCACAGTTATTCAATCGCATTATTAGTCATATTATATATACAGATTTTTTTTTTCTGTTCTTTATATAAGCCATCTGGGATACCTTCTGTAATGTACGGCAATCAATGTGTTATTTAAATAAGATATATGATACTTAGTAAGAAAAGCCAAAAACATATTTCCAAACATAGTTTACAAATTGGACTGTGTACCACCCAACAGAACAGAACCACCCAACAGAACTCTCTCTCTCTCTCTTTCTCTCTTTCTCTCTTTCTCTCTTCTCTCTCTCTCTCTCTCTCTCTCTCTCTCTCTCTCTCTCTCTCTCGCAGAACAGTTCCCTGAGCTCTAGGGGAAATAAATGAAGCCGGTTGCCTTTAGAGTAGGTACTACTTTGATAAGGTATCTGATTCCCAAGGGCTTAAAACGAGACTATTGAAAAGTGGCTCTCCCAGTTGACAGTAAGCCCTGCCATGTATAGGCAGGAAGAGTCCTATTGCAGCATAAGCACAGCAGTAACAGTGTAGGCAAGTTGGATTTGTGCTGTGCATTGTATTAGTATTCATGAGGTTAATGATTGGGTACCAGTATTGGTATTGGGAACCTAGTTTCTTGAGGCTGATTAAGAAGAAACAGCCCTTGATGCCCACCTGCCTGCCCAGCTACTTCCCTACCTCTTCCTAAATATGGTGTAGCTACAGAGGTTTAGGGGTAGCATTGTGCCATGCACAAAGTTTTAGGGGGGCAACAAGATGAGCTTGATACTAGTGGCCAAAATTGGTAAATCTGTATTATATCAAATTTTATGGCCAAATAATCAGAAAATGAAAATGCAACTATCTTGGAACAAAAAGCAGATTTCTTTAAACTTAAAATTGACCAATATGTTTGTTCCGGAACCCAGTGTGGTGTTATTATAAGAAGGTGTTGATGTAAGCCAGCTTTCTTTTCCATGTATCATAATACAGTTTCCCCTACTAACTGGGTAAAGAAGAATTTTTTTCAAGGAGGGAGCTCCTCTTACTGTATATTTAGCAGGGGGAGAAAAACCATCCCTCTTTGTTCCAGTGCAGTGTCTCTAATCAATAAGGGGGACAATTTTATTAATTGACTTAAATTTGATTTTGTCATGGGGCTACAGAATCGTCTTTGACCCCAGATATCAGATAAGATGCCTTGGCTATGCCACTAGCTGTCAGAGAAAGTGAGTTACAAGCTGCTGTGGGAGAGGCAGGTTTTCTTCCAATTTTCATGTTTTTAAAAGCCCAGGAATGACATCCAGGTTGTGACATCATGTCCAGGGCATCATTTTGAGCTTGGCACTGGGCTACATGATCCTGAGCTATGCCGCGGCTTTCCACTTGCCTGCTGCAATGTAACTCTGCGCAACCACAGTTCTGTGACTTTGCAAAGGCTCTTTTATTTGTAATTTTCCTAAATTTCCAAAGAATCTCTCTTATTTTATCTCAGTAATCTACATCCCGCCCCTGCCAGCTAGGCCAATGCTAGCTCCTCATTAGAGACTGGAGGTCAAGAAATTGTGGCCTACTTAAGACCTCCAGTAAGTTCACTGCAGAGCCAATATCTGAACTAGATACTTCATTGCTGATGTTGTTAATCATCTTGCTACAGGACATATCTGGAGAGATTAATGATTTTCTTGGCATTCACTTAGAACTAGTTTAATAGCTATTAAGATATAAGTCCCAGATGTACTAAAGCATTCTAGTTTTAATTCAATATTGTTGCACACATCTAATTAATGAACTTATCCAATTCGGCATTACAATGCACCTCATCTTTGTTCTTTGCACTGATAAATGGAGAATTTTGTTTGATTTCTCTGGTTGGTGGACAATTCTTTTGCAGTATTGTAGACACTATAAACAAATACAACTATGAATGAGAGCCAATGATGTTTTACAGTCCCTATTTTTTCAGTTATTTTCAAAGTGTGGGACAAAATCTTTTCCCTTGTCATTTGGAGTCTGTAGTTTCCTGGATGGGAGTGAAATTCCTGGTAATGAAAGAACTTTAAGGCTCGTGGAACTTTTCTCCTCCAATAGCCAAGTCTTGGAAAATTGATTGCCAGCCTTGACAATGGACCCACACTGATCTCCATTGAATTTGTAGGGACTGGCTTCATCCTCATTGTCTGATTATCCTTAGGTGAACTGGGGAAAAACAAAGCTCCTGTAGATATAGGCCCTTTTTTGTGAGAGGGATGACATTCACTCTATTACAGACAGGGGGGAATCCCACCTATCTTCCACAATCTCCACTGGTTCATACCTGCTCTCTCTCCTTTCTTACTCATCCCACCAACATTCTCAGCCACCCATTACTGTCCTTTCCACTGTAAATGGAGATACAAGAAATTCCTCACTAGTATCTTGCATTATATGTTCTCTTTGGGAAGGAAGAAATTGCTGTGGCTGCAGCAGTGGCAGCAATGGGGAGACTCTGGCAGCCCCATCTTATTACTTTGCAATGTCTTCTTCTTCACTTTCTATTTTACTGCTTTGGGTGTCAAAGGAACCATGCAATGTCTGCAAGAGTTAAATTTAGAGCTCCAGATTTTGCAAGGAAAGGCACTGCCAACACCCTCTTCATTTGTCTTTCATCCTCTTTAAAGTCTAGGTTTGGTGAGGTTGGGTGTGTTGGATCAGGAATATGAAGATCTTGGGCTGTCCCTGGCTCTTAGATTGTTTTCTTGTGTGTGATTTTTAGAAAAGATTACCGTATTTCCCGGTTTATAAGACGCACTTTTTTTCTTCCCAATGGGGGGGAAAATGTCTGTGCGTCTTATAGAGTGATAGGACCAATCCTGGAACACTTTACCCTATCATGTCATATGTCGTTGGATTCGTATTGAACAGCAGAATCCAATGCAACAACCAGTTTTGAGATAGCTCCTTCCTATCAAAAGTTATGGCCAAAAAGTAAAAATCAAAAATATAAAAACAAAAAAAATACATTTTTTGGCAATTTTTTAAGTGGGTAGGAATTTTGCCTTGGGGGGTTGGAATTTTGGCCTTGGGGTTCAGGAATTTTGGGTTTGGCATCTGGTCACCCTGGCACAGTTGCAATACTAACCAGCCTTCCCTGGCTTGGAGGCTTGCTCCAAAGTAGACATGCACAAGACCAGGTCCCTGCTGCTCCATGCCTGTGCCTCCCTCATTCTTCCCTATGTATCTACATCCCCTCACCTTTCCCTACCTACCCCCCAAAAGAACCCCCCAACTTACCTGCCTTCCTGGACTATTTGCAATGAGATTTGTGCAAAATGTTGTTGTCTGATCATTTGCAATGAGATTTGTGCAAAAGTCGCAAATCACTGACACTAGAGATGATGAGTTTTTGGGGTTACCAGAAAATTAAAAGAGTGTTTGAAGCTTAAAGTCTTTCCTCATTTGTTAATGACAGTGATAATGGTTCTTAATACCACCATTGACTTTACATGGTTGAAATATTATTCTGCTATATTTTATTAAATATATTAGTACACCATTTGGTTCAGAATATTTTTTTCTTGTTTTGCTCCTCTAAACTTTGGTGCGTCTCATGGTCCGGTGCGTGTAATAAGCCGGGAAATACGGTAATCTGGCTCAATACTTCTTCTAATCTAAAGCATTATTGTGATTAGTACCTTATTCCAGTGGTCTTCAAAGTGGGGGTTGTGACCACCATCTTGGTCCTGGAGACCCCAAAAAATCAACTTTACGATGGTGTGCACTACCCCATTATGTTATATGTCGTTGGATTTATCTTGAAGAGCTGAATCCAATGCAAGAATCCATTTTGAAATAGCTCCTTCCAATCAAAAGTTATGGCCAAAAAAATAAAAATTGAAAATATGCATTGAGCTCTATGGGAAATCACCCCAGAAAGAAGTTTTTTTCTCACTGCACAGCCGCGTTTACTCACGAGTAAGCAGGCACTTTGGCTGGTGTGGAAGGTCAGTCTACTTCCACTCATCTACGTCCACTTCCACCAATATTGGGCTGTAACAGAATGAATTTCAAAAGGGAGAAGTGCAAGGTTCTGCACTTGGGCAATAAAAACCAAAAATACAGGTATAAATTGGGGGATACTTGGCTTGGCAGCACAACATGTGAGTGGGATCTTGGAGTAGCCGTGGATCACAAGCTGAACATGAGTCAGCATGTGATGTGTCTGCAAAAAAGGCAAATGCCATTTTAGGTTGCATTAAGAGGACTGTAGCTTCCAAGTCACGAGTAGTTCTAGTTCTCTTTATTCTGCACTGGTTAGACCTCACCTTGAGTACTGTGTTCAGTTCTGGGCACCTCACTTTAAGAAAGATGCAGCCATCTGGAGCAAGTCCAGAGGAGTTGTGATCAGTGGGATGGAAGGGAAGCCATACATGGAAAGGTTGTGGGAATTTGGGATGTTTAGCCTGGAGAAGAGGAGGCTCAGATGAGACATGATTACCCTCTTCAGATACCTGAAGGGCTGTCATATGGAGGAAGGGGCTCATTTGTTCATAGCTGCTACTGAAAGCAGGACTAGAGTCAATGGGTACAAACTGCAAGAGAGGAGATTCCGGTTGGAAATCCGGAAAAAATTCCTGACGGTGAGGGCGGTTCGGCAATGGAACAGATTGCCAAGGGAGGTGGTGGACTCTCCCTCACTGGGGATCTTCAAGCAGAGGCTCGATGAGCACCTGTCGGGGATGCTCTAGGGGGATTTCCTGCTGCAGGCAGGGGGTTGGACTAGATAACCTAGTAGGTCCCTTCCAACTCTATGATTCTATGATTCCAGCATGGCCCTGATCTCATGCACCTGGAGCTTACAAGTGCTCCAGAAGGCAGCCCCCTTCACTGAAAATGATAAAAACTGGCTCTACAGGTAATGCAAATTTTAAAAATTTATTTTAAAAATTTAAATGCAAATTTATTGAAATAGTCTGAACGCCTCTTCCCCCTCTCCCCAAGCTTAATTTCCTGTCCTTATCCCGTGGGGTTTTAATGCTTTTGGGTGGTTTAGTATTCAAGGCTGTTTTTATTTATTTTTAATTAGATGTCCTCTTTCTCCAGGACATGTCCTCTTTTTATCCATGTATCCTGGAAAAAATCTTCATTGTCCTCCTTTTCTTCGTGAGCAGGCAGCCTATAGCCTGCTTGGAATTAATAAATTATATGTAATAAATTGTATAAGTAATAATTTTAAATGTAAGATTCAGTAATATAGTGTTTAAATTAAGCGCATGAAAGCCATATACACAAGGGTTTTGAGCTATTATTTTGTTATGTTCTACACTTTTCTTGGGTGGCCTACATTTTGAGGGGGGCTTTTCTCAGAAAAAAAGGGGAGGGGAGGGGAGTGCAGCCAACCTCCCCGTCGCACTGCAAGGGCCTCTTGCTGCAGGTGCTGCCTGAGCCTTGACAAGAGCCTTCTAAGTCTGTCTTCTCCCAGGAGTATGTGTGTGTGAGTGCATAGGTTGGGTGTGTGTGTGCACGTGTATGTTTGTGTGACTGCATGGATTGTGTGCATATTAATGTGTGTGTGAGAGTGCATCAGGTGGGTATGTGTGTATGTGTGTTGTGGGTGTGTGAATAAGTGCATGGGATGAAAGGAGTATGCATGTGTGTGTGTGTGTTTGAGAGTGCATGTGGAGGTTGGGGGCAGTGGGATGGGGGAGAGTCTGGGGGCTTGGGGGAAGTTGGGGGTGAAAGAAGACCTGTGAGGTTGGGGACAGTGGGGTAGGAGAAAGCATGGGGACTTGGGAGCAGAGTGATCATATGTCCTCTTTTTGCAGCACAGGTCCTCTTTTTCAGTCTTGTGTCCCGGATTGGGCGTAGCAAGTTTGACAGGGAGGTCCTGGGCAGATTGCAAAGATTGAAAGGGGGTCCCAGGCTGAAATGGCCGAAGACCACTGCCCTAATCTGTAGATCCTCACACTGTGTATACCACTGCTTGTCAGGATCTGCTTATTCACCTGTGGAACAGCTCACTGGTAACGCATTGGTGGTTTCCAGAAATAAATAAGTAAATAACTTAGGAAGATAGTCCCAAATTCTGGAATTTTGAGCAACACTTAACTGCTGTGTTGTGTCAATTTTGCATATCAAGCACTTGTGAGTAATTGTAGGCTTGGGATTTAAGACTTGAATATGCTCAGTCTATCACAAAATTATCTCTATTGCAAAGCAGCACTCTTTGGAAAACATCACCCTTTTGCCTTCCAAACTCCAGCCCATTAATTATAACATCTTACCTTGACTACTGTAATTCTTTCTGTCAAATCAATTGTCAGATGTCTGCTTTTTCAGAGCTTGGCTGCCAGGCTTCTGATCAGAATCACATTGGCCGTGTAAATCCTCCCTTTCACGGGTTTTGATTCTGTGCTTCAGGGGAGACAAGAGCCTAAGACTGTACTAGGTGAATGGAGTGCTAACATTGCAGCTCACTGTCATTCCATTTGAGTGAAGCCCCACTCCTTACTATGATTTGAAGCATAGATTAGAACAGAATAAAAACTGTGGTTAAAGTTGCGTAACAGAGAAAACAGCCTAAATGCATTCAAGTTTTATGCAGGAGCATGATTCTGCTTCCCAGTCTCCAATGAGCTTTGAACATTTAATCCTAAAATATCTGCAGTGTTTTGAGAGATTCTCTTCAACCCTCTTAACAAAATTCCGCAGAAATCTGTGTTCTGCTGTTATGCACGGTTAAATAAACCTATGTACTAAGTATCCATCCCAAATGCACAAATCCTTGTTTATGCTGTACAGCATGCTAGATAATATTGTAAAAGTTATGGCTTCATTTAAAAAAATTACTACTCTTAATGTCCAAAACCTTTTCCAAATAACTTAGAAAAAACATCTAAAAGTCCTTCTTAGTCTAGCATAGACCACTGGAATCTAACCTTTAATTACCCATATCTACTCAAATATAATGTACTCCCCTAAGGCGCTTGAGATAAAAATGTTTACTGGCAATTATGATACGCAGCTGCAAATCAGGTGCAAAATTTAATTTTACTGCATACAAAAATGAGTTATATAATAATATTACTGAAAATGTACCCACGTTGCAGGAGTAAAATTCCCCCAGACATTAATCCCCATTGCACATGAACCCCACATGTGCACTGTCCCCCATGCTCATAATCCCGCATGTGCATCAATACCCCATGTGCATCATCCCCGCATGCACAATACCCCCCATGCACACCATCCACCCATGTGCATCACCCCCCATGAGCATCACCCCCTGTGCACAACCCCCTATGCACAACCCCCTATGCACATCATCAACCCATTTACAATACCCCTGTACAACGTTCCCCAATGCGCACCATCCCCCTGCTCATCAAACCCCATGTGCACTGTCCCCCCCATGTGCACCGTCCCCTCATGTGCAAGGTCCCCCATATATACCATCCCCACACACACACCACCACCACCACCACCCCCCCCCCCCCCCGTGCAGCCTCCCAGTGCATAAGCTAGATGCTGATCAGTCTTCAATGTTAAGTATAGGACAAAAACACATTGTACACCTTTTCAGCCCCTTAAGGGTTAAATTTCTCAACATCAGTTCTTGGTGGGTATTGATGTCACAGAAGGATCACCTCCCCAAATTTCACGCTTCTAGGTCCAGGGGTTGGGGCAGAGCATTCCTCAGTCAGGGATTCTTCAATGGAAAGTATAGGGAGGAAAACGTGTTGTGCCCCATTTCACCCCCTTCCTATTGGAATTTCCGAAAACCAGTTCTTAGTGGATGCCTCCGTCACAGAAGGAACACCCTCCCCAAATTTCACACTTCTAGGCTCAACAATTTTGGCTGGCCATTGATGAGTTAGTCAATGAGTCAGTCAGTGAGCTATTTTTCAATTTTATATATATAGATGACAATGGGTTCATGTTATTATTTTCACCTAATTGCATTACTTTATACAACAAAAACATTTTTATTATAATATAGTAAACTAAATACTGACATTGTCAAAATATCATATTTACTTGAACCTAACGCACCATCAAATCTGGTGCACACCCTAATTTTGGAGACTACCTTCAGCTGAAAAATGTTAGCGTTAGATTCTAGTAAATACAGTATTGAAGTTGATGTAAGATTTGAACTATTAGAATATTTCAGACATATGGATTAAATAAATGGATTTATTTATGGATTAAATAAATAAATAAATAAATAAATAAATAAATAAATAAATAAATAAATAAATAAAATATGTGAAAGGATGTATTCATGTAGAATATTTGCTATACTCTTCATGGTAAGTAGATCCATAAGTCAAAGAGATATTGTACCAGACCGGCATACTCCCAGAATTGATACTTTGTCAAGGAGTATTGTGTGTGCATTCCTTGGCCTGGTGCTTATGGTTTACAGCAGCCCTCAGCATCCCAGGTGGGAAACAAGTCTTGGTGAGATGGGAAAATGTCATATCCCAGGAAATTTCTGGGTTCCCTCTTTTGGTTACTAGATCCCATGAACCCTGATCACAGCTTTTCCATTACGCCATGACCTAAAGAGCTCTTTCTTGGTTCATTACCAGCAGCTCAGACATCAGTGTGTGTGTGAAGCTGGAATTTTTCTGCCTCAATACATATAACTTTACATGAATCTCATTCTCCTGCATTCTCAGAATCCTCCATACCTTTGAGAAAATTGCTTTTTAATGCTTCTGACATCAGCAAGAAGTACTATTGCATCTGCTTAATGAAAATTTTCTACAGCATCAGATTAATCGACAGATGTCTGTTAATGAATATATAGCAATGCTTATTTCATAGCACTTCTCCTGTACAATGTTGTTCTTCCACAGTTTTGCAAGAATGATGAATGCTACAGTCCTAAACACACTTTTCACAGTGGGGCTTACTTCTGAGTAGACATGGTTAGGATAGTGCTCTAAGCTTTTTCTTTCATGAAACCTGCTTCTGTTCATATATGTTGCCATTTTCACCGCCAAGAAACCCCTGGGATCCCTAGCTGAGCATATATTGCTGTCTCAGCCCTACCAAAATATTATTCAGAACAGGTGTTACAGTGAATCAAAATCTAATTTGGGAGGCAGCATTTGAAGGAGGTGAGGGAATCAATTTTTCTCATAGAGGAAGGAGGCCATTCCTGATTCTTCAGGATTGCCCCTTTTACTCATTGGTGGCAGGGTGATTAATAGAGTTGCCTACTTCTGAGACCGAACCCTTCCTCAGACTGAGTTGCCTAATAGAGACTGAACCCTTCCTCAGACCAGACTTACATCGATCCAGGAAGCAATGTTTTTATCTAAGTTCCCAGAACGTTAAAGTAGATTTTTATTTTTAAACTTTTCTCTTTTACTTTCCTTCCCCCATATCCCAGCTAGGGCCTTTCAAAAGTGAGAGAGAAGGCATTATTTCTAAGTCACTCTTCTCCCAACCCGATAGTCCACTGGGTCAGGACCATTATAGATCATTATAGGCTCCAGCAGATGCAATGGGTCAGCTTGGACCTATGCCAGCTTGCAACAGGATTGGTGCAAATCTGTGTTGATACATGCAAGCAGATCAGACCCAGTAACAGAGTTGAGATTTGGCATGCCCTATCACCGCTGAAGCTACCCCCAAAACTGATCCTTCTCATTCCAACCTGCCCAAATCTGCTTGTTCAATAACCCCCTCCAGTAGCAGGCTTACCTGCTTCAACAAGCCTTTGTCGTTTGTTTGGTGCACATGTGAATGTTCTAGCATTCCCATTGGTGTCTGCACTACTGCCTGCACTACTGCAGAGTGCATTGTGACACTTTTGTGTGGCCAGCACCAGCAGAACACATATTCTGCCTTCATATCCTTTAGTTAGGGTTGGGCTGTTAATTTGAACCATGTGACATCTGTGCCTAGATATGTAAATTAGAAAAGATTGAAAATGTACTTACTTTCTTTGTATGAAAAAAACTAATTTTCAATGCCACAGAATTCAGAATCAGTTACTATTTGTAGTTCCTTCCAGGAAATAATGGAGCTCACCAACATATTGAGATTAATAACTGCTCTGTGTAGATTTGATAGATAGATAGCAGATAGACCTTTTTTGCCAGATGACTAGTTTTGTCTAACCAAAATTTCTGCATATTATTGACAATCAGATGTTGGTCCAATATTATCCAGCCTTTCTCTCTTGCTCTTCAGCATGAGCATTGCAATAACCATCTGTGTCTAGTAATTAGGATGCAAGCATTTATGATTTTTTTCTACTTTTCATGCACTGAATTAATCTTTTTGAGTGATCAGATAAGGATTATAATTAATGCTAGCACCTGTAGAAAGAACTCTCAACCATTTTCAGAAGCACACTTCAAAGTTCGAGGGTTTCAACAGATGAATTCTGATGTACCTATTTGTACCTTTTAAATCTGAAGATGGTAACATGCTATTTCCTTGCAAATGCAGGAAAATTTTTGACTTGGGTTTTCTATCACTAATTTAATTAGACACTGATTGTTGATTAAGTTCAGTACTCTGCACTTCAGATATGTTTTGTAGAGTGATTAGAATATAAACTTCAGTAGTAAAATAGATTCATTAATTGCAACACTTCTATATCTGCCTATCCTTCCTCCAATTAATAAGAGCGTGAAATATAAACCAGTCTCTGACAGCACAACTTCGCTTGCACTGGAACAGGCAGGTAAGCTCAGCCTGCTCTGTATATAGGGTGATTGAAAAGTAACTCCCTATTTCTTTAAAATGTAAATTACAATAAAGGGAGTTACTTTTCAATCACCCTGTATCACTCAAGGTTTGGGGCTGTTACAGGGAAATGGGAACTTGCTCCCCTTCTCCAAGGTATGGCTGTAGCAGCCCCTATAGATATGTTTGCATTGCACCATCTCTGGTGCACATCTGAGCAGATGGAAACAGCCTCTGGCTGTTCCATACCATTCTGGGAAGCAGGTTGGGATCCTGTATATCTTGCCACTTCCATGCTATTGTAGGGCCACCAGCATATGTTTGTGCTGGCATAACCCCCTGACTGTGGCACAGAAGTATCTTACAAGACCAGTGCAAGGTACGTACTGGTCCAAGCTGGTGCATAGGACATCTGCCGACATGGAAGGGGAGGTTAGGATTGCACTGTAAATATCCTAAATACATTGTTATCTTTTTTTATCCTTCACCCAGTCAAACTCTAAAAAAATTCATTGTTTAAAAGATTTATATTTTGCCTTTCAATCAAATGGTCTCCAGGATGGCTTATAGCACATAAAAACAATTTTAAAATCCATCTAGTATTGAACAGTGCTAAAGGGGAAATCAAGTCACTCATTTTCCTTCTGCAGTTTAAAAGCAACTTGCAGAGAATTGGGAATCAAGCTTCTGGTAGGTGCACATGATCTAACCAATGTCTGAGACCCATAGCTGTTGTTTTCCTTTACCATTAGAAAGAGGGGATGCAATCCCTCATTGACCTTGATTCCTTTGCTGAGTAGCAGAGGGCAGAGGCACTTTTCTTTCACCCAGTCAGTTTGAGGATATCACTGTTTTAATTTTTTGTCCTCTGATTAAGTGTGCTGATCAGTCATATCCATGCTTACTGACATCAAATCCCACTGATTTCAATTGGATTCACTTCTAAGAAATTTTACCTATGGTTGAAGACTTAATTTAGCTCTTTCCTTAAAGGCATCTTAAAGAAAACAAAGCAAAAACATCAAAAGAAAGCAGAAACACAACAAAGTAATATTGCTCAATACAAATCCACGAGCTATTATGCCAATCTCAGATATATGCCTCTGTGTCCTTGATTTCTGTGAAGGTTGGGTGATAATTAGTTCATGCTGGATGCTGTTCCCATACAAGCATCTCTACATGGGTGAGGTTGTTACTAGTCTCATGGCTATTCCAAACTCACTATGGTGTTTATTTTGACCAAACCTTCAGTGTGGGGATTGAACATAGGGCAGGATCACAAAAATAACATCTCTGCATCAGTATGACATAAAATAACCAGTTTTATATGCCCATATTGGTAATTACTTCTATGTCAATTTACCCAAGAAGAAGCAGTACAACAGAAGCATGAGCTGTCAATCTATTTGTTAATAGAAATTACCGAACATTAAGAAATTAAAGAAACTACCTCCTCAAAGGAGAATCTGAATTGGAACCTTTCCTAGAAAAGGAATTGCTATTTTCCCATTAAAAATTATCCTCCAGTTAGAGATTTGCTTCATAGTGATTTGCTTCCCACTGATTTTAATATTTTGAATCTAAATATTTGGGACAATTTACATTTGTTAATAATCAGACCATAAGAAAATGTGATTATGGCTGCCATCCTAACCACACTTTCCTGAGTGTGGAAAGTGGACATATGTCTACTCAACAGTAAGCCCCATTATGTTCAATGGGTCTTACTCCCAGGAAAGTGTCTTTAGGATTGCAGGCTAAGTACTACTGAACACAATGGGACTTACTTTTGAGTAGACATGCTTAGGATTGCTTAGGATCATAAGTAAGCCCCAAATCCTCACCAACTTTTCCCTGCTGACATAGTTGTGCCAATGGGACATTTGTTGTAATTCTGTAATTGGGTGGCAGTCACAGAGGCCTCCTCAGATGTAAGAGAATGTTACATGTCAGCATTGCATTGCTCTTACCTTGGTGCTGGAAAATTGGTTAGGATTGCACTTCAAGTCTCATTTAACTCAGTGGAACTTAACATCTGTGTCGAGAGAAGTAACATTGCATTGTTAAGTAGATGGTATCCTTTTGTTTCCATAATGGTGGAAGATTTTATATTACTGTTGCATTAATAATATAAATTCTGATGCATTTGATACAAGTAAGAGAGAATGAATTTTCACAAAAGGGATCCTTACATTTTTTCCAGATAGAAGCTGATCCTCATGGTTGATTTTTAAGTTTCATTGTAAGTGCAAACAGTTTTGTGGAATAAACAGTAGTTTGCATGTTCAATGCATCTGTGAATTGCAGCATTCCAGAACTTGATTACTAGTATGTGTGTTTAATGGGCATTGGGAGCAAGTCACATATCAGTTCCAGTGTCGATACATTTATAATAAACAATATTACTTGACATTTACATAGCACTTTCTCAGTGCTTAATGTTTCTTACTGTAGTCCTTACAACACTCTTGTAAGGTAAGTATTATTATCCCTATATTGCAGATGGGGAGCTGAAGCTTAGAAGGGCTTGTCTAAGGCCACCTAGTGAGAATTCATAAAAGAGGCAATGTATGAACCAGGGAAATCCTAACAAGCAGCTCAGTTACTTAGCCAAATTTACATTTCTTAGGTAGGAACAACCGTTATCCTTTGACTTGAACTTGTAATATGTGAATTACCAATTAAAGAAATGAGAAAGGAAGTATAAGAGGTAAAATTACTTTCAAAGCTGGAGGTTCAGGGAGGCTTTTTAACTTCCATTTTCCCCCTGTCTGCAAATATATCTTGTGTGAATTAACAATAACACTTTTACCTCTAAAAAGTTAATGTGAAATCACAAATTCATGAAACTGCTCTGCAACTGGAATTATCAATGAGGATGACTGTTCCACACAGATGGACATAAAACAGTCAGCAGCCATTCTTTTAAATGAACAAAGAACAAAATGTTAGCACTTTAGGTTTTAGTGTAAAGGAAACAGAAATTTAGAATAAAGCTCTTTGCCCCTTGTGGAACCTTTCTCACATTGGAGGCCCATGTACTAATGATCATTTCACAAAACTTAGGGTAATGAATGTGCTGAGAAAAACTTCATTGCAAACGTGTTAGTAATTGATGTATAAGTTATGTAGACTAAAGTTATGGAGACAGACTTGAAGGGGAGACATCTCCAACAATTCTAAAATGTAAGTATAGAAAGACACACAAGTGGATGGATATTGATGATGTTTCCACAGTGACATCATCCATAGACTCCTAGTGTCTTTGTTTTGATTTTCTCTAGTGATCACAACATAAATTGCTTGTCTTGTTTGACTTCCTTGTTCACCAAAGTTGAGCAGATTGTGGCCGTTTTCAACGCTTCCACCAGACAAAAAGCTTGGGACCATTTCTCGAAAGCTCAGCGCAAGAACATAGACATTTGGCGAAAGCACTCTGAGGTTGGTGAATTTCTTCTTCTATCCATCATACCACAGCTGGACTAAAAGGGGAATAAAGTGTATGTGTAGCTGGTCATGTTTTCTTCATCGGTACATAATAGCTGCAATTTCAGAATTTAGAAGTAATTAAATACTGTTTATGCAGCCACTATTAGAGTATATATCGTTCCCTTTTGCCCCATAATAATGTAACTTGAAATGAAACTATGATGGTGAGCCATATGTGATCCTCCCCCTCCAAGAACATAGCGCTCCTTAGAGAAGCATATTCATTATACTAAAGTATTGACATGATGGAATTAGCAAAGGCACTTTAAACTTCATGGATTACATCCAGAGAAAGTTGGTCCTGATTTGAATACCATACAAATAAATGAGACATCAGTCATGATTAACTTCAGTCCCATTAATTTCAATTAAACTTAGTAGACTGACTTTCTTTGGATACAGCGCCATATATTTTACCCTGTCTTCATACTGACATAACTATCTTTCATGAAGATTAAAAATTATTGTGGGAAAACAGACTGGTTTTTTTCACCTTCTCCTCTCCGCATGGACAGTGTTTGTCATAAGAGGCAAATGCTGTATCCAGGGCACGCTTGTTCCTATGATGTGGAATGCTGGCTGCATTGTTTGGGTAAGTTTGCCTCTCCCTGATGCAAAGGAAAACCAGATTTCCTGGATTCTTCCAGTTTTATGGTCCTCATTAATGTTGTGTACATTTTGTGTCTATGTTCATTGTATATACATGTATGTGGGCAAGGAGATTATAGGAGCCTTTGAAATGGTGTGTATGCATTGCACTGACCCACATGGACAATATTTAGCTACAATACTTAATCTTCCCCATTCCTCCCTCTCCATCTGCCCCAGCATGTTCCATAACCCCTTCCTATGCCAGGCTTACCCACTTGGAAAGGCCTTTGCTGGTGCACATGGGAAGGTTCTAGCCTTCCCATGAGTTAATCTGCTGCCTGCACGGCTACAACGTGCATTGTGGCACTTTTGAGATGGCCAGCACCAGCAGAACATATATTCCAGCTTCATGTCCTTTAGTTAGGATTGGCTATTAAATTGAACAGTGTGTCATCTGTGCCAGGATATGTAAATTAGATTTTCAATTTAGAATTTATATTTTTTAAATTTAGAATATATAAATTAGAATTAGATTTCCTGTATTCTTCCAGTTTTATTGTCCCCATTAATGTATATTACTGTCTGTGTTCATTGCATGTACAGTACATGTATATGGGAAAGGAGAGTATAGGAGCCACAGAAATGGAGTATATTTCTGACCAATGTGAACAATGTTAAACTAGCTACAGTACTTGTACCATGATCTCCCTAGGGTGGACTTCTCATTGGTGTGCCACCAAGGCAAGGAGAAGTCTGACTAACCCCCATGCTTGGGGTCAGTAACTTGAGTAGTGACAGGCATGGTGAAGGTAGGTGATGGGCAGTGAAGGGAAGAGGATGTGTCATACTAAGTGGCCAGCTTTGCTCATTAAATCTTCACTATACTTATATAGTGAAGCTTGCCCAAAGCCTTAGCACTCACCTGAGAGATTTTGTATATAGTTTCCTAGATTCTTTTGACCCAAATGTGCTAAGTGGCTTGACTCTGTAGGCTATTTCTGACTTTCTGAGTGTGGCATAGTTTTAGTCCAGATTTTGTTGTGGTATATCAGGGATTAGGTTCCCAGGTTTTGGGTTTTTTTTTTACATATTTGATCTCCAGCATAAATTTCTTTTCAAGCCATTTTTCACATATGGATTGGCTTGGGGCAGAGATGCTATTGATAAGAGGAGCCCAGTTAGGCAAGCTAAGATGAGGTTGTTTGGATATGCAAGATCATCCCTTGAAAACAGTAATATCCTGTGGTTATTTCTTGTTTGAAAAGGCCACCATAGAGCAAATGACATACAGAACTCACAAAAAGGTCACAATGTTTCATACATTCATATGACAGTCATCACTTCTAAAGAAATTAAATGACGTCAGTATAAGCTGGTCCAGGAGTTCTCAAACTCTGGGGAGATTTACAAGGAGAGGGGCAAGAGCAGCAACATGATCATCAGGATTGTCCCTACAATCCAGAGTAACTACGGGAGCACGTAAGAGACATTACGTGTACCCGTAGTTACTGCACTACCTAGTGAAAACCTATGGGAAATTCATATTGCAATCCAGAGCAAATTGTTCTTACACCGGAGCAAGGACTCCACATAGTTACTCTGGATTGCGCCCTGTGTTTTAAGGTGGAGAAAGAGGGAGAGTGTCCTGCACAACTCTGTGTTTGGCTCAATTCTTAGAATTTTTACAATGGTAAGGAGAAAGTGCTTCGCGATCACAATCTTTACAATCTTTGCATCTGTACAGTCGCAATCTGTACAGTCTTTGCAGTCTTCACAATCACCGTCTTTACAAGTGCTTTGCTTGTAAAGATTTTAAGCATCAAGGAGCTATGCAGACAGTTGCACAGGGCTCCCTGGGCCTGCAGTGCAGCCCAAACTCAGTGAAATTAAGGGGAAGCCCTCCTTCACCCTACTTAGTGACCTGATCCCAGGGATCTCATGGCTGCCCTTGTTCCTCCCCTGCAAACTTCCCCAAAAACTTTGAGAACCAGTTTTGTGCATTGCTTCTATTCATTAGAAAGAGAAAGTGGCACAGATATGGGAAGGTACACACCACCCTCCTTGGTAAGAAGAGTGAAGGAAAGGAAGAGGCTCCAGATTGCCTTTCCTTGACCTCGTGGTGCTTTGTAAGTAGCACATGGGCAGGAAAAAGTGATTTGGAGCTGCAACAGCCTTCTTCTGATTGGCTGAAAACAACTCCGAAGAGTAGCAGGCTGGAGAGGGCGATGAACTGAAAGGCTGGGGCCTTGTCCATTTGCTGCCCCTCCAATGGTACTGCTCCACGCAACCATTTCATGTTGCTCCATAGAAAGGTTGGCTCTGTGTGTGCACAAGATTATAGACTTGTGCATTCATTTTATTATTTCTATAAGCTGTGTAGTTATACACATAACTGTGTAAACCCCACGGAATACAATGGAACTTACACGTGAGTAAAAATGTATAGAGTTGAATGATAAGACTTTGATCTTAAACAGTTCATTTTTATGAACACAAGTTCCATTAAAATTCATGGGTCTGCCAATAGAAACAAAGAAATGTCATTCAAACTATAAAACCAAAATTTGGCATTGCATAAGGAAAAAATCCTGGGTCTATATATGGATGCACATGGAGAATAGTAATACATATAGATAGATAGATTTGTTTATTGGCCAAGTATGATCTCCATACCCAGAATTTGGCTTCGGTAACGGCTGCGTACATACAAACACCAACTCATAAATAACAAATAACATATATAACAAATAACATATATAACATACACACTTGAAGAGGCAAGCCACATTTTCATTGAAAATATTGAAAATATGGCTCATCTTTTCAACAGTGTGATTGAACAGTAAGCTTCAAATAAACCTGTGACTGCAAATATGTTTCTTCTCTGTGGTGCAATATTTTCATTAGATAAGAAATCTAATGAACCAATAATTTAAATGGTGACACACACCCCTTTGTTCTAAATTTAGTATACAAATATTATGAATATTTTTGTACTGTAAAGTAAGTACAATTGTCTTTATTTTGTATTTTAATTTCCTTTAAAAGATTTAAGTAGTATACATCCATTTGTTGAGCATTCTGTTATTTCAGCATGCTGATTGTTAACATGACAGTCCTCTTAATGTTCCCTTGCCTAACACCAAAATAACTTTTAGAAGGTAAGATGCATTTAATTAATTATTTTTTTGCATACTTGTCAAAGGAGTATTTGTATTCTGAAAAACAGATCCACATTGTTGCTGTGTTCTGAATAACATTTTAAGTGCCCATTAACAAATGCTAAATTGGACAGCAGTGGCACTGGATATAACATCTATGTGAATACCAAATGAATATTTTATTATCCTTTCTATTATGGTGCCTACCAGATTGCCTCATAATAATAGGACCCTTTCAATATACCGGTAATGTTAGTCTAATTTATTAGTAAGGTCAGTATTTTGTGATTTACACACCAATGCTTCACAGGAGTAGCAAAAAAAGGAAAGGCAAAACTGTGTTAATCCAAAAGCTGTTGGTGGTTGTTTTTCTAATTTGCTACAGATACATAAACTTGAAAGTGTATGTGTTTTTCATATAAGCTACATTGAAGATATTCAAGAGGGAACTAATTTGTTAGCATTTGAATTTTTAATGTGGCGAAATGCACTGGAAAAGGTTTTCCATTAATGTAAATCTACAAAACATCTTTGCTTTGCTAATAATTATTACTCAACTATCTTTTGTGGTTTTTTAAGCAATAGAGAATTGTAAAACTAATGTGTAGCTAACTAATGTGACTGGCAGCTCCCTTGAGCTATTGGACTGTCGGCCACAGTTCTCCAGTAGGGTTATAATCCTATACATTGTGTTGGGTGGCATGTTTTTGTGAGCTTTCCATGGCTCTCCTGTCTGGGGAGCCACAGCTTACAGTTTGCAAACCACTGTGTTTCAGTTGAGCCAAAGGCTTTGATACAAGCCTTTCAAAGGCTTGTGGTGAGTGGAAGGCATTTTTTTCATATGAGGAGAGTTGTGGTTCCCCTAGTCTTCTACAGCCTCCTCCCTTCTGAATATCTGCTCTGTAGGACTCCCGCATCCCTTATTTTTAAAACTAAATAGAAGGAGAAGTTGTTGAGCTCCCTACCTGGATCAGTTGTCTCACTCAGAACAAGGCAGCCTCATAATAATTCCTGGATATGACACTATAAAAAGAAATAGCTCAATGGCAAGATATTACACTAGTTAAATCATTACCCACATTTAAAGGATGTACGGTAGCAGGACTGGGAAAGACGCTGTTCCTAAGAATAGTATAGAGTAGACAGCACTGAGACAGGCAGCTCAATTATCTACTGTGATATAAGGTACCTTCTATTTTTCTAGTCCAACCCTTCTTGGGCACATAGGATTAGCTGAGCAGTCCCTTGCAGTATCAGATCTAGTGTCCTGTATGGGTCAACCTTTTACTACGAGTATGTGTAGCTTAGCTAATATGCACATTACTATGGAGGTGCTTGCAAAATCTCTTTGAGACACTCATAGCCCAATCCTAGGCATGTCTACTCAGAAGTAAGTCCCATTACAATCAATGGGCTTACTCCCAGGTAAGTGTGGATAGAATTGCAACAGCAGGCATATTGTACTATACACTTCTACAGGTGTTAGTATAAGGATATGGTTCATTAGAGCACCTTCCCGTAACCTCATGGTTTAAAAATGTGAAGTACATTCTTGAATTTCCAACAATAGTCATGTAAAACATGCATTTGTCAACTACATTGCCTTTGCAGTGATTAAGGGCTGCGTGCACCTTTATTATAATGGATTAGATTTATTGATTAACTCCGGGTGCATGTCTCAGAGGAATATTTTTGTGTCTCTCATTAATTGCAAGGAATAAATACCATGTTCTTTCAGCAGCATTTATTCCTCGGAAGTGACTTCTTTCCATGTTTCAAAGATTTCAAACCTCCTCTGTGGGAATTGAACTCTTTGTCGATAGAAAAATTAGCTGTCTGCAGCCTCAAAAGCTCTACACTAATCACTGTGCTGCATCCTTGTGTTTCACCTGACAGTATTATTAGGATAAAATAGATTCCCTCCATGCTACCGTTAAGAAAGGCAGCCGATACACTCTCCATGCTTTTCTGTGAGAACAAAAACGATCAGAGCTTTTCTAAAGCCCACACATTTACTGATTGTATTGCCTTCCTGCCTTTCCTTCCAGTGATTTCTCTTAATGATTGGCTGTTCAGCCCCCGCATTTATTTCCTAAATGCACACCCTTACACAGAGTTTTCAGGGCTTACTCTTTCTCCTTGTAACATAATATAATCTGGCTGGAGTAGTTTTGGGGATGCATTTGGTGTAGGATTGAATCCTGCTACCTCAATATAGTGGATGTTCAAAAGTAGTTAGGAAATAGATTTAATTGTCAGAAGTGAATGCTAGCTTTCAAGTTGTACACAAAAGGTCCAACTTATGCAGAAATAAATACTTTTTTAAAATGAAGCTATAGTATCTGACATCAAGTGTATCCCACAGTATGGGGGTGCCACAGTATGATAAGAATTATATACTGCCCATAGCTGCCTCCCATTATGGAGCTATATAGAAACTGCACTGGTGAATTTTGCTTAAAAGTAAGCAAGTCCCATATCTTCACACACACACACACGCACACATCCATCCAAATGGTTGTTTAACTAACCCTACAATCCAGAGCAAGAGACATTATGTATACCCACAGTTACTGCACCACCTAGTGAAAACCAATGGGAAATTCATATTGCAATCCAGAGCAAATTGTTCATACACCGGAGCAAGGACTCCCCAAAGTTACTCTGGATTTTGCCCATAGTGTTATACCGTTCTCCCATCCTCCAATGTTCAGATTAAGTTAAACCCAGGATCAGCACTTCTCTCTTAATTCTACTCTGGACTGAGCCCTAAAACACTGAAATAAATTATCATTTCAGATTGTCTGGCTAGATAGGCAATCAAGTTGGTTGTTAACAATTTGCACATCCAACATGCTTGCCCCACGCAAAATGCACAGGCTGCAGTGTAAACAACAGTGGGAGGACTGATGTAGAAATCTTTTTTATCCCCTTCTCAGAAATGCTTGATTTAAAATTCACAAGCAAACATTCAAGCTGATGCAGACTGTAGAACATTCATTCGGCCAGTCCTGTTCAGGGCTCCATCTTGCAAGTGTTCTGCTCCTATTTGGGAATGGTTTTTGCCCAATATTTTTTAGTAGAAGCCTATCCAAATAATTTTTCCTCATCTCTCCAAATATTGAAAATGTATTTTGTATGTATGTTTATGTATGTAAAACTTTTAAATGTATCATTGTTTGTGGTAACAGTATCTACTTGAAGTGCAATTAGCTGTCAACAGTTTGAAATATTAAGACATAAAGCTACAAAACTGAAAATAATGATCAAAAACCACTTATTGGTATTTAAATGTAAATTGTTTATAGTGTCTTCAATCAGAAAACCTTGTTTGTATTCCCCTCCCTGCTTTTAATTAATGAGTTATTCTTCTGAAATCAATACAGCTGCTTATAAATCAAGACTAACAAAGCGAGGGTTTGATTTTTGTCATCTTCAGGAACTCAGGAATGCTCACAGTGAACAGCTCATGGGGATCCGGCGAGAAGAAGAAATGGAAATGTCTGATGACGACAGTACTGACAATCCCAGTAATAAAAAACTGAGAGTTGATGAATCAGGTAAAACTGATAACCTTTATGCACCTCTTTCTTACAATGCCAAAGAAATCTATTCATACCGTGCATAATTATCTTCAACAATTTAGTGATGTATTATGTTTACTGTAGTTACAGTATATCTCTGCTTTTCTGAGGGTCCTCTTGCCAAACAAAAACTTACTGGATTCACCACAAGTACACAAAAGTAAAGATTGTTGGATTTCTGGGCTTATACCCTTTGGGTAAAAAAAATCTTTGTTAAAAAATAGGTAAAAATCCATTTTTTATTTGAAGGTAAAGGTTTCCTCTGCAGGTTGTCCTACTAGGTGTGATTGACTGTAAGGGAAGTGCTCATCCTTGTTACACAGGTGAAGCAACAGTGTTGTCTGAAGATGTTTCCATGGTCATGTGGCTGGCACGATTAATCACCAAAGGCGCATGGAACCCTATTATCTTCTCACCCTATTTATTTATAGGTACCTACTTATCTACTTGCTTTTATATGCTTTCGAACTGCAAAGTTGGCAGTCTTATACAAAAACAACAGGTATTTATATACTGTCTTTGTGACCAATAGATTTGGCCTTTATTCAAAGTTTATATAGGCAGGCTACTCTAACCCCCATGAGGGTTTTATGATAAAGAATTTTATTTTTCAACAACAAGCTCTCAATGTGGAGCCTTATCTGTCTTTATCATCATTCTGGCAGTGTTACTCCTTAATGAGAAAGAGCTGTGGCTGGCACCTTATCTCTTGTTCAGTTCAGCAGCTTCAAGGTCTCGCCACACAGTTTCCAGTGTTCTCAAACTGGTGAAATTCAAATTTTATATTATGGCTTAACAATGGACCAACCCTCTAGACCAGACCTTCTGCTAATGGCTTATGTCTTTTGCTTATACCAATTGGTAAAGATCTTCTACCAGTTGGTAAAAATTGGTTTTAAAAACACTACAGGTAAAAGAGTCAGCTTTCTGTAAATAAGCCTTTAAATGATTAAAGGATGATTGTGTATGATTGCAGCTGCATAGTTACTGATGTGGAAAATGGAAAATGGATGGCCAATCCATTTATTTATGAGGAACTGTTTGAAATGAAAACATCTTCCTCCTTGTTCCTTAGGTTCCTGTATATTTGCACTTCACTGGTACCCTGAGTTATGGACATCCCAAGTTATGGACATCTGGGGTACAGTCTTAAATGTTTTAGGCCCATGCAAGTCATCCATCTCACCATCCCTGCAGTGGCATGGGGAGGCCGATGCATGTTTGTGCACTGACCTAATCCCCCCAGAAGTGACTCAGAAGTGTATATACTCGAATATAAGCCTAGTTTTTCAGTACTTTTTAATGCTGAAATAGCTTGGGTCAGCTTATACTCCGGTTGGCTTATGCTTGTCATAAGATGGGTAAAGAAGTGGATTTCTGCACAAGCGGCTCAGATTAGGTCAGCCTTTTTAAAAAGCAGGAAAGGCTGCTTTGCTTCTTTCTGTAAAAAACAAAACGGTCAGCAGATTGATCACTCTCCTCCCTGCATGTAGGAGCTTGATGGCTCACCACACTGGCTGTTTTCTTCTCATTAAAACAGCAGTAGCTGCTGCATTTATCCACCCTAGGCTTATACTTGAGTCAATAAGTTTTCCCAGTTTTTTGTGGTAAAGTTAGGTGCCTCAGTTTATACTTGGCTTGGCTTATACTCAAGTATATATGGTATCTTGTGGCAATTTTGCAACACCCCCAGGACAGCACAGGACTTATGCCGACCTAACAAGGGGTTAGGATTGTAGTGTGAGTGACAAGGTGGTAATGTGACAGCACTTTTGTGCAGGCACAGCGTATCCTTTTATACAGGTACAATAGTGCTGAACCAGCAAGTGTTGGTATGTTTGGCTTCCATCTAGACCTGCAGAACAACTGGTAGACAGGGTGAGGATTTAATTATTTGCTTATTGGCTTGTGAGAGATTTACCAGTATATTGAGCCTTCTGTCTTTCAACAGTAGAATACAGTTACCTGAAACATATGTTAGTGTTTCCTGTCAAGAGCTGAGATGTGTTTCAGAAGTAAGGATTCCATTTTGCTGAAGAAGGTGAAAACATTAAAGAACTTAGAGCAGTGTAATGCAGTCATCAGACTACGGCACAGAAGCAATTGAAAACTGCAGAGTGAAAACCATTATTTTAATAGATAGGTTTGGCTTATGTTTGACCTGCAATTCCATGATCCGATTAATTTTTCTGTAATGAGAACCCATGCTTGCGCATATATTCCTATATTCAAGGAAAATCAGAGAATACTGATACTGCAGCACCTGAATGGAGGTTTAATGGCCCAATCCTGATCCATACATGCTGGCTCACTGCCAGCATGCACTCTCACAAATGTGCTATAAGGTACATGTGCTAGCAGTGTTGCAGACCAGAGTACCAGAGGCAGACCAGTGCAAACCCTAATGGGATCAGCTCTGATACTGAGTCCATGGTGCACAGTCTGATATCCACCCAGAGTCATAATCACCTCTCCCTTGAGCCTTCAAAGGGGCTTTCTGAAGCCTGGAGAGGCAGCATGTGCCCACCCGCAGCTACTGCAGGATTCAGAACAACCTGCAGTGGTAAAAAAAATAAAACACCACTTCTACTTTCTCTTGAGAATTAAGCATTACACCCATCAGCAGCCTTGCCTATCCAGTTCCCTTTTCTGAAGCTGTATAAACCACTTTGTGAAATTCTATTACAAAGCAATACAGATGGACCTTTGTAATCCATGCAGTTCTGTTCCTCGAACCCTTGTAGGTATCAAATTCCATGCAAAACCAAATCACACAGATTTCAGGGTCCTCAAAACTCCAAATATATCTGGAGCTGCCACAACAGTCCTAACCATGTCTACACAAAAGAAAGCCCCTTGTGTTCAATGGGTCTTACTCCCAGGAATGTGTCTTTAGGATTGCAGCCTTAATTGCATTACTCTTGGTGGATTAAATAGAATGAAAAACAAGATACATATTTTCTGAAGAAAAACACTAAGAGGCTTTTTAAATGAAAGGCCCAATGCCTAAATTTAATAAAAATATGAACATTAAAGTGTAACTTCATTCAGGAGAAAAAAAAAGCCATTCTATAACATTTTTCAATTAAATACCATCTTGTGAGTTCTAACTCAACTTTGTAGCGGTGCTGATAGGAAAGACCTGGAAGTAAGAGACTGCAGTAATTTTAAGAATTATTGAAGTGCAGCTGTGTGCATGCAGCCAGCTGGAAAGACTGTTACCCCTAGGATATATTTGTAATTTCCCATGTAATGGAAGGGTGGTATTGTTATGCTCCTAATGCAGCAATGGCACACAGAGGTTCTCTATTACAGCTCCAGCGAGCAGAAGGCTTTTGCAAGCTGTGTATAACAGGGAAAAACATCTTTCCTAACAATGGACCACAAAATGAAGGCACTTATAAGACTAAAACTGTAACTAGGTATGTGTACACTTGATTTCTGTCTGATGTTTTGACATTAACAGAATCCTGTGTGTCTACTACACTATTGTTTCATTATTTACTCATCTAGACTCTGGCTTTAGCATCTTTTTAGGCATTTGGGAAGAAACTCTGCATCTTCCCATTGCAGAGGCATTTCGTTCTGTCTATGCACATTTTTTGGCATATTTGTAATGTAGAATGCATTGCATAAGCACAATGTCCTGTACTGACCTGACACTGAAATGAATGTTTGAATCTTAAGGGTCCCACTTGCTAATACCACTTTGAATATATTTAACATGCTGAATCCCTTCCTCAACATTCGAAAGTATAACAAAAAAAATGCTGAAAGTGGCTTTTCTTATATACATCACTTGAAAAGTCACATGCATGGGCTGGTTCTGGCTGTTGAGCATTCTCCCAGGGCTGGGCAGAGGGGATTATGAACAAACACCAAGGTAGAATAAGTCACTTGCCACCTTTCTCCATTTGTGGTCTCATTAGCTTATCTCTCCTTGATGAGTTCCTATCCAGTTCCCTCCTTTTCATATACAGGCAATGCCTCATTATCCACTGATTTGACTTACTACCAAGGTGACAGTAGTACATCATCGAAAAAAAGACAAGATCCTTCCAAAGTGTAAGACATTCATGTAGGACATGACCCCCCCCCCCCCAAAAAAAAAAAGTGACACAATCCCATTTCCTATCCCTATGATGATAAACTCACTGGTTGAAAACTTGAGATTAAAGGTTGCTTAAGGATTGCTAATTCTGTATTCCTTGTTTCTCCATTGTTTACACTGTACTGCATTCAGCCATAATTCTATTCCATTAGATTCCATTGTTCACCCCATCTAGTGGCTGAATGTGACATAACCTGGGATCCATCAGTCCTGAAAGGCTATGGTATTGTGCTCGACACTGCATGTGAAGTACAAAGGACTGGGTAAATTAATATGGAGGATAGGCTGTTACCCAAGCAGCAAATCCCCCCTCTCCATGCCACTGAAATAGTCCAATGGAACAGCAGAGCCAATACGATTGGTTCCAGCTGCGTCGCAGAGCTGGGCTAAGGACAGGAGCTCACCCTGTCTTGTGGGATCCCAGGTTTCAAAACCTGGCCTTCTGGTTAACAGGCACAGTGTCTTAACAACTTGCACCACCAGCAGCATCAATACCAATGGATTGTATGGTAGCAGTGGAGAAGCAAGAAATCCAAAAGTGGGTCTTTATTAAACTATTTTCCCTTATATTTGGTATTCACTACTATTTTATCCACTGAGGATTCTGGAATCGAACCCAGTAGATTAGGCAAGACCTGTGCATTTTATTCCATTTGCAACCTATTTTGCCCCTTTCCGCAGTGGAATTTCTGTGGCAGGACAAAAATATTTGCTCTCTGTGTGATTGTCACGCAGAAGGAGAGATGTATGTCCTATAGGAATTAGAATAAATATATTTCAAGTCCAATCCTGTGCATGTCTATTCAGAAGACCAATAGGGTCTTCAGGGTCAAAGTAGGCTTCAGGTATATGTGGGCAGAGATTGCAGTCTCTGCAACTGGGTCAGTGCTTCCTGCCTTGCCGAGCTGCAAGGAAACATAACTTCATTACCATCTTCACTGCTGTTGCTTGGTAGGATAGCATGAAAATTGTACTATTTTATTTATTGTTTATATTTCAGCACATTTTTTTCCAAGAATAGCAGGGTTTGTCCTTGGTCTTCACCTCTTTTATTCTCAAAATAACACTGTGTGTAAGGTTAGCTGAGGATAGAGTAACTGGTAAAAAGTGAGCTCATAGCTAAGCAAGGAGTTGGATCAATACCTTTCTGGACAGAATACCACATTTCCTTCTCTCAGTACCCCATTGGATTATGACCCACCAGTTTGGGAACCACTGAAATGGACAATAAAATAGACAAATAAGACTATGAATAAAATAGCCAGTCAGGATTAGAAGACAATATTAAATAAAATATATAGATATAAAAACAACATAGCATCAATGAAGACAGCAGCAATAAACAACAATGAATTATAAACCAGTATACAACATTAGCATAAGTAAAAACATAAAAAGCAAGGAATAATAAAATAAAATACTAGCAGAAATCTTAAAAGCACAGTTAAAACAGCAATAAACAGCACAATGTACATTTTCAAAACTTGTTCAGTAAACAATATATTATGATGACTCTAAGGCCACTGTACTGTTATATTGTTTCTCCAAAGGACTCTGTCATCAAAAATCCTAGCCAACAATAAAAAGGGCTGTGCTGTCATCCCATAAAAAAATGGGGGGAAACATGATTGTGCTTCAGCTGATTAACTGGCAAAAACCTGAGATCATCTTTAAAGTTTGTAGTTTTACTAGTAAGGCAACTTAAATGCACTAATGCATTCTATTGAGTAAGGTACTAATGCAAGCTGTAAAATAATATGGTTGCTTTAGGTTGTACGTTTCATTTCTCCCTTCCATTTTCAAGAGTCAAAATTTGTTCTCTGAAGCAAGGAGGACTCTGCTTGTCAGCTTTTGATCACTTTGCTGCACTCATGGGAATTGTGAACTCACAGAAGCAGCCTAATGAATCACCCAAGAGCTCAGGGATATCAACAGCAGCAATTTCCAGAATGGGAAAGAGACTCAAATCATGCACCTTGTGGTGATGGATCTGTCTCTTGGCTTCTATTAGATCCTGACTTTCAGTTCCCATCAAAGCAGTCTTCACTGGATATAAAGAAAACAGCTAAATGTCAGTTTTTGAGTCCCCTTGTGCCATGTGAAAAAATAGATATGCACATTCTTAAACATGAAGTACTTTACACTGAGAGAAATGTCACTAAACATGCCATTACTAAGCACTTGTTTTAAACATTCATGGTTAAGCATGAAACGTGTTTAGTAGAGTTTCTACATTGTCTTGCATAGTGTGTTAAAGAGCACTGCCACTGTTCATCATAAAAATGAAAGGTTTATTAACTTTACTTTTGGTTTTTAAAACTTTTTCTAAAGGAAATAAACTTTCGCCCTACAATCCAGAGTAACTACGGGAAGACGTAAGAGGCACTAATTCTGGATTGCTCTATGCATTTCACATAGGTGGCACCATTAACTACATTGGTGTAAAAAGGTCCTGTAGTTACTCTGGATTGTAGCCTCAGTGAGACATTTTTAATAAGGGACTTTGGAAAAGGACCGGCTAACTACAAACTGTGTGGAAATGCCTGTGGTGCTTTGATGCCTTTGAACTGCCAAAAAAGTCATTATCTAGATTACAGTTTATTATGTCTTCTGGTTTTTCATCCTGATAAGGTTTAATGTTGGATCATTACATATGAGAATAGATTTAATCCTGTTTTCTTAGTAGGCTTCAAGAACGCCAAGGGGATTATTTATATAATAAGATGCAAGGTTGCTATGGAAAACTCTGTAGCAACCTAACATCTTCACAAAAGCAAGCAGCCACTTGTGACAGCAATCTAAATTTACATTTATTTTAGTGTCATTTTTATCGACACTCTTAGTCTCTCATTTTGACAACATGCTAAAATTTGTTTTTGAGGCTAGCACTTGAACAAATTATCAGTGTAGAGTTTGAATTAAATCAGTTTATAAAAAATATTGGAAAGTAATGATACAGTTGTTTTGCCTGTACAATATAACATTTTAAAAGAAAACAGGCAATCTCTTCACAATAAAATACTGTTTCTTAGCAAGCATCATTTTTTTTTCTTTAGGAATAGTTTACTGTACTTACTGTACACTTTAGGATTTGTCTCTCAGTTGACATGCATAGGATTGTGATGAGGAAGACTCCAGTGGCTGGTGCTGTGCTACCACTGTGCATTTATTGATGCCATGCTGCCTTAGAACTGATGTAGTAGAAGTGCATACACAGGACATGATCCAACTACCAATAAGTCCATTGAAGGCCTGTTGCTATTCCGAAAGATGCTAAATAAATAAAAGTTCTCAGTATTCTCAAAATCATTCCCAAACCGAACAGCTGGTTTCTACTGATATTATAGCAAAACAGTAGTAATGTGATCAAGAAATGTCTTTAATATTGCAATATATTTCACACACATACTTTTGAAAAATTCAGACCTTTAAGTATTAATACCATATTTCATGTGTTCACATCTGCTTCCTTGTTTTTTGTTACTCAATTGCCAAAAAAGTACATAGATAAAACCATAGTTCTCTTGAGATTTTGATGCATTTTTATTACCTGGTGGCCATTTCTCCATCCTTTGGTGGAATCTAGCTAAACCTGGAATGTAACTGTGTTTAAAAGGAGCTTAAAACAAGTAGGCTATTTTGCACAATATAGGGGATATTTTAATATTGGCAGTGGTGTAATGATATTTTTTGAAGTGCACAAATTCTTCATGACACACTATACCTCCAGAACTATTCATAACGACCTCTCTCAAAGTCCAAACCAAAGACTTTTAACTTGCCTTTTTTAGTGCAGAGATCCTTCCAGTACTTTTGAAATCTCAGACCATCTTTATACAATCACCATTTATATTCTTCAACCATCTGTCTTATGGACATAGTCTGTTCTCCTTCATCACCATCCACCAACCCTTGTACACACACATTCACACACTATTATGACACAAAAAATGGATTTTAAACAGTGGTTCCTCAAGATTTTTACATGGAACAGGGCAGTGACAGGCTGCCTGATATCCCTGTGTCCATCTCCAATGTCACCACCTTCCATTGTTTTCTCTTACCTCTGAATAATGAAGCCTTGAAATGTATAAATGTTTCAGCAAAAAGAAACAGGAGGAGAGTAATTTTGGCCTACAATTTGCTTTTGTGTAATTTAGATTCAAGATAATATATTCCCTAACCATATTTAAGACCATATACTGAAATGTATCTTTGAGAATTCACCACCTAACTTACATTGGTGGCAAATGTGCCTTTGTTGTGCCTTATAGCATCATTTTAGAACTTGATCCTTCTTTTATCTCTGTTGTATTTCTTCCTTCTTACCCTGAAAAGTCAGAACCTTTATTATTGTGCCATCAGTTTATGTGGTGCCTTACAAAGAGTGAGAAAATTGTTCCTTGCCCTGACTTAACTCTCAAAGGGTGAGTTAACTGACAGTTTCTTGAAAACTGCAACTGCCTCTGGTTTGGCAAATCTCTTTAAATTTATGGAAGCTTTAGAAGGAAGTTGTGATATGGTTGGATGTGAGAGAATCCTCCTTTTCGAAGGAAAAAAATTAAAACTAGTTTGCATTTATTGAGAAGATTGATTGAGTTTTTTAGGAGAGACTCTTATTCATATGTTATCACTGAACAATGTATGGGCAAAATCCAGAATAACTACAGGAGCACATTTCATGCATCCGTAGTTACTGCACCACCTAGTGAAAACCTATGGGAAATTCATATTGCAATCCAGAGTAATGTGTTCTTACTCTGAAGCAAGGACTCCCCTCAGTTACTCTGAATTTCACCCTATGTTTTGCAGGACAGAGGTTTAGGACAATGCACAAGCATACACCAACCTTCCCACCCCATCACAGTAAGGTAGGCCAGGTGAGTTAGGCCAGACTAAATTTCTTAAGATTGCACCCTAAGAGCACAATCCTAACCATGCCTACTCAAAAGTAAGTCCCATTGTGTTCAATGGGTCTTACTCCCAAGAAAGTGTCTTGGATTGTGTTCGGAAACACAGTCTTGTCTTGGAAAGTGTTAGGATTACAGCCTAACAATCCAGAGTAACTACAAGAAGACATACGAGGCACTTATTCTAGATTGCTCTATTCATTTCCCATAGGTTTCCCATAGGTGGCACCATAACTACATTGGTGTAAAAGGTCCCATAGTTACTCTGGATTGTAGCCTAAGTAGCTTTAGCTCTATGACTTCATTGTAAGAAAAAAATTGTCTCGTTCAGATCAGGTCGGATAAGACTTTTTCTCTTGGCAAGTCTGTAGCAGCTTGAGGCAGCTCCTATCAGACTAGGTGAACTATGGGTTAACTATGGGTTAACAGAAATACAATAATTAAAGAAAAATACAATATAGACTTTTTGGTGCTGTTATTAATCACCTCATGAGATGGCCCCAAACAGCTCCACTTCTCAACTGAAGAGAAGCGAAGCACTTTACGTTTGATTAATGGCACTTGAGAACTTGAAGAAAATGTTCATCTAATTTCTGGGCAAGAATAAAACATCCCCTTCTGATGAATTAACCTTTTTACAGAATGTTTAAAATCATTTTTAACAAGTGTGGGAAATTTCTGTCTCTCCCTCTCTTTTACTAATCACTGAAAATTATATCAATTATGAGCGTCTAATGCTTCCATATTTTACAAATATCCTGTCAAGTAATTTTATTACCTCCAGTTGTCTGATGTTCCCATGCAATCTCAAAAAAGCAAGCAAACCAAAGGCAAGTAGTTAAAGTATCAAGTGACAGAAGACTGGAGTGGGATCTGAATCCAAAATTATGGCATGGAACATACAGGCAAGGAGCAATAGAGAATCTGGAAACATTGCCTGCCTACCTGCCTCCCCAGTGAAAAATAAAAGCATGAAACAACATGGAGATTGAGGTTTGCCGGCTCTACCAAAATGAATGCCTGAATGAGACTAGTGTAGTGTTGTGCAAATAAACATTCCACATGTATATGTAGGATGATGGAATATATGATTGGATGATTGGGTTTTAACTTCCTGGACTCCCTCCCAACTTCCATTTATTCAAGGAGCCCTCCATGATAACTGTGCCTTCCATTTTTGTAAGAATTGTGTATCTGTCCCTGTGCAAGCCACGCCTTGGTTACACAGTTGGAGGTGGGGGTTAGGGGGTGCCATATAGACTCAGTCCACCTCTGTGAGTTCATGTTTGTCTGAAATGAACATTCTGAACTAGAATTAAAAGACACAAGTGCAATCCTAACTATGTTAGGCCAGCATAAACCATCTGTCTCCCCATTCCCATGGTGGTGTGGGGAGGCCAGTGTATGTCTGTGCACTGGACCAACCTCCCCCCAAGGTGTGGTGCAGAAGTATCTTACAGCACTCTTGTAACACCTCCACGACAGGACATTTGCTGAGATTTATGCCAGCCTAACTGGGGATTAGGATTGCAGCCACAGACCAAAAGGACAGGGGTGCTATTGTCCGGGACAGCATGAACAGGCAATTGAGATTATAGACAATATTGTTGTCTATGAGGTCCAAGAAGTGGTAGAAGATATCAAATCACATACACATTTGAAATAATGTGTATTTGCCCAGCATAATTAACAACTCATCAGATAAATGATGAGTCGTTAATTAACAAATGCTGCAATCCTAAAGACACTTTTCTGGGAGTAAGACCCATTGAACCCTTGGTTACACATGATACACATGGGATATTGATGCGCATGGGGGATGTTGTGCATGGGGCTGAATGGGGGTAAATGTTGCACATGGGGTGGAAGCACATGGGCGTTGATGCACATGGGAGACGATGCACATGGGAGACTGCATCGGGGAACGATGTGCATGGAGGATGTTACACATGTGGTGTTGATGCACATGGGGGGATGTTGTGCATGAGGGGTTGAAGTGCATGGGGGGTTGATGTGCATGGGGGATGTTGCACATGGGGGTTTGATGTGCATGGGGGTTTGATGCACATGGGGGCGATGCACGTGGGGGTTTGATGCAAACGAGGGATGATGCGCATGGAGATGTTGCATATGGGGGTATGTTCCACATGGGATGTTTATGTGCATGGGGATATTGCGCATGGTGGGTGGATGATATTGCGCATGGAGGTGGGTTTTCATGGGGATGTGCATAGAAGGACAATGTGCATAGGGTTTGATGTACATGGGTGGATGTTGCACATGGCGGGTTGATGCGCATGGGGGTTGCTGATGGGTGAATGTTGCATATGGGTGTTGATGCGCATGGGGGATCGATGAGCATGGGGGATGATGCACATGGAAGGATGATGCACATGGGGGAATGGCACACAGTGGGTATTTTACTCCTGCAACATGGGTACATTTCACTAGTGTTCTATATAGCATTTATACCTTGATAGGAAATCTCTGACCCATTGTTGTACATTATGCAGTTACTCATCCTCGCACTGTAAATCAATTGCCTCTTCTGACACCATGTTACATGACATTATGACACTTTGTCTTTCTTGAAACTGCTGTTATATATTAAAGTGTCATATCTGTAGTCACTATAAATATTTATGTATGTTGGCTTCTGGACATTTTCTCTTGACTGTTTTCTCATATTCTGTGCCTGTAAACACCTTCATTTTGCTCTTTATTTATGGTCTAACTCTGATGTTATTTCACTACCGTTTAGGCAATCGTGTTAGAATGTATTGTGCACATTGTTGGATTTTTTTTCTGAAAGAAATTGCTAAATCAGGGATTACTCTGAATTAAGTATGTGAAATTTTAAGCAGATAGATCTTAGACCAATGGATCAGTCAAGGCATTTTTGTGCCATTTTTACCTGCTCATGTTACTTTGTAAGCTGTGTGAAAGATCAAATTTGATGTACAGTATGACATCTCATCCTGATCCATGAATGAAAACAGAAAATGTCACCTTGGATCACCCTTGTGCATCAATCAGTCCAGTGCCCTTTTGCACATATTCTCCTGTGAGTAAATCAGTAAATAGAGATGCTCTTTTCTCCTTCAAATTCTTCCTGAGTTCAAGTTCTCAGGAAATTGCCTACTATTAATACATTAAACTAGTAAGGAATAATTACGTTTAAATTAGTTTGAATCTTTGAGCTCACCTCTGCATATAACTATAAAATCTTATTAACATTACCTACTTCCATCAGCTCTCACCTTTGCCTACAGTTTTTATCTAGTATATCATGTTTTGATTGGTCTTACTCTGAAAGCAATTTCAAAGGTTTCTCATACATATCTTTTTATGCTAATGGAAAATTGTTTAAATCGGGGGAGTCCAAACATTTTGGCAGGAAGGCCATATCATCTCTCTGACACTGTGTGGGGGCCAGAAAAATGATTTACATTTCAAATTTGAATAAATTTACATAAAATTACATATAAGATTCCTTTACACATGGACTCTTATGTAAGAGACAGTACATATAAGAGTCCATATAGGTCCAAAAGGCTTGCCCACAGCCAGATGAAGAGGTTTTGCCATGGGCTGCACTGAGTGTTTAATGACAATGCAATGTCACATTTCCATGAAATCCTCAAAAGGAGTCAAAAGCGAGTGTCATTAGATAGGTTCCTTGTTAAAGTTGCTCAAAAAGAAACTGATAACTCTTAGTGAAAATTAGGGTGAAATCCAGAGTAACTATGGGAAGTCCTTGCTCCAGAGTAAGAACAAGTTACTCTGGATTGCAGTATGAATTTCCCATAGGTTTTCACTAGGTGGTGCAGTAACTACGAGTGCACATAATGTCTCTTACATGATCCCGTAGTTACTCTGGATTGTGCTCTTAGTCATCCTTGGCCATAAAGGTTTTTTTTCTGTTTTACTGTACAGTAGATTACAGTGTTTTTAATTACTATTACAGTATCTGTCTGTCTATCTAATTATCTATCTATCTACAGCATTTACATACTGCTTTTCAACTGAATATTTCAGAAAGCAGTTTACAAGAAAATGAAAAAAAATTCATAGCTAATTAATAGCTAATGGGTCCCTGTCCCAAAAGGGCTCACAATCTAAAATGCAAAAGAATACCACTAGAAGCCACTAAAACAGACATTGCTGGAGGTATGTAGGGTCAGTTACTCTTCCCTGCTAAATTAAAGAGGAACACCCACCTGAAAGAGTGCCTCTTGCCCAGTTAGTAGGGTTAGTAATTGTGTTCTGTATTATATTACGAAGTCTGAATTCAATTCTAGTGTTTAGTCATCATTTTTACATACAGTTAATATTTTTATATGGATATTTTTAGGTTGTGGAACCAATCGTCTGCGTTTCCATTATTTCCTATGGAAAAATCCATTTTGTATAAAGAACAAACATGCTTCCAGAAGTAATTATGTTAGTCTTACAAGCACCATTCTAATAGGATTATCCTATAACTCCATTGCACACTGCCTTAATATCAGGAGATGGGAAATAGAAATAGAAACACTTAGATGACCATCTAAAAATGGTCATCTTTGCATAAATTATAATTGCATAAATTTGCATAAATTATAATTGCTGGTCAATAAATCTGGTTAGTCATCTAAGGGTTACATAAAGAATACAGATGTAACCTAATTATCAGTGTTTTATTTAAGAGTGATTTTGTTTCAACACAAATGAGATTGGCTCTTTAAATTAAAAGATAAACATCCTTTAAGTGGCAGTTAATGGCTTTCCATGGTAAGGTACGTTTGCCTGAGAAAAGTTCATAAAGGGTTCAGTCTACTTTCAGGTTTAAGCTGGGAGGGAGACCTCTCCCTTGCCCCCTGTATGATTGTCACATTAATATAAAGTAATAACTTCTGAATTGCTTCGCAAGGGAAAGCTTCTGCCTCTGAGCTAAAATTATATTTTGATGTTTCTAGGCCTTCATCAGGCTTTGGTATCAACAGTTCAGCATTTGCTGGAACTGAGTGTGTTCTGGTATATAGTGCTTGTTTCTATTTTGATTCTTGGGTATTATTTTTTTTTGTTTATTCATCCTTTCTTATGCAAACCAGAAGAGGCAGGTCAAAGTAGCCAATTAAATAGTGACAAGTTAGCTTCAGGAATCTGGGGATAAAACTTCAGTTTGACTTTTGTCAAAGTTTTAAGACAGAAACAGCAGTGGCCATGCTAGTTGACGATCTACATTGGAAACTGGACAGAGAGAGGACTTTCATGTTGGTTCTGCAGTCTGCTGTACCTCTAAATTACTTTTGACCCCATCATTCACAGTGTCTTTCTGGAGTGCTTGTTTGCTGTTCAGGTTCCAGGGGTGACATGGGGAGCTTCTGCTTGACAGCAGGTCCTTTGGCTCATTGTGTTCAACCAGGTTCTGCTCTGTCTGCCTTTCTTATTTAGCATATATATGAAATATCAGGACGTTTAGGTATGCAGATGACACCTAGCTTTAACAAGTGCCCCTTCTTGTGGTGGTTTACATTACCTGCCACCTTGCCTTACTCAGCAGGCAGCTGGGACTCTGTCAATGTATGTTTACTGTCGGTGAGGCGCCTTTAGGCCATTACGCTTCACAAAACCATGAACAAGTGGACGTACTATCCATTGGACACAATAAGGCTTACTTCAGAGTAAACATGGGGATGTGGTAGTGATGCTTTCTGTATGAATAAACAAATACTGTCTTAAACTAAGTCAAGACATTTGTTTGTGTAACCAAGTATTGTTGACTTTAAATGGCAGTACATCTCTAGTGTGTTCAGTTGGATTCATATTAGAAGCAGTAGATGTGAAACAAAAAGATGGAATAAACTTTTTTTCCTAGCAGATTTGTCTAAGAAGGAAAAGCAATTTGTATAGATTATATTGATTAGGCTTAATTACCCATTATATGACCATGGAAGGAAGGCATAATAAACATAGCAAGTGCATTGATTTATTGACTAGAAAAGCTTGATCCAAGGCAAGGAACAGATTATTGGATCCATCAGGTTGGCAGCTTAGCTAAATAAGGTCAAGTAGAACAAACGAATGGCTTTGTGGAACAGCAAAAAAGCCTTCCCTTTCGGCTTGATATATAAATATTAATGCTACCAAAAGTTGCTGTCCATTTCCATCACAAGGGTTTATGTGTTTGGAACAGATGTGTGCTCCTGGTGTGAGCATCAGAAAAAATGCATTTTGTTTCCTTTTTGTGACTTGCAGGCATTGTTTTCTGAGTTGCCTTCATCTCAGAGGAACAATCTTCTTATGCCTGGTGTTATATATTGGTACTTACTGAATTTTGTTTTGTCTATCTCTCTTCCCCCAGTCTTCTCTCTAAGCTCAATGCATACAGTATTTTCAGATTTGTCAGTCAGTAGAATAATTGGCCAATAATTAGCAAATATTTCAGCATCCAGACTGGCATTTCTCAAGTATCTTCAGGTTTGGTTTGAAGTTCAAAGTATCTATAATTTAACTATATTGCCCCTGTCATGTGATAATTAAAGACTGCAGAAAATTGAACATGAAAATGATATAATCGGTACTATGAATCTGGCCTCAGTTACAAATGTTGGTTGTGGTTATGAATCTAATTACAGCTGGTTTTTAATGGTATGATTTCATTCTTGCTGTCAGAGCTAGGAATCAAGAGAAATGTTTTCTATAGGACTGTCAATATGTCTAAAATGCTGGATTCCAGGCTTCTTCTCTGTCTATATTTATGCTCAAATCATTTATTTAAATAATGTCGCCAATGCAATCTTTATAGCTTCCCGCATTTTGCTACACAAATTTCAGCCTACATTGCAGACAGTGCAATTCATTTGCTAAATGTAATTTCCATCTCTGCATACTAATCGATTTCTCCACAAACACCTGCTATCAGTTATGATAATAAAACTGTCATTCTAAATTGAAAAGGGGCCAAATGGAGTTTCCTAAGGAAATGACTTAAGTATCTTTCAATGCTCGTAATGCGGTAATGCTTCTGTGGTGCAAACAGTTTTTCCAGGCATTTGCATTTTATATCATTTTGTTCTGCTCCCTTATTTTGCTGCCTAACCATAACCAAAGCTAAGAAGTAATCTATAGGGAGAATCTTCACTTTCTGAGCCCTTAGCGTGATAAAGTTACAGGTACAATCTTGTTATACAGACACATATTTTTATACACATATTTTTTATACACCGGTTTGACTGAACATGAATGGTCACTGCAAACCAGTTTAAAAAACTGCTTTTCTATTGTTGTAGTGAGGCAGTCATGCAAGCAATCATTCCATTCTTCCATCCCAGAATCAAAATTCTCCAGACATTGAGGCACAACCTTAATTCCATTAGGCACAATAGTGGAGCAAGAAACCTGCAAGTGCGTCTTTAAACTTTTTTTCTTTATTTTTTTTAAACACTGACTTTTTTATCCACTGGAGGTTCCAGAATGGAACCCTATAAAGCCAGAATGGAACCCTAGTAGATAACGAGGGAGATCTGTATAATGTTGAGTCAATGGCTAATGTAAGATATGAAATAATATTGATCAGAACCAGTTGTCTGTAGAAATCAATTCAAACTTAAGTAGACATCAATGTTTACATTATGGCCTCCTTGAGTTGTTTGCTACTATAAAGAGGCCACAATTCAGAGAACCATCACTACCTTGGCACTACGTGGGATATGGGCCAAGCATACATAACTTGAAGTAAACACTAGCTGATTGAGTTCTGCTTGTTTTTGAGTTCTCTATCAACTTCTGTACAGAAGGACTGGTAGCATTTAGTAGCATATGATTTGGACTGTCAGTGATCATATTTTCCTATATTCTGTCTCCTAAAATCTCTAGCAAAATTCCAACATTGACATCAAACCATGGTTAAGAAATCTTACAGTGCAATCCTGACTGGTGCTGGACACAGGAATGCTAGGAAACAGGGATGCTGGCATTCCTGTGCTGTATCCAGCACAAGTTATAGAGGTGGCAGCTGCGTTACCCAGGTAAGGGGAGGCTTCTCTCCTCCTCCAAGATAAGGCTGCTGCAGCCTCTGTGTCTACTCAGATTTAGGCCACCATTCTTAATGCACTTGCAGCTCTGTTTGCACCTGGATTAATAAATGCACACAAAGAGTTGCAGAAGGTGCTACAAGGTCATTCACTTTTATGACTAGTTGTACAGGTTGAACCTCCCATTTGTGACATTTGGTTCCCAGAACCAGCATGATTATACAACAGCAATTAGTACCTTAGTAACAATACCATACAATACCATAGTAACAAGTTAACAATGAATCCAGTTTCTTTTGAAGTGGCTGCTAACTGTTCAGCAGGGAACTGAGCTCTTGCAAGCTATGAGCTCTTGCAAAAATTTTGCAAACATGTGCAAGCAGTTTGCAAACATCAACTCAGAGCAATTCACTTGGGGAGAAAGGAGGGGTTCCCTTTGCAACGAAATAGAAAGAAACATAAAGGTCACAAACTTTTAAGATAAGGTAAATCACCTGCCACAGTTGCAGGCTGCCTCTAAGCTCTAAGGAGGGAAGTTTATCCTTCCAGTTATAGAGACAATCTCAGTTTCCTTGAGACAAAATCACATATAAATAATTTGAATATAATTATGCTACACCTGTAATTCTTTCCTATTTTTGACCCTGGTTCAAAACCACCAAATGTTTATGCTGATAAAAAAATTCCCCAGAAGAATGTTGACTTGCTTCAGCAAATGCTAGAGAGGAAAAGTTCCTAAAATCTTTGACGCCAGCTTTGTATGCACAAGATGATTGTTTTCATGTACAGACTGTTTTCATGTGCAGTTGTGGACTGTGTTTCTTGCCTTTCCAGTTGTCTTACATCGATACCTTACATTACAAGGAGAAAAAGCTTTTACTATTGCTGCTGTGTCATCTGCAGAGAAATTTGAAAGGTTGACAATGTTAATCATTATTCACAAAGAATTCATTTTTCTAGACTTGGGGGAGTTAGGAATGCCCTGTGTTGAGGGTGCTAAAGTCAGTTCATACCAGGTCTGCATACAGGAGGGATCAAAGTCTTCCTACAGCATTCTGTTGCTGTATAATATGTTTAAATAGTTCTTACTGGAAATAAGTATGTAGGCTATGGAAATACCAGGAAGTATAGACAAGGGCGACCAGTTGGACAGGGAGGTCTGTATCCTATCCCACAATTACTGCATTTCAACTAGGCTTAGCAAGCATAATAGCTTTTGCTGTAACACTGTAACATCAGAAATGTGGCACACTATAATTCACAAATCAGTACTGACAGAAATTTGATAAACTTACTATTTTCTGTTTGCCAGGAACTGCTGGTTTTGGTAATTAACATGGCAAGAAGTCAATAAACTCTGTTGATGAAACTTTACCTGTTCATCTGAAGTATCCCTTGTAATCATTAAATACATGTTTGATCATTGCACACATTGCTCACAAATTTGGTATAATGTTTCTGGATGAACTCAGCCAATGTGATGAAGGTTTTTTTAATCAGAGGGGTGCTCCTCTTGAAGCAGTTCACTCTACTCTCCAAAGCAAACTTAACTTTCTTCCAGTCAATCCTCCCTTATCATGTATTGTTGTGGAATTGGGTTTCAGATTCTTTGCATTAACTAGCCTAAAGAAGGGAAAACCAAGTCCATCTCCTCTCCCTTTTCCTACCCTAGGCAGGTGGGTACACATAACAGATAACCAGGGCTGTAGATATCAGGAAAGTGTGAATGATGTCATTCCATCCTTTTATTATAGATGGTCTGTCAAGGTTATTAAAACTAAGGTCATGGGTCAAAAGTATCCATTGGAAGCCATTTATCTGGCCCTCATTATAATTGGGCTCTCTCATATCTATGATCAAGATTTGCACATTTTCTTTGCTGTTATTTTCAGCTCATGAGTTTCTATGTGACTATGTGCTTATTTCTGGCCATCACAGTTTAATGATGCCACTTCCTGCTTAATTATTTTATTTCCAGGCCTCTGCAGGCACCATGAATGCTAACATTGAAATGAGTTTGACATCCTTGGTCTAGGTGCTAGACAGTTTCCTGCTGGGCAATCTAATTGTATTTTTGGTCCACCTGACCTGAAAATATGGTTATGAAGGCTGACAAGGTCATAATGTCAATTGAGCCACAATTGAGCTAGAACAGCTCCATTTTAGACACAGTTAAAGGCTTTTACCAAAGGGGAATCATCCCATTCACCACAACTAAAAACACTTGAAATAGAAAAACAGTCCTTTCATAATAATGGGCACTTTGTTTTTAAAGTAAAGGCAATGATATAATCCAGTGAAATTACCACTTGACCTTGGCAACTAGAATAAAAGTTGAAAATTGCAGGAAATGTTCATTCATTTATTGCAGAGAATGTTCATGTGTTTCTAGTTTTGCACAAAATGTAATTGTTTATAAAATGAACATCTGTCAACGTGGAGTTTACATCCTTATATACTGCCTTATATATCTCATTCTAATATGAGATAATGTTTTAGTAGAGATAGCAACATCTTTGTTTTGGCCAAAAATAGGATGTTATCTTTTGGTTCTATTGTATTAATTTACAGTATATTTTCCTTTTCCGCAGCTTTGGCTGTCCAAGCTTATACCCTTAAGGAAGAGAATGACAGTCTCCGATGGCAATTGGACGCATACCGAAATGAGCTGGAACTCCTAAAACAGGAAAAAGGACAGTCCTTTCGAACAGAAGAAAGCCTTACCAAGGACCAACAGCTGCAGTTCCTGCAGCAGACATTACAAGGCATGCAGCAGGTACCACAATCCAAATCGTATGCTCTGAACTGAATCTCAACAACTAATGGTTAAAATTGTCACTGCTATTGATAAAATCCCACTAACAACTGCCACTATTTCCTGGGTGGAAACTAAAGAAAGAAAATTGGTTCAGAGCTCCTAAAAAACTCCCCAAGTGTTGATGCTACCGTGCCAATGAGGAATGTGCGGCATCCTGAAGGGAGCGGGGCAGTCATATGAAAGTCTTCAGTGTAAGGGTACTGTGTCTCTTCAGACCTATGCCAGTTCTAGAACTGGCAAAATTCTAAAGACATTAAAGAAGATGGAATAGGCAAAGAGATGTACAGATGTACACATGCCAATGCTGCCGGTATTCACCTCTTCCCACAAAAACTTCCCCATTCCTTTCTCTCTCTGCCCACTAATTATCCTTTACATAGGGGTGGATCCAAGGGGGGCCAGAGATACATGGCCACCCAAAACTGTTGCCAAGGTGGAAAGGCATCCACTGGGATGGGTAGCAGCTGACACACAGCTGGGAACCCAGGTCTACCACCTGGAATGAGAGCCCAGGTTTACCTGGCTGGTGACCATTTTTGCTCTTGATTTAGTCTCAATTTCAAAACAGTACTCATAATTAAAACATGCTGGGGGACATATACTATACGGCTAATATATGGCCCTTCACCCTACGTGTGGAATAATCAAACTTCTTAGGGCAATGTTCTGATAGAACACTTAATACCTTCCCTCCAAAGCCCAGACAGTGGAGACACTGTATATGCTCACTATCACTAGCACAATGCCATAAGCCTATTTGAGAAACCTTTCTCCCCATCTAGACACTGCATTATCATGCAATGTTCCATGTAAAATTGCAGACTGAACAGAGCTTGCAAGGGACAGATCTTGAAAAGCTCAGCAATGGCATCCTCTTGATGAGCTCTAGAGCACCATAATATGTTGCATTGAGTTCTAGTTTCAGCAAAACGGCCATGCAGCTTAGAGGAATCAGTACCCACTTGCTAGGGAGAACATGCTGGGAGATCCGGCCCCTGCCAAGGTTCAAGGAGCGCTGATTAGAATAACACCAGAGGCCAAATCCTCAAGTTTGAAAATACCAAACAAAAATAGTGTACATGGGGCCAGCTGATACCCTCATACCCCACCCACACCATAAGATTTGGCTGGCTAGTTGTGGAATATCTTTATGCTGTTTAATGCATCATCAGGGTCTTCAGTCCTGCTATATGGGTCTGACTATGGATACCCCATGTGTAACCAAGTTCCAAATGGTAGTTTCAAATCATTGGAGGGAATAGAAGTGAAGGAGAATTCCACTTTTCTAGAAACAAAATATTGAGACTGGAGTTCAGGAAAACTGGCTTTTCATACAGTAAATGTATGAAACCAGGCATTTTAATTCTTCTGCACTGGATTTGCTAGGGAAAATATATTTTGAGGCCCTGAAAATAGTTGATGATTGCACAAGGAGTATTCATTGAATTAATCTTTGGGAAAGCCCTATATGAAAGAATAAAATATGTCACAGAAAACAGGTGCATTTTGAAAAAAGTACTGTAAAGACTACAAATGTGTTTTCAAATTACTGCTGTCATCTCTTCTCTGTTCTTTATTTTGGGAAGGAGGAGGGAGAGAGATGCTACAGTTATGGGTCTAGAAAATCAAAACCAGAATTTTTTCACTTCAACATATTAGCACCTTATAAATAGCAGTAGTAATCTGCGACTGATATTGTATGAAAATCTATTATGCTTAAAGGCAGTTCAGGCATTGCACTAATATGTTTCTGAGATAACTTTCCCTGTAAAGCTACGTTATAGTTTAATTTCACACCCAGTATGAGGTCTATAACAAACAAATGGAAATAATGTCCTGTATCCATAGTAACAAATAAGGTATGCTTTACCTGAACTTGATGGAATTGGATTATAAAACGATAGCATTTTAGCACTGAAATAAGCCTTTGACTTTCCTAGTCCATTTCTTCACCTTAAAATGCTAATGTTCTTGCATCTTCATTTGGGCCTCTTACATCTAAACTAAACCTGTCAAAGCCTTTATCAAATCACATTTTTCAGCTGTATAGAACAAAACTCACACTGATGTGGTCCAGAACTGGGGCAGCATGACCTGGGATGCTGCCTCACACCATCTCAGGTGTGCAAATGCCACATTGCCATGGCATGCAGAAAGAAAACCCTTTATCATGCTCTACTGTACATCTTACACAAACAGTACAGTGCATGTATTCTGATTTTATTTAAAGGGATCACAAGAACAGCCTTTCTTCAACTGGCCCCTTCAATAAAACTGGAAGTCCCATACTTCCTATTTTGCAAAAACCATGTGATGGAGCATGGGAAAGACGCAAATAATCCACTTCCTACTCATTTGAGCTGGAAGCAGATCAACATAAGTTATTATGTTGGAATCTGTGCCTGAATGTGCTTTTCTGGGTGAACAGGGGTTCGGGATGACAGCAAAAGAATCTCATTCTGACATTTATTCTCAGCTGATTGTGATGGAGCTGACCAGCTGATGTGTTGTCCAAAGAACAATATGAACAATGCAGTCAGAACAACGCAAAATGTGGCATAAATGTATTCTTTACTTCAAATGATTGGATATTTTGCTTAGGTAACTGCTACATCAGATAAATCTGGAAAGTAAGCTATGGCATGACTGAGATCAAAACTGAAGGGTTGCAGCTGTTTGAGAAGGATAGCAAAGAGCCCTTCTAGTTTGTTCCCCCATTGAAAAAGATAGGCACAGTACGGTAGGAATTCTATCTCTATTGTATGCATTTCCTGGAACAATTCTGGTACTGATTATTAGATAAAATGTGTGTGAGTGCATACCACTAATGGGCTGATTTCTAGAAGACAGTATTAGTTGATCTAGTTGTGCTAGACTACTCTGATCTCCCTTGATTAGTGATTAGCAGATCTTGGAAATGGTGTAGATGCAGCACATCTAGATTTCAGCAAAATATTTTTCAGAGGCTCCCATAATAGCTTAGTAAATAAAATAGTAAAATGTGTTCTAGATGGTACTGCTGTTGGGTGGGTTCAAAGCTAAGTGAACAATCATTCCCAACAACTATTAGTAAATGACTGCATGTGAACTTGGAGGAGGTATCAACTGGAAAGCCAAAGGGCTTTGTTTTGGCCCATTGCTGTTCAACATTTATATAAATGATCTGAATGAGAGGATAGAAGGAATGCTTTTCAAATGGTCCTGCTGGACCTGTTGGTCCTGCTGGACCTCTCGGCGGCCTTCAACACCATCGACCATGGTGTCCTTCTGGGTCGGTTGGCTGGGCTGGGGATTTGAGGCACTGTTTTGCAGTGGTTCCGCTCCTTCCTGGCTGACAGATCCCAGAAGGTGGTGCTGGGGGATGTATGTTCGGCACCCTGCCCTCTTCGGTGTGGGGTGCCACATTCTATCCCCCATGCTATTTAACATCTACATGAAGCCGCTGGGAGAGGTCATCCGGAGGTTTGGAGTGAGGTGTCATCAGTATGCTGATGACACCCAGCTCTCTCTCTCCTTTCCTCCTGAGTCTAAGGAGGCAGTTGAAGTCCTGAATCGAGGCAGTGGGGGACTGGATGGAGGCAGTGGGGGACTGGATGAGGGTGAACAAGCTGAGATTAAATCCTGATAAGACAGAGGTACTCCTGGTCCGGAAGTCCTCAACTCGGGTATTGGAATATCATCCCGTTCTGGATGGGGTTGCACTCCCTCTGAAGGAACAGGTTCGCAGCTTGGGGGTTCTCCTGGATTCGCAGCTGCTCCTGGAGTCCCGGTGGCGGCTGTGGCCAGGGGAGCCTTTGTTCAGCTTCGGCTGATCCGCCAGCTGCAACCATATCTGAGTCGTTCAGATCTGGCCACGGTAACCCATGTCCTAGTGACATCGAGACTAGATTATTGTAATGCGCTCTACGTGGGGCTGCCTCTGAAGATGGTTCGGAAACTTCAGCTAGTCCAGAATGCGGCGGCCCATGTGGTTGCTGGGGCTCATCGGTTCGACTCTGTCGGGCCACTGCTTCAGTGACTACACTGGCTGCCCATTCGTTTCCAGGCTGAATTCAAAGTGCTGGTCTTGACCTTTAAAGCCCTAAACGGCTCGGGTCCAGGGTATCTGAGGGACCGCCTTCTTCTGTACAATCTGACCCATCACCTAAGGTCATCTGAGGGGGCCCTACTGACTGTGCCGCCACTAAAAGATGTGAGAGGTGTGGCGGCCAGAGATAGGGCCTTTTCAGTGGTGGCACCCCAGCTCTGGAACTCCCTCCCCTTAGAACTGAGGAGAGCTCCCTCTATACAGAGCTTCAGGTGGAGCCTTAAGACCTTTTATTTTAAAAAAGCATTTTAAATGGGGCATAGGTTGGGGGGCAGTTTTATTTGTTTTATTTTTACTGTTTTTAACGATGTTTTAGTCTGTTTTAATTGTTCATAGCTTTTTAAATTTAATTGTATTTTAATTGTTTTTTAACTATGTTTTAATCTATATTTATAATTCAATTTTAATGGTGTTTTATCCGGTTTCTTGTTAGCCACCTTGGTCTCCCTCTTGTAGGAGAGGAAAGGCGGGATATAAATAAAATAAAATAAAATAAATGTGGAGTTGGCACAAAGCCAGGTGTGCAAGGAAGATAGCCATGTAGGACTGAATCAGGATTAATCAGGGACAACTTGACAGATCAGTGGCATATTTGACAGACTTGATCATTAGGCCGATGAAATTACTGAGAGATAAATGTAAATTCTTGCATGAAAAGCCCTGAAACTCTCCGCATAGAATGCCATAGTTGTCCAGCTTGCACCTTTTAACAATTCTCATCAGCTTTTTAATTTGCTGATGCATTGATTTCAGAGCTTCAGTCTCTCTGATCTAATAATCAAAGTCTGCAATTGTAGCTCAGGAAGAAAAGATGTCTTTTGCCTTCTTGGCAACTCAGCGCAAATACATTCCAGATTATGGCTCTGTACAAAATGAGATGGCTGTGGGCCAGTGACTAATTATATTAAAGGGCTATGCTCGTAAATTATTTATGGACTGACGTATTTATCCCCGTATTATTAAAACCAAAGGGGTGTCCTCTTACAAATAAGTCTTCAAATTGATGCGACAGCTCCTCTGTAGACAGTACATTGAGCCAGGAGTTTGCTTTTTAATGTGTGGTTAAGCTATTCGTTACTTTAAGAGAAATGCATTTCCTTGCTGAGCGGTGGAAAATGCAGGCAGATATAATTTATGTCTTGTTCAGCTTTGAACTTGAAAAATGTTGTTTGCATGAGACTTTGTAATCCTGGATATTTATTCACTGGCGCTCAGACATTAGTAATCAGAAAAATGCTTTTTTTCCCCCATGAAGCAACTGTTGAAAATGCAAGAAGAATTAAGCAAGAAAAAGTCAGAAGTTGAGCAGTCAAAAGAAGAGCACGCACACACGCAGGCCTTGCTGAAAATTTTGCAGGAACAGGTGAGTTAGACTCATGGAAGCAGGGTTGTTTTGATACTGAAAGGATTGTCCTGTAACATTTGACATCAACACCAGGTTGATTTCATCAGTGCTGTTGTTATCAACCACCTCTGATCCATGTTCTAATAGCACCTGCAAATCATTACAAAAGTTAGGCCCAGCTAATAGTTGGTAGGCAAATAGTTAGACATAGCAGATCACAGAAGACTTTGCCTTCGTGTAAATGGTCTTACCTTAGGGCAACTTAAAGATCTTAAGGGCACAATCCTAATCAACTTTTCAGCACTGGCCAGTGGGACATGTGCTGCATCCTGCAGTTTGGGGGCAGTCGTGGAGGCCTCCTCAGCGTAAGGCAATATTTGTTCCCTGTCCTCGGAGTTGCATTGTCCTTACTCTGGAGTTGGAAAATTGGTTAGGTTTGCACCCTTAAAGAATATTTTACTCTGCACAGACACCAGTGTTGTCTTTGAGCTTTTCTATCTGAAGATAAATGGATTTGGGAAAACTTATACATAGCAAGAAAATGAACATATTTCAAACAAAATAGCCATTCCTTTGAAGACGAGCTGTGGAGAAAATGAGTTTAGTGTCTCCCATCTTATTCATACAGATGCACGCATACAAAAGAGTGAATCATGATGACAGCAAAAGATCCCTGGTGTTTCTGAGTGCTTTTCCAACTGTGGAAGGAAGCAAATTCTTTGCAGTGGCACTGCTAGGGGGGAGTGGGCCACACCAGGTGGTACACCTGAAAATGACATCACTATCATCAACATATGCAAAATCTGTGTTTTCAAATAATATCACCATGTTATATTACTTGATGAATAATTTCATGCAAAATGCAATTAAAGCACACTGAAATATCTCTTTCAATCTCCCCTCACACCTTTTGTTAAACAAATAGACCAGACCACTGCTTTAGACATAGATGGGACAGACAAGTGAAGAACAAACATGGCTGTCCTTCATCGTATCTAGTTAGACTCATGTCTCATAAGTCATAAAAAGATGTTTGTTGTTTCAGTTCATTTCTCACAATCTAATTTTTGGATTGCAATTGGCTGGAAAGCATCGTCCTTGTGCAGAAGTGATGTCTCTTTACCAACACATAATCTCAATTTTTAAGTCCTTTAAAGAAAGCTACAAAACCTCTGTGATATACAATAAAGGTCAGGCAACAAAAACAATATGGCTCATTTTCCAGGGTTTTCAGGTTCTGTGTTGTGCTGTCAAAATATAATATTGAAGCTAGACAACAAACAGGATAGGTGAAAGTTGACTCAGAACTTCATGTTAGGTGGGAGTGGTATAGATTCCCTGGATTCTGAAGTAGTGATTGTTCAGGGCTGAGAATGTGCGTTTACTTCCACCATGCTCAGAATATCTCTTTTTACCCTGAGATGGGAGGAGAAGGAAGTGAGGAGCAGTCTTGATGTGTTGCTCAAGGAAACCTACTGGAGGCTTGTAGGCAGACCTGGCACAGCCATGAGACTGGAGCTGCAATGTAAATCCCCATTTTGGTCAGCCTAAGCCCTGTACTGACCTGGGGGACACAAAAATGCCATAAGACACCTCTACCCCACTCCTTGGAGAAGAGATAGGTGAGCGCACATTCATATGCCAACATCCCCGCACCACCACGGAAAGATATGCCAGATGAGTTAAGCTGGCCTAAAGTGGTTAGGATTGCACCTAAGTTCTTCAAAGAGTTTGTCAAATTTGTTGTATTTGCACAATTTAAAGCTCTATGGAAAGTTGGCATTCAAAATCAAGTCATTACTGAACACAGTGTGAATTTATAGCAATGGCACTGAAATGGACTTTGGACTGCAAAAAGTGTGCATCACTGGTAATAAACAAAGGAAAATTGGAAAACAACAAAGGAATCAAAATGCCCAATGGCAGTGAAATAAGGAGTTTAGCCCCAGATGAAAGCTACAAATATCTGGGCATCTTGCAGGCCGAAAACATCAAGCATGACAAAGTTAAAATGAGGATCAGAAGCAGTTCATCAGGAGGGTTGGGAAAATTTTAAAGACAAAGCTCAATGGCAGAAACACCATCAGAGCCATAAACACTAGAGCACTGCTTGTCATCCAATACACAGCAGGCATAATTGATTGGATGCAAACCAAATTAGATGTGATAGATCACAAAAAACCAAGGAAAATAATTAACATCATAATTACCTTAGGACCAGAGCGCACTTGTGCCCAATGTGCATGCCCGGAATTCCAGGCATGCACTCTGGGTACCGACACCATCAGTCAGCTCTGCTCCGAAGAGGAGCAGGTTGCTCCTCTTTTGAGCAGAGCCAACTGAGCATGCCGGAGCCCAGCATCCATACACAGAACTCTCAGCATTCGCACCGGACTCAGGGCGCTGCTGAGCTGTTGTGCTGATGCTGAAACGGCTTGTGTGCAGAAAGAGAGGACTCTGCACGCCCATTGTAGCACTTGTGCTATAGGTTCGCCATCACTGCACTAAGCCAACTAAAGCCCTCTAAACAGTTAGCTAAAATATACCTAGCTAAAATATACACTTAGCTATATATATATAGCTAAAAACATCAACATAAAATGCAGAATACAGACTGATTGTTCATCATCAGACCATCCTAAAACTCCAGCCAAATAATTTTTGTTCTGTTCATCTACATTGTCATCGTTCAGTCAAGTGTTGGAATTCTGTTAATTATACTGAAAAGCTTGAAGATAATTATACTGAAGCTTGAGGAAAAGAGGTCTGTAAGCATTCTTATTCTGTCCTGTTAATTTGAGAACAACGGAAGTTGCTCATCACAGAATAAATTTTGCCATCCTAAGTGGATCAATATGAATCTTGACTGTTACAAGCGTTTCTGGTCTGTTGCTGTGTCATTCCAAACTCCAGCATAACAAGATCTCCCCCAAAGTAGTTCATATCTCCAGAGCCTCATGAAGAGATGACAGCTTCTTTATGTCCATTGCCAGGGCCAGAAACTCTCCGTCCTGCAGAGAACCTAATTGACTTACAATGCAGCCGGGGTCTCAAGGAAGCAGTAATTGGCCAGCTGTGCAATTGATTTGCATAGGCAAGGACTGGGAATTAGACATCACATCTCTGAGGCCGGAGTGCTTTCAACTTGAAGCTGATAAAGCTTTGTAATGTTCAAGTCTAACTGAAGTTAATTCATTCTCAATTGTAAAGGGATTAAACAGCCACTTGAATTTTAGCATGAGACTTTGTTTGGTTACTTCATTTATTGAAGATGCCTGTAGAAGTGGAGGAGCTCTTCATGACATCCCCATTGCTACACCCCTGTGATCGTCATTCCTCCATAGTCAAGCCAGGAAGAAACTCAAGAATTCAAGATTCAATAGAACCTGGTTTTATAGGTGGGGGCTGAACTTCCAGAGTTAAATTTCTTCTTCTTTATCCCCTGCATGATAGAGCTCATGTGGTGGAAAGTTGGTGAACTGATGCCTGAGAGTAATTTAAAATGCTCCAGTGCACACAGAGGCTTGTTATTAGAGGCACAAGGCATACCCTGAAATGTTTCAAATGTTGTTCAGTTTTTCCCATTGCTGCTTTTATTATTTTGTAGTGTTTCATAGAACAGCCCCGTACATATTACTATTCTTCATACTGTAGCTTAAAACGAGGCATAGGGGCTTCTCCAAGGCCATCTAGGGCACTGGTTCTCAGACTGGAGCAGATGGCAGCAATGTGACCAGGACAATCATGCAATCAAGGGTTTTTTAAGTTACTTGGGAATTGCAATGGCTCTCCGGAGCATCTGGAGAACCCCATGACCTCTTCTGTAGCCCTCCTCCAGCCTCAAAAATAATGTTTTAAAAAAACTATTTCTGATTTTTCTACTAAAATAGGAAGTGGTTTTCCCCTTGTTAGAGCAGTTTGGAGCTACTAGGAGTACTTCTTTGGGGGTGGTCCCATTTTAGCTACAATCTGATTGGAATTCAAGACTTGAATATTCTGTTATAGAGATTATTTTTTAAAATATGCAAACTAATTGCAATGTTATCAAAATAGATCAAACGCTTTATCATCTTTTTTCCTAAAATTTAAAGAGTTAAGCCTTTGTCATGTATGTTTTAAAGGCCTATTTTAATTAATTAAATTACACAAATTAAATCAGTTGTCATGATTTAATTTGTCATGGAATGGAGACCTGACAAGTTGGGCAGAAATATTGGTGCTCCTGAAGAATAAGTGCAGGTGGTCTAATCACACTGGCAGCACCACAATTCCTTGTTATGTTTTCTGAATAGCCTACTTGCTCCTGCAAGATGTAACACTATATTTTGTTTCATTCGTAGGAAGATTTTTTCTCTCAGATCCTTTGTAGACATATGAGCAGTAATGGACCTTTTCTGCTACACACCCCAAGGCAAAGGTCGACAATTCCAACACACACAGACCCTGCCCAATGTCACCCCTCCATACTTACCCGGCCCAATGGAGCCTTGTGAGATGTTGGCAACATCTGGGAAACTTCCAGAAACCGGAAGCCCTGTTTAAGATCACTTCAGAAGCCTCATAAGGTTTCCCAACCAGTCTGGAGCACTACCCGGACTTGACAGCTCTGGATGCCAGTCTGGACACAATCTGGAGTGCTGCACAGCACTTGGGATATTTTTCCCTTTCCCCCTCCAGGCCTACCACTGCAATCCTAAAAACAAATACTAAGAAGTAAAACCTGCTGAACAAAGTAGAAAAAATATTCGCATCAACCTGCATTTAATTCAACTTATAGAATGTGAGAAGACAGTTTTCCTTCAACTATTTGGAACATTTCTTCTTCAAGACACTTCCCCTGGAACAAAACCTATCAGAAAATATATTATTTAAAAGCAGTCATTAGCCAACTGCTATTTAGCTAACAGCCTCTTGCAACCACTGCAAAGTAAGGGAAATGAAACCATTTATTACTCTTGAAAGCCAATTTTATAAACTTCTTATGCCTTGACATTGCTTTTACTAATCTTGTTATTTAAAAATAATGATACAGCCTTCGCATTTCCTTCCTGTTTAGTTTACTTTAATTTTTTTTAACCACACTATCAGGCCTTAAATATGTTGGTTTCAAACTGATTTCAGCAAAAACTCATTAGAATTATATGCTCCATCTGTTTTGTTTATTGGAACCTTATAAAAAGTGGCTCTTTAAATAAATCAATGATAACAATGTGAAATTTCCTAGTAATTATTTTTTTCCTCTTTTTTGTCTTTGCAGTTAAAAAAAAATTGTAAAGAGTTGGCAGAGACTAATGGCCATGAGGAATCCCAAGCACATGCAAGTATCCTTTTGTATTTCCCTATGCAGTTCCTATATTTATTATCCACACTGTGAAAAAAGTTGCTACTGGCACTAGCAGGCCTCCGTCAGTCTTGAAAGACTATGGTATTGTGCTCAGCGCTGCATATGCTGCGTGCAAAGCACGAAAGCCTGGGTTAGATTGTTATGGAGGATAGGCTGTTACCCAAGCAGCAAATCCCCCCTCTCCACGCCACTGAATTAGTCTAATGGAAAGGCAGAGCCTTTATGATTGGATCCAGCTGGCATCGCAGAGCTGGGCTAAGGACAGGAGCTCACCCTGTCTTGTGGGGCCAACCCGGGTCTCGAAACCTGGCCTGCTGGTTAACAGGCACAGTGTCTTAACCATTTGCGCCACCCACAGCCACTGGCACTATGGCACTACTTACTGAGTAAGGTGGTAATCCTCTTGATAGTATTAAACAGAAGTGCACCTGCCCCTATGCATTCCTAATCCTATAAGTTTTTCCATGGCTTTCTGCTATTGCTGCCTTATATCTTCTTTAGATTATGAAATTTTTTGCAAGAAGGATCCATTTTGTATTTATTTTCTTATATATAATTCTTTGATAATTTTGTGGAAAAATATTATGTAAATATTATTATTACTAATAGAAGTAATAATACTTAATGATCTAGGGAGACCTTTCTTTAAGATTAATTGGTTTTTATCCTGGCTTGCTGATTTCAAGAGAAGGCATCAAATATTTCAGTCTTAATATTTCAAAATATTAATAAATGTTGTGGATAAGACTCTGATTAGAAGTGGCTAAGAGTTAGTCCCATGGACTCTTAAGGAAGACCTGTAACTTCAAAAAGGAGGAAAAAAGCAGCAATCTTGTGTGTCCAAAGGAGGCAGAATAGTCCTGGAGACAAGAGGGTTTGGTGGCTACTACATGTATGCAAAAGGCCATGAGAGATGGGATGCTGTACACCAGGGGTCCCCAAACCCCAGACCAGGGACCAGATGCAGCCCACAGCAAGAATCTGTCTCACCCGCAGCCAGCCTCTGATCCCCTGCAAGCTTCTTGTCCACTTGATTGAACACAACCAGAGCTGTGTGTTGGTTAGGGTGATCTGAAGGCCAAAAATCTCTTCCTGGTTTCCCCAAAAACAAGAAGTAACTTTCTGTGCCTCTCAAGATGCTTGAGAGGTGGACAGGTGGGGGTCCATTGAGTAGGTGCTTTATTTCTGTGTGTGCTGGTGCTTGGAGAAATCTTGGTAATTTGAGCCCATTCATTCTTCAGTTCATTCACGTCCCATCTCTAGTGGGATTCTCTCAGTGAGCCCCAATTTCTCCCATGTACGTTAAATGCACACCATCACTGATGTTTGAAATTTAGACAGGCAATCCTACCATATACCTTTTCTTTGTATTAGGATGGAAAGTGGGAAGATAATCTAGAGCAGGGATGTCAAATTCATTTCACACAGAGGGCCGCAATAGCATTAATAGTGTCTCCTGAGGGTCGCAGTCCAATTTTTTGCATGTCTACTCAGAAGTGCCCTCCTTTCTCCTGCGCTCTTTCTCCCTCCCTGGGAAGCTGCTGCTGCTGTGCATGAGTCCTCCTTCCTCCTGGGCTCTTTCTCCAGCTCAAAATCAAGTGTGCTGCCACCACTATTGAGCTGCTTCTGGGGGTGGGGAGAATCACTCGAGGGCCACACGTGTGCCTGCAAAGGGCCGCCAGTTTGACATGCCTGCTCTAGAAGTCAAGAGAGATGGATAGGGAACCCAAGCATTATCTCTTCCACTTATTTTCAGGGCATGCTATGCAGAAGCCTCTTTTTGTTCTGTGCAAATAAGCACTTAACCTACAATCCAGAGTAACTATGGGAGCATGTAAGAGACATTTACATTGACGTAGTTACAGCACCACTTAGTCAAAACCTATGGGAAACTCATATTGCAATCCAGAGTAAACTGTTCTTACATTGGAGCAAGGACTCCCCATAGTTACTCTGGATTCCACCCTCAGTCATGGATTTTCAGAAACTATTTCACATACTATCACTGAGAAATAAGGGATTTAAACTGTAATATTAATAGTGAAGATTTTATTTGTTGCAGTTAATGAGCATTATTTTTGCATGAGGGCTCTGTAAAGAGCACATTATGAGTAATACTGTACTTTTTTAAATAGTGGGTATTTAATATGCAAGAGTGACTTGCATATTGTGAGTTGCAAGGGAGAAAGCTTTCAAAAGAATGTTTTACTAAGGAGAAATTTACAATTCTTCCTTTGAAACTAGTCTCTAAATCTAAGCAGATTGAAATGCCCTAAGAGGGAAGGATTTGGTGGCGGCTGCTTGGTTATTAGCGGTCTGAGAATCATTTAATGGGATTTGCACCTATTTGATACAGTTGACAAGCTAGATTTAGCAAATGCGGTCATATTCAGTGAAAGATTGGTGTGGTGTTGGCAAGGAAGTCCACAAAATACTATTGTGTATTCTGGAATATATTTGAGAGAGCATTACTTCAAGTGTTGTAAACAAGCAGATTCCAGACAAGACAGAAAGCCAAATTTGTCACATAGTGCATGGCAAAGATGAAACTGCAGGAGACACTACCATGTTGCACTTACTCCGTAAAAAACAAATCCTACTTAAGAATTCATGATGTTCTTGTGGAATTGTGGTATTTGACTTTCCTTATACAGTGGTGCCTTGTAAGACAAACATAATTTGTTCCGGAAGCATGTTTGTTTTACAAAGTATTCTTTATACAAAGTGGATTTTCCCATAGGCAATAATGGAAACTTAGACAATTGGTTCCAGAACCCAAAAATATTCATATAAAATATGAATTGTATGTTTCTCCTTTATTTCTTTTCTCTTTTTTTCCTTTGGTGAAAAATTAAAAAAAATTCAAAAATATTAACTATATGTAAAAGTGATGACAAAACACTGTAATCAAATTCAAAACACTGTAATATAATACAGAACACAATTACTGTAATATTAATCAAAAACTAATACTGTATTAGACTGATTTGGACTACTGAGCACTGATTTGGACTTCTGAGCTCAAAAAACTGGCTCAAAAAGAAATCTAAATCTGATGTAACTACAGATATAAAAACTGAGAAGTATGTCCTACCTAAGGTGACATATGTCATAATCGCAAAAAGAGGACAAGGCCCTCAAAATGTAGGACATCCAAGAAAAATGTATGACATGACAAAATAAAAGCTAAAAACATTTGTATACAGTATATTACTTTCATGTGGTTGATTTAAAAACATTACTTATTATTAAATTTAAAATATACAATTTAAATTTAAATTTATGTTATTATTATTATTATACTCATAACTTATTACATCTAATTTATTAATTATAAGAAAAGAATTCAACATGCTGCCTACTCACAAGGAAAAGAAGGACAACTAAGAGTTTTTCCAGAACACAAGGCAAAAACAGGACACCCCCAAAATATGGTCACCCTCTTCCTACCATACTTACTATATATGTAAACACTTGTTGCTTGGTGCATTCCCATAGGTTCTCCTGTATGAATGGCAATGACAGGATAATACATGGAACTGTCATATATTAGTGGGGTTTTTGTCACCTAATCAATGCTGTGCCAGAAGAATTTAGTTCTTTCCTAGGGGAATATACTGTTGCCAGGAGAGATGCTTGCTTTGCACTTCCAGATATTTTTTTTAATTACTGGTAAAAGTAATATGGAAGTAGTGATGGGGTGTATATCCTTCCCTTTGTTTGACATTTTGACTGATGGTACTAGAATCCAAGTAGCAACCATTCATAGACATCTTGTGCTTTGGAATCTCAGATTACAATATTCTGTTCCCAGATCTCACAATTTAATCTCTTTTCTTCCTGACTTTAAATTTTTAAGACAATGAAAGTCTTCTGCCAGTGCCATCATCAGATTTCTGAGGGCCCTGGAGAAGGCCTTGAACTGGGATCACTGTGAGATGGGCAGCACATGTTCAAGGACTGCTGCAGCATTACTATGGGGAAGGGGAGACAAGTCCCCTTTCCCCACCGTAGATCTATAGCAGCCCTAATTGGTCTACTCAGACTTAGTCCTCTTTGTAGGGAGCCTAAATCTGAACAGACCAGCTTCCCAGATGAGGCTTGGATCCAGCATAACTGCTGGTCCGAGTCCTTCCTCTCACTCTCCCATCACCCCCCACTCCAGAACACTCTTGCCTTCCTAGAAAGTTTCCTTGTCTGTGCCAAGATAGCAAAAAAAATAAATAAATCATTGGCTGTGGTTCCTGTACACTGTTAATCATTTCAGTAGAACTGTACAGAAGAATATCTCAAAATATGTGCCAAATACAGTAATATTGTGTTCTTCAGTGTTAAAATTCATGAGCAACATGACACTGGAATGGAGTTCTTTGCTTGCTGTGTATATTTGCTGCAAAGCAGGAATAATTTAGGTACCTGCCTGGTGACCATGAAGGCATTTCATGAATAGCTGCCCAAATTCATATGGAAATATTTGCTATAACTAGAATTTTTTCCCCATGGTTTGAAGTAGTTTACCATTCATTGCTAGAGTCCATCACAACAGCATTCCATTCTGTAGGAAGTAAAACTAGACATTAGGTGTTTGTGTGATGCCTGTAACATCTTTATTCCTGCAAAAAAAAAAAACTCATCAAAATCAAAGAGTAATCTCTACTGACATTGCATGAGTAAGATGTGTTATTGCTGTTGCTTCATATACTATTTCGAGGATGAACTAGCAGTTACGAATATGGCTCATTATTCTTAATGTCAGCCAAATTATAGCTATTTTACTTTATCGTGTCTGCTGGAACTCACTACTGTACTTTAGTACTGATACTGAGAGATCACCTGTTTAAATGTTCCCCTGTGTAAAAATAAGCTGTTTTAGAATAGTACATCAGAAAATGTCTAGCAGTCAATTCTTAATATCTGCTAGGATTGGGTTCCTGGAAATCGTAGCAGGCAGATGAACAAACCATTGAACCTATGGAATCAATGGGATTAGGTACAAGTGATACCCTAAGGAGAATGGGTACCTTCTATGTCATGAGAAGAATACAGAGGAGACTCAACATCAACAGAGTATAACAGGAGGTGCCAATACAGACCTTCCAAATGCTTCAGAACCTCCAAAATGACACCCAAAACCAGTGAGATCCATTTAAAATGACTAGCAGAAGCTTCCACCAGCCATTTTAAATGGATCTGTACAGGTCACAGGCACTACTTGAAGGTCCCTGCTACTTCTGCAGAGCAGATAATAAGGACAGGGCATGGATAATGAGAGTAGTGAGCAATTCTGCCTCTAGCAGATAAGAGAACTGACAGTACAAACCACTTCACATCGGGAACAAAAAATTGTGAATCATTTCTGTGATCACTTCCCCCCATTTCTGCAGCACAATCATAATCATGATTGCCCAGAAGTAAGTCCCACTGTGCTTAAAAGGAATTAATTCCTTTTACGTAGGACTGAAATATTAGGTGACACATGCTGTCTTAACATAATGAAGTTATATTAAAATTAACTTCTATATGGAATTATTTGTAGACAGAGATCATTTCTGTAAAAGAAATATGCATAGATTGTTGCTTGTAAACTGCACTGTGTGTATTTTGTTATGAGTATGCATTAGGGAGCTGTATTAGGGAATTATGCACATAATTCCAAATCAGTGTGATTGTGGCAAAAGAAAAGCACCAGACATCACAGTGATAAAGCATATACTGTATTCATATCTCCACAGAGACAGAGATTACCCCTGCTAACCGAGCAAGAGGTATGCTCTTTCAAGTGGGTGTTCCTCTTTTATTTAGCAGGGGGAGAGTAACTGGCCCTACACACCCCAGCAGTGTCTGTTCAAGTGGCTTCTGCTGGTGTTGTTTTTTGCATTTCAGACTGTGAGCCCTTTTGGGACATTAGCTTTTAATTAGCTATTATATTTCCATTTTCTTTGTATACTGCTTTGTGAACTTCTTAGTTGAAAAGCGGTATATAAATACTGTAGATATTTATGTATGTAGATATGTAGATAGATAGATAGATAGATAGATAGATAGATAGATAGATAGATAGATAGATAGATAGATAGATAGATAGATAGATAGATAGATAGATAGATAGATAGATAGATAGGGCATATTTTTGTAGTATCAGGAAAAGATAGTAAAGGTTAGTAAAATATAGATACATCATCTAGAATGTTCTAGTCTTCATCAACTGATAGATGGAATATGTTATTATTTAAAGCATTTGTGTCATTCCATCAGCAGGGCGCATAGAATAGCTTGCATAAAATCAAACAATGGGAAATAATTACAAGAGAAAAGGGTAGAGAAATGGGAATATGAGTTGCTTACTTCTTCCTCAGAGGGCAGTTAGTTTTTCTGTGGCCACTGTGAGAAAGGAAGTGGGAAAAGTTCAAGCTTAACAGGCCTCAGCATGTGAAGGTAGTGATGATGATTCTTCACTGTGCTGCTTTCGCTTTATTCTTTGACACACAGTCACATGTGTGCAGAGCTCCTCACAGCTTTTAAACCTCTGTAGTGTGTTCCCATCGAGGAACCTTTGTGTGTCTCAAGGGCAAGAGAATATCTGATTCTTCCATTTCCTTTTGGCCACCATTGAAGCAGCATGGTTCCCATTTAGTTTAATCCCTCAGAGAAATATAAAGAGAATTTTACCTCAATAAACTGGTGTTCTGAAACCCTGTAATTCATAACCATTCTTAGGAAAGGACATCAGCCATTACTGGCCTTTCTGGATACAAGGTATGCTTATCCTCATGCATGGGTTTGTCAGAATCAAGATCTTATTAATTCCCAGCCAGATAATATCATATTTGGGAGTGGGCTTGCATGCATAAACAGCTGTTTCGGACTGTCAACTGAAATCCAAACCAAGATTGGCAGCATTATCTTCTATCTTCCCTGTCCTGAGAACAGCCACACCAACCTTCTTTACTTCTTAGTTCTTGGAGATGCTGATATCTGCAGTTCAAAGGATATTACATCTTACATTTAAGGATATGATCAGTGTTGGTGGCAATAAGCAGCATGTACTTCTTGCAGCTAAGGATCTTCTTTCTGAAGCTTAAGGGTTTCCAACATCAGAGTTCAGAGCAAGATGCATGTAGACCACTTAAGCAGGAAAGGAGACAAGAGATCCTGCCACAGGGAGGCAATCAAACTCTTACCAGTTCATTGCATTTCAGAAGCAAATCCAATACAACACTGCATGCTCTCAGCCAACAGATAATGTATCAGTCTGAGCGGTAGCTAAATCTAGCACACAAGGTGATGAAAACCAGCTGGTTTACGACACCTTGAAACCACTATGGGGAGAGGTACCTAGACAAGTCTTTGCCTCACTGTATAGCTTTCCTTTCCAAAATACTTAAAAAGATCAGAAATCAAAACAGATAGAACAACTTCCCTTCACACTACTCTTGGCAGCCTTGGCTCTTAATGGATATATGGCATGGCAGCTACTATTAAAAGGGTTTGTCAGAAAAGTTGCATTAGTGACAGTCATTCATTGTCCACAGAGAAGACAGGACCCTCTCCTCTCATCTACTTACGTGCTATTGAGAGGGTCAACATTTCTTAATCATCCACTGGTTCATTGTGGAACTGAGATACATGGTCTACAACTGGACTCTCCAAACTTTTCAGCAAGAAAGTTATATCACCTGGAGGGCCAGGAAACAAAAACTTTAATATAGAATTTCAATAAATAAAGAGTTGAATAAATGAATGGGCTCAAATTTCCAAGATTTCTGCAAGCACCAACAGAAATAAAGCATATACTCAAATGGTTCTCCATTTCCATCACCTTCTAAGGACTTCAGAGGGCACAAAAAGTTACTTGTAGGTTTTGGGAAAACCTATTTATTTGGCTCTCAGAACATCTTCCAGACATTTCTAGAGTACAGCTCTGGTTGTGTTTGATCAAGTGGACCAGAAGCTTGCAGGAGACCAGACCAGAGAGTTAGAGGCTTTTCTGGCCATTTGGAAAGTTGTTATTGGATGCCTAACGTTTTGCCAAACATATTCAGTGGCATCCACAAAGGCAAAAAGGCAGAAGGAATAACAGTCAAACAAACTTGCAGAGAACTAAAGGGTAGACATCATAGCTGGCCAGAAAAATCTCAAATCTTACGCCAGATAGAGGCTTCCTCTAGGCTGCATCTGGCCTCAGGACTGGGGTTAAGAGACCCCTGGTCTACAGTAAAGAAAAGAAAATTTCACACATCTGATACAACTTATTTTACAACAACATTGTCAACAAATTTTCCATAATAACCTGTGCTTGATAGAAACTGAAACATTTGCTGTCTTTCTTTTTTCTAGAAAAAGCACATCATTTTTAAGCATCATTTGCATAAGATGCAAATAATAAACCTCCAGCTTTATTTCATGACTTGTGTCCTACTCTATAATGCATGCACCCTGCTTTTATTATGTTTTCTGGAGAGGACGTTTTAATCAATGTTGCCAAGAGTGAGAAATGCTCCTCAGAAAATTTTCCTGAGCTTTATGTGTCTACCTTCCTTGCAGATACCTTCCAATTTGGTGCTCAGTGCCTGGTGCACTGGGGGATGTTGTTCAGAGGAAGAGGTTACACTGGGGGAGATGTTGCGCATGGGGGGAAGTTGTGCATGGGGTGTGAATGGGCATGTGGAGATGTTGCACATGGGGGAAGTTGCGCATGGGGGACTGATGCACATGGGGGAAAGTTGCGCACGGGGGACTGATGCGCATGGGGTGTTGATTCCCCATGGGGGGGGATAGCATATGGGGAAATGTTACTCCCACAACACTGGTACACTTTTCGCTAGTAAATTTATAAATTCAATTCAGTGTATCTATTTATCAATGTATAATTCAATTCAGTTATCAGGTTTTAAGACAGAATTAATTCCTGCCTTGAAAAGACACGCTTTGAGATATTTTCCATTTGTCACCCTCCTTTCCAGTTAGGCAAAAATAAAGGAATAATAACCACATCTATTATAGGGTGTATGGTTTTAGTATATCAATGTGGTCTTACATTAACTAAAATGAGGGGGGGTTCTCAGATTAGTGTCTGAAGCTAAGCTCTTTTAGATTCTGGTTCAGACAAAGTTTGGTTAATAAAGTCTGTGTTTAGTTCTCTGAAAACTGTAGACATTTGATCTAGGTTATTGGCTAGGATGTTGGCTGATATACATTACTAGCAAAATGTACCACCACTGTGGGAATAAAAAATCCCTTGTATGCCATCGCCCCTTTGCACAACACCCCCATGCCCACAAAGCCCCCCATACCCACCAACCCCCCATGCACACCAACCCCTCCATGCACACCATCCCTCCATCTGTATCATTCCCCAAGTGCATCAACACCCCCATGCACAACATTCCCCATGTGCATTAACCCCCCCACTCATCAGTGTCCATCCACAACAACCAACCCCCAGCACAATATCCCCCCATATACAACATTCCCCATAGAAAACATTATTCATGCGCATTAACCCCCCAAGCATATCAATCCACCATGCACAGCAACCCCCCATTTGCACCATCCCCCCCCCCCCGTCACAGAAGGAACATCCTCCCTGAATTTCATGCTTCTAGGTCCCAGGGTTGGGACAGAGCATCCCTCAGTCACCAGTTCTTCAATGCAAAGTATAGGGAGGAAAACGCATTGCACCCCTTTTCACCCCCTTCCGGTTGGAATTTCCAAAAATTGGTTCTTAGTGCCCCCCTCCGTCACGGAAGGAACACCCACCCCAAATTTCACACTTCTAGGCCCAGAAGTTTTGGCTTGTGATTCAGTGATTCAGTGACTTTTCTCTTTTATATATATAGATTGAAAAGTTATGTTGTGTTTTTTTTAGTTATACAATTATTCAGTCCCATTGGTATTTTTCTCCTGCTGCCAGAGCAATGAATGGAATAAATCTGATAATGTGTTTACCATTAAGTTTTCATTATTTATATTTCAGCTGCATATCTTACAGCTGAAATTATCCAGAGTATCTGTTCAATTTTAGTTTCATTTCTTGCGGAAATGACAGCTCCTAAAGAGACACTCCTTTATTGCTCTATCGGAGCTTCACAGATATTTTTAGTAAAGGTGGGGGAAAAGACACTGCTGACAACTTTTTGCAGCTAGGACTACAGAGCTCCTTGAAACAGATCAATAAGTTATAATTGTCTTGCCTGTAAGTTGTAAATTAAAGTAATGATCTTTTTTAATAGACATGAAAAACACTAGCAATAACTACTGAAAAGGATGAAGTCTACATAGCACCTGTTTTATTTGGTTTTGTTTTTCCACTTTATAGGAAATCAATGTGCTGACGGTACCATTGGTCAACCAAGACAAGGAAAAAAATTCTGAGAAACGAAGCCAGCCACTAAAGTCTGAGAAAGAGGCACTATTGATAGGTAAGGTGACTCTGTGCACTATTTCCAGGTATAAAATTGCCTGTGGCAAACAAAAAGTAGTTGTGGAATGATAAAGTCTTATATTTCAGTGCTATAATCGAGAACTAAATGAAAGCATTCTTAACCATAACCAAATAATCAGTTCAGTGAAAATTGTAATCTTTGGAGTAAAAATGTGTTAATGTTTGGTTTTAACAACAGAGGGCCTAACCAATTTAGGCTTGTATAACTCACCTGGCAAATCTTTCTGTTGTGGTGTGGGGATGTCAGCATGTGCATGTGCACTGGCCTAACCTCCACAAGAGAGGGGCAGAAGTGCCTTATGGCAATTTTGAGACACCTTAAGCTGGGGCTTAGGCCGGCCTAAATGGAGGTTAGGATTTTAGCCTAATTCACTCATGACCTTTTTCAGAATTGGGAGACTCCAATTCATAAGCATAGCTTTAGGTTTTCATCAGAGGAGACATTTAAGCAGCAAAACTCACAAGATTCAAAGTTGTGCTCTTGGAGAGTGGTGGTGGCATTAGGGCTTGACAACAGGGCCCTCCATTTACCGGAGTTAGAACAGTTTGCAGTGAGAACACATACTATTGGGCAGGTAGGGGTACAGCCAGAGCCACAGCAACATGGTGCCACCCTTTCTAATTAAATTGCATTAAACAAGATATTTTGAATAGTTACCTTTTTGGCCTTCTAAGAGCTTATAATTGAGCTATAAATGATTGATCTGCAAGCTCTGTGCCCAATGGAAGAGGTAACAAAATTGGCTATCTCCTGCAATGGGAAAATGGGCCAAGTTGGTGCTAACCAACCAACCAATTGGTAGGGGAAGAGCAGAAGTTCAGAGGCAGATTCTCCCAAACAGAACATCCTTTCTGTTCCTGTAATGGTGGTGCTGACACTTGTCTAATAATAAGGTATTGGCAACCGGATAACCTGATGTAGGCTGCTTTGCATTCCTTGCAACATAATAAAACAAGGCAATTAAGATTTTCTAGAAATCTTGTGATGGTTCAGTTATCCCCAAAGTTCAAAGGAGCAGAAATTAGCATTCCTGGGAGTCTGTCAGCAAGTGGGACTGCAAGTGGGACTGTATTACTAGCTAGATGTGCTAAGCGTGTTAATTTTGTTTCCTTTGCTCTTTCCACTCTAAGCCAGCCTGCAAACTTTACTTGAGAATTTACTTCTGCTCCCACCATTTTACTGCCACCCCTTGCCAGCTATTCATACCCAGGCTCTGTGTGTCTGTGTTTCATGAATTTGTAGCATGATTTTTGTTTATTTAGGCTGCAATCCAGAGCAAATTCAGCCTGCTCTGACCTAACTGCACTCTCCTAACTATTCTGTATCCAGAGCAGAAAGTTATACTGAATCCAGAGAGTCAGGAAGCCTGGGCTGTCCTAACTGCTCCATATCATGCTAAGTAATTGACACAAGGGGAAGACTTGCTCCTGAGGAGACACCCCTCAGATCACACTGAACAAGGAACAGCTGTGGTGCCTACAGTGGTGACATGACTCTGCACATCACCTGGTGTGGAAGTCTGTGCGTCATCCCTGGGATGCGCCCCCCCCCCACCTGGACTGCACAGTCACCAAAGTTGGCGCCTGCGCAGTTGTTTCTGAAGCCAACTGGCTTCAGAAAGAGTACTGCGCAGGCACCATCTCTGACACCTGCGCAGTACTTTTCTGAAGCCTTTTGGCTTCGGGGGAGACTGTGCAGGCGTCAGAGTTGGTGCCTGTGCAGTACTCTTTCTGAAGCCATTCGGCTGCTGCTCCGCCTCCTGAGTGAGGCCGAATGGCTGTGCAGAGGCGCGGACTTTCTCTGCTCTAAGGAAGTCTCCTCTGAAGCTGTTCGGCATGCTCAGTGTGTTTCTGGGCAGTGCATCTCAGATGGCCGTTCAGGCCAGTTCCTCAGACAAGTGGCAGCTTCTGGCTGATTCTCCGCCTTGGAGCAGGTCTGAATGGGTGTGCTGACGCCTGGGGCCTGCCAAAGGACAGTCAAACTCCTCCGGCACATCACCCCATACGGAGCGCATCCCCAATGCAGCCCACACCAGCCGCACCAGTCTGGTGACGCCACTGGGTGCCTGCCTTATAAGGAGTCCCTGATGAGATGCCAGTACATTCTACAGGGAATACAAGGGGCTTCTTGGAGTGGCCTGCTGTATCCTGAGGTTTGTGGGCAGCCGTAGTTTGTTCCATATCCTGAGGTTGAGAGGCAGGGGTTGCAGCTAGGATGGCCAAGAACTCAGATTTTTGGTCAACCCTGCCATTCTTACTCGGGCCTTATCATGGACCCCTATGGGTCTACTCATTACTATACCTGCTCCTGAGGTGGTATAACTCTGAGGGCTGGAAGAGGGCATTTCTGCCTTGGAAACAGGCTTTGGATACAGAGTAACTGCTCTGCCCTAAACAATGCTAAACATGCCCTCAACTTGCCTCTCCTGAGCTGCTTAGGCTGCCCCAGTTAGGGCAGAGCAGGTCCACCTCTCTTAGGGCACCCTATCTTGCCTTGCTCTGCCCTAAGCCTCCTTCAGAGTAACTGGGCTGGAGCATCTTGCAGTTGCTCCAACCTAGTGTTAGATAGGGCAACCTAAGGGCTCTTATGTGGACAGATTAGTTGCTCTGGATTGGGCTGTTAATCTATAAAGGAAATGATTGCCTTAAAAAGTGGGAGTTTTGCTCACTAATTAAGATTAAACACAATCCATGCAGAAATTGTTAAGAAAACTAAAAACTAAATTTGGGTAGAGTTAAAATTCTGAGGACAGGTCAGTCAAATAGAAAAACAGCAACAATTTTATCAAGTCAGTGACTAAAACTTTTTTGTTGGTAAATCAAGCATAAATCTGGGAGCTGAACAAAATGCTCCCAGCAAGACTTCGTTTTGAAATATCTCCAGTTTGGTTGCAAATTAACACCGTTTCCGAAGATATGTTTTGATAAAGTATGCAGTTCTGGTTGAATTATGTAGCCGGTGTAAAAGTAGAAGAAAAGCATACTTCATAAAATTGAAAAATAATTTCACTTTAGCATGCTATGTTCTTTCTAAAAAATGTTAATGATTTTTCTGTTTGTTACAGGTGTCATATCTACATTTCTTCACGTCCATCCTTTTGGAGCAAATATAGAATATCTTTGGTCTTATATGCAGCAGTTGGACTCTAGGGTAAATTGAATTCATTGCTATGCATTTCTTTTTAAACCAAAATTGTAATAAAGCTTTATTGTTAAAGCCTTTTTTATTAAACAGGATTTTAGAAACATAGGGTTGGAGAGGAACCCAAGTGACTAGGCTGGATGAAAGAATCCTACCTTAAGCTACCTTTGTGAAAGAACTATCCAATCTCATCTACATTAACATATTTCAAACTTTTGTTTTATTAAATCCTATTCTCTAACATTTTTGCAATGAAAGCAAATTGATTAATGGACATTCTCAAATATATAGCTGGGAGCAACCATAAGAACTGATGTCAGTTTTCAGGAATTCAATCCAGTTAAGCAAATAAACTCAAATTTGTCCAGTATCCTAAAATAAGATCCAGTGCTGATCATATTCTTCATTTTCTACAAATACAATGAAGAACTCTCCCATACAGGTACATGTCCTGTTCATGCCCATGAAGAATGCTGGCAGTGGCAAAAATCTATGCAGCCAGATCTCCAAGACATTCCCTGAGGCTAACAGCCCAGTCCTATTGGAAAACAAGTCTTCTGCCAGCATTAATGCCTTTACTACCTTTGTAAAATACATACTGGCAATATGCAAATTGCATTCTGCCAGAGTGCCCCACAGGAAGGCCAAAGCCTTTCCAAAGGTACCACTGCCCTAGTGAATTATCTAAGCTGTAGACTGAACAGGAGTGTGACACTATTGGTCCTGTTTTGTATTGCTCTCTCATGGTGTTGTGTGTGTTGATAGTATTATGTATCGATTTTTAAAAATTATTTTAATGCAATTTTAGCTTGCTGTTTTGTTCGCAACCTTGGAACACCAACACAAATTAGGGAAGATGGAATTAAAAGTTCTTTATTAAATGAATATAGAATAATCCATTTAATTGGATGCTGCTTAACAACCCAAAACATCTTTTTTTAAGGGCACAAGCTTTAGAGCCCAATCCTGTGGGCCAAAGCACTAGTAGTATGTTCACACTATTGGCTCTGGATGTTGCAAATGTGTCATAAAGCACATTTCTGGCACTTTGGACTAGGACCAATTGAAACTGGGCCTCAGAGCTGGATGGATGTTGCAGAGTCACTGACTATAAGTGTCAAGGCCAGGTTGTGGTGAAGCTTTCCATGAGGAAGGGAAGTATCTGGTGCAAGAGAGTGGCAGAGAATGTGCCACTGTATCTTATCTCCCCTCCTTGGCTGGGCCTCCTTGAGTCTGAGAATGCTTAATAGTGGGTTCAGATCCAAACTGACGTATTGGAGTTGGGATAACATTACATTATCCAGAGTAAGGGAGCCCCTCCTCTCCCCTAAGAAGAACTCTAGTAGCTGCCCTGGCTTGACAGGGTACAGTAGTGATCATTTTGGCACCATTTTGCCCATTTTGTTGTTTATTGCTTCTGATTATCAGTTCTTACAAGCTTTCCACAAGAAAAAGGGTAAAAAAGGCAAATCTGTATGTGGCAGCAATGGCATATTTGAACATGATAAACCATCACTATCTGGATAAGGATAATTGAGCATGTCAATCAAACCTGCGATCACAGCTTTTGCAGTGTTACTCTTGTCTCCTCTTTTCTTAGATCTCTGCAAATGAAATAGAAATGCTTTTGATGAAGCTTCCACGAATGTTTAAACAAGAGTTCTCTGGAGTAGGAGCAACACTAGAGAAGAGGTGGAAGTTCTGTGCCTTTGAAGGAATCAAAACAACTTGACCGTGGCTTGGAATGGAGCTGTGCAGGGGGGAAAAGTCTTTGTAGGGCATAGCAGGGCAATCTGAAGTATTAAAGGGAGACAATTAGGTTTGGCATATACATTTTTGGAGTGCTCCAAACCTGGTTTTAGTTGCATTTGTGATGTCTTCTTGTGAAAATGTAGTTGTGTGCCAGTTCCAAAAGAATAAACCTTCTAAATTGTGACAGGTCTATTTCCTATGAAAATTTCAAGAAAGATACTACCATCATAATGATGTCATTATTATTAAAAATCTGCTCCTTCTAAAATTAGCTCACTGAGCAAATGAGAAGAGTAATTTCCAGTTGCTAAGCTCCAGCAATGTATATGTATAATAGATCTTCCTCAAGTTCCATTCCTGAGAATTTTTCTGTTTAGTAAGAAAACAAATGTGATTTCACAGTGAAAGAGAGCATACCAAAAGCAAACTTGATGTGAGTAAACAGTTACTGTATTTTGTAAATTTAGTTTTCTGCCGCCCAGGAACTTGCCTTATTGTGAGAGAGAGGCCTCAAAAATCTGATTGGATTCCTTGAGAATGCTTTACCCAAAATATTATTTTTCTAATGTAATTATTCCCCATTCTGAGTTTGTTTTAACATGATTGCATATCAATTTTCATAAACATGTAAATAACAAGGAAGCCAGTGTTACTGTATTGTATTTGGTATGTAATATGCAGGATTATGCATCAGGAAATAAGTATCCAGATTTTATAGCAAATATATTAAAAAATGAGTAAGTAGGACTTCTATTTGGTTTTTTTTTACAAAAAGATGTTGTTTATACACTATTCTAAAGCCCACCATAAAATCTGTCTGAAAGCAATCTCATGAGGTGAAGAGCCACAGCAAAGAAGAACTGGAACAAGAACACCTTGTGTCTGGTGGTTTTTCCTACAAACCTTAAATAACTGCAGCTTATTTTCAGAATCATTAGGTGCAATCTTAACCTAGGCTGGCACAACTTATCGGTATTCCCGTTCCTGTAGTAATGTAAGGAGGCAAGCGCCTGTCTGTGCTCTGGCGTAATCCTCTCCCAGGAGTGGCACACAAGTGTGTTATAGCACTTTTGCAAGGTGACCAGATGCCCAAAACTCAAAAGGAGGACAAGCTCTTGAATTCCTTTTAGCCTGGCCTTTCTGGCAGACAATTGCATTTTTGCCTTCTCACATGTACAGCTGCGATATTGGGCACTTTCACTTTCCCATAGAGCTCAATGCATATTTCTTAGTTTTAGTTTTTTTACCACAACCTTTGATAGGAAAGAGATATTTCAAAACCATTTTTTGCATTGGATTCTACTCTTCAATATGAATCCAATGACATATGACCTGATGGGGTACTGCACACCATTGCAAGATTCCAAAATGAAGGACAAAGAAGCCCTTTTGGAGGACACCAGGACAGGAGGCTAAAAAAAGAGGACAAATCTGGAATTTTCAGTCATATGGTCACCTTGCACTTTTGTGACCACCCCAGGTCAGCACAGATCTTGTGCTGGAGCTTGGGCTGGCCTAACTGGGGATTAGGGTTGCAGCCTTAAATCCAGCCTTAAGTCTGACATTTTGAGGTAGTCCACATCTACACACACCCCGTATGCCTTGCAACCTGTAATTACCTGTGATAGTCCTTTCCTCTAGGAATTTATCCAATCCCTTCTTTAAAGATTCAGGAAGTTTAGGAGAATGATCTCTTATTAATAGGGCCAATGGGAGTTTGAGCCCTCAATCAGCAGCATGGTGTGCTTTGTCAATACTCCAAAAACTGAGGTTTGCCTGACCATTTTAGCACCTTGTCAGTGTACCATGAGATGAAAAAGATTGAAAATTACAAGTCTATAGAATCCAATGGGAGACTATAATATATAGATTCTATAGGGAAGGCCAAAAGTAGGCTTATAGTTGTTTCACTATTGGTTTCACGTTTTAGATCTAATTTTTCCAAACTATAATTCCAAACCAGTATTCTATATCCCTTATCTATGTTTGGGAAATGTACATAAACAGTATTGAACAAATATGATTGTAACATATAAATGTAAAAAAAATGTTTTTTAAAAATATAAAGTGCGTAGCTACTAAGTGTAAACCTACTTTTTGGCCCACCCTCTGTAGTATAGAATCCTATGCTTCAGCAGGTTCACATCTACTCTATAGAACCGGTTGTTAACAAGAGGTAGGACATATAAAGCTTAAAAATAGCCATTTAAAAATGGCTGCCGGCCAGGCATAGAACTGGTTGTTAATTTCTTTGAATCCCATCACTATATGGGATCCTCCTTCAGGTGAACCCATTAAGGGAAATTGTTAGTTGATCCCCACCACAGTGGATGCTGTCTGTCTCTGCACGAGGCAGAAATGTCCAGTGGCTTGAAGGGGTCACACTTCCTTGACTGAGTTTAACCATGGAATGGAGGGGCCAGCTAGAGATGGGAGACCTCTGTTGTTTTTTCCTTTTGTCAGAAGGTAGCTTTAGTCACAAAGTCAAATTTGCTGCACCACAAAGCCGTTATAGTGGCTTCATTCAACTTTTGGAGCAGGCAAGCGCAGTCTGAGTCTGCTAGATAAAATGTGGCGACTGTTGCTGCTGGTGAAAAAAATGCAGCTGTCTTTTGGTCTGTGGATTAGAGGCCTCTTATCATCAATCCATTCAATAATGACATTATTGGACATGTTCATGCTTTTCTAACAGGCACACAGAACTCAGTACACAAGTGAATCAATGTGTTCCATGCATAACTTGTAATATGAAATGGAAAGACTCTCTAGGGAAGAACCCCAACCCCCAATCTGCCAGGAAAACCAGAAATAAATGAGCTACCAAGGTAAGCAAGCACCTTTAAAACCATGACAGAAGCCTGCTAGCTGCAGAAGGTACTTCAAAGTTTAAGGCATCATACTTTTACCATGGATAGGGAAACTGTCCCTATTCTTCTCACAATAACATTGACCATGACTATTTGCAATATGACTTTTTCGTACAATCCTACCCTAGGCTGGCAAAACTCATTGGTCTTCCCATTACTGTGGTGAGGTAAGCAGATGTCTACGTATGCACTGGCCTAACCCTCGCCCAGGAATGGTGCAGAAGAGTCTCTGTGTCACTTTTGTGGCACTCCCAAGTCAGCACAGGACTTATGCCAGAGCTTAGACCAACATAATTGGAGGTTAGGATTGCAGCCTAAGTTATTTCAGACAAGTTTAGTCATGCATCGAAGACACAGGAGCTGAGCCTATTGTTGCTGTGATTGCTCAATAATCTATATGGTGTTCTGCTGATGCTCAAATCAATGAATGAATGCACTATGATTGCAATCTTATAAAAATGTGCTAGGAAGTACATGCCACTGAACAGACAAGGCCTTAACTGCAGTACAATCAGGTGCATAACACATAAAAGTATGCTCTGAAAATTATATAACATTAGGCCGTAACTTCAGGGACAGGTAAGACCCAATCACATGACTGTGCAAAGCAGTGAACATAACTCCAAATCCTTCCATAAACCAACAAGTGGTGGTTCAGCCTGGACCTGTTTCTGTGACCTATCTTGGGATGGCGTGGGCTGTGGGAGGCGCAAGTGGTTAAGACACTGTGCCTGTTAACCAGCAGGCCAGGGTTCAAGACCTGTGTCGGCCCCACAAGACAGGGTGAGCTCCTGTCCCTAGCCCAGCTCTGCGACACCAGCTGGATCCAATCATATTGGCTCTGCCTTTCCATTGGACTAATTCAGTGGCGTGGAGAGGGGGGATTTACTGCTTGGGTAACAGGCTATCCTCCATAACAATCTAACCCAGGCTTTCATGCTTCGCATGCATCATATGCACACCGAGCATGATACCATAGTCTTTCAAGACTGATGGAGGCCTGCTTTGGGATGGCAGCATAAGGGATATATGGTATTGTGCCCCCCTCAACTTTTTTTCTGGCACCCAAACCATGTTTCCCTCTTGGTGAACATGGTAATCACATTCCTGTGCTTTTAAGGAGGTCACAGAAGCAGCACCTTATCCCTAGGTTCTTTTATCCTATCCAAAGAACTCAATCCTTGCCCATTTCAACATGCAACATTCACATCTTATTTCCTGCAGAGTTTGTTTCTTATTTGCCTTCTCTTCATCTATCCTTAGCTACAGCCTACCTTGTCTCCACACAAGCACATAAACAATCCACCTCCTCTCATTTAGCCTAAAAACAACCACTTGTTTCTCTCCATCTTTCTCTCCCATGCTTCACCATGAATCTTTTCTTATCCGCTACCAAGAACTCAGCAACAGGACTTTCTAGTCACCTAATCAACTGTAAACATATTGAGATCTTTGCTTCACAACTCCTTTTCAATTTGATTCCCCCACCTACTACTGTAAATAATTCCCTTGCAGCCCAATCCTATGCACGTCCACTCTGAAGTACATTCCATTGAGTTAAGTCATGCCTATTCCCATCTAAGGCTGCTGTCCTAACCTTCGCTTAGGCTAGCCTAAGTCCTGGCATGAGTCCTGTGCTGACCAGAGGGTATCACAAAAGTTCCCAAGACACTTGTCCGCCACTCCTAGGGAAGAGTTAGGCAATTGCACAAACATTTGCTTCCTTCCCTACATCACTGTAGGAATGGGAAGACTGGCGACTTGTGTTTACCTAGGTTACTATTGCACCCTAAGTGTGTGTATGATTTCAGCCTTAAGACTGACTTTTCATTTCGCTACATGAATTGGTTAGTATGATACAGACAATGTGAACAGTGGATACAAGGCCCCCTACACAAATGGGTTTGGAATCTCATGTAACTCACAATATAAGAATCTCAAAGCAGATGTGGCAAAAATATTACACCTCACAGAAATAGACAAAAACAGTGATGAAAATTGTGAATGGTAATGCAGTAGAGTTGGTGACACTGAAAATACTTGAATAGCATTATAGTGCAGCTATACTTGCCTAGTTAATCCCTACTTTTGCTCTGGAATCTAAATATCTACTATACAAACTTGGGATGCTGTGCCAACTTAGGCAAATCTTTGCCCAAACCCGAAAGAAAACAAAATATTTAGTTCGAGTTCTATCAAGTCATGGAGAGACAAATTTTTCTCTGAAGGAATATCAGGCCTAATTCATACCAAGATTTATATTATTTAAATGAAGAAAATTATACATATCAAGGAAGATCAAATATTTTGATGCAGAACAGCTAATGTTCCTGATGGGTGCACTCTCAAGAAAAGCTCAGCTTGTGTCAGATCAAGAACTACTCATCTTTCTGAATGAAATGAAGAGCAAAAACCTGCTCCTTCAATCCAACACGTATCTCTTCCAATAAATAGGATAAACAAGTTTGCATGTGTTAACCATATCACTGGCAAACAACCTTGGCAAGTTACTACCATAACCTCCCCTCTCCACCTTCTATTTCATCCCAAAAGTCTTTGTGGGATCAGCACATCTCTTAATAAATGATCATAATATTTACCCTATGGGATTCACCACATTACTGGATTGTACCACAAGCCACACAAATTAGTGTGGCATTTGAGCCACCCAATACATTGGAGTTCAGAATATGGAAATCGTCTACTGGGAGCCTTTTTTAGGTTACTTTTTCTCATCTCACCAAGTTATTTATTACTATCAAGAAAGTAAGCCAGAGTGCAGTACATTTAATGATGTGTAAACCAAAATGTCAACAGAAGTTATGCAATATGTATGCAGATAAGTATCCCCAAAACAAATATAACTTGTATTTTCTATTAGGACTGCTCTATTAATGCAGTTCTAGAAGATATCTTGGGGAGGAGTAGTGTGTATATTAGAAAATCTTTGAATCTAAATCCCTTTAATTTTTGTTACCTAAACCGCTCAAATTTTCATTATTGCTGCTTTCTAGGACCCCTTTAAAAAGCAAAACAATCTCAGTAATTAAAGAGCACAATCCTAATCATGTCAACTCAAAAGTAAGCCCCATTGTGTTCAAAGGGTCTTACTCCCAGGAAAGTGTCTTTAGGATTGCAGCCAAAGCTGTTTTCACATGGCTTGCAAGGAAAACCGAAGAAAAGTGGGGTTTTTTGCTATTCGGCCTCTCCTCTCCAGGACTGTCCATTTTTACTGCACAGCAGTAGAGAAAGAGGCAGAACCCACCCTACTTTTCTGGCCCAGAGGGAATCAAGTCTAGATACAGTATTTTCATTCATTTTTATCTGTGGATTATGTTTCCCATGGGTTCACTAATCTGCAGCAATAAACATGCAACCTGTGTTGCCACATACATGGTCTGCTCTTGCCCATTCACAGCAGTCAAATCTATGAGGCCTCAGGTCCTTCTCACCTCTTAACAAGTCTTCATATGACCTCAGTGGTTCTTGCTGGTTTAACAAGTAGCAGTTAAATACTAAGTGCTAACTGAATTGCTAGCCAGATTATGCTGTTTCAACAATGGCAACTTAGGCTGCAATCCTTACTATTGGAGTACTTACTATTGAACACAATGTAACTTACTTCTGAGTAGACATACTTAGGATTTCAGTATAAGAGTACAATCCTAACCCTGTCTACTCAAAAGAAAGCCCCATTATGTTCAATCGGTCTTACTCCCAGGAAATGTCTTTGGGATTGCAGCCTAAGTGTACTAATGAAAGTGTTTTACCAAGATCCTGAGCTGCCCTCACAATCTCCCAGCCCATATAGTTCAATATAACATTCTGGTTCATAAAGTTCCTAAAGTGTATCATGAAAAGGGCTTGCTGCAGTCTAACCCAATTTTTCACATAGGCTCAGTGATTTCTATAACCATGGGTTTCCAAGATCTTAAGCCTACCAGTTAATGAGAATTGACTGAACATGAAATAATTGAAGATTTTTCTGTACAACTTCCTTTCCTTTCTCTTTGTCTTTTTTTAGCTTGTCCCTTTAGGGCAGGGAACTACTGTTCCCTTCCCTTCTCATTCCCTTGCAATGTAAACCACTTTGAGAACTGTTTTATTTTTAAAATGGTATATCAATATGCTAAATAAACAAAAGCGTCATTCCCATTGTGTTAAAATTGTACAATTTTCTTCCTCAAGTATAGGCTCTTTAGGTAGCTTGAATTACTGGTACTTTTAGCTGTAGAAATCAAGTACGGCACTAAATCCTTTTCAGAAAAATCACATCAACAATTTTTTTACACAGAAGGGACTCTGGGATTTTTTTCATAGGTGGAGATTCCTAGAATGGACAAGAATCTGTAGTTTGATTTCATTCCCAATTTAACAATAATGAAGCCAAAGTCTCCTTCAACATCTGTTGTTATAAAAACATTAGTAGATCACAAACACAATTCATTCTTCCAATTTTATCTTTTCAAGAAACATCGTGGAAAGAGGCCCAACAGTTCCAACAATTTTTCAAAAGCTTCAAAACCCATTTTTTTCCCATCACCTGGAATCATCCTGTGCTTGAATGTGTAATGAAAAGATTAAAAAAGAAAGAAAATGATGAAATATGCCAGCATATTAATCCATGTTTGTACTGTTCATAAGTACAAAACCTCCCCCAAGGTTTTCCCTTCTTAATCTCCGTCAGTCACATTTATTGCTTGCCTCTGGTTCACTGACTCTTTCCTGCCCCTGAAGGCATCTACTTTCCATCTGCAGCCTGGACAATCCAGCTGTATCTTTCAAACCCTGGGCTAGAAGTCTACATCTTGTCTACAAACTGCTACCCTTTCTGTATGGTGACACTTAAGAAACTTTTTTTTTTCTTTGCCTGAAATGGCAGCCTTTTATGATTAAGGCCAGGCTGTTCATATTTAAGGAATTTCAATCCTTCCTTTCCACCTCACTTAGGGGTCCACAAGGCACCTCACAAAATATTTCAATACAATAGATAAACAAATGCTGAATATTAATATAAAAACATCAAGTCAACTGGATTATTGTTTTGATCACCATTTCCCCCACTCCCATACTTCTTCACTGCTAGGTCTGCCACTCCCATACTTTTCAGGCTGCTAAGTCTGACATAATTATAAGGGTGATGAAAGAACAGCGGCACACTTTGTGTTCACATACACAGCTGTACATGCCTGAGCCTAGAATTAGCATATTTTGTTGCAGAGTCAATATTTCATTTCTATTTATTTCTATGTGCATAAGACATACATTCAATCATGCTAGGTGCCTTTGGGGAGAGTAAGGAGGAACCCAGTGATTATTTACATGATAGGACTTATTGAAAGAGGCCACAGTTCCGCAGGCTAGGATCAGCGGTGGGCTTCAGGGGGTTCTCACAGGTTCTACAGAACCCTTTGCTAATGAGCACCTGGTTCTGAGAACCGGTTTCTAATGGGACATAGAACCTATTGTTCTACGGAAATAGAATTTGTTGTTAATTTAGGTTATTAGAACATAGAACTTGTTAATTTATTTAAATCCCACCACTGGCCAGGATGACCACACTTTACATTATTTAAATGCTATCACCACTATTCCTGGGATCTATGGAACTTAATGCTGCACATTTGAACCTCTAGAGACATTAGTGGCATTTTCATCCCTTTAAAAGTCAGCTGAAGCTTCCCATCTTCACATTGTTCTGGAAAATCATATGTGATGTTTATGACCAGACCCACCTCCTTGAAGCTGCCAAATGCAATCTGACGTCACCAACCAGTAGAAAATTCTCCGGCATGGCCCACCTGCAGACTTTTTTAAAAAGTCATTTGCTTAACAGCTGGAAAGTCAAATGTTCGGGAGAGCAAAGTGAAATTAATGGAGGCTCTTCCCACGCCATTAATGACCACAAACTACTACTTGGCTTGGCTCAGTTCTTCAATTTATTTCACCACTGTTTTTTTCTACTGTGTGCTGGAAGCGATGGCAATTTTTTAAAATGCAAGGAAATAATAAAAATAAAGTCAAAATGGACACAACTGCTTTTATAGTTAAGAACACAGAATTATAAATGTAGGAAACTCAGGTTGTTCCACAGAGATAACCATAGTTGCTATGGTGAAGACATTCCCTGTCAGTCACTGAAAGAAGATGACACATGTCACAATACGGCTGTCATTTGCTAGTGAAATAAGTAGCATTTGTTCATCTACCAAAAGCTGTAAATGTTACACTTATATTGCAAAATACGTATTGAAAAATATGAATATTTTAAAGAAGAGTATCTAGATGGCCCTTTTTAAAATGAGAAAATTGCCTGCTGGAGAAAACAAAACTTTAACAGTACAATCCTATTTGTTTACTCAGAAAGACACTCTGTTGTGTTCAGTGCAGCTTATAGGATTGCAATCTTAGAGAAGTCTTAACAACTCTGTCTTGAACTTCCAAGGTCCACTGGAGAAGCCAAAGTGGTTACCACTGTATCCAACATACACATAATATCAGTGCTTTAGGATTGATATTACATGTACATTGAGTATTTATGGCTGAAATCCTAACTGCACTTTCCTGGGAGTAAGTACTACTGAACACAATGGGACTTACTTTTGAGTAGATATACTTTGAATTGCACTGTATGTCTCTGAAAAGGAAAACCAGAGATTTCATTTGTGAGGCTGACATGTTCTTTCTGATGCTTTCCTCCAACCGTTAACCTTAAACAGGATCACTAGCCCCAGAGCAGACTAAAGCAGAGATGGAAAAGTTTTTCTAGGGGTGCAAAGAGCACATCTGCAGGATAATACTGTATCGTGGTGGCAAACCTATGGCAGGCACTCAAACTCCTCTCTGCTGGAACCCAGCCAGAGTGCCTCCAGATGAGCGCTCTAAGCCCAGTGAGCCTGCCCAGAGCTCTGGTCATGTGCACTGGGCATCAGCACACTCAGTCGGGTCTGCTCCAAAGAGTTCTGAGCATGCATGCTAGGCAAAAGCGCACTCTGCTCTGAAGCATACAGAGCAGTGAATGCCAGTGTCCATGCCCGTAACTCCATGTGCAACAGGCTCAGGGTGCTCCTGGCCAGAATGTGCATGCCCAGAGTTCCAGGCACATGCGCTAGGCACCAGCGCCATCAGTCGGCACTCAGTGCTGAAAATGTTAGCCATCACTGTCCTGTATTATCATGTATGCGACCTAAACTGATGTGCTATAGAGCAGAAACGCTTCATTGTGTATCATCAACATATGCAGGTTCTAACTGAGCATGAAAACAACTTGCAGATGTTAAGTCTTCTCTTCACACCTGATTTGCATCTACAAATTCCCAGGGCATTTACCGAAGTGCTGTTTTCATGCTAGAAAATGTACTTTGCCAGTCCTCAGGGACCAGAAACTGCAAAATGCTGTGACTTTGTCTCATAAGCCAAAAATTCTTTGGACCAATTCATATTTTTGCACTCAGTGCCTTTTTTCTGTTTATTAACACATGCCATGTTTGAGTCATAGGGGTCTATTTCTTCTGTTCCAACTCAGGCAGTTTGGTATTCTGCATTAAAATTCCTGAAACAAATCACAAATCCTAAATTAAGGGTGGCTGCAGGGAATAAACTGTGGAGGCATCTTGGTATGCAAACAAGAAGCCCTGGGGTCTTCTTAGGGACCCTGTAAGAACAAAGCATATTACTGTCTCTTCTACCCTGCAAGCCTCCCCTCCTCAATGGATCACTTTAGATTTGCACCAGCTATGTAGCAGACATGGTTGGGAAGAAAAATGAGGCAGGTAGGCTTGCAAAAGTGGGGACTGGATTAAATGTGCACTATCACTGCTGCATGTAGCCTTCCCCATCCTTCATGCACCCAGTTTCATCCCCTCCCAATCCACCACTGATCTACCCGTGCAGCATTACCTTCTCTGGTGAGTGTGGTGGGATCCATCAGTGATGCTGCCACCCACAGCTATATTCAAAAAATGGCTGCCAACAAAGTGCTGAGCACTGCAGCATTGGCAGCCATTTTACAACCGCTGTTGTAAATGCCTACACACCACATCCCAGTGAACAATAGGGTTGGGCTGTTTGACTTTTAAATATTGATTTAGGCTGCAATCCTAAAGACACTTTCCTGGGAGTAAGACCCATTGAACATAATGGGGCTTACCTTTGAGTAGACATGGTTAGGATTGTGCTCTTAGTCATTCAAGACTTGATTGGAATAATCAAGAAATGAGGAGAGGTGCAATGTATCACCATCTCCAAAAAGTAAATTTTAAGTAGGAAATCAGAGGAAGCTATAGATATATGAAAGTAATTAGGTCAATAATGATATTTTTCTGTAGGAACTTTTGTATGGCACAAATAAATCTACTCGTTTCCATTTGTGCTTTAGGAAAAAAACCATCCATTCCCCTCATCTGGTTGCAGGAACTTGAACCCTCCTGGAGTTTGAGGGCCACAGTAAGTGGTTGCTGAGAGGCAGTGGTGGGCTTCAGGGGGTTCTCACAGGTTCTACAGAACCATCTGCGAATGAGTGCCTGGTTCTGAGAATGGGACATAGAATCTGTTGTTAATTTAGATTATTAGGACATAGATCCTGTTAATTTATTTGAATCCTACCACTGCTGAGAGGGAATATAGCAATATCATCCCAGGATTGCATCACTTTCTAGGGTTACAGGGGTTTGCTTTCACTCAAGTAACAAAGCAACAGCTCCCAAGGATATGTCATAGTTTAATAGTTTCTATGCTTCAGGGAGTGCTGTGGAGGTTTATGCTGAGCTCACCACAGCCTGGGAACCTGCTGCAGCCTCTTGTGAGTGAAAGAAAGCACCTGCACTCCTCCAAAGTGATGTGATCCTGTTCAGAAAAGTTATCATTTTTTGACCTAAGGAATCAAAGCTAGGCAATCATGATTAGTCTCACATACACTGAAAGAAGGACATGGTTCTCATGTTTTTAATATATTAATATCAGTACAGTAGTCCCCTACATAAAGATATGAATTTACATATGTTCCAACTTAAGAAGAACTTCCTCCTTCAGGGAGTTCCTTCATCCTCTGAAGCTTCCTGATCCATGCCCTTTCCATTGGATAAAGGGTACACCTTTTTCATTGTGGCTGCTCCCGTGGGAGAGGGAGAAGAAAGGATTGGTCTCTTAAGCTTCATAAAGGAAAAGAACATGTAAAACAGAGGACTGAAAAATTCTGGAAGGGTGTACTCCATACGTTCCATGATAAATACATGGCAAAAATGAGTTTAGCTTGGCCCCAAGCAACAGTAAAAGAAAGAGAAGCTGCAAGAAGCTCTCTTTCACTCCCTCTATATAAAGATATCTGCTCCAATTGCCACATTGTCCACAGACTGGAGAAACAAATACATATATAGTGTAAGCCATGTTAGGGATCATCTTAATTAAAAGGAAAGACATAGGGCTATAAATAAATGAAGATTCCGTTATGAAAAGAAAGTACTTTATTAAAAGTGCCAATCTGATAACTAATTTGCATGATAATGTTTCACTTCAATTTAAATATCCATAACCAGGGCTTTTTTCTGGGGATACTTACTGGTACTCTTACTGGTACTTGCAAGGATGGTACAATCAAATACCTGCATTGTATTCAATGTAAGTTATTGGGCTGCTGCTGCACTACCACAGCAGGGAATGGTAAGCTCGTCCCCTTTCCCATGGTAGGGCTACAGGAGCCCCTATTGATCTACTCAGACATAGGCCTCTTCCAGAGGCTCCTCTCTCATACTCCCTGCCCTGATTGACCATTTTAGCACCTTTTCAGTATCCTATTGGAAAAGGTTGAAAATTGCATGTTTAATATCAGAAAACTAAAGCGAAATACTAACAATGTATTCAAATACGTTCAGGTCTATCACTAGGTTTTACTAACAGATATTAGGGTGGGTGACTTCTACAGCAAGAAGACTTTTCCCAAAGACCAGTTCTATGGTAGCATGTAAGGGCATCAGTACCACTGACCCCAAGTCATACGTAGTGTTAAGGTAGCTGATACTTTTGCGTATTAGTCAGATTTCTTCAAATGAAACCATCAAATGCGCACAAGCAACATATCCCATCCCTGAGTCAAGGCAGAGACACGCCAGCTAAAAACAGCACATCAAAGCTATTTAGTCATGAAATGCCCATCTCTTCCCTGACCTCAACAATGTCATTGCTTTACAGTTCATCTAACAATCTGATTACATTTCAGCAGCCTTGATGTTTTAGTTTTTTATTCTTCTATTAAGTATCAACCGTCTGCCTCCTGCTGCTTGAAAACAACTTCTAAAGGTTGGCTGTCACACGCTCACCATGCCCTAGGAGCACATACCTTGAAGTATGCCCATGAAAATGTGTTTTTCAACACCATGATCAACCTTTAACTAAGCATCTGTTGTATTCACTGTGAAAGCTCAAAGGACAATTATCAGTTTTACAGCAGATTTATATGAGAGATGAGGTGCACAAAAAGTAAAGGTTCCACATGGCCTTTATGTGCCTGTCAACTCCTATGCATGCAATAGTTGTAAGCCAGCTGTTTAGGATCCACAGGGAAACAGCAGTGGTGCTGCTGCATACATACAGGCTACAATGACACAGTTTAAACACTATTCCAAACTATATGGAACCTACTGCAGGCAAGAGCATCTTATACACTACAAATCATTCAGATGCTGCTTCTCAGGTGATTTACAAACTGCATTATCTGTGCTAAGCAGGCCTCCGTCAGTCTTGGAAGACTATGATATCGTGCTTGGTGCTGCATACACTGCATGTGAAGCATGAAAGCCTGGGTTAGATTGTTATGGAGGATAGGCTGATACCCAAGCAGCAAACCCCCCCTCTCCACACCACTGAATTAGTCCAATGGAAAGGCAGAGCCAATACGATTGGATCCAGCTGGTGTCGCAGAGCTGGGCTAAGGACAGGAGCTCACCCTGTCTTGTGGGGCCAACCTGGGAATCGAACCCTGGCCTGCTGGTTAACAGGCACAGTGTCTTTGCCACTGGTCATATTGGAAATGTTATTTCCCGTTATTATGGCTTTTTATTATATTAAATGCAAAATTCCAGTGAATAAACAGACATGAAAGGAGACTCTGTTGCTCTTGTATTCCTACTGCTGACCAGGTGCTTCCAGTGGTGGCACTGTCTGATGCTCTTAGTCAGCACCACTATCCCAACCAACTGCTGATTCTCACAGCATGCTATCCTTGTACAAAAAACAGATGGAGTGAGCCCCATGTGGCAGGTCACTTGGACTACAACCTTAAGCACACCTGCAGTGGAATAAGCACCAGTGAACTCAGCAGAACTGATTTCTGAGTAAACATGCATAGAAGCGCACTGCCAAAACTCAAATACTAATAATACAGAGTAACTGCAAGAGGGGATGTGTTGGAATGCAATGATACCCATCACAATTTTTTCTTTACACTGTGTTTTTACTTATGAAATTTGTCTCTGTCTGGATCAACAGAATACAGTGGTGCAAGTGGTTAAGGCACTATGCCCTTAACTAGCAGGTTAACTAGCAGGCCAGGGTTCAAGAACTGGATCTGTCCCCACAAGACAGGGTGAGCTCCTGTCCTTACCCTGGCTCTGCGACACAGCTGGAACCAATCGTATCAGCTCTGCCTTTCCATTGGACTAATTCAGTGGCGTGGAGAGGGGGGATTTGCTGCTTGGGTAACAGCCTATCCTCCATATCAGTCTAACCCAGGCCTTTGTGCTTCACATGCAGCGTATGCAGCACCGAGCACGATACCATAGTCTCTCAAGACTGATGGATGCCTGCTTTTAGTTTATTCATTCAGTAGAGATGAGTGGAAGTGTGGTAGGAAGAGAAAAAAAAACCTGTGTGTTCACACCTTTCAACTTAATCAGGTCAACATTAATTTTATTATCCTGATTTGAGAAGAAATAAGTCAACCGGAAATTTAGAAAAGCTTCACTTCCCCCTTTTTTGGCTGTTTAAATACTGTGCAACTCTCTCCCATCTGTTGTATCAAAGTACAAACAGCAATGAACATATGGGCTTTCCTTCTCAACCAGCTGTAGTGTAGTTAACGTTATAATAAGCATTTGGGGGGGGAAGGGAGATATGTTTACATTCAAAAACCTTGCTAGACAAAACATCTGGCCCCACCTTTATAGTTTTTAAAAGCACTAAAATCTAGTGCACACATTTGTCATTTGTATAATTTTCTACCCCAAATTATATCTATTTTCCTATACATCACTGCAAAGCTTCTGTAATCCTAGGTATGAATTCTTTCACAGTTTCGTGGATGGCATTTCCTCTTTTTCAAAAGCTAGCAGCTTGACACAGCAGTTCCAGAAATTCACTGCTTGACAGCTAGTTAGCTTGTGATATAGTGACCAATCCCCAAAGGGAGCCGTTACATTCTTTACTGTGGTTCACAAAAACTGAATGTTATCCAGATTCAAACATGCTAAACATGAATGCAGATGAACACTTTGTTAAACACTGCACAGAATACGTGGAGTTGTATTTGATAGCTAAAAGTAATCCATAAGTAAAGGGTGAGGGACTGGCAGCACATTGCATGTCACGCATTTATTCATGTTTATGAAAATCAAAGCATACCTTTATTGGGATGGTTCAATATGATTCATCTGTGAGCAGTTTTAATCCTGGCCTTGCCAGCAGATGGACTGTAAAAATAAATTTAGAGTGCTTACCATAAATAATGATTCATGTAGACTGTAAATTAGCAGTTAGCTTGCTTCTGGAAAAACATATAAAAATCTAGAGGTTTTTGCCATCTGGTGGATAAGGTGTAGTATTGCACCTTACAAAATTTTTCCCTTCAAAATACTACAGTATTGTACTCAAAGTTTTGTTTGGAAAACACTAGTAAGTAGTGCCAACACTACTACTAAGTAAGTAGTTAGGGCTGTGGGTGGCGCAAGTGGTTAAGTCACTGTGCCTGTTAACCAGCAGGCCAGGGTTCGAGACCCCGGTCGGCCACACAAAGGGTGAGCTCCTGTCCTTAGCCCAGCTCTGCGATGCAGCTGGATCCAATCGTATTGGCTCTGCCTTTCCATTGGACTAATTCAGTGGCGTGGAGAGGGGAGATTTGCTGCTTGGGTAACAGCCTCTCCTCCATAACTATCTAATCCAGGCTTTTGTGCTTTGCATGCAGCGTATGCAGTGCTGAGCATGATACCATAGTCTTTCAAGACTGACGGAGGAGTGCCAACAGTTGTGGAAAAACTGATCTACAACATGAGTGTGCAAGAACTATATAACATTCCACAATCAGCAGCACGTTTCAGAAGTACATGTTTTACTAAGGGCTGCTTTATGCTTCCACAGAAGCACATGGCTTGCATTGTTGGATTCAACATTTGTTTTTATATTGGAGTTTGCTTGGTGCTGAGCACCTCTGCTACTCATTTTTGTCCTATCTTCCTATAGCCTTACAAAATGTTTTGCAAGCTTTTTAAATCTTCAGTTATTTCTTAAGTCGTTAGCATCTCAATTTTTACAGAGTACAAAATTGAGAATTTTTATATTTCAATTTTGCAGAATTTAAATTTAAAATATTTTAGCTAGAAATGACATGGAAGAAAGGTGAGGGACAGGAAGGGTCAGCCAGGAGGAGCAACAAGGTAGCAACATAAACCAGTCCAAAAGGATCTTCAAAACCATAAGGGACAGAAACATGTCATTTAAAGGAAAAGCAAACAAATTTTCAGCAACCTAAGTTCTGCATAAGATTCCATGTACATAATCTCTCAATGTTTTCCCACACATGAGTGTGCTACTTAAAACTTTTTATAACATATAAAAGTTGGTATCTGATCGGCTTGCTATTCTTCTTCCCTCGTCATTCCTATTATATTGTTTATATACCGTAGTTTATATTGTTTATATAGTTTATATTGTTTATTAGAGTGTAAATAATTTTATACTGTAAACTACCTTGAGAACAGTGGCAGAAAGGCAGTATATAAAATTAAATCAATACAACTAGTTCTTTTAAAATAGCAAAAAGTAGGTTAATGGTAACGGCAAGTGCTGTATAGTTGTTTTGTGTGCCATTTATTTCAGTGAGTGTTATTCCAAATAAAGGAAGTAGCTTGGGTGTTTCTAAGCTATATTTTGTAATTTATCATTATTTCAGACTTGGGAACAGAATAAATTTCTATAGAAACAGCCCACACTTACCTGATGTTTAAAATAAGACTAGTTCCTTGACTAGCCAATTCACTTTCTGCTCAAATCCTCCTTTATAGTAGGTTCAAAGACTGTACGAGAGAGACAAGAAGACATAATTAGATCAGTATGAAGTGTGATAGCCCCAGTTTTATTATATAACTAGCAAAATGTACCTGCACTGTGTGAGTAGAATACTGGCTGGGTTTTATAGGACTTCAGTGTTAAAGGCCGAAAATGCATCGCTTCCCTTCTCAGCCCCTTAGGGGACAGCCCCTTAAATTTCTGGGGGAGAGGTGCTCCTGTCATTCAAGGAATACACTCCCTGAATTTCATGCTTCTAGGTCTGGGGGTTGAGGCAGAGCATCCATCAGTCAGCAATAGTTCAATGTAAGGTATAGCTTGGAAAACACGTTGCACCCCTTTTCACTCCCTTCTGGTTGGAGTTTCTGAAAACTGGTTCTTAGTGGGTGCCTTCATCATGGAAGGAACACTCTCCCCAAATTTCATGCTTCCAGGTTCAGTGGTTTTGTCTGGACATTGATGAGTCAGTCAGTCATCTATATCTATATCTATAGAAGATTCATAATAACTCAGCTGCAACAATCCTAAACACATGTAACTCCATCTGCTTGTTCCTTGTTTGCCTCCTTTCCTTCTCATCTGTGGGTATTCTCAAGGTCATTTTAGGTTGTGATGTAAACTAGATAAGATGTAAGAGATTTCTGAGTAGGACCAGGTTTTTTCCCCACACAAACAATTGTAGATGGTGCTAGTCTCAAAGATCAGAGAAGCAATGCTCCAGGACAGGATGTTCAACCCTTTTCTCCTATATCCACCAAAACATAGAGCAGTGGTCTTTGAAGTGGGCATTGGGACCCCCTTGGGGGTTGTAATTTAATCTCAGGAAACAGCCATCTTGAAATCTGGCACTGGGCATCTTTAATAACACTTCTAACCATGACATCACTTCTGGGGGGTCCCAGACTGATGTCATGCTCGGAAGGGTCTTGGGCTGAAATGCTCGAATACCACTGACATAGAGATGCTGCAGAGAGACAGGTCTATACTAGCTTTTTTCCTGGAAAAGCTGTGGGGTGGAGGAGTTGGAAAAGGCACACCAAGAAAAAGGCACACATTAAAGAAAAGTTTAATGATCTTGCAGATCCCCAGTGTTGATAATTAATATTTAAAAAAATAAAATAAGGGAGACTGATTGTCTATGTCATATTCTGATTTGGTCCTTAGATTGTAAGCTTCTTGGCAATCAGGAGTCTATCCCATTTTTGTTCATGAAACTGATATGTTTCGTGCCACATCAATGTACAAATCACATCACCTGAAACATTTGAGAGGGGGAGCCATGAATCCATTGCAGCAAAAACAGAATCTTATATTGTATTAAATGATATCTGGTCATCTAAAGGTATATATATTCCAAATACAAAAATACTGTACATATTTTAAACATTTTTAAAAATCTCTCAGTCTTGCAAAAGATACTCAAGCTCCAAACTTACAGCGACTGAAAATTTTCTTGTCTCTGTACTGGGGTTTACTAGTGGTTTCCAAGGCTGGAATTCAAAACTACCTATCAAATATTGAAACAAAGGCAGCTTAACATCTGTTCATCTGCTAAGCAAGCACACAGCAACAGTAAAATAAATGAGAACAGGTTTTTAAATCTCATTTGTCTAAAGGTTCAAACTACAGTACTGCCCTTTCTTCAGTCAAGCTGTTCTCCTGAGGGGCTGCATTTGAAGGCAAGCTCAGCACTGCACCACAATTATTGGGCAGGAATGTTCTAACAGAATTAATTATCTTATATAAAAATACTTGTAAGTCATAAAACTACTAAGCTCAAGACCCCTCTATTTGGATGTACTGTTAGAGGCCCATCTACTGACATTCAGTAGACATTATTTCCCTAGTTGTGAACTTCTAACTCTGCAAGGAGGGGCTCATCCAACTTCTCTGCCTTTTTGTCCTATTCAAAAAACATTTAACGTTCAGCATGAAAGTAACTATCTTTATAAATAGAAGCTAGATAGATGCCCGTCCAAAAGCCATTCAGTGTTATTGCTATTACACAATTAAAAGGAAAATTTCGGATTTAACAAAAAAGTTGCAACCCTATGCACACCTACCTAGAAATCATCCCACTTCATAAGTTCTGGCACAAGTCCTGTGCAGGTCTAGGGGTGTCACAAAAGTGCCATACAAAATTAATACAAAATATAATTTTGAAAAAAGGTATTTCTGTGCCACTTGGGGGCGGGAGTTGTTAGACCAGTGAACAGACATGCACCAGCTTCCCCACTGCCCCACAGCCAGAGAGAGATGGATGAGTTGTGCTGGCCTAAATTGGTTAGGAATGTGCCCCGAGACTTCTTTCTGGCAAAACATACACAGATCTGATTGCTTGATTAAAAATAAGTTTTTAATAAGTAAAATAGGCTTCATTGGACTCTGAGAAAACATATCTAAATAGGCTGTTAGGACTGCTGCCTCAGAGCTGCTATTTGTACTTCCTTATCTAGGAGTGGGTTCCTGGTGACACCTATTTTTTGAGTAAATATATATAAGATTGCACAGTAATGGTAATCAGTTATCATAACTACAAAAGAATAAAACCCTCTCCAAATAAAGGACACCCAAGAAAAGTGTAGGCTATGACAGTATAAAAGATGTGATGCCTATACACCTTTAAGCTAAAATCTATAAGATGGTGGTAAGACCAATGTGGGATAACTGCTGGGACTGTGAAGGAAAGGATAAAGAAGGACTGCAAAAGAATAAAACCCTCTCCAAATGAAGGACAACCAAGAAAAGTGTAGGATATGACAATATAAAAGATGTGATGCCTATACACCTTAAAGCTAAAATCTATAAGATAGTGGTAAGACCAATGTGGGATAACGGCTGGGACTGTGAAGGAAAGGACAAAGGACAACGAAGATTTATTTTTCCAGAACACAAGTCTAAAAAGAAGGCATGTCGTGGTTACCCTGCACACTAAGAACATTTGTTTAAAACAAGTCTAAATAGTGCAATCCTATGCATGTGTGTTTAGAAATAAGTTCCACAGAGTTTGCAAGACTACTTACAAGTATTTTCAAATAAGCCTGTCTAAAATTGGGCTGCAGTCTGCAAACTGGTATTTGGGGGGTTACCCTACATAAGTTTTAGATACTATATGAAAATCCTTCAGAAACTACAATAAATTCCAAACATTTCCACCAATATGTTGTTGGGCTGAAGTGCTCTGCATACATGACACCCACTTCATGCCAGTTCTACCCACTGCCAGTTTGTGCAGAAGTCCAGTTCTATGAAGGTCCAAAAATGCTGGTGATGACTTCAAAGTCCTATGTAGTCTGTTTGGCAGATACCAATGACAGGGCCTTACTAGCAACGAAGCCACAATGCTGGAATTTCCTCTGTAAGGAGATATGGCAGGCCACACGCTGGCTGCTTTCAGATGAGATATAAAAACATTTTAATAAAAACATTTTAATTCCACCTTGCTTTTAACTAGTATTTTTTGATGGCCTGCATGCTTTGACGGCTTTTGCCCTGCTGCTTAAAGTTTAGTGTGGTTTGTCTCTTTTCATGTGCATTTTATAGTTCCTTATTTTTATTTGTATTGAATATCATCTTGTGGGTATTTTAAGAACCAGTACAGAAATAGCAATAATAAAAATAAATAAAAATGGTTTTATTTCACTTCCAGTGCAATGGCTCGATGCAGTACATAAAGAGAAAACATAAATATATAAAACCAAACTGTAAAATGTCAAATAGAATAAGCACACTTTATCGATAAAAAGATGTCCGTTTGTCTTTCTATCAGTGGCCATTAAATTTCAAAAGGAGAATAAATAATTTTATATGGTTTGCAGAATATTGCTAGGCTGAGGCTCAAAGGGAGCCTCCAAAGGGAGGAATTCCTTTGCCTGGGAGCTATCAAGGAGACTCCCGCATCACATTCTGACTGCCAAAAGCACCCCAGCAGATCTCAAGAAATCTGGCAAGACAACTGGGCTCCAAATAATTTCAGATTTTATAAAATAGTCATGAGTGGATGGTAGATATGAGTGGGCCACTTGACAGTTTTATCAAGAGGGTGACACACTGGTTGTGACCAAAATCGCAAAAATCTCTAAAATTTCTCGAACCCTTTGCAGTAACCCCATCATTTCATATACAACTGGATGTCTAGCTGAATCCAATGCAAAAAACAGCTTTGAAATATCTCCTTCCGGTCAAATGTTATAACCAGAAAACAAAAAAAAACAGAAATGCATGGAGCCCTATGAAAAGTGAAACTGAGCCATATCACGCCTTTGCAAGTAGGCAAATGTGCCCTGGTCCGTTGGAAAAAGCAGACTGAGAGAAATCAATGCCTTCAGAATGGTCCTGATCCAATAAACACAGCGCCTACAAATCAGCCCAGAAGGATGTTTCTCATAATTGCATTGAGCCCTATGGAAAGTGGAACTGAGCTACACAGCCTGTCTGTTGTGTTTTTTCAATACACAAATGTAAGTTGTTGTTGGTCAGTGGTTCTCAAAGTGCCAGATGACCATATAGAATAGAGAACAGGACGCCTCTACCTTTAAGCATTGTATAGAAGAGGGAATTTTGGCAGGTGCTGGTTTTTCAACCTTCCTATGATGAGTTAAACCTGCCTCAATTCCTTCTTCCATGCAGTGGTTAAAGGTGCAGTCACTTTGCCCTCCATTCTATATGGTTACCCTGCAAAGTGGGAATTGTTACTTCATTTCAGGGGATTTGCAAAAATCTGTCTGCCACCATCTTGGAATGAGGCAGTCAGTTTGCAATCCATTCTTTTCTGGAAGTTAGGGCAAAATCCAGAGTAACTACGGGGAGTCCTTGCTCCGGTGTAAGAACAATTTACTCTGGATTCCAATATGAATTTCCCATAGGTTTTCACTAGGTGGTGCAGTCACTACAGTTGCACGTAAAGTCTCTTACATGCTCCCGTAGTTACTCTAGATTTGGGGGCTTGTTTCATTGAATAAAATGGAGGAGTTCTGGCACTGTAGTGATCTCACTTCATGTTTGAAGTCACTTCCAGTCATGACATCACTTTGGGGGGGTCCCGTACGTCCTCAGAAGGGGGTATTAACCTGAAATGTTCAGGAACCACTGTATACTAACCACCATTATCAAGTTGCAAGAAGTTCTAGTTCCTCTTTTTTCTGCATTGGTCAGACCTCACCTTGAGTACTGTGTTCAGTTTTGGGAACCTCAGTTTAAGAGAGATGCAGCCAAACTGGAGCAAGTCCAGAGGAGAGCGACAAGAATGATCAGTGGGATGGAAGGGAAGCCATACAAAGAAAGGTTGTGGGAATTTGGGATGTTCAGCCTGGAGAAGAGGAGGCTGAGGGGAGACATGATTGCCCTCTTCAGATACCTGAAGGGCTGTCATAGGGAGGAAGGGGCCAATTTGTTCATAGCTGCTTCTGAAAGCAGAACTAGAACCAATGGGTACAAACTGCAAGAAAGGAGATTCTGGTTGGATATCCGGAAAAAATTCCTGACGGTGAGTGTGGATCGGCAGTGGAACAAATTGCCAAAGGAGGTGGTGGACTCTCCCTCACTGGGGATCTTCAAGCAGAGGCTCGACGAGCACCTGTCGGGGATGATCTAGGGGGATTTTCTGCTGCAGGCAGGGGGTTGGACTAGATGACCTACTGGGTCCCTTCCAACTCTATAATTCTAAGTGCATATCCATAAGCTTAATGGATGCCCCCCAAATTAGTGGCAGCAAATGTAAATCTTCATAGGAAGACTTCTGGGGACAGGGCATATTGCGAAAAGATGTCTTCATTGCTTTTAAGACATTGGGACACCACCAATGCTTCTGAAACTTAAAAAGGCCCAAAATTGGGGGGGGGGGGAGATATTCAGAAAGAAGAAATATCAGGATTTTTAATCTCACCTTGCTCTATTAATTTCTCGTGAAAAAGCAGAAATACAGCCTGCAGACTTTTTAAAAAATGCATGAATCTAGGAATTCTAACTCAAAATTCATTACACTATTAAGGTTACCAGACTTGTCATATATGGTGCCTACCACAAAGCTAACAGACTGTACTGATTCAGAGCTTGCTTTTGTTCCCTAAGAAATCACATTAATATTCTTAAACACCCCACCAGACGCATCACTTCAAGTGATTACAGTTCACTGTTGGAATTCTCGTCATGTTTTGCCTGTTACAGAAACCCAACACATCATTTTCAAGAATAATTCTTTCCACTTGTATAGCATCTTTAATCTAAGCCTCTTGAAGCAGTTTACAAACATTAATTCTTACAATATGAGACACAAGGTAATTAGGCTGCTCATTTTGCTAGTGAGAGAAAGCTATGTTTGTTGCCCTTGCCCTCCAATGTATGATAAAAGAACAAAGGTACTTCATGTTAAAAGATAAAGATATGCACAAGCCAAGCAAATCACACAGGTTGATTGGGAAGAGATTACTGGCTGGATGGGATCTGATCGGTGGCAAGCAATTCAAGCACACGGCCTATTGCCATCTCTGACCAGTTGTATTATTCTCCTAATAAAAAGAATAATTTCATAGGCTATCACAGGGGTCTCCAAACTTTTTGGCAGGAGGGCCACATCATCTCTCTAACATGATGTCAGGGGCCAGAAAACTAATTTACTTTTCAAATTTGAATAAATTCACATATAAGAATGTATCAGGGTGGATTACAAGGCTTGCCAAAAGGCCAGATAGAGGATTCTTGCCAGGGGGCACGTTGAAGCCGGCTGAAGGCAAGGCCAGGCTTTGGAGACCCCTGGGATACAGTTACAATTCCTCACTTCCTCCATAGGATTTAGCAGCTTTACTTTATCAAACACATTTTCCTACAACAAAATACTTTTAAACATCATTAAATATACATTTTTTGTTACAATCACATAAGCATAATAGGAACTTACTTTTGCGTAAAATAGAACGTAAGAGTTGGAGATCATCTAATCCAACTCTATGTTCAAAGTAGAGCACCCCCACAATCATGGCACCCCTGGCAGGTGGCCATCAAACCTCTGCTTGAAAATCCCAACAATGAAGACTACTGCATAGGGCACGTTGTTCCAGTACCAGGTTATCCTCATATTTAGAATGCCCTTCTAGCCCAGGGGTAGGCAACCCCTGGCACTAGTGCAAAGTTCAGCACTCAGAATGGTGCTTGGCAGCATGCCAAGGCAACCAGCACACACAGCTAGGAGGTGTTGCCACTGCTGCTGTCCTAGTTGCTTACAGGAAGCTGCCCATCACCATTGCTGATGCCCAAAAGGCACTGTCTCTCCCCACCCTCACTCCACCCTGCCACTATCAGAATGGAATGGGTAGAGAAGAGTGCTTACTTACAGCTCAGTCCTACACTTCTCTACACAGAAGTAAGCCCCTTTGCAGTCAATGGAGCCTACTCTCAAGAATATTACTGTGGCATTGGTCCCAATCTATCACTGCATGCTGTAAAATTTTACCAATGTCACGGTGAAGCGTCTCCGCAGGGGAAAAATTCTGTTCTGCTCTTCGTAAAATTGAAAGATCTGTACAAAATAAAATTGCAATTTTGTTTTTCTTTTTCCTAAGACTACATGAGCACATTTATATGCACTTAACCTTTCATGCATTTTTATAAAAGGAACAACAACATGGTTTTTTAAAAAAACTTTTTGGCACTGCTGAGAAGGGGATGCATTTATTTGTGGCAATTATCACATCCACCTGTAAAATAAATGCACACCATTACAATATATATTCTAGCAGAGGGTCTATTGTTTCCGAAAGGCTACTTTGGCTTTTCCAGAAATTTGAAAAAAAATTATTTTAAAAATTGGTTTGGTCAGAGATCATAATGGACACACATAAAAAAGAACATTTACAACATAAAAATAACTGTAAGATGCATTGCCTCCAAGACACTATAAACCTGTCGTTCAACAGTTTCCAACTACAGGCCCTCTCTTGCAGAACATAATCATGTCTTGAATTTCTAAGGAATGTGGATAGAAGGAAATATAAAGCAACTGAATTCTTTTTGAAAGACAGAAATGAATGCTTAATATTTGAATACGTACAGCAGAGAAGCCTTGCAAGGAGAATTATAACATCATGTTGACTCTGATGGGTATACCTTGGTATTAATAATTGATCCATTTTTAGACACTTCCTCCCCATCAATGCAAAAATCAACTGTTTGGGCCTCCTAAAGTCTCCAAAGGTAACCAGAGCTGTGCTCCACTAATATATGGTGTCCAACCTTTTATGGTGCTCCACTAATATATGGTGTCCAACCTTTTATGGTGCTCCACTAATATATGGTGTCCAACCTTTTAACTTGTGGCTCCTGGACCTCTAACAACCTTGTAAAAGAGGGAATTTCAGCAGGTGTAGCTTGTGATCTGTGGGATGAAAAGTGCACCTGCTGAAATTTCCTCCTTTGCATACTTGTTAAAGGTCCTGGAGCCCTGAAGTTATATGTATTCACCAGCCCAACCTTCAAGATAGCATAAGGTTGCCTCCCTCCATCATGCTGAGCCAAAATTAATGATACTACACAAAAGGACAAAAATGCTGTGCAACTACACAAAATAAAAGCAGAAACAGGACTTTTTTTCTGCTTGGACAAGACTGCTTTCTTTCACTTCAGTAGTTTCCCTACAATGTAGTAGTGAGAATGTACTCTACTGAATGAGCTCAGTAGTAGAAAACAAAGGCTGCAATCCTCATCATGTCTACTGAGAAGTAAGCCCCATTGTGCTCCATGGCTCTTACTCCCAGGAAAGTGTGTTTAGGATTGCAGCCAAAGCCTTCTGCCCACAACTGCTGAAGGATTTATTACACTAGTGTAAATGCAAAACAGAGTAGCACTAGAAGGTCTACTGCAGGTGCAGGGAAATAGTGTAACAAGAAAACTAGTCCATTATACATTAAATCTGGTCAAGATGCTGTATGCAGCTATTTTAACAACAAAATTAGAAACAAAATTGTACTTTAGCTGCTGCTCTTCATCTTGTTCTTGTTTACAAAGGTTGCTAATTGGGTTCTTTTTCTGACAGAGCTTCTGTGCTTTTGAAAACCCTGTGGCAAGCAGTAGTTCAGTAGGTGAACCTTCTTTTCTCCGACAAAGTGGATAAAACGATGGGAAGACCTTGTGAACTTCTATTGGTTGCTACAGTATTATTAAAGATACTGGGATCCGTACCAGAAAATAATGGCAGTCTTATTTGCTGCAAAGGAAAGGAGCATAAAAACTAGACATTCTTATCATCAAACTAAAATATATGGGGCCATTGTATGGTAAGAGGACAAATAGCGTCTACCAGCTTCCCCTTACATCTAGTATATACCATAAGGTATACTTGTCACTGCTAGTTTTTAGTTTTTATCTAAACCCTGCCCTCATATTTCCCTCTAGGAGTACAATCCTAACCATGTCTACCCTACTCAAAAATAAGCCCCATTGTATTCAATGGGTCTTACTACTCCCAGGAATATGATTTTAGGATTGCAGCCTAAGTGTGCGTGCGTGCACACAACTCGCCGAACTAGCGCACACAAATTTCTACAAAGTGCACAAAGCCAAAACTGGCAATGACATTGGCAGTGACAAAAATGTTGACACTGACAACTGACAATGACAATGTAAACACATTATCTTCTTCCATACATTATACTGTATTGTACATATTGCAATAAGAGTACATATTGTTTTCTGACGTGTAGTCTAAAGTATCTAACTCCAACTGTCATTATGTGGCACACAAGAATTTAACCTTCCTTCAAAAGCTGCACAGCTAATATTTTTTGCACACATAGCCTACCAAAAATTAGAGGGAACATTGCCTGCCCTCCACCGTCAATGCCCTGCTTTCAATTTCCCTCATACTCTTACTTCCCTCAAATATTATGTCCAATATGTTTAAACATCTCCCATATATGCAGGTTGTGCACAGCTGTGGAGACATCTCAAGGTGGAGGATTACATGAACAAGGCTTATTTACAGAGGTATTTACATATATATAGCCTTTGGTTTGTATCTGTAAGATAGAGGGGGAAATATTGTATGTAGGCATCTAGGACTCAATCCTATCAAACTTTCCAGCTCTGGTGTAGCCACATTTCAGCCCCATGGTAAGGGAACACATGTTCCTATATGTTAAGAAGACCCCCGTGACTGCCCCTCAATAATGGGATAAAGCATATATCCCACTGGCACAACTGCACCAGCTTTGGAAAACTGGATAGGACAGGACTGGGTCCTAAGGCTACAATCCTTTTCACTCTTACCTGGGAATAACCCCCATTTACTGTAATAGTACTTACTTGTGAGTAGCCATGCATAGGTTTGGGCTCTCAGATGAACAGGATAAACAAAGTGTCTCAAGATGAAGGAAATTGAATACACAAAACAGAAAAACTTAAACTTAGGACGGTCATAACATAAGAACCCTAATGGATCAGGTGAGTAGTCACACTTACCTGAGAATAAGGCTCCTTGACCTTAGTGGGGTTTATTATCTGAGTAGACATGCATAGGCTTGCAATTGTGTAAAAGTGTGGGAGTTTCAGCAGGTGCAGATACATACATTTAACAAGGTTAAGTCATATGCAAGATTGGGATGGCCAGCTTTTTTAATTCTATGGCGCCAGAGCCTTTAAAAAGAGTTGAAGAGGGATTTTCAGAAGATGCAGCTCATCATCACCTAAGAATGCATCTGCACCTGCTGAAATTCCCCAGCTTCTCTAGGGTTTGATAAAAAACCCTAGAGATTAAAGGTTGGCCAACCCTGACTTAACAGGATACAGCACCTCATATTGGGTTGAGAATTGCAGTGCAAGCCTATGTGGGTCTACCCAGAAGTAAGCCCCACTGAGTTCAAGGGAAGAAAGTGTGTAGACTATTGCAGTTTCTGTGTTGAACATAGTGGGGCTTACTTCTGAGTAAACAAATCTCAATTTTGGATTGCATCTAGAAAGGAGTGAGAAAAACTCACATGTCAGCATAAAATTCCTGCTGATCTCCTTTTCCTTGGAATGATTTAGGGGAATTATCATAACCCCTTGAAACCCCGACCCTCTAGTAAAGATGGTTACACACACACAAATCCCATTCAAGTCAGTGGGATTTAGTCACAGGTTGCAGGATTAAGTAGGTACATAGGATTGCATAAAACAAAAAAAACTTCGGTGTCCTCCTTTTGCTTGTAAGCAGGCAACATGTAGCATTCTTATAATTAATAAATTATATGTAACAGCTTAGTAATAAATTATATGTAATAGTGGGGTGCAGTGGCTCAGTGGTTAAAGGCGTTGAGCCTATCTACCTGAAGATCAGCAGTTCAGTGGTTCAACTCAAGTACTGCAAGACAAAGTGAACTCCTGTCAATTGCTCAACCCCTAACAATCAAGCAGTTCAAAAGCATGTAAATGCAAGTAAATAAATAGTAACGACTTTGGAAGGAAGGTAACAGCGTTCCATGCACTTTGGAGTTTTGTCATGCTGGCCACATGACCATGGTGGCATCTTTGGACAACACTGGCACTTTAGCTTAGAAATGGTGTTGAGCATCACCCTCTAGAGAGAGTCATGACTAGTAGGGCAATCTGCGGGGTCACCTCTACCTAATAGTTTTTAATTTAATAAGGCACAATCCTAACAAATTTAGGCTGGCCTAACTCACATGGCATATCTTTCCATGGTTGCGTGGGGAGGGAGGCATATGCATGTGCACTGGCCTAACTTCCAAACCAACCCTCGGGGAGCTGGGCAGAAGTATCTTACTGCATTTTTGTGCCTACATTTTTCTTTAGGGTCCTGTATGGGGGTGAGGAGCTTGTCTTCATCTTGTTGGTTATGGCAATATGGACACCCTGCCTTTAACAACATGTCACAGGTGTAACATTTAATGATGATGGTCAAATAGGGAAGTTACTGCTTGAGCTCTATTCATTCTAAGTGTGGTTGTGGAGATACCGGTAGGTTAGACTGGCTTGGGTGGGGCTTTATAAGGAATTGAAAGTGATCAGGGGTGAGGAACTTGCTGCAGTGAAAAGAAAAAAGAAAGGTAGTTTAGGAGCCACCTAGGTTAGTTACACAACAGTGAGTAAAACTAAGGGCAGGAGCTTCAGAAGGGGAATGGCGGGTACTTCTCCTTTCTACTCCAGGCAGTACAAAACAGGTGATCCTTTCTCGCAAAGGAAATCTCATGGGGATCCCCTGGACTATTTGCTCCCCCTGGAAGATTTGAGGCAAGAGAACTTGGTGGGTCAAGCATCCCCATTTGAGAAACAGCAGTTGTAAGTAATCTCGCCTTTCTCTTGTTCTTAATTCTTTTCTCCAAACTATAGCTCCTGTTCCTATACTTCTTGTTTAAAGGATTAAAATACCAGAGTTGCTTTCAAGCTGACTTTGCTTCTGGGAGTCTTTGAAAAGAGAAATAATTTAATACAGGGAGGGCCAAAATTCAAGCCCTCCTATTTGTCTGCAGTATTTATATACTGCTTTTCAACTAAAAAGTTCACAAAGTGGTTTACAAAGAAAATGAAAAAATAATGGCTAATTAATAGCTAATGGGTCCCTGTCCCAAAAGGGCTCACAATCTCAAATGCAAAAAAGAACACCAGCAGAAGCCACTTGAACAGACACTGCTGGGGTATGTAGGGCCAGTTACTCTCCCCCTGCTAAATAAAAGAGGAACATCCACTTGAAAGAGTGTCTCTTGCCCAGTAAGCAGGGGCAGTTTACATATATAGGTTTATATATATAAACTTAACGCATGTAAAAAGCTATATACGTATGTATATATGTATATATGTGTGTGTATGTATGTGTATATATGTATATATGTGTGTGTATATATATACATATATATGTATATGTGTATGTGTATATATATTTATATGTATATATATGTGTGTGTGTGTATCCCCTTTTTATTTAGCAGGGGAGAGTACCTGCCCCCCCCCCCGCACCCCAACAATGTCTGTTCTAGTGGCTTTCTGTTGGTGGTCTTTTTGCATTTTAGATTGTGAGCCCTTTTGGGACAGGGATTACTTATCATTCTTTTCATTTTCTTATAAACTGCTTTGTGAACTTTTCAGTTGAAAAGCGGTATATAAATACTGTAGATAGATAATTAATTACAAGGAGGCTACATGCTTTTCCTTGTGAGCAGGCAGCATATAAAAATCTTGTAATTATATGTAGTAAAACTTAAACTTTAGGGCACAATCCAGAGTAACTACAGGAGCACGTAAGAGACATTACGTGCACCTGTAGTTACTGCACCACCTGGTGAAAACCTATGGGAAATTCATACTGCAATCCAGAGTAACTTGTTCTTACTCTGGAGCAAATACTCCCTGTAGTTACTCTGGATTTTACCCTTAATTTAAAAAGTCAAACGTCATTTAAATTAACCACATGAAAGCATCATAAAGGTAAAAAAGAGGTTACCTTTACCTATGTTTTTCTTAGGTGTTTTAGGGGGGCATAGGGCAAAATCCATAGCAGTTATGGGTCTATGCAGTTACGTCACCCTCAGTGTTATCTTATGAATAAGATAAGATATTCTTATTCATATCTTAACTGCTTCGGAGCAATATTGACCTATATAGTCTTTAGGATACGGACCTATATAGTCTTTTTGTGGTTGTGTCATATGGTCACCACCCTGATCCTGAAGGCTATACCTCGATTCAGCATCCTATTGGTTGGCTGTGGGGATGACCGGGTTCAAGGATCACAGAAGGTAACTATGGAAACACTTCCTAGAAATAAACTGTTCATTACCAAAGTGACCAGAGCAGGGAGTAGGAAAAGGATGCAGAGGAAGGAAGAGGATACTCGCCTTGAGGGGCAAGAGCAGTGATGCAAAAGGATGCTAAACTTCACCATGACTCCTCCAAGGGGAAGAGGAGGAACCCACTTGCTCTCAAACACAAGTAAAAGCCTGGAAGAAAAACAAAGAGTATCAAAGGGCAGGGTGACCAGATGACATAGCTGGAAAAGAGGACAATGTCCTCAAAAATGTAGGGCACCCAAGAAAGATGTGGGACATGATAACATAAAAGCTAAAAACATATATATTGCTTTCACTTCCTCATATGATTGGTTATACTAGTGATTTTCAACCAGTGTGCCAAGGATAGTCCCGCAGGTGTGCCGCGGGAATTTGGGGGTTGACATTCATTAATAGGAAAATTGGGGAATTTGGTGTGCCTTATCAATGGTAAAAACAATTGATGGTGTGCCTTGACAATGTCAGTGCTTTGGTAAGTGTGTCATGAGATGAAAAAGGTAGAAAATCACTGGGTTATAACATCGGTTATAAAATCATTGGTTGAATAACATCGGTTATACAATCCGAAAGACACTTTCCTGGGAGTAAGACCCATTCGACACCATAGGGCTTACTATTGTGTAGATATGGTTAGGACATGGCTGGATTTTAGGTTTGATGAGGCCCTAAGCTATTGAAGGTAATGGGGCCTTTCATACGTTCAGCTGTCCTTTGTCAACAAATTGTCACTGTTTTTTGTGTTGAATATATGCTATACAATAATAATATTAATAATATTAATAATATTAATAATATTAATAATATTAATAATAATAATAATAATAATAATAATAATAATAATAACAATAATAACAACTAGGCATTTATATACCGCTTTTCTAGACACTTTGGATTGCTCCTCAGTCTTTAATCAAAACGGTTTACATAGGCAGGTGAATTCTAAATCCCCGAAGGGATTTTTACAAACACAGATTTTCTCTATCTTTCAAGAGACACTACATATTTTGGAAATGTACAACCAGTTTTTTATTTAAATTTTTTTGGAAGTCCCCAAGAGAGTGTTTAGCTTATATATAATACATAAATCCGGCACTGGTTTAGGATTGTATATGCTTATTACTAAATTTAAAACTGTTACATGAATGCTGCAATTTTAAGAATATTTTCATGGGAGTAAGACCCATTCAACAGTATAGGGCTTATTTTTGTATTGGCATGGTTAGGATTGTGCTCATAACTTATCAATTGCAAGAAGACAACGTGCTGCCTGCTCACAAGGAAAAGGAGATTTTTTTTCGGACACAAGACTGAAAAATAGGACAAAGGGTCACCCTGTTCTGCCTGAAAACCCTGCTGCAAAGCCTGATAATTTTTTCCCAGCCTTCCAGGGCACAAAGCTAAAAAAGAAAACAAAGATTAACCCTACAATCCAGAGTAACTACGGGAGCACGTAAAAGACTTTATGTGCACCCGTAGTTACTGCATCACCTAGTGAAAACCTATGGAAAATTCATATTGCAATCCAGAGCAAATTGTTCTTACACCGGAGCAAGGACTCCCCGTAATTACTCAGGATTGTGCCCTTAGTTGTAAAGATTTAGTTCAGACTGAGACTGTACACTTACATCTGCATTGGTCTGGTTACCTGTAGATGGCAGCTTCACATAACTGAATGAAGTTTAGTTTAAAAAACAACACAGTACTGTATATTGAATATGGCATTAGGGAAATAAATCTAGGTTTGTTTTTAGTGATGTACTGCTTTTATGTTATAAGGATTTTTTTCTTTACAACATGAAGGAGTATTGGATTATGTCAACTGTTCTACTGAATCTGGCTAGACAAAAGTGAACCATTTCAGACAGCATTAATAAATTGTTTGTGACTGATGGTACAGATGCATTTTTCTTCCCTTGTTTGCCCTGTTCGTATAAAAGTGGGGAGGAGATGTCTTTTAAGTGTAAAAGCATACAGTAGAGGAACACTGAATGCTCCCATGTGGTACCTCCTTGTGGTTGATCACTCAACGCACCCCCTTCCTAGCTCCATTACCAGAACTGTGTTGTGACATGTAAATATATTATGGGTGAAATCCAGAGTACAGGCAGTCCTTGCTCCAGAGTAAGAACAAGTTACTCTGGATTGCAATATGAATTTCCCATGGGTGTTCACTAGGTGGTGCAGTAACTACGGGTGCATGTAATGTCTCTTACATGCTCCCGTAGTTACTCTGGATTGTGCCCTATATGTTATAATATATTGTATATGTTATGTATATTATAAACATGTGACATACCTTTTCTTTTTAAGAAAGGTTGTGTGCCTTTTGTATGGTGGGATCCCACAGGAACCATCTCCTGACAATATGCTCTAGTCCAGGGGTGTCCAAACTTTCAACTTCACTTTTCAAGATCTTTAATAGTTGTGCAGAGGAGGAAATATCAGCAGGTGCAGCTTTTCATCTCCCAGATCAGAAGCTGCACCTGCTCAAATTCCCTCCTCTGCGCAATTGTTAAAGGTCCAGGAGCCCTGAAATTGAAAGTTTGGAGACTCGTGCTCTAGTTAGCTTATAAAATGCCACTTTTATAACTAGTTTTTAACCAGTCCAAAACAAAATAAATTGATTGATCAAATATTCATACTACTTCAACAGTCCTTTAATAGAAACATTCCAGTCATCATTTATTTTCCTTAATATTTTCCTTAATTCTCCTTGTTTTAATCTACTTATATATCAAGATGTTTAAAACAGAAGGATACTCATGATGCTTCATAATGAAAAACGGAAAATCAAAACTAAAGATTTGATTTTTAAAAGGATAATTTACCAGCAACAGCAGAGCAGGGAAAATAGGCAAAGTGGCCCAGTTTGCCCAACCCTGCTCTAAAAAATAGTATATTGGTTTTTTTCTTTCTAGTCCTGATGCCTTTACTGTGATACCTCCAAATCCAGCAAGGAGAAGTCAGTTGCAGAAAAGTAAGTATATGACTTAAGATCAACTCTGCACAGTGCACAATCCCTCTCCTCTGCACTGAACATTGGGCCATGTATAGAAGCTGACGGTCTTCTTAATTGGCAGGTCCTTAATGATGATGTTTGACAATCTGGAAAGTTGTATTATGGGATATAATGTGCTTAGATTTACTAGGAGTACTTTTCATAAAATACATAACATGGCAGCCAGTCTCTTGTGTGCTAAGTCCATGTGCTTTGGTTCAACAGTTCAGTAAGGAAGGAAGAGGAAGGTAAAGGTAAATATGCAACATTCAGGGTTTTATTGTTGTGATTACTTTGCCATAACCAGAAGTGTTTTTTTTTTGCTAAAAATCACGTGGGATATTTCCAACATTCAAGCCAGTTTTCTTCAACCTGAGGGTTAATATTTGTTGTATTGAATGATTCCCCAGTACATTTCTTTCTACACATGTCTGTAATTTGTCTAATTACAATAGTGTAGATTTCTGATGGGCTGTGGGTGGCGCAAGCAGTTAAGACGCTGTACCTGTTAACCAGCAGGCCAGGGTTCAAGACCCGGGTTGGCCCCACAAGACAGGGTGAGCTCCTGTCCTTAGCCCAGCTCTGCGATGCCAGCTGGATCCAATTGTATTCGCTCTGCCTTTCCATTGGACTAATTCAGTGGTGTGGAGAGGGGGGATTTGCTGCTTGGGTAACAGCCTATCCTCCACAACAATCCAACCCAGGCTTTCGTGCTTCGCATGCAGCGTATTCAGTGCTGAGCACGATACCATAGTTTTTCAAGACTGGCGGAGGCCTGCTTTTTGAGATTTCTGATTTTATTGACATAGTTGGGAGTGATGTGTCTCAAACTCATCCTACCCTTTTAAGCTCATCAAGTGACTGTAGACATTGTCTTTGCAGATATTTCTACTTTCATATATTTCTTGATAACATGAGACTCTACAGACCTTTTACTTCTGATCTTGTGTTTCAGTTGCCAAAAAAGAACTTAAAGAACTGGAGAGATGGAAGGAACAGCACAGAGCAAGACCAATTAACTTGGCCCCCCAAAAACTGGGTGAGTAAAAGGAAATCTCTTCCTCACTGTTGAAGTTCTGTTTCTTACCAGGATATGAAGTATTTCATGTTGAGATCCTTAAGTCCTTGCTTTGAATGAAAACTAATGAAAATTAGTTACTTTTCAGAAAACATTAGTTTTCATTAAAAGCTGTGTTTAACGATCACACTAATGAACTCTATAATTCTTTTTTTATATAGTGTTTTTGGTAATAAATTGTGATTGTCTCAAATAGGCAGCCCCACATCCATTGTGTCACTCCACTCTATTGGAGACCCCCACCATTAGTCAAGCTTCCAAAGGGTTTCCAGCCTGCACTGTAAGGAGTTGGTGGAGGGATTCTGCCTAAATTGTGAGGTTGTCTATAATTAAAAACTCCCATCTAAGCAGATGAGAAAAAACCCACCTGCCAAAAACTGATCAATGGGCCAAAGAAAAAAAAGAAATATTAATTCTGTAATCTTCAGTACAACTTGACTAGCATGTATCTTCATAAATAAAATGTGCATGACAAATTTGATTGGCATTTTTGCTCAAATTTTTCTCAACGATTGAGGAGGCAATGGTGCAGTTTGCCCCAAGTCAAGCATTTAATGTACTTTATAAAGACTTGTCTGGAGTAGTTCAGTTCAAATGCATAGTTTAGAACTGCTAAAGTATTTGAAGTGGTGATAAAGTAGTAATGAAATATTGAGCAGGAGCTGAAAGCAAGGCTGTCTTCTCCAGAAACTGATTAAGCTATCTTGGAAGAGCATTCATACTTCTGTTTGAGCTGTACCATTACAGAAATTGGGTCTTCTAAATCAGTTCACTACAATTGTGGGGAGAAAAGAAGACACACCCAGAAAATTGACTACATGATAGCAATTTTTTTAATGCCAACAAATTGTTCTATGTGGATGTTAAACATCGGGCATAATCCCAACAAATTTAGGCCTGTTCCCACAATGGTGTAAGGAGGCTGATGCATTTCTGTGCACTAGCCTAAGCTCCCCAGGAGTGGTGCAGAATTGTCTTAACAGCGCTTCTGTAACACATCCAGGCCAGTATGAGATTTGGGCTGGCACTTGTGCCAGCTTAACTGGGGAGTAGGATTGCATTGACAGTCTTATTCCTGGCTTTTGACTTCAATGTTTGGTTGTTTTCAACCATGTAACCTTAGAAGTAGAGTGCTAACCTTGCAGCAGGACAGTGCTACAAGTAGAATGGCAGTGATTCTGCTGTCGCATGGCACTTGATATAGTGTTGTTTCCTAGGGTGCAAATTATCTGTTGCAAATTATAGGGGTGCAAGTTATAGGCTACACTTGATTTTGGTGGGACTTGCATCCTAGGAAACAAATGCAGTTTACAGCTTCCAATTGGGAAAGCAAAAATAGAGAAGACCAAGGATCACATTGAGCAGAGTTCAACAAGGAAGACTGTTAGGCCTCTTCCAAATGCAGTGCACAGTTGGGGCAAGAGGACAGATCAGTTACAACATGGGATATTTGCAGATCACAGTGTTGTGTCCTTGGAGGACCCATGCCTCACTTGTTCAAGAATGTAGGCTTATCTCCAGGTGCTTGGAAAGTGAGATCAGATCAAAGGAGCATGTGGACCATTGTAAGGAAGCCGTCAGAAGATCTAGAAGAAGTTTGAATAAAATCCTGAGAGAAGATGCAGAAACAAATTTGTAACTCTGGAGCACAACCAAGCTAAATACCTATTACTTGAAGAGAAGAGCCTGGTTTTCTGAGTGTGTTTATCAGCTACAGTCTACAAATTTGCCTCATTATCTAGACTAACTTCAAATAGCTATTATCCTGTCCTAGAAAATCCACTGACTTTGACATTATTAATACTATATTTGACAATTTAATAGTGGGGTGCTTATTATTGGCACTTATAGCTAGAAGTTGCCAGCTCTGCTCTCTGTACTGGAAGCTCCTTAGAAGCTCAGCATTACATTTGGTTTGATATTTTCTGTGACAATTTTAATACCAAAATCCTGAATAAGTTATTTGTAAGCAGAAGGCTGAAAGGATGAACTATGTTAATACAGTTTGCTGAAATCCTTGTAAATTGTGCAGGTGTAATCTAATTATATGCAATTACAGGTGTAACCTAATTATATTCCATTTATTTATATGTGATTTTGTCTCAAAGCAAATTAGACTGGTTCTTTAAATTGAAAGATAAACTTCCCTTAAAAAAAAAAAGCAGGCCTCCGTCAGTCTTGAAAGACTATGGTATCGTGTTCGGCGCTGCATACGCTGCATGCAAAGCACGAAAGCCTGGGTTAGATTGTTATGGAGGATAGGCTGTTACCCAAGCAGCAAATCCCCCCCTCTCCATGCCACTGAACTAGTTCAATGGAAAGGCAGAGCCAATACAATTGGATCCAGCTGGCATCGCAGAGCTGGGCTAAAGACAGGAGCTCACCCTATCTTGTGGGGCTGACCCGGGTCTTGAACCCTGGCCTGCTGGTTAACAGGCACAGCGTCTTAACCGCTTGTGCCACCCACAGCCCTCAAACTTCCCTTAAGGAGCATTTTATTATTATTATTATTATCATTATTTGATTTATTTCCCACCTTTCTTCCTTGAAAAAGGAAACCCAAGGCAACCAACAACATTTTAAAAATGATAAAACACAGCCTGCTTAAAGGCAGCCATGACAACTTGGCAGGAAATTAAGCTTGCCTTAGAAAGGTCAGAAAGAGTTTTAAGCTAGAGCTGGGAGGCAGAGCCCTTCCCTTCCCCCAAGTGATAATATTTCCGAATTGCTCTGAACTGCAAAAATAGGTATTCATGGAGGTTCTTGGAACCAAATGTTGTGAATGGGGAGGTTCAACCTGTATTTCAACATCTTTGGTTTCATTGCATCCTGATGGTGCAACAATATGATGGAGGTATTCAAAACGATCATGGGTTGCCCACACCCCATTGGTTCAATACCTTCAGCACTTCCAGCAACATCACTGCTCTCAGTACTAATTAGTATAAAATATACTTTAAATAACCTGTACTTTCAATGTATAACATGTACTTTAAGTACATGGCATATATTATATAGTATGAACATTAACTTGTATTGTATTTTAGGTGGAAGAGCTTTGGAGTCTGAAGTGAGGCAAAAACAGCAACTTGAACTCATTCAATCCAAGTATAGACAAAAGGTACTGTAGATTAAATGAATCTATCAGTTCATAGGATTGTAGCCTTTGATATGATCAGGGAAATTTTTTTAACAAATCAGCAACTGGTTGGGAATGTTAGAAATATATTTTTTAAACTTTTATAATCAACATTTAATATGATTTCTTATAGAGAGTAAAGTTTTCCTGCTAGATGATGTCATTTCTGGCCATGTCGTCATTTCCATGTTAATGACATCACTTCTGGTGGATCCCAACAGAGGCATTCTAAAAAGTGGATCCTGGTATTAAAATTTTTTAGAACTGGCATAGATTTTTGCTGGTAATTGGCATGTTTGTTTCTCAAGTTCATCAATAATTAAAGGGTATAGTTTCCTTTCTAGAATGAACTAGTAAGTTGTCTTGGCCAAAACGTCAACCATGACTGGAGCGAACATCCATCCTGCAATCTTTCATCTAGACTCTTAAGTCTTGTAATGTTTCTAATATGTAAATTTTATTACATGTATTATTATTAATAATATGTAAATATTATCTAATACGTAAATATTATCTAATATGTAAATATTTACATATGTAATACATAAATATTAGATAAATAAGTCTTGTATGTCTTACATGTCAATATATGAAAATTTATTTAATTTGAAATGTAAATCATTTTTCTGGCCCCTGACACAGTATCAGAGATGATGTGGCCCTCCTGCCAAATAAATGGCCACCCCTGCCCTAGACTTCTTTCATCTGCCTATTATAGTGGTACAATATAGCTAATGTGGGGAAAGTCCATGGTTCTCCATGTGCTACATTCCAAGAATCATAATCTTCATTGTTCCTTGCTAGCGGTTTTGGCAATTTCAGAATTAGGAGAAGTTCAGATACACTGTAGGTTTTTTTTTCCTTCTTTGAAATATTTGACCCAAAATTTGGCATTTATGAAAGAAGTGCAAGATAAAAACTTTTGTTGTCTTGCTGTAGCTGAAAACGAAGGAATATGAAAACATCAAGAGAGAGGTCGAAGAAGCTGATCTTCTGAAAATGAAAGCAATTCAAAGAGAGAAAGTAAGTCAGTGTTTTGACCAGAATAACTTCTCATAGGATGGGGTAGAGCATTGCGTGCACAGAGTAGGTTTTACAACCCACTTAACCATGTGGAAAATCCTATGATAAGTACTATATGTAGTGAATGATATATATATAAAAAACTGGACATGTAGTGAACACCAATTTAAAAGTTTACCTTCTGTGTGATCAGGGTATGAAGGTTGACTTGTAGTGGGCTAATTGTGCATGATGTCTTAATGTTTTAGGCCAATAAACTTGAGAAAAAAGTAAGGCAAGAAGAGTACCTAAGAAAGCAGATGCTTGAGGAAGACAACCATTTGTAAGTTGTTTCGATTGCTACACAAACTCAGTGACACTGAACATATATGATTTAGCTTCTTGGGCACAGCTACTTGCATAATCAAGGCAGTATTGTGTAGAGAACATAAGGTCACCATTTACGTAACAAAAGGAGCAATGCCAGCAGAAAGTTGCTTCCAGCCAAGAGGTAGGAGTGCCTTTACTACTTGCCCAAAGACATCTTTTTTTAAGGCCATAAAGGTGCTGTATAAGCTAGGAGCAGCCCTGCCACTAAGTTCCAATAATTAAGAAATTATTGGAATAGGTTTTGGAATATATTATTGGAATATATAGGTTTGGGGCACCTATTCAGCAACTGCCCTCTCTGTCCTTTGCATGATCATGTATGTTAGCAGTAAAGTATGTCAGTGGGAGCCCTGAAGGAGAATACAGGGGGCATTGTGATCCTTTTCCCAATCATTCTTCTTCTAGGACAGTGATTGAGAAGTGGGGGTGTTTTTTGCCACCTCCCCCTGGTCTTCAACACTGGCCAGGCAGGGGGAATCATGAAAGGTTGTAGGAGAAGACTGGCCCAGCCAGTTTCACAGAAATGGCAAAGAACAATTGGGAGGAGCTACATCCAATACATTAAAATAACAAACAGAATGTAGAATTTGGGCACCACTTCAGAGTGTGTCAAGTTTAAAATTTTGGGTTTACTGAAAGATAAGATTAAAATGAAATTGGCTCAAGTCCCACCTGTATCTAGAGGAAACCAATGTCTCTGCAAAAATATTTTGGTTCAAATGCAAGATGTGACCTCTCATCTACAGAAGGTGATCCAGTTTGCCTGTCAAAACATCCATTTCAATTGCCTTCAAGCAGAAATCCAGTATATTCAGTCTATGCCCTTGCCAGATTTCCTGGTAACATTTCTTTCAGGAGGGCTGTCTTAAAGTTCCAGAGACAGCTGAAGAGCACTTGTCACAAAAAAAGTTTTGGCATCAAGAGTTTGCTTCTATATCAGTATGTATTTGATCCTGGTTACTTTGTACCCTGTCAAGTGCCAGTATTTAGCTAACTGGCAGGAAATAGGCCTCTATAGAAGTCCTCTTAAGTGATATAATGAAGGGCAAAATCCAGAGTAACTATGGGGAGTCCATGCTCCGGTGTAAGAACAACTTACTCTGGATTCCAATATGAATTTCTCATAGGTTTTCACTAGGTGGTGCAGTAACGTCTCTTACTTGCTCCTGTAGTTACTCTGGATTTGGGGGTATGTCAATTTGAACACCTGAGGGTGCTTTCTAATTGTACCCATTCATCTGCCCATTCATGCTGACCAAAAATATAGAATCAAAATGCCCATGCAAATAAGGGAACACAGGATTGCTGGCAAGATACTCTTCTTGGCTGTAATTTTCTTGGTCTTCAGGACTGATATAAAGTATTTCAAAACAAATGAAATCTAAATGCTCCTGAGAACATTCAACTAGGTTAATAGTAAATAAGATGGGCAAGTAGAAAAACTATGCCAGCCAAGAAAGAACGCTTAAAGTTATGGGCAATAAAAACAGCTGATTGGAAAAGTTAATGAGAACTGAAATAAGAAGATGCTGTGAACATGTATTGATTTTTGTTCTACCCATTGCTGTCAGAGAAAATAAGATTAGATTACCTGATACTTTTTTTAACATTTCACCCAGAGGGGAAACTAAAGAGCAGCCTTCAAAATGTGCGAGAAGCATTCATATTATTTTTAGGCAGAGATGGATGTAATTCTGAACAGTCCTGCTTTGGGAGAATTGCCCTGGGTAAGTGACCTGCTTGCCAGTAGCATTCAGGATCATCTCTGGTGTCTCTACTTCTCATCTTCAAATCTCAGCTTGCCAGAAAAATACTGCTAGGTTTCATACCTGCTACAACTATTGCCACTATATGGCCTATTTATACAAATCTCATAAGTGAGAGAAAATACACATGAGCACACTCATACTGGTTGTCTTAAAAACCAGGAAGAGGTTGTAACTTTATCATTAAGCACAATTTTACATGGAGATGATCTCAGTTCCAATCTTTGCTATTATTGCTACCGGTCAATAATAAGACTGGTGCAGTTTAACACTGCTTGCTGTACAACAGTTGTTATTTGGTCTTGTTAGGCAACAGTGCTCTGCTGGTTCAGCTCCGTGGTGTACTAGTGCACAAGATGTGGCTATGCTATATAACCACTATGTTGGTAGATGGAAGCAAGGTTTGGGGAAGTTCAGAGCAAAGGTTTGACTTTCGGGCAAGCTGCCCACTGTACCACATAGCAGCTGTGTCTGGTGACAGTTGTGATACCTACAAAAGATCCCACTTGGGGAAAAAGTGCCACTTGGTGCCTGTTTTAATCTGATTTAATAGCACAACCTCAAGGAGAAGGTTAGGCACAGCAAGCAGCTACAACGTTCTCCAACCCCTAGTGCTCCCACTGCCCTGTTTTCTTCTGCTACATTATGCACTGTTTGAATCTAAAAGGAAACTTGATACCTAGAAGTGGGTCTTTAAAGTTATTTTTCTCACTGATTATATATCTAAAACTCCAGTGGATAACAATGCAGAACCTTTAGTCTTGAACCAAAAATCATAAGCAAATGAAGCCATTACAACAATTTCTTGACAGTGATCGCTATCGACATTAATGTTTCTTTTTGCATGTCCCCTCCAGTCCTCTTTTAAATTTCAGGATCTCCTGCTTACTTTTGGTCCTCATGATGAATCAAAGACCTGATGAAAAGCATTATTCACTTTTCCTTTCCCCTTCTTTCCCCCAAGTGCAAACATTGTTCTAATTATCTTACAGAAAAACTGCAGAATTATTGAGTAGAATGGATATATATCCACCTAGGGCGACCTCTTCTTGCCAAGCACCCTACTGTGGCCTGGAACCTACAGCCAGGGTAAGTTGGTGGGCAGTGGGTGGTCACTAGTAATGAAATGGTTCATAGTGTAAAAGGTGCAAAGGTGTGTTTGAGAGACCAAGGGCTGACATATATTTGTTTCCAAATGAGGATATATGGGTGTGATTTATTTAACCTAGCAAAAAGCAGATTTTCTAGGCACATTATCTTGTTTAGGATCTTACGATCTAGTGCAGGAGTGTCACAACTTTCTTGGCAGAAGGGCTACATCATCTCTGACATTGTGTCAAGGGCCAGAAAAATGATTAACATTTCAAATTTGAATAAATTTACATACATTTAAGAGTCTCTTAGGTACATTACAAGCCTTATCTGTGGGCCAGATGGAGGAGTCTTGACACAGTTGCAATGAGGCTTGCTATTGGTCACAACTGGCTCCAGGGCTGGGGTTTGGACACCCAGGCCTAGTGTGGTAAATAAACATGGCTCCACTGTAACCACAAATTGTCTGAGATTGTGCAAAAGTAGCATGCTGTGGATTGTAGTTCAAATAGTATACATAATCTTGTGGAATATAAATACCAGGTACTAAAGAGGAGTCTATCAAGATAATGCCTTTGAAGTATTTTGCTTATCTGATATATTGCTGAACTTTTAAAATCTGTTAAGCATGTTATCTTGACAATAGGCTAGAAGGCAAGCATGTAAGCAAAACCAAAGACAAGAGGAAAACTTAAAACTACAGAAAATGAAAGAAGAGCAACGAAAGAAGGTGAATAGCTAATTGCGTAATTGCTTTTGCTACACAAAATCATTGAGCTTGTTGGGTTTAATGTTTGACTAAACCATAATCCATAGCTTTTATACTCTTTCATGGCGGTATGAACACATTTGTTTTTTATTTGTAATAAGAGACTATGGACCATTAGGGTTATCTTTCCCTTGTTAGGTGAACTGGGTTTAATATCCTTTCATTAAAGAGGCAATCTAGATAAAAGCCTTGGCCTGTGCATGGAGCGTCCACATATTCCACATCAATCAAGCAGGCTGAGGGGTCTATTCCATCAACAATCCATTTGCATTTCTGTCTCTGGGGCAGATAACAGGCCAGGATGAGAACAGGTGGGGGGCAGTTGAGGAGAGCCACTGTAGAAGAAATGGGCAATTTGAGATGCTGGAAATGGGAGGTGGATTTTTACTCGTTTGTTCTCCAAAACCTTTATTGGCATTTGGGTGGATTTTTACTCATGAATATTGTCAAATTTTACATCTGCAAGTGACAGCTGTGGACTGTTATGTTATAGTTATAACTTGTCAAAAATCAGTCTTAAAAGCAGTGCTGAGAATCTCTTGGGATTCTAGAATAGCTATTTCTACTTTTAAAAAAGATACTTGAGGTTAGAATCCCAGCTCATTCAATTTTGGATATCTATCGCTATCTAAAACCAATACATTTTTAATTAAACTGATGTCTTAAAACTTTCCAAAAGTAATGCAGCTGTGCGTGTGGGGCATGCACTACATCCTATGGTGTGGGGGCAGTCGGGCCTCCTCAGGGTAAAGGCTTGTTACCTCAAACACTGGTTTGAGGTGCTAGAATGTTAGATAAGACTAGGCCATGAGTTTCCTTGCTGGAGACTGCATGCAGTACACATGTACAGAGATACATGTACATGAGTACTGCTTTAGCAAGTATCACTGTAGCCCAATGGTAGACAGGTCAGTTTCTGCAGTGCAATGTTCCTAGAGAATGCTTCTGCCACTGGTAACTTACGTATTTGTAGAGGGGTGAGGAAAGAGGGTGTACCTGGGGAACTTGCTTCTTGGTAACCTATTAGTGGGTTTCTCTAATGGGCTTTAGAAGCATAAGTGACATAATTATTTTAAGAATTGAGAAGGGATATACCTGGGCAATATCTTCTTCCAATAAGGCTTGCCATTAAGCCCCCCAACATTTGTTGCATAGAAGTGACCTGTGACTGGTTTTTTCTGCATCTAGAAATGCAGATGCCACTTCCAGTTTGTGGGCTTTTAAATCATCCAGAGAGGAAAACCACACAGCAAAGTATGAAGAAGAAGGCTTAAATTAGTCAAAAGGATCTAGAATCCTTTGTGGTTTCCCATTTGAAAGGACCCACTCTGTGGATAAATAGGAAAGAGCTGAAGCCAGGTGGGCAATGACAAGGGATAGGGCCTCCTCTGTAGTACAGATTTATAGAACACGGTTCCACGGACACTGAGAATGATGCCCACTAATAGGGACTATAAAACCTTCCTTTTCTTGTTTGCTTTCTTTGTTTTGGCTCCCCCTGTAGTTTTGGCTATGATGTTGTTGGATGCTTAATTTGCGGTGATTATGGAATGCTTTTGCTTTTTAGACACTTTTTTCTGCTGTATTTTCTGTACTGTGTGAATCGTATTGTATTCTGGCTACAGCTTTTTATTTTGTACTTTGATTTGCATTTTAATGGACATTGTAAGCAACCCTGGATGCCATGTTGCTGGAGGAGTTGTGGAAGGGCATGTATAAAACCATTGTTAAAAGGCAGAGAGTGCTGGAAAGTACAGGAGACTTTCAGCTATGTACAGGAAAGTACAGAGACCTGTTTCAGCTATGAAGCTCACTGTGAGTCATCAGGTTGAGGTCATGTGACTTGACCCAACATGAATTGAGGAAACACCTATGCACACCATCCTGAGCACCATGAAGAAAGAAGAATAAATTTAAAGTAGCTTTCTGAATTCAAATAAGACACTATCTTGGAAACCCTGTTTCAGCTACGAAGTTCACTGTAAGGCAACAGGTTGAGAATATGTGACTTAACCCAGTGTGAATTGATGAAACACCCATGCACAACATCCTGAGCACCATGAAGAAGAATAAAACGAAAGTAGCTTTCCGAATTCAAATAAGCCACTTATCCCTTCCACTTCATATTCTTCTAGCTTCTCTTCTTGGTTGTCCTTTCACTTGCAAAAGGAAGTACTTTGACCATTACCTGAAAAGGAAATCTGTGTCTGTGGTATACAGAAAATGCATTTCTTGAAGGATCAAGTAGATCTTACAGATGAAATTTTGCACTGGTGGCATTAATTACATGTGGTTATAAACATGTAATTATGCCTTCTGTATAATTCTGTTAAGCATTAATTTTACCACTTTTTATTGTTAAAGGCTGAGTGGTTGGAATTCAAACTGCAACAAGATGAGAGAGGAAAAAGAAAAGCCAATCAGGATGACCGGCTCCGGTAAGATTAACGGAAGGAATTATATGATGCCTAAACTTCTAGAATGGACTTAGTTTTCCACTCAGGTTTGCTTGGGGGCACACTTGTAGACAACCACATGTGTATTCAAACCAGCATGCTTATGGATCTGGACATTATGGACCTGGAACTGCAGGGTTTTGGCCAGTTATGCTGGTAAAAGTCCTAGCACAAGACCCATACTGGCCTGGGAGTGACACAAAAGCACTGTAAGGCTCTACTGTGCCATTCCTGGGGGGAGGGTTAGACATGCGCTTGCCTCCCTACATCACCATGGGAATGGGAAGACCAATGAGTTTTGCTGGCCTATATTAGGACTGCACCCTAATTCTCTTAACTACGCTATCCTGGTTCATATGCAATCTAATATAGATTCAGATGGTAATCAGATATAGATGCAAGCATATTTGTGGGAGAGGCTTTTTGGAAGGGAGAAGGAATCAGGATGAGAATGGCCTGTTAATAAACAAGCAGGCTGAAGCAGCAGTTCTAGTGGGTTTGCTCAGTCAAGTTTTCTATAATATTGCACTTTAGGCCAATGTTTCAAAAACTGGGTGGTTGTCATCATTATCAACAGTATTTATATAGCATACCACTTTTCAATTAGAAGTTCACAAAGTGGTTCATAGAGAGCAGAACCTGATTTTGGTGGGTCATTAAATTCACAAGCTGAGAGCTGACAAGGAAAATGTGTCTGCAAATAAAATCATTAATCTAACTCAAGATCCACACTGGATCAAGCCAAAGGCCAATCTAGTCCAGCTTCCTGTATCTCACAATACCCACCAGATGCCTCAGGTAGCACACAAGACAACAAGAGACCTGCATCCTATGAAAAATGAAACTGAGATGCATGGGTGAATTTACTCATGAATAAACATGTGGCAATCAGCTTTTGAAGGGCAAACTTAGAGGAATGCAAGGCTAAAATGCTTGGGAACCACTGTAATAGAGTGTCAGTTCTGGGGAGGTGGGGAACAAATGTAGTTGAGGGGGAGCAGGGAAGATTAGGACTCTTCCTAAAGTAATACAGATGGGTAGAGTTAGTACATGGGTAGTGCTCAGCTACAGCCTTTCAAACTTTTGGGAAAAAAGTTGACCCTAAACCTTCAATTAAGGAGAAACTGGGGCTAGGGGTTCTCCATGCTTTGGTTCCACTTCTCTGACCACACTGCTGGTTCTCAGAAGTGTCTGCATGTCTGCAACTGTTTAAGGTTTCTTTTTTGAAAGATGTTTGTTGGGGTGGGAGACTGTTTGTTTTCAGGGTGTGCATGCTGTAGTGCCAAGGTGAATTTTTAAAGTGCAGTTCTTTGACATCCTTTGTAGCCACACCTCCATCATCACACTCCAGTAAGACAATAACCAAGACGAAAATGTCATCATGTTCTCTTGCTTTTGGGTCTCTGTTAAATTTTGATTTCCTTTTAATGTTAATTAACATGATGGCTGCAATCCTAAAGACACTTTCCTGGCAGTAAGACCCACTGAATAAACTGCGGCTGACTTTTGAGTAGACATAATTAGGGTTAGGCTTATCTCACCCTTGCTGGGATGGATGTGGTGTGAGTATGAAGGATAAATGTTAGTAAGTTGCCTTAACCGTTGGCTGTGCAAAAGAGAAACTTAATTTTTTTAACTACTTGTCACACTTGGAGGTTGCTTACAATCTGCTCTAAGCCATGAAAATTAATCTAAATCTCTATTCCATTCCATTTTCTTACCTCAACAAGTTGGCATTTATTTTTTCCTCTCCCCCATTTTCTAAGGGTAAATAATGTGTTTCTGGACAGACTACAAAGTCGGGCATGTAATGATTGCCATTCCGATACTTGTGCTGACTACTGGGTAAGTAATACATCTTGCCCTGAAAAAATAAAAGCTCAGAGATATTTCTTGTGTAAAGATTACTCTGTCAGTAACATTCCTTGTTTGGGACAAATGCGGCTAGCAATGATAATGAACATGAAAATAGAGAACATTAATGTTAACAAATTTGTGTAAATCACTTTAAACTGTTGACTTAATTAAGGATGTAGGATAGTGAGGTAGGAATCCTTAATTAAGAGGACTTCTGTTACTAGTCAAGGAAACCTGAGGGTGCAGTAACTAGTTGTATTGTCCATTGGATTGTTCCTAGCTTGAGCTTAATCACATGGTTGGTGAAAACTGTTTGGAGGTGTGACACTTACCTTTGTTTTGAGAAAGTTGCTTTCCCCAGGTGTCATAAGTTGGTGCTCTAGTCCTAAACCAGGGATGTCCAAAGTTTTGGAAGGAGAGCCTGCCAAGTAGAACGAACCCCAACATTGGTGCAACAGAGTATCCGCTGCCTAGATAGCAAACAGTAGCGCAGTTGAGCAAGCTGAAAACACAAATAAGGCACAGATATCAAGCAAACTTTATTGAGAAGGGTTGAGCAGAGCCAAAGCCAGGTATATGGTCCAAGGTCATATACATACAAGTCAAACAGAGTCCAAAATCGGTATCCAAGGCTACGTCAGTAAGTCCAGTCCAAAAGTCCAGTACGAGTAGACAGTTCAGCAGCACTTTGATATATAACACCACTCTAACAAACCCATAAGGTTGGCATAGGGAGCAGCATATTTATGGGGAGCATTGTGTCCATCCACAATGACCTTCACTCACACAGGTGGTGGTGGTTACTTTGATTGCTGCCTATATGGTGCAGGACATGTAGCACAGCAGAGGAGGTGTGACTGGTTAGCAGTTTGAATTGTCCTTGGTGGCAAGCAGGAAATATGGAAATCAAATTTCTAGGTCTGATAGAGCCTGACAGAGCCACAATCCCACTATGTTGGGATTGGAAAAACAAATTTACATAAATGAATTTATTGGAGACAGGACTTGCATGTGAATTCACATGAATGAATGAATTCAAATTGAATTCACATGAATGAATGAATTCAAACACTTTCTGACACACACAGCAGGGGTGATCTTCAATTCAATTCATAAGCACTTCCATAGTCGCAAGAAAGATGTGTACAACCTCTCCAGCCCTCAGAATAACCTCCGGAGTATGGGTAGCAGAGCTGCCCTTGGCTCTGAAGGATTACAGGATTACTTCCCCCAAGTGATCAAGGCTGAATTGTTTCTGAGCTGAAACTAAGCTATTTTAAGCCTTTTGAAAGGAAACTTGATTCATTGCCTGCCTTGTTACGATGGTGACTAATTGCCTCTGTATAACACAAAAAGGTAATCACAGAGCTTCCTGGAACCAAATGTTTCAAATGGAGAAGTTCAACTTGTATGTCTTAAGGTATTAGCAATCATTGCTAGGTTGCTAGTCTTGCCAAATTAAAGTACACAGTTGCTGGAAATTAAAGTACACTTGTTTAGTTAAATGTGTAGTATCTGCAGCTCACTTTTAATAAATTTTTAATCCTTCTGAATATCGGAGCACTAATTCTGATTTCTTGTTACAGAATGTCTAACACAGTGTTTCTGTTGGGCTTCGAAGAAATGATCAGAGGAAAAATTTCCAAGAGTTCTCTTTGCTGTTCTTTTACATTTGCTTGTTTTTGAGTTAACCTTGCCTATGCGGCATGTTCTCTTGTGTACTATTTCAAGTTATAGAACTGGTATTTAAATCCCAGAGAAAGTTTCCATCCTAAATTTTCTAGCTTCATAGGATATTAAATCTCAAGGTTTTCTGGCTTTATATGATATTTAATCTCATGTATGTGTGTATGGTAGCATCTTTTCTTTATTATGCTGTATATTGCAGAAAGTTGAAATGGAGTGTGTATGTGCATGTGTGTGTTGTGTGGTTTTTAATGTCACTAGGGCAGAAAAGAATAATCACACTTTATATATTATATCTGGTTTTAATTCAAATCTTTTCAACTGGAAAAGGATTGCAAAAATGATAAATAAAAATATGAATTCTCTTTGCAATAATAGCACTGGTGTGTCTGTTACAGTAGACAGTAGTTGTTACAGTAGACAATACTATCCAATGACAGTAGCTGTTACAGTAGATAATACCTTCCAATATCAATAATGCTAAGAGCCTGGGAAGAAAGAACCAAGGATGAATGGAGTCCAAGGGCACCAATATTATAATAAATATTAATATAACACCTTTATGGCCATTTGATATCAATCTACCCAGGCCTTTGTGCTTCGCATGCAGCGCCGAGCATGATACCATAGTCTCTCAAGACTGATGGATGCCTGCTGTCTGTATTCAAGTTAGTTTACATGGGTAGACTAACCACTGAAGGAGTCTTAACAATAAACAAAGTTCTGTATCTCAAGAACAAGATACTCTCCAGGTGGATACTTTTTTGTCTTGGTCATTCTGGCCTTGCTTCTCTTCACTGAGAATCAGCTGTAGCTGGTTCCAAACAGCTTCTGGTGTTCTAGATCTGATGACTATCAGATGTTATCTCCAGGCTTAAGGGCACAATCCTGAGTAACTACGGGGAGTCCTTGCTCCAGTGTAAGAACAATTTGCTCTGGATTGCAATATGAATTTCCCATAGATTTTCACTAGGTGGTGCAGTAACTACGGGTACACATAAAGTCTCTTACGTGCTCCCGTAGTTACTCTGGATTGTAGGGTAAGTCTACACCAGACCTTCTGCCATGATCGTTATGTTACTACCTGAATTTACCTGTTGTTTTGGGAGTAAAATTTAAATATTTGTGGGCACCAGGAGGCACCCCAACTGGGATACAAACTAGGCTTCAATCCTTACTTTCATTTAGGCTGGCATGAGCCTCCCAGCATCAGTCCTGTCCTGACCAGGTAGTTTCACAAAAGTGCCACTTTTGTGGTACTTATTGCAAACAATTACATATAATTTATACTGACTACTCGCAAGGAAAAGGAGGACAATGAAGATTTTTTTCCAGGACACAAGGCTAAGAAAGAGGATACGTTCAGGAGAAAAGGACATATGGTCACCCTCGGTTTCATGTAATAGTGGAAGTGTGTGTTGTGAAACATAACCCCTGTGGATTTGGGGGCACACTTGTAGTTTCAGGTAGTCCACCATTTCTGACTCCAATCCCTATGTTCTCTGTCAGACCCCTGGAAAAGAAGGATATTGCCCTTGTAATACATTCTTCCAACTGTCCAGTTTCCTTTTTTGTTAGCCTTTTTGGAGTGAAAAGTATAAAATGCCAGTGCCATCTTTGTTAGCTTAAAAGTTATTGAAGGGAAATGTGTATTTTGAGTTCTCCCATGCATTACTAAACTATATATAGAAAAACCATTCTTGTAACCTTTGCTGTAATGGGTGCTCGTTGTTGGGGTTTGACATTCCCAAGCTGATTGGGGTAGGCAAGTTGAGTCTAGGCTGCAGGAGACCTGATCTGATCACATAGTATGCTGGGGGCCATCTTGATGAGAGACTGTCCAAGGACTATTTTACTGGACACTGCTTGTGTTATCTGCTGTTCAGTCAATATAACTTGCTTTATTCTTAGTGAAGCTGTGTTTTTGTCTTCACTTGTTCAGCAACTCAGACACCTGTACTTCTGCCGTGCACTCACTCTGCTGACCCAGCAACTCAGTCATCCTCTTCGATCCTAACACTCATGGAGCCTGGTGCTCCTTTTCTTAAAGCCTCAAGACTGCAAATAAAAGCTCTGGTACAATCTTAGGCTTCATATTGCACAACTATTAGCTGCCAGTGTCTACAAGTGCTGTTATTACAAAACAGTCAAATCAGACCTGTTGACACATGTGATTTACTGTTGATCCACTATGGCATGACACAGGTAATGACTAAAGACAATTAATGCTGTTTTATTCAGTTTAAAATATTTCATATGAACCATCCATATTCAGTGATAGTGTACTAAATGCAGACAGATGACAGCCATAATAATTCTGATGTCATGAAGGATATGATATGGGTCCCATATTTGTAAAAGTAATACTATAAAAATGTTGTTTAGTACAAAGATGATTCAGAGTCACTTTTGAAATGTTTGGTTTTGTCTGAGAATTGGTAGGAGAAATCTTTGCTTGAATGCAAAGATTTATTGTATCCCTCTTGATAAATATTTGACTCTCAAATATTACTCAGACATATAATGCAATACTATGTTTATACATTAAAAAGCTATATGTGTTTAATGGATGTCACCCAAGAGTGTTTAATGTACTTGACGTTTGTTAGGACTGGATTTAAGAAAGAGACATAAGGAGAAGATTATGTGTGTTTAATGGAGCATGATTTGTATATTATTCATTCACTTCTCACAGTACTTCAACATCATGAAGGGAATTAATTTTAGAAAAACAAGACTAAGGCCGCAATCCTAAAGACAGTTTCCTGGGAGTAAGACGCATTGAACACAATGGTGCTTACTCTTGAGTAGACATGGTTAGGATTGTGCTCTAAATGCAAGAGTTGATCTTTTTTGATAACTATAAATGGGGGTCTCACATGAATGAATGTTTCTCTATGCAGAAATATGTCCTCTTTGGAGAAAATAAGCATGGAAGGTGGTGATTTAAAGTGTAGCTTTTCCCTGACATCTCACTTCTGTGGCCCTCAGATGTGGCCCTCGGCAATCCTCTATCTGGCCCTTGGGCAAGCCTTGCAATCCCCCAATACATTCTTATAAATAATTTACATTTAAGTAAATTATATATAAATAATTTATATTTATATAAATATATTCAAATTTGAAATTTAAATTAGTTTTCTGCCCGCCAACACAGTGTCAGTGAGATGATGTGGTCCTCCTGCCAAAAACTTTGGAGGCCCCCGGACTTGAGACATTTCAGGTCTGTGAGTTCCCAACTGGCAACAGACACAGATCAACTGGCAGCTCAGTCACAGATCTGCTTCTCAGTAAAAGCTAAGCTTCGTTCCTGTATCAAGCAACGAGAAATTATGGCAAATAGTGCTGGTACCTACCAACAAAGCTATTAACATTCCAGGTAAAATTTCATTTATTTGCACCACATGTTTGCATCCTACATGTAAACATCTCATGTAAAAATTAGAGCAGAGGTGACAATGAATGAATAATTTTCTAATCAAAAGTGTAGGTGGGAACAATACAAATAGGATATGAATTGTGGCAAAGATGAAGTACTAAGAACACAATCCTAGGTCTACTCAAAAGTAAGCCCCATTGTGTTCAATGTATTTTACTCCCAAGAAAGTGTCTTTAGGATTGCAGCCAAAGCCCCCTATCCTTCTGCTGTGATTTTGGCTACCCTGTGTGTTTACACCATCCCCACGCAATCATATTTCACATTCCAGGTAACGTCTAGTTTCACTCTAAATCTGTGAATCAATAAGATTTGGGTGTGCATGTTTGTAAAAGCTCTAAGGGTCAACAATGGTGGTGAAAGATAGGTTCTCACCCTTCTTTGTTTAGGAAGAAGAGATTATATAAAGACCTGCTTGCTAAACGTTGCAATTTGGCCACCTTATGCAAAAGGAAAAGCTCTAATCACCAAAGCAGGGGCCATAAATATATCCCAAAACTTTTGTTTCCTGTGAACAACCTGAAAACAAGAAGGGAAAGATCTGCTCTAGAGGTACAGCTACTTTTTTACAATTAGGTTTATTTTTTTTCTTTCGCATATAAAAGCTTAGAAATTTTGCACTCAAATTCTCAAACTTATGCTTTAACTGATTAGACTTTTGATCCATTGGTGGGCTTCAGGGAGTTCTCACAGGTCCTTTAGAACCCTTTGCAAATGAATGCCTGGTTGTGAGAAGCTGTTACTAATGGGACATAGAACCTGTTGTTAATTTGAATCCCACCACTGCTTTGATCCATCTAGTTTGGTATCATAGAGGCTATTCAGATGCTTTCTGGAAGCCCACCAGAACATGGAAGCATCAGCCCTTACTTACTACTTATCTTCTCCACTAGCAACTGATTAACTGCCCCCATGAATGTGCCTTCTCTGTTCTTTAAAACCACCTGAGAGCCATAACAAGTATTAGTTACTTAGTGACTTCTTCTCTTATGTATTTTGAAAGTTTGTAAATCTTGTCACAAGCTGCAGACATGATGTATCTCTTGCTTTCCCATCTCATGATGCTTTCACATCATGGATTTTGTGATCTTGTGCATAAGGATTTTTGAGGCACTCTGTTTGTATTACCATCACGTAGCAGTTCCCTGAGCAGTTTCCCCAGCTACTGATGTGGCTGATCTAGACTATCTAAGCATTTAAATGTTAATTAAATATTAAAACTTAATCTCTTAAAATACTGAAATCCTCTTTATCTTGCTATGCAGCAACATTATTTTGGAAAAGGGCAGAGATTAAGGAAGAACCTAGAGTAATCTGTTCCCTAAACAAAGAGTAATGTTATATGGGATATCTTGGAGAGAAAGAAGGGATGAAAGCCCCTTGGATCATCTTACATTGGATAGGTTTGGACACTATTTGATTTGTCCAATGGGGCCCATGTGTGAAACATGGATGTGCATCTCTCTCACTTCTTGATAACTATTCCTAATTGTTTATGGGGTAGCAGTTTATCTAAACTCTTATGTGCAGCTAAAGATATTTATGAACAGACCTGGACCAATAACTGAAGCAGTGTCCAAATTTTCAACCTCCCCTTTTTTAGTGTGTGTCAACCCTCTTCCACCACCTTCTCCACTGCCCACTTGTATCTTCCAAACAAGTAGATGTAGACGGATACTGGGAGAAGAAAATATTCTGCTCCCAGCAACCTTCTGCCCAGTCCAACTTAAAAAACTAGCTGGATAGTGGTGGGTAGTGCTCTAAGCAGACATGAATGATCCAGCCCTCCTTTAAGCAGAGTATATAGGAGTGGTAGTTCAAACAAATTGTGATTTTAAATTAATAGCTGTGTGAAATGTTGAATGTTCTGGAAGATAGTTGTGTGAGCAAAGCCTCTTACTGGTCACAACAAAACACTTACCGGTAATACATTTATGAAGGGCAGCTTGTGGGTGCCATTAATTTGTTGTGCTCTATGAGCCAGCAAGAGACACACATGCATTTTTATTTGATTAGGATTTTGCCTGGTACAACTAGATACAGAATTCAAAAAGCTTAGAGTTGCAGCTCAACATTTTCTTAGAAAAACAGGGCAGTGGTTTTCAAAATGTGTTCTGGGTAATCCTGGAGTTTCTTGGAAGCTTTTGGGGTTTTTTTAAGGAGCAGTCTGGCCACTGCAAGACAAGATTCTAGAAAAACAGCTTGCCCACTATTACAAATTTCCAAACTGTGACACTACAGTGGAGTACTTCATATTATTATGGAATTAGGAAATAGGTTTACTATTTGATAGTAACTCCATAGTTATGGAGTTGTCATCAGATCAACTTCTCTAAAAAATACTACCCTTGCTCTTTTTGTTAAACTAAAGATTCAATAGGCTGGCATTCAGGGGGAAGGAAGGGCTCAGGCTTTCTGTAGAAAAGAACCCCCCCCCCCCACTTTGCATGGTTGGATTTGATCTTTGATCTGGAAAGAGCTGAGAAGGAAGATGGCACTCAGCCACTTGAATGCTCAGAAAACAGATGTTGTTGATGGTGGTTTTCTCCATTATGCTTTCTAAGAATTGCATCCAACTGCACACAAGAATGTTGCAGTATGTCTGAGCTGTATTCTCCATGCTTGTTGGGTGATAATAAAGTTTGAGCCTTCTTGTTGCTATATGTGTGATACTGAAGTGAATCCATATTCATTTCGTGGTATTCCCATGTCAAGCTAGGACTGTCGGAAACATTGCTGCTTCAAGCCAGCACCAACAATACTGAGTTAGATTCATTAGCCAGTGTGAAACAATAGTCTGGCTTACAACACAATGTTCTTAAGGGAACCAAAAGCTGGTAGTGAGCCCTCTCCATGATGTTAGTGATCATCATGCCCCTGATGTACTCATATGTATTCTGGGATATTCTGCTAGGCTTGTGATAATTTCTTATCAAAGCAGCTGGTCAAGAAAAATTGCATGCTAAACCACCACATACATGCTTGAATGAGTTAACATCACTGATTTTTCCATTCATAGCTTTTCTGTTTATATGTGAGTGACTGAGAAGGTGCGTAGGAGTAACAGTGAGGAAACATCATCCCACCCCCAATTTTAATGTTACTACTAAATTAAATGTCAAAGTAAAAAGGGGAAAATGGATTTGATTTTAAATGCAGACAATGTAACTTTTACTTGATTTTAGGTGACAGTGCTGCCACCACCTGACCATGAAGCCAATTATAGTTTTATTCACGTATCTGGGAATTCTGGTCTTTTCTGGATCTGAAGGTGAGTGTAAGAATGCCTAGTTTTTTTAGGAAAAATTTTTCTATTGTTATCGCATTGGCCTTTTACTACATCTCTAGTACTTGGGTTTCCATAGGATGTTGTTGGGCATGTCCCATATGTTCAGAAACACATTGTCATTCCTGCAGTAATGGGACTAGGTAAAGACGACAAAGCCTACCCATGCCCGTCTCTGCGTAGCTCAATTCACCATCCACAGGCTTCCTGGTCATAAGTAGCATGTAATTTCAGAGGCAGTTTCAGTGGATATTCCCCTTTCCACCCTTAAATGATGGGAAATAAACCACATGGGAAAAGTGAGAGACATAGGGTGAAATCCAGAGTAACTATGGGGAAACCTTGCTCTGGAGTAAGAACAAGTTACTCTGGATTGCAATATGAATTTCCCATAGGTTTTCACTAGGTGGTCTAGTAACTACGGGTGCACATAATGTCTCTTATGTGCTCCCGTAGTTACTCTGGATTGTGCCCTAAGGCTGCAATCCTAAAAACACCTTCCTGGGAGTAAGGCCCTCTGAACACAATGGGGCTTACTTCTGAGTAGACATGGTTAGGATTGTGTTCTAAGACCACAGTCCTATGTAAGCTCCATTGTGTTCAATGGGTTTTACTCCCAGGAAAGTGTCTTTAGGATTGCTGCATTAGGCTGCAATCCTAAGAGCACTTTCCTGGGAGTAAGCCCCATTGAACTCAATGGAACTTACTTCTGAGCAGGCACTATCAGAATTGCACTCTAAGTATTGTAGAGCCCTGCAGAAGGCTGTGCAGGGCTTTCCACACCACCTGAATCTTATCTGAACCCTACATAAATGAAAGTAAGTCAAAATAGCCCCCTCAACTGCTCCTTAGGGATGTGATCCTGGGGATCACAGGGCTTGAAAGGGCAGGGGAAGCTTTCCATGGGTGGGTCAGTCAAGACCCACAAGTGTGAGAACCACTGCTTCAGTCATCTCCAAGAATTCCTTTGATTCCATTCCCTTTGACATTGTTTATATATGTTTGAAAAGGGTTTTGTGACAGATTGATTTGGACTTTTCTCAACGGAAGTCGGATTTTGTACTTTTTCTAGGCAGTGATGTTGCAGAGGCCAAGCACCGTAATGCCCGCTTCATTCTTGGAAACATTTTTGGTGGGAAGGATCCTCCCCTTCCAAACACTAAGGCCCCAGCTTTGCCTGACTCTTCTCTGATAGATCCAGAATCCTTCTGCCAAGGTGGCTGCCGCGATGGCTGGGTCAGTTACTTGGGCCAGTGTTACAGGTTTGTCCAGGCACAAATGACATGGGATCAAGCTGAGGTACTGGCATCTTCAACATAACATATCTTTTTGTTTCCTCTGGCATCTTCCTTCATTCTCGCTTTCCTCCGTGCTTTGACTTTAGCTTTGCTTCTTTTCCTACAAGATTAGAGTCCTACATAAGGCTGACCAGAATCCTAACAATTACAGTGGTACCTTGCCCTGGTAAAGTATGCCCTGGGTAAAGTATGTTCCAGGTAATAATCTACCACCAGGTGGCGCCTCTGCCTTAGGTAACGAACCTGCTATGGGTAAAGAAAGCTGGCTGGTAGCTCTTTTAAGTTGAAAGAGCTGCCAGCCTGTGCTTGTTACCTGAATTGAATGGGTCAGGCAAGAGCAGGTCTGTCCCTCTGGGGGTTGGGGGGGTGCTTGGGGAGCTGGGGGGTCTTCTGTGGGGTGGGAGGGTGTTTGGGGGGGACAGTGAGGGGAGATACAGGCAGTTGGTACTCACTTTAACACCCTGGCTTTCAAACTCCAGGCTCCCTGCAGGGCTTTTGAAAGAGGCTCGAGAGAGGCAAGGTGATGCACGTCCCTTCAGTCCGCTCTGTAGGAAACCTGGAGTTTGAAAGCCAGGCTTTTAAAGTATCTCCCCTGTATCCCCTGCCTGTATCTCCCCGCCATTGTCCCCAAACACCCTCCCCCCCAGAAGACCCTCCCAGTCCCCCAATGGGGCTTACTCCCAGGAAAGGGTCTAGGAGTGCAGATTTCTAACCATGCCTACTCTGAAGCAAGCCCCCTTGTGTTCAATTGATCTTACTCCCAGGAAAAGGTCTAGGAGTGCAGATTTCTAACCATGCCTATTCTGAAGCAAACCCCCTTGTGTTCAATTGGTCTTACTCAGTGATGGGCTTCAAAGAAATTAAGAACCGGTTCTCTGTCCATCTGGCAGCCACTTTTAAATGGCTATTTTTAAACTTTATATGTACTATCTCTTGTTAAGAACCGGTGCTATAGTGTAGGTGCGAACCTGCTGCTGCCCACCACTGGTCTTACTCCCAGGAAAGTGTCTTTAGGATTGCATCCTCCTATGTGTCTTTAGGCTTGCAGCCTAAATAGACTTCATACGATCAAGCACATTGAATGCATATTCCCACGACCCTGCCACTACCAAACCAATAGCGGTGGGGTGGCAAGAAACCCCAGTGAACCAGTTCGGTATGCTGGGAGGAGATGCAATGTGCATGTGCCGACCTCGGCGCATGCGCACTGCGTCTCTTGCGTCTCCTCCAGCTGGAGGAGATGAGTGCGTCTCCTCCAACTGGAGAAGACACACTGCGCACGCGCCGAGGCCTCCTCCAGTTGGAGAAGACGCACAGCGCATGCGCCAACCCCCGGCACGCTTGCGCAGTGTGTCTTCTGATGGAGACACACTGTGCGTGTGCCGGGGGTTGACACATGCACAGTGTGCAATGTGGGGTCCGCCCCTAGCCCCGCCCCAACTTCCGGCGAACCAGTTGTTGGGTGAGGCAGGGCCCACCACTGATTAGGATCCTAATCTAACCTATCTAATCTTATCTTAATCCCAACCAATTTAGGCCAGCACAACTCACCATCTCCCTGATCCTGTAGTGGCACTGGGAGGCTGCCACATGTTTGTGCACATGCCTAACCCCCCAAAGAGTGGCACAGAAGTGCCTTACAGCACATTTGTGACACCCCCTGGCCAGTACGGTACTCATGCTGGGACTTGTGTCAGCCTAACCAGAGGTGAGGATTGCTCAGACATTACTTTCATATTTATTTGGTGTACAGCCAGAGCTATATCCATATGCGGCCAGTAAGGTGTCTCCCACAGCATGTACTGCTTGTCGTGACCTGCTAGTTGACAGACGTGTAGATGATATAGACTCATGAATGTGAGCCCCTAGTGTCAAACAACACTGATATGTGCCCTTCCTCTTGCCACCAGTTTATTTATTTACCAAGTCCAGAACATCTTACACTAAAATTTTAAAAGATTAAAAAAATTATAATTAATAATTAATAATTTAAAAATTATTAAAATTAAAAATCAAGGTGAGATCTAAATACATTTCAAGACTATAACAAGTTTGGATTTCACCCCAGAAACACAGTATATTCCCTTTGAGGTCCAGAAGAAAGCTGTTTTAATGGCTTTTTCATTGGCCTGGAACAAATCCTCCATCGTGCAGGGACCATAAAGATTACAGCATATCAATAAATTTTCAGGGCTCTGCAGTTCCCTACATTCACACTTTCAGTCTCCTGTAATGTAGCCCCAAGTCTGTAAGTTTTTCTTACATCATGATACCCCTATTCTTAATCTGTTCAGTGTTTTCCATGTTTCATATGGGAGATGGTACCCAGGCATGGGTTCTTCCCTCAAGTTGGTCCAGCTTTCATTGTGGTGCAGGATGCACCATAATTCCACTTGGTGGGTTTCCGGAGTTGATGGGGTTGGTTCTGTCAAATGTAGAAAACACTTTTTTGGTTTCGGTTGCAGGGGATGGGGGTTGTGCCCATACGTAGGATTACATACATTGCCACCAAAGAAATTGCAGGTCCTTCAAGGAGCATATGGGGCATATGATCTCCCTCTTAGCTTTCAGAGAGGCAGAAAGAAACTGGGCAGAAAGTATACTGAGTTATAGCTCTGCAACTGGCAATTCAATATGGTCCACCTGACAGCCCTCTTGTTTTCTGTTTGTGCAAATCTTATTTTCATTGATCTTGTTCAGTCAAAACATCTCCACTCATGTTGCAACCTCCACTCCACTCCACTCCACTCCAACCTGCCTCTGCTGATTTATTTCTCCCTTTCTCTCATTACCTTCTTTGTTTTTCTGTTATCTCCAAATGCCTTTATTTTCCAGACAATTTGCCAAACCTTAGCAGCAGGTGGACACCTGACCAGCATCTCGAGTCCTGAACACAATGAGTTCCTTGTGAATCTGGCCACTTACCAAGGACAAAAAACAGCCCAGTTCTGGACAGGAGGAAGCCATCAAAAGGCAAGTCCATTCATTGCAATACTATTTTCAAGCATTGTGCTGCAAAATAATGGTGTGCCACCAATGGTCCATTGGTGTGACAAGGAAATTTGAGAAAGTATGGCCACTGGGGATATGAGCCTGTTGCAGCACAATGTACCTTTTTGTTTGTAAAAAAATGATTGTGTTCCTTGATTATTTTAGCGCATTGTCAGTGGGCCAAGAGATGAAAAAAACTGAAAAAGGCTGATTTATGCTGTTCCAAATGGAGAAACTTTACTGAAGGCAGATCAACTTATGTGCAGATCCCTGTGAAAATTGCTCAGTGAATTTCAGTCCTATAATATAAAGTTGATTAGAACAGTTGACTTGGTGATATAAATTCCTGTTTTATTTTTCTGCAGGGGGGCTCTCTAAGATGGACAGATGGCTCTGTGACAAATTTCATTCAGCGCCCACTGAATGCAATTCTTCATGTAATTGGAAACACAGTGAACAATATTCTGAATCTTCGTGTCTGCCTGAATATCAATATAGGAGGTACCGTGTTCTACAGAAATGCAATATTTGCTCTTGAAAAGTTTCAATATCTGGAAAAAGGTGTCTCTGTATTCATGTCAATTATCAAATGTGTTTTCCTTCATTTCCCAAACAACTGATTGCTGAGTTTGGGTGATAATTTTTAACTCCCTACAATTTGTTTTAGTAACTGAAAGGCCATTTGAGGAGACAGATGAGAAGGTTTATTGAAGAAACCGTTATTGCATAAACAGAGTTTTATGCTGCAGGGAAAAGAAGAAGGGATCTGACACATGATTCACACAATCTTTGAGTTTTTCTCAGTTTATACTGCTTTTATTGTTCAAATCAGCTTAAATTGGGGCATAATGACAAGCTGAAGGAAACTTCAGCTAGTACAATAGTCTCTGCACAGCAGCATGTGGCTGTAATCCTTTCCACGCTTACCTGGGAGTAAGGGAAAAATCCATAGCAGTTACAGGTCCACACAGTTACATCACCCTCTAGTGTTATCTTATGGAAAGTCATCTTAACTGCTCGGGAGCAAGGGGCTTAATTTCACTTTAGGATATAGGCCTAAGCCTCATTTATTATATTGAGACCTAGCAAAAACGTGCCCACATTGCAGGAGTAAAATTCCCCCACTGCACAACAGTCCCCCCATGTGCATTAGTCCCCCCCATTCGCATCCATCCCCCCATTCACATCCACCTCCCATGTGCATCCACGCCCATGGGTTTCTCATAATTTTATTGTACTCGTTCACTAAGGTAGCCTGCCTTTGTTGAGCTGGTGGTGCTAGCACGTAAGAGTAGATTTTATACACTCGCTTATGATCCTCATGGTGTTGTTTAGTCTGGCATTGATCTTACTAGTGTGGCAACTATTAAGCCATACAGGGGCACAGTATTCTGCTGTGGAATAGACAAGGGGGTGAAAAGGAGCGAAACATGTTTTTGTCCTATACTTAACATTAAGGACTGACTGATCAATGTCCAGCTGATACAATGGGAGGGTGTTGCACATGGGGGGGGGGTTGTTGCGCAGTGGGGGATGGTGTACATGGCGCCGTGGGGGATGGTGTACATGGCGCCGTGGGGGATGGTGTCCCGCAATAGAAGTATGTTTTCGCTAGAGTATGTATGGCTTATAAAGGCTTTCAGAGCTTCCCCAGGCCTCTCAATGACTTATAAAGTATTTAAAATATCACTTCTGATTTCACAAAGAAACTGCAAGTAGCATTTTTGACAGTGTCAGGTTCCCCTCGGCTCCTGGGGGCAGGGGAGGCATTTGCCTGTACCCATGATTTAACTTAACCATAGTTAAAGAATGAAATATCTGTAGATAAGGGCACAACCGTATAGTACAAAGCAAGGATGTAAGGATAAATGTTAAGACTTAGCTACACTAGAAATACTGTATTTTGACTTTCCAACTTTTCTTTAAAATCTCGTTTAGTTAAAATGTGCTTCAGCAAAACTCAAGCCTGAAGACAAATGCACTGCCCTGAATGCACTGCCCAGGAAATCATGAGGCAATTTTTTTCCTCTTGCTTCCCATCCCAGCCATTATTCACATTAAAAAAAAATTATCAGGATATGGGAAGACAGGCAGATGTAGCCAAACAAATGTTTACTTGGATACACTTTCAAAGTTCTTGAACCTTTTTTAAAACATGGGAAGTCTTCTAGAAGTATGGGGTAATAGGACCCCATGGGAGAAGGTGGCATAACTGACAGTCAGGAAGCAATGACCTGTCTTGCTCAGCCACAGAAAGATACTTCAGTGATCCTTTTTTTTGTTAATAAGCATTTGTGACATGAAAATTTATGCCATACTAAGGCTGCAATCCTATGCACACTTACTTGGGAATCAGCCCCACTTCAGTAAGTCTGCTAAACCTTTAAGATTCCTCAAGACTTTCTGATGTGAAGAGATTTATGGACAGATATTTTGTTTTTATACTTGACTTTGTTAATCTGTTTTCCTTTCAGGGCAAGGTGTCTGGAATGGTTCTGACTGCAAGAAGAAGCTACCCTTTGTCTGCAGCTACAGTCCCAACCTGACACCTCCATAATCCGTCACAGGAAGAGAAAGCAATCAATTATGTTTAACCAGCACTGCTGTTTCTGAATGCAGAATATATGCAAACCCACACAATCAGCATCTTATTTAAAAAAAACCCAAGTGTTGCTTGTTAATGTGATTCTGATGGAACAAATCACTATTAAATGGATGCAGGCCACAGAGTACCATAATGATGGTGCTATTAAACAAATTCTGGCTTGATCTGAGTACTTACCAAATCCACACGGTACTGAAGGATTTAAAGAATATTGATGAGGAACCTTTAATTTAAAAATAATTATAAGTCACTCATTAAAACATTTCTTATTTTACCATTTAATGGCTAAGTCATACATTTTAAATGCTGCATATTCTCTTTAAATACATCCACATTTAATTAGATGTTGTTATTGAAGGGTTTTTTAATTAAGAAAAGCAAAACCAAAGTTGCTGAAGTTTAAATCACCAATTCAAGGAAAAGTCACACAACCATAAACACAGAGAAATTTCTCATTAGCATTATTGGACTATTTATAATAGTTATCATGTTAATTATTATGTATTTATACACACTCCTATGTAAAGACTGTTCCTTTTAATTTTTAGAAAGCAATCCTAACCAACTTTCCAGTGTTGGCATAACTTTGCCAGGCGGGCATGCTCTGCATCCTGCAAGAAGGAGTCATAGAGACATCCTCAAGATAAGGTAGGGTTGCCATAATTCTCTTTCACTAAATCAGGACAGGGTCCTCTGTCCCATTTGCCAGTATGTTGACACAATCCCCCCAAAACAGGGATTTTTCGCACATATGGCAACCCTAAAGTAAGACAATGTTTGTTTCCTTAACTAGGGATTGCAGTACCCTTACGTCTGAGCTGAAAAATTGGTTATGATTGAGCCCTTATTTTGCTTGGTCATGCTACTTGCTTGCTCTGTGCCTGAGAAAGAAGAGCTATTCTCTCCCTTCATTTAAAACAAGACTTCCAATTTTCATCAGGCAAATGTTGGACAGTATGCAAACTTGGATGGATGCAAATTTCATTAAACCCACCAAACTCAGACAAAAGTCTCCAGAATATTTACCAAACGCATCCACTGACTTTTAGGCAAGACAAAACTGTGGTTAGAGTCAACAGGACAATGAGTTTGAATTATAAGGCTGATCTGATTTGAGGTAGAAGCCTAAGCCAATTCCATGGTTTGGAAATGGATTTCCATCTGGAACCAAGCATAACATAGCTTTTGAGTTGATTTGATTCTCAGAGTAGTTGTTTTGGGGCTGGAAATGGGAGTTACTCACAATATCACTTAAGCAAATAGAAGGCAAGAAGCCTTCTAAATGAATATTGCAGAAAGTTCATACAAAGGATAAATTAGTGAACCACTGCAGCTAAAACAATATATATTTACAGAATACAGCAAAAGTTACTGCTTTTCAGAGAATAAAATATCATGATAAATAAGACGTTAAATACTACAATAATATAGTATTAGTGTTACTCTTGACAAAGTCTCCTTATTCTCAATCAAATGACTTTGGCCACATTCTGTATATATGAAATTCATTGTTTTAGCTGCTGGGGTTTTAGCTGCCATTTAAAAAAAATTCTATCATCTTTCTGGAATGCTCTATGGTTCTCAAACTCTACTGGATCAGGACACCCCCATAACCTCTTCTTCCTGGGACACAGACATCACCATCTTGCACCAAGATCTTGTTAGATTTGAGCACTGCCATCTTGCTTCCCACAACCGTGTCAGATCCAAGATGGCAGTGCCCAAGATCGATCTGGAAACAGGGAACAGATTTCAGAACAGGTTTCAGAGGCAACTGCGAACATCCTGCAGCACCACTGTGAATGTGCTGCAAAGCACCTTTGGGCATGAGGGCCATAACATCTCTCTGACACTGGGTGCGATCCAGAGTAACTACGGGGAGTCCTTGCTCCGGTGTAAGAACAATTTGCTCTGGATTGCAATATGAATTTCCCATAGGTTTTCACTAGCTGGTGCAGTAACTATGGGTACATGTAATGTTTCTTACATGCTCCCGTAGTTACTCTGGATTGTAGGGACTGTGTCATTATAACCCTTTATATTTGATTTGGTAAGTGTGGGGACTGTTGCCTTTGTTTCAGTCTTGCTAATGCTATGTTAAAATTATCAGTTTAAAACTTGTTTCAAAAATATAGTAATATCTGGTCTATAGAACAATTAGAAAAGGCACTGGATGTTATTATTGGATGTTATTATCAGGCACTGGATCTTAAATCAGGCACTGGATGTTATTATTGGATGTTATTATCACAGGCCCAATGCCAGCACTAATCAGCCCTGGGTTTAGAGTGTTAACCACCAAACACTATTCCCCTTGGTCAGTCTCTGGCTTCCTTAACATCACATTTAAAAAGCACACTGAATTAAGATTGGTCACCAAGTCAGCAATTTGACTGGTCTTATATATCCTATCCATCTACCAGGAAACATACCATTCAAGAATGTACAAACATTTAGTTCAAAATACTGGGGAGTGAAGCTCCATTCTCTTGCTACTCTAGATTTTCAAAATGACAATAATTCCTAAGTGTACGAAATGCTATTTTCTGTTACACTTCCCACTAATTCACAGCATTAGCAGCATTAAAGCAATAAGGGCAATAAGCTGCAGCGGATCAAATATTGGTCTAAACCTTAACATCTAATAAATTCATTCTTGGCAAAGTAACTTATGCTGTTCCCTGGATTATTGCAGCTGGCTTTCATCACTTGCTTCTCAGCAGCTGGCAGGTTTACCAAACCAAATCCAATTTCACAGCCTCCTAAAACCAGCTCATCCACTGATTATCCTGGTCCCAGAAGTGGACTTTCAAACCTTTTCCATCCCATACCCAGTAAGCACTAGCAGAACATCTATATGCCAGATGCCAACTACCAAAGAGGATGTGCTCACTTTGTGGTCTTTCAATCGCTATTGAAAGATATTCAATAGAGCTCAAATTAAGTTTTAATGATGATTTTCTTTGGTCAGGTGTAGACTCCCACACTCAGGATTTGGAGAGGAATCTTTCAGTGAATTATTGTTCAGGATGACCATATGGAATGGAGGAAAGAGTGCCTCTACCTTTAAGGATCATATACAAGAGGGAATTTAGGCAGGCTTAGTTATACAGGTATAACCTGTTTATATGCGAATTATTTATATGTGATTTTTGTTTCAAAGTGAATGATGTGGTCTCTTTAAATAATGTCTCTTTAGCAGTTAATGATTAGAAACAGTTTGTTTGTCTTGGTAAAGGAGCTGGCAATAAATCTTCTACTCTGTGTCTGCATAAGGATCAGGTTTCTGAGCCAGGACCCCTAGGCTGAAAGGACTTCTGCCTACCCAGGGAGTGATAATCTCCCATATATGTGTAATAAACTGGCAAGGAGAAGGTAGCATTGTTCATCTCTGCCACCTTGACCCCTGTTATCTGCAAATGACCCAGATTTAAAACACAAATGGGTTTGTCAGCTGCCCTAGAGTAAACCAAGAGCCAGTAGGTAAATAATGGGGCTGATCTGCTTAATTGCTACTTTAATTGTTGTGCCCATGCAAAATAATCCATTTATTTAGACAATTTATATCCCCTTTTCCTAATAAAGGGCACGGTGAGCAACTTACATGAAGTACAAAATACAATAAATAATCATAAAAAGCCAACATGTAACTGAATAAAAAACCAGTAACATTGAAAATGCCTTGTGAACAAGTATTCATGTTCAAGTATAGTGGCATTTCAGAGGGGGGAGAATGGTGGTGATAAGTCTCTGTGGCCCTTTGAGCATCTGAGAAGAGAACGAAGTGCATAAGTGATCCTGATATTTCCATGCATCGTTGGGTTCCCTTTGAAACAAAAGTGCATTGTTTCATGGCCACAATCAAAGGAAGCTGATCCCTAAACCACAGTACCTTGTTCCACCCAGAGTCCCTTTTCCTACCCAGTTACATCAAAGTGCATTAAAGTCAATGAGTCAAAGTGTTTCAAAATAATGAGGAAGAGGTGCCTATATAGAGAAGCTTATGGGAAAGGGAGGAGGGGGAGAAAGGTTACCCAAACAGAGGAAGGGTGAGTTTTAAAAGCAAAATAGCAGATTGGGTTCTTTATCAAAGACACTATATTATCATAGCAGCCAGGCAAGCCTCAGAGGGTAAACAAATTGTGTGAGACGGTTGCCCCCAAAATTGAATATATTCCTGACCTATGGCTGTGCAGAAGAAGAAATACACATACACACAGCATAAACCAGAAGAAAATTATTAGTGGATAATTCTAGTGAAGATAGGAAAAAAGGAAGGGAAGGGGAGAAAAAAGTTAAATTTTTCTCTCCTATCCAGATGTTGTAATGTGGAGACATAGACAACCATATGAGCTATATATGGGCCAATAAGTTGGAGACTTAGACCTATATCCTAAAGTGAAATTAAGCCCCTTGCTCCGGAGCAGTTAAGATGACTTTCCATAAGATAACACTAGAGGGTGACGTAACTGCGTGGACCCGTAACTGCTATGGATTTTGCCCTTATGCACCATTTTTTATGTGTGGGTTGTATCCAAAATGGTCACACTCAGATGTCTTTTCCCATACATATATTACAATGGCAGGATCACCATGAAAGTGAGCCCAAAATTGTTTCCAGTATATTTAGTCTACCAAAAAATATATATATAAGGTCAAAGAAAGGGCAATGTGGGAAAATGTAATGTGTTCTGTTGTAGGAACCATACCGTAAAGCATATTGTGACGTGAGCTTTTAAGAGAAAGGTATTAGTCAACAACTGAGATGAAAGGGATGAAAAAGATGAAAGTCTGAGCTGCCAGATGTCCTGTATAAAATATTTTTTAAAGCCTAAAATGTTAGGAGTCATCAACAATACAGTTTGATTTCACTGCAACACAGGAGACGATAGAAATTCAGATTGCACATAAACAAAATCTGAGAAGATCCACACTAACACATCCTTGGAGCTACTACTAGGGAAAAGCATCTGTTGCTGAGAGAACAGTATTTGGATAGCTAGGAAATAATTAGAAGTTACCCTTTCAAAAGGAGCAGGGTGCGTAAACAGAGACAGGGAGCAGAGCTTTGTTTCTCCTTCCCCTCAGTATTTCCTATAGTCAAACACTTGGAGCTTTAAAATGGTTATGTGGTTTGACATTTCAATTCTGATGAAACAACATAAAAGTTGCTGAAAGTCAGCAATTCCCTAGCGCAGCCCTCTGGATGCACTCTGAACTCTCAAAACTCCTTCATTAGGATTTTCTCCTTTCATCCTGATTTTCTCCTTTCATGCTGGATTTGGTGACTAATTTCTGATGGAATTTCCCTACACACAAAAAGTGCTCTTCTTTGTTTAGGGCAGAGTTTAAAAACACTATCACACCTCCGAGACAATGCAAAACACTTTTATTTTTCAGACATGTCGATGTTATCCAAAAATAAAAATGGATGAAATTGTTATGTTTTTTTATTTGAAATTAACATTATCATCCCATTTTTATGGGTGTAATTACTGCCAAATAGGTGATATATATATTTCATTTTTAGACTATCCCTATGCATTACTATTGCAGAGTACCAAAAGAGAGATCCAGCTTGCATTGAGCTTAATTTGTTGCAAGTTTTCCTCCACTGTGATTGAAGCTCTCCAAAAAGCTCTCCAAAAACAGGGAACAAATTTTGTCTTGGCCATTCCTGGGTCACCTTCAAAGGGCCATATATCTCTCATTCTGATGTCAATCAGATCCTTGACAATGGCACTGATAAACTAGTGGCAGGAAAATCCTCAAGAACCATCAAGAATCCATTCAGATCTGGAAACGTGCAGTAACATTTTTAATATGCTCTTTTTAAATTAAGCACTGTAGACCTTAATCCCTATTTGAACTGGGCCACATTTCATTTGATTTCATTATGTACACAGAGGCAGTTCTTTTCCAGAATTTGTTCAAATGAATTTCCAACTTACGTTTAGGTCAGAGAGAGAGAGAGAGAGAGAGAGAGAGAGAGAGAAAGAGAGAGAGAAAGAAAGAGAGAAAGAAAGAAAGAAAGCAAGAAAGCAAGAAAGCAAGAAAGCTCTTTATGTTTGTAGCATTCATATATTGCAAGGACGAACGGATGCATATAACTATAGGTAAGTCCACCCTGTGATTGTCAATCCAGTTATCTTATGCCTCTCTCACACATGTACATACACAGATAAGGTTTCTCCTATACCTTTCCACTGAAGTCCCAGGCTGGTGGGAAGAGACAAAGGGGTTAATCAGCCACACACACAGTATAATGAAAGGGATGGTGCTTGTGTATGGGTAAAGGCTGTGTCTGCAGACACTTTACCTTCTATATCACCCACCTACATAGTACACTTTTCAAGCTACGGTATTATAATTTATCATTATCATAATTTATAAATATGCCCCCTTAAAATAAAAGCTTTTTTTTCTTCTTGAAGGGAAAAAATGGAATCTGTGAAAAAATAAAAAACTTTTGAGAACATATCAATTCATAGTGAGTAAATATATTTAAGAATTTAAATGCTACCTTAATTTTAATGTACTATTTAAGTCAAGGATTAAAGGCAGATCAGTAAAGATTACAGAGGAATCATGCTGGAGAATCAGCAATCCTTCAAGCCAGCATTGACAATGTTAGTTTTAGTGAGTGTGGCTTGTGATTAGTGGCATCACTGGAGTTTGCATCACCCATAAGGGAGCCCTATCCATCGCCCCCGTGATAGACCTTCTCCCATGCAGTGGGCATGGCAAAGCTCCATTACCTCACCACCACCAGTTTTTTAGCTATAATTTCTGATAGAATGGAGGAATTTCAGTGGGATTTGTTTCATCAGATTCTATTATAAATTACACATTAACAGCCCAATCCAGAGCAACTAATCTGTCCACATAAGAGCCCTTAGGTTGCCCTATCTAACACTAGGTTGGAGCAACTGCAAGATGCTCCAGCCCAGTTACCCTGAAGGAGGCTTAGGGCAGAGCAAGCCAAGATAGGGTGCCCTAAGAGAGGTGGACCTGCTCTGCCCTAACTGGGGCAGCCTAAGCAGCTCAGGAGAGGCAAGTTGAGGGCATGTTTAGCATTGCCTAGGGCAGAGCAGTTACTCTGTATCCAGAGCCTGTTTCCAAGGCAGAAATGCCCTCTTCCAGCCCTCAGAGTTATACCACCTCAGGAGCAGGTATAGTAATGAGTAGACCCATAGGGGTCCATGATAAGGCCCGAGTAAGAATGGCAGTGCTGACCAAAAATCTGAGTTCTTGGCCAGCCTAGCTGCAACCCCTGCCTCTCAACCTCAGGATATGGAACAAACTACGGCTGCCCACAAACCTCAGGATACAGCAGGCCACTCCAAGAAGCCCCTTGTATTCACTGTAGAATGTACTGGCATCTCATCAGGGACTCCTTATAAGGCAGGCACCCAGTGGCGTCACCAGACTGGTGCGGCTGGTGTGGGCTGCATTGGGGATGCGCTCCGTATGGGGTGATGTGCCGGAGGAGTTTGACTGTCCTTTGGCAGGCCCTGGGCGTCAGCACACCCATTCAGGCCTGCTCCAAGGTGGAGAATCAGCCAGAAGCTGACACTTGTCTGAGGAGCTGGCCTGAACGGCCATCTGAGGTGCACTGCGCAGAAATACACTGAGCATGCCGAACAGCTTCAGAGGAGACTTCCTTAGAGCAGAGAAAGTCTGCACCTCTGCACAGCCATTCGGCCTCACTCAGGAGGCGGAGCGGCAGCCGAATGGCTTCAGAAAGAGTACTGCACAGGCACCAACTCTGATGCCTGCACAGTCTCTCCCGAAGCCAAAAGGCTTCAGAAAAGTACTGCACAGGTGTCAGAGATGGTGCCTGCGCAGTACTCTTTCTGAAGCCAGTTGGCTTCAGAAACAACTGTGCAGGCGCCAACTTTGGTGACTGTGCAGTCCAGGTGGGGGGGGCGCATCCCAGGGATGACGCACAGACTTCCGCACCAGGTGATGTGCAGAGTCATGTCACCACTGTAGGCACCACAGCTGTTCCTTGTTCAGTGTGATCTGAGGGGTGTCTCCTCAGGAGCAAGTCTTCCCCTTGTGTCAATTACTTAGCATGCTCTGGAGCAGTTAGGGCAGCCCAGGCTTCCTGACTCTCTGGATTCAGCATAACTTTCTGCTCTGGATACAGAATAGTTAGGAGAGTGCAGTTAGGTCAGAGCAGGCTGAATTTGCTCTGGATTGCAGCCTAATTGAAATATAGAATGATGGTATTCCTAAAAACTATGATTTTGTCACCTGGTGCAGTCCACACCCCACTGCACTCTCTAGCAACAACACTGGTTGAGATCATAAGGCTGTGGTGTGTGTGGCTGCATATGTGTGTGTGGCTGCAAAATCCTAGCTGTGTCAATTCAGAAGTAAGCATCATTATACTCAATGGGACTAACTTCCAGGAAAGTGTCTTTAGGATTGCTTCCAAATTTGTTCATGACTCTCAGTTTACCAGATGTGGTTCTTAAGCAAGTTTTTAATTCTTCATAATGACCAAAGCCTAATTAAAATCCTTCATTTCCCCCTAGGCTTTGCTTATTTTTCTCTATTTTGGATGCTTCTAAGTTCTGTGTAAGCTGCCAAAATATATTCCTGCCGTAGTCTTGACCATTTTGAATTCAAAGCCCTTGCAGAAAAGTCACTTGGCAGCATCAATAAATCTTATGTGGTTTTGTGGCTGGACTTCCTTCAGACAAAATATTTGGTCTGGGGTGACCCCTCTGCTAAGACTGGCACAGGACCACCAGATTGGCATACATAATTACTTGGATATCTACATGGTCATAATTCATCAAATGGGATTGCTCCAATGATAATTAACCCTTGGGTTTTTTCATTCATTTTTTCACTCAATACATAAAGTTACTTGGGTTCATTGTCTCTAGATAAGATGATATTTAATTACCATAATCAAAGATGATATAAATATTGTTATTAAATTCTTTAATAAGCTATAAGATACAGGAGATGCATTAGTATTTGATATAGCTTTGAAGAATATAGATTTGATTATTGCAATTATTAATTTATAAGTAGAGGTGCTTTGGTAAATGTGCAATCACACAAAATTCACATTTAAGAAAACAAAATAAAACTATTTCTATGAATAAAAAGAAATCACCTGAATTTTACCATTCTTAATGCTGGTTCATGATTCTTTTTTTCCATTCCAAACCAGCTGAGAGACCTTGGCAGGACCTCTGAAACTGTTAAGATTAATAATAATTGGTTGTTAATTCATCGTATTGGTGTAATACCAGTTTCTATTATTACAGAGGTTCTTAAGCATTTCAGCTTGGGACCCCCTTCTAGGAAATACAATCTGTCCAGGACCTCTGAAGTGATGTCATCAACCTGGAAGTGATGTCATGGCTGAATATAAGTCTCATTTTACAAAATAAAATGTGAAACAATTAGGATTGAATAATATAGCCTCAAGAGAACTACATGAACAATTAATTTCATCCTGAGTGGCACTTCATCCAGGGTGGCACTGTGACATTACGTGATTTGAAAATGTCTTATTGTTTTTATATTAGCACACTCCTTTGTTAAAGATTGTTGACAACTGAAATGTGTCAAGAGTTAAAGCTACTCCAATCCACTCAATTTTCTGATATTTTTGGCAATGTAGGTGCACAGCTGCTGTTAATCCCCCTTTTTTATGTGCTTTAACTAGTGGGCCCTTGGCCAAGCACAGGTCCTGGCATGTGCCCCAGCATGTCTGCTGCTATGGCTGTGGCTATAAGGGGCAATCCACATTATACACTATACATGTATTACTTGTGGCAGATTTAATTTTTCCTTTGATAGGTGCATCTGAAAATGCATTCTTATCTAGCATACAGTCAGTTCTTGTTATTTTCTAGGGATGGGTTCAGTGGTGGGCTCCAGCAGGTTCGTACCTACTCTATAGAACCGGTTGTTAATGAGAGATAGGACATGTAAAGTTTAAAAATAGCCATTTAAAAGTGGCGGCCAGAAGACCATAGAACCAGTTGTTAATATCTTTGAATCCCATCACTGGATGGGTTGTTGGAAATCCTACTCAATACTGAATTAGTGGATACGGAATCATTTAGCCTTTTGGAAATATGGGTTTAGATTCCAGGGAACTTTTTTCAATGTTCACTCTATGAAAAGTATGACCTGAATCTTAACTTGAAGCCTATGGGGCTGGGTGATCACCAATGCCTGATCAAGGACTCATCAACGTCTGATGCTTCTTCCTCTATAATGGCTATCATTTGGCTTATTGACAATCACTGGCCCAACAACAATTCCCAAGTTTAGCATAGGGGAGGGGTTGCTTCACTCTTCCTCCATCACTCTCATGACTCCTTCCCGGAGCTTGCCCCAACCCAAGAGGACCCTTCAGGTAGCCTTCTAGTGACCTCTTAGAATTGGCCAGTCATCATCACCAGGTTTATGAAGGTTCAGCTGGAACCTCCAAGATGATGAGGCACATCTGAGACACAATGTGTCTGACAATTCTCCATAGTCCAATACCAATCTCCATTTGATGCAGAAAATTGACCCAATGCACACAATCTTCAATTCAATTCTTTATTTACGGTCACAGACCCGAATTACAATTTACGACAACCGTTGATGTTTCAACAGTTGAGATAGTTAAAAGAAAATTAAGAAATAACTAAAGGTAATTAAAAAATTAATTACAGGACAAATTAAAATTAAAAAAATAAAACATTAAGTATAGATAACTGATATATTTGTACAGACTTTACTTAGACAACAGTTTCTTTTGCATATTTTGAGCCGCTATAAGGAACTTAGCTACTTGTTCTGTGATGTATTTTTCTTTATCACCCAATAAAAATTCAACACAATTTTCAGGTCTCCTTATTAAAAAATCACTAGTATTTGTGTGTTGGAAAAGATGAGTACATTCATTTTTGTACAATCTACATACTAGAAGGACATGTTCCAAGGACTCAATTTCTCCATTGTTACACGGACAAAGTCTATTCTCATAAGGTATTCCATTGTATTGTCCATCTAACCACACAACCTTCTATACAAAGGTTGTATTGTGTTGTGTGGCTCAACACAATTACTGCAATCCCCCTCCTCTGGAATGAAGTTGCAAACCCCACCCCAAGGAGATATCAACCACCACTTTGAGGCTACCACTGTTTCATGCTATTACTGGGTTTATTTAAGACTCAAAGTTTCAGACTTTATTAGTAATTTCCATTTTCTATTTCTCACTTCAGTTAGTCTGTTTATGTTCTGATCCAATTTTACCATTAAAAAGGTAAACTATATATCTAGTTTAATATGCTGAGGCTCAATCCACAACCCAATTAAACTACCTAAATTTATGACCCGTTATGCACATTGATATTCAGCATGCTGATAAGGTCATAGTCGGAGCATATATGCATGGAAAATTAAAGAGAAATAACATATCAGTTTTTCCAGGAGCAATGTCATAAGCAGGATCAAATAGGAATCTGTTAGAAGAGATATTACAAATAATACATTCCACTATAAATTTTCTATATGTGTGCGTTAACATGATGTCAATCCTAACCAATTTAGGCCAGCACAACTCACCCACTCTCCATTCCTGTGGTGGTGTGGAAAGGACATTGCATGACTAACTTCTCACCCAAGAGTGGCAAAGAAGTGCCTTACTGAACTTTTGTGACACCGCCAGGCCAGCATGGGACTTGTACAGGGATTTATGCCAATCAAACTGGGAATTAGGATTGGAGCCCAAGTGAATGCAAAATGTGTGTTTGGAAATGGCTTGAAGATTTTCTGTGCCAAGTCCATAAAAAGGTTATAGTACAGAAAATAAGAAGTGGTGTAATTTATCAGCTTCATAGTTATTGCTTCATAGCTCTTTCATATTTACTAGAAGGGTGAAATTAGCATACCACAGATGAGGAAGGCATATGATTCTGCAGTCACATAAACTGCAATATGCTAATATTGCATTGAGATGTTGAAGAGCTGCACTGTTTGGAAGAGACAGTGCTCTATAGACTAGGAGGACCAAAGATTCATGGAGGCAATTTACATTCAAGATCTTGGCCAAAACTTGAGCTTTATCATAAGGTCTTCAGAGTAGACTATAAACAAACACTGCCATCTTTTGGCAATTGGTTAAATTCCACACAACCTTTACAGCACGTTCCCATCGCAACCTCACATCCCTTTCCAGCAGCATAATACTTTGATATAGCTTGTGCCAAATTTTGAACTAGAGGTAGAAATGTAGTCATTAATTAACAAATAGAAAAGAAGGTTATTAATAAGATACTGATGGCTCAAAGGTGGTGTATAAGTCTACAATCCAGAGTAACTACGGGACCTTGTACACTGACGTAGTTACTGTACCACCTACGGCAAACCTATTGGAAATGCATAGAGTAATACAGAGTAAGTGCCTCTTACATCTTCCCTTAGTTACTCTGGATTGTAGAGGAAAGGTGCTGGAATTAAATAGCATCAAGTAGCAATGACCTTTCATATTCTACCTCTACATTTCAACTATCTATAGTTGGATACAGTGGTGTAGCTAAGGAGATGCAGGGGGTTTGCAACTGCTCCACGCAACAAGCTTTGCAACAAGCCACGCAACAAAATCAATAAGCTGATTTTGATACTAATGGCCAAAATTGTGAAAAACAGAGTATGTATAAATAATACCACTGTATTATATACCATTGGAAAGGTAATTTAATGCAGAATGCAATGAAATAAACTGTACCAGAATATCTATATACTATCACAAGTTGTGGCCAATTTTACTAGAAAATAAAAACACAACTGACTTATGGAACAAAGAGTAGATTTTTAAAACACAAAACTTAACTCAAAACAGACTTATTGTTCCGAGAGCCAATGTTTAGGGAAGGAAACAGTTTTTATCAATTTTCACTATTTTAAAAGCCAAGATGTGACATCACTTGCAGTTACAACATCACTTACAGGGCAATATTCATTCATTCATTCAATATCTCACATTTCTTCCTAAAGGAAGGAAACCCAATATTTTGAGGTCTGCACCAGACTACACAATCATTAGCTCCACCACTGATTGGATAGAGTTGGTTGGTTGGTTCTTGGGACTCAACCCTCTGGTTGAGTGGCACTGGCTTGATTGCTCTTCTCTGAAGCAGATGCTAAATAGCTTCCACTTTCAGACAACATTTGGTTGGGTCCATGGAGATCAGAACTGGCCAGTTCCAGTCCTAAGGAAGCTTGAGGAACACCAGGGAGTATCTCCTGCTGAACGTTTGCAGGACCCAGGTGTCCGAAGTGATCGAACTCCAATGATCTATGAAGGCCTGGAGGCGAGCTCCCACCAGGAGTGACTCCCAGAAACTGGAAAAGTCCTTGGAGTTTCTTAATGGTGATCCTTGGAGGGTTTTCTAGAATTGGAAGAGGAGGGTCCTGGATGCTTAGACTTGAACAAAGCCCTACTCTGATCCCATTTGGGTTTGGGGCGTGAATTATGGGACTTGAAGCCTGAGTCAGAGGGGCGAAAGGACTGAGGCCTAGTACGCCCAACTGTTCCTTAAGAACCCTGGACTCAGTGTGGAGGGAAGCCAAGCCAGGAGGAAGAAGTGGAGAGAAGTACAGCTGGGGTAGAAAGGAGTGGGGGAGAATGAGAGAATTGAAAAAGGGAGGAGAAGGAGACCACATCGAGTCTTTTGCGCGGCTGGACGAGACTGGGGAAATGTGCAGCCCTCCCTTGGGAGGAGCTTTAACTTCGTCCAGCCTTCTGTTGGGGGAAGGGCAGTATAGAGTGCCCTTCTTTCCTCCTACAGAGAATACAGTATTTTATTTATTCAGCTATGCAAGGTGGCTTCTCCCATCCTGTGAGGTTCACTAGGTAGAGACGTGGTAACTGGTCCAAGATCACCATCAGGTTACATTACTGAGTAGTAATTTGAAAGGGATATTTTAATCCAAATTCAACTAGTACCCTGCTTAGTACTAGTTGATAGTACTATGATACTGCATAGTACTAGTACATAGTATTAGGGTTTATTCAGTGGTTGGGTAAAAGAGAAAGAGGTAACAAGTCCTGAATACAGTCCTGGAATATGCTTAGGATGCCTCACCACAGTCAAGAGAGCTAGAAATATGCCAATACATTTTTACAAATGAAAGTTTGTAATGAAAGTTTCCTAGAAATCTGCCTAGAAATCAGATAACAGGTGGTGCAAAACATGGGTGAATCCGTGAGAACACTTTCTGCAGTGATACAAAAATGCTGTTTCATAAACCAACAGGGGCCTTGTTTGTACTGGAAATTATTTTTTTCAAGCTGTGCTTTTCAAAATACATTTCTGATCTTCCTAGCAATAACAAGAACAGGCCTTGAAATTCTTCTTACTAGCAAAAACAACTGGTTAAAAGAAACCATCAAGAGGTTCTTTTTCTCAAGCGGCCAACCACATATCAAAAGAGCTCTCAGCCACAAACCGTTTCATTTCCATGTACTAAGGAAGAGGTAGATTGAATCTGTGCCCCTTTCAAATCTAGGTCAAATTAAGAAACAGAAAGAAAACTTCAGGTTAATGCAGTGACCTGAGGCATATTTCCCTCTTCCTTCAGTAGGCTCTGCTTGTAAGCCTCATGGCACATTTTAAGGTAAAAAAAAAAGCCAAAAATAAAACAACCCTTCAATTTTGCAAAAGTTTAAACAAATTGCCAACAAGTGAATAAGAGTGCTAAATTCTTCATATAGATGCAGTACAAAGATTTACTCTATGCATCCTGACTGCATGATTTTTTATTTGTATTTATATTTTAACTAGCGAAAAGCATACCCGTGTTGCAGGAGTAAAATTCCCCTGTACAGTATCCTTCCACTGTGCATCAACCCCCCATTCACAGCAACATCTCCCCATCCAGCCAAATTGGCTGGATGTTGGTCAGTCTTCCACTTTAAGTATAGGACAAAAATACATTGAACCCCTTTTCAGCCCTTTAAGCATTAAATTTTTCCACATTGGTTCTTGGTGGATGTTCATGTGACAAAAGGAACACCCTCCCTGAATTTCATGCTTCTAGGTCCGGGGGTTGGGGCAGAGCATGCCTCAGTTACAGTTTCTTTAATGCAAAGTATAGGGAGGAAAACTCCCATCTGGTTGGAATTTCCGAAAACCAGTTCTTAGTGTACCCCTCAGCCACAGAAGGAACACCCACCCCAAATTTCATGCTTCTAGGCCCAGCAGTTTTGGCAGGGTGTTGATGAGCGAGTCAGTGACATTTCTCTTTTATATACAGTGATGCCTCACGTAAAGTATGTTTCATGTAACAAACAAAAATTTCTCCAGGATTCTGCTTCACGTAAAGAACATGTTGCACGTAAAGAAAACATTCTTTGGTAGTTGGGGCAGATGCACTGGCCAGCAGCCTGTTTAAAAAGCATCAGGGCTGCCTAGCGTACCAGCCCAAAGTGAAAGCAACACTTCCATGCTGTTCCTCCTGTGGCTCGATGTCCGCTGGGCAGAGGGAGAGAAGAGCAGTGGAGAAGAGGGAAGCAACTTAGGGCTAGCCAGAAGGGAGCAGGGGTGAGAGAGGCTCAGGATGGAGAGGAGGAGGAGAAAGTGGGGAGACGCTTTGAAGGTTTCTTGGATTGCAGCCTCCTAACCATGTCTACCCAGAAGTATGCCCCATTGCATAAATGGGGCTTACTCCCAGGAAAGTGACTTTAGGACTGCAGCCTAAGTAGACTTCATAAGATCATGCACATTGAATGCATGTTTTGAATTCAATCCCAGTGTTCTGTCATCATTTTTACATCCAGTTAATATTTTTGTATGAATATTTTGGGGGTTGTGGAACCAATCGTAAGTTTCCTTTATTTCCTATGGAAAAATCCACTTCACGTAAAGACTGTTTCATGTAAAGAACATGCCTCTGGAACGAATTAAATTTGTTACGTGAGACGCCACTGTGTACAAAAGATTGTATTTTATTGTTTTAATTTTATTTTATCGTTTTAAATTATATTTTACAATGTTTTATTGTTATTCGCCTTGTGCCCTTTGGGGAAATTGGTGGAGTACAAATGTAATAAATAATAATTTCTTCCTACAGGAGAGATTTCAATCCGATTGTTGCTGTTACCCCTGCCCACACTGCTGGACCTGCACAGCATGTGGTGAACAAGACAAACAGAACTTCACCAGCCATGTTTTGGCAGTGCATATTTGGAAGCAATGGTGGTGAAATACTTAAGTGAGCCCACTCTGTGTTTTGTGTGCTTTTAAAGTGATATTCTAATCCAATGATTTTAATCTTTTTATCACATCGTACAATGACGAGGTACATTTATCACAAGGTACATTTGTACTGAAATTGTCAAGGCACACCATCAGTTTTGGCCATTGACAAGGCATACCATGCTGTTGGGGGAGGGGCTCACATCTCCCAATGACTCTAATAATGATCCCTCCCCAAACTCCAATGGCACACTTGCAAACCACAGGCAGCACTCCAGTGCACCTTGGCACACATATGAACCACTCATAGCACACGTGTGTTGCTGCATAGTGATTGAAAATTGCTGCTCTCTAATCCCAAAGATTCAAGCAACTTTCAAATGCAAGGCACCCCTATTATCAGTCTACCCTTAAACACTTGCCAAAATTTAAAGCTTCGTGTTTTTAGGACATGTATGTTTAAATTCCCCATACTTACATCCTGCAGGTTGTTGTCTGTTCCAGGCTTTGAAATGTCCAGTCTCTGTGCCCTTTTCTTCTCCAGGTTTTCAAAGGGACAGCAAACCTTTGTTGTTTCCATGTCTGTGTGTTTTTTTCTCTCCACTCTCCGAGCTCTTAAAACATTGTTTATAGTATTACAGTACTATACTGTATTACGTTTGGCATTTGCATTTTGGTGTAGTGTATTATTGTCTGAAATAATTGGGAGAGTGTCTTCCTGTGAAATTCTAGCCATGTCTACTGGCAGGTTGCTCACCCAGCTTTCTCCCTAACAGGAAGATCTGAAATGTATTTTGAAAAGAACAGCTTGAAAAGAAATTTAAAAAATAATTTCCAGTACAAACAAGGCCCCTGTTGGTTTATTAAACAGCAATGGAAGAAAACAAGTGGAAGTAATTCACCAGTGAATTGCTCCATCTTCACCAATGACAAGCCCCATTCTTTTTGCTCAGAAAGCAAGCAAGAAAAAGATGGGCAGAAGCTCGATGGAGTAACGGCACCAACACACTAGCTTGATACCACTGTCAGCGCAATGCTCCAAGTTGCCAATTCAGTCATCCTTGTTAATGGATAGAGTGTGTACCCATTATATAAGTTCATCCTATGTAACCTCATAATAATCAAGAATCCTGCTTGATTTATTGGCTTGGGGTGTTTGTGGGGGAAAGGTTGGAATAAGTTGCCACATCATGAAAACTGCAATCAGCCATCTGAAAAGTTAAATAATGAAACAAACACATTCTTGGAATGCAAGTATGGTATACTGATTAAGTAAGTTGAAGTACAACAGAGGAAATCCTTGGTCAAGCATGAAAATTTGTTGCTGCCCATCTTTTGGTCTTACCTACAAAGGATTTGTGTGGGGGTTGAAGGGATATGAATACAGTACACTGTCTTGAGGAATAATGAACAACCAGATACTCTAATTTTTTCCTTTAAATAGTACATTTTTTTGAGGGCCACAAACACACCGTATTTCTTTTTCTCAAATTGGGTGAAGAATATGACAATCCTTGATTTTATACACTTGAAATAGTTCCTAGCTTTGATCGAAGAAAAAATCTCAAAAATGTAAAACTGAAGATCAGAATATTAGCAGAAGAAAATAAGCAGTTTTCATAATGATGATCTGAATCAAATATGGATATTCACATCTCCCATTTAAAAGTATTGTACAAGCATCTTTGAGTCATTCTTTGAATGGTACAGCTGTACACACCATGAATCAGAGCTACGTTAACTTGAATATTATACAACATATTCAAACATACTTTTCTGCAGTGGGATCAAAAACTAGATATCCACAGCACTTTGATTCTAATCAGCAAAAATCTGTGTGTGGCTTTCAGTGGCCAACAATTGAATATGAAATGAGAATGATGCAGGCATAAGAGGCCTGTGATTTATACTTATTATTCCGGAGAACTTCTGCATGGAATTTTGCCTTTCCACAAGCCTTGCCCCTGAATCATACTCATTCCTAGTTATAACTATCAAAATACGACTACACTACTATATGTTGTTCTTATAATTGTTATCCTTCTAACAATAGGATATTTGGTTGATTTAAAAATGTTAATGATCCTCCTTTTTTAAATCAATACATATTTTACATCATGTAAAATGTGTAGTATGGGTCAATATCTCTAGATTTTTATAAACTTTAATAAGTAGAAAAGCCAATGTAAACTCTCCCTCTCTCAAATTAAAATAGTAGAGGGAATGGGCAAATCATCAAGATGGAAACTACAACAGAGCCAAAGTTCCCTTACGCCTGGCTGAGCTTCTTTAAAAAAAACACACAGCTGGACGTGTTACACATTTTGCATTATATGTAGTTTGGCCTCCATGTCAGAACACACAAGAATGGAATTTTCATGTCCTGTCAAAACATATGATGCTGTGCATTTTTGGATTTAATCTTCTATTTGGTTGAACAAAAAACTGCAAAAATATAGGTTGCTGTTGTCCTGTAGATCAGTAACTCAAAGGTCAATGAGACCGGTTTTAGATTACCGTTATTTGTACTTATTCTGCTTAGAGTGAAACAATAGTCTGTCACTCTCCTTTGAAAAACTTCCCAACCTAATATAAACTGAATTTGTTGTAATCCTTTGAACTAGATTGTATAATGCCTGTAGTGTAAATATCTCAAAGGGCAAAAATTGCAGAGAAAGGATGTGGAGACGTAAGAGAAAATCAAACCACAAACTCCTTTTTCTTAGAAATGTATTTATAAAAACAAGTCATTACAATCAAAAGCAATGCTTATTGCTTAGCATAAAATGCTTCAGGAACATATGCCTCCAAGTATTTACTAGAAAAAGTGTGTTTTACAAAATCTATTACAGCATTTACAACTTCGCAGCATATGTAGTCAGATAAAAAAATTCTGTTGAATAATTACTTAAAATATTTCTAACAAATCTCTTTGATCTATTACTACTCTGTAATACCAACCACATATTTATTTTCTTCCAATTTCACTTGAAAATAGCTACTCCCCACTACAATACCTTCCTACATGAAATTAAAGCTGTTCTTCTTTCTGTACTTTGGAAACATTTGCAGGAACAAGCAATTTCTTAAAGTCCAGATGTTAAAAGGTACCAAAAATTATCAACAGTTGTCATTCACTGATGTATACCCTTGACTTTTAAGTAACACTGATAAGATCAACTGGAAGCTTTTAAATTAATAAAACATTAAGAAATATATTACACTCACTAATGGCAAATGTTCACTATAGCTGCAGATTTCCCCACTGGGATTATGACAAAGTGCACCAAAGTTATCCATGTCTGTACATTAAAAATTTTCAATACATTAAATATATGAACAATGAGATTTTAAATATTTTGTATTGAATATTTTAGGACAAATATAAATTACAGCATTCTTCAAATAAAAAACATTACATCTGAAATATATCTTGATATTACAGAATATAAAAAATACCTATTTTGCCTTATTTGAAAAAAGTATGTATATGTAGGTTCTGGTACGGTAAAACAATGAATTCCTTACCAAAACTTTCCATGTGAGAAAAGGCCCATTGCTAACATATGAAATCTATAATTTTCTAAAATGAGCTACCAACATCAGAATCACAGCTTTCTTGTGTTGTGATACACAACTAACAGAATCACAACTCAAGAAAAGGTTTAATAGTCTTATTGACTAGTGAAGAAGTTGGTTTTGAACTGATGATAAATTAATAGAACTTTAGTAACCACTAATTTGTCTCATAGATTTTGAGCACAATCCTAACCATGTCTACTCAAAAGTAAGCCCCACTGTGTTCAATGGGTCTTACTCCCAGGAAAGTGTCTTTAGGACTGAAGCCTTAGTCATAACTAACTTTACTTGGATACAACTCATACACATGTTATACAATGCCTTAAAAATTTCAGTGGTGAATTAAAAATCAAAAGTATTACATGTTGCTAAAACAGATGCTTTGTAAGTAGAACATCCCAGACTCAGCAAAAAGGCCACGAGTCAAATTTTTGCCTGAGATCATGGAAAGCTAGCACAATTCAGAGTAGAGAGTACTGACTGAAGGTCCTTCTCAGTACAATGCAGCTTCAAATGTGCAGGTACAAAACATGTTTATTAAACACACAGTCTGGTTCAGACATCACACAGAACCATGATTTATTCCTTTAAAAAAAGAATTACAAAATCCAGTCTGTTTCTGCAGAACCTCTTGACTCACTGCATTGACTATACTATTGTGACTAAACATGTGGCCCCACCACAGATTCTACACCATCTCTTCCTGCTTTAGCAGCTTTATATCTCCCTACCATGCCTTTCTAGAATCTCCTTTGGAGAAGCCAGAATGCAAGAGGAAGGAAAGTCTTTATACCCACTGCCATCTCTGACACTTGACATCACATCATCTCAATTACTTCCTGGCTGGCACAGTTGAGAGATGTGAGTCACGTGCCCCATCCCTGACACTAAAGTTGGTCCAACGTCCACTCAGCCGTGTCAGGGTCTTTTCAGGTCAACAAACTGTGACCCAAGTATATATTTTTGACAAGGAATTGCAGCCAATCCTGGCTCTATTATGAGTGCATATCATTTAGTAATACCTCCTGAAAATAAAACAGAAAAAATAGCAATCTTTGTCCTGGATGTAATTCTTAGGGTGCAATCCAGAGTAACTATGGGGAGTCCTTGCTCCGGTGTAAGAACAACTTACTTTGGATTGCAATATGAATTTTGCATAGGTTTTCACTAGGTGGTGCAGTAACTATGGGTGCACATAATGTCTCTTACATGCTCCCGTAATTACTCTGGATTGTAGGGTTACAGTATTTTTTTTAAAAAGTCAGAATCATGCTTTCAGCCAATTGAAGCTATATATTTTGATTAGTACTGCACCAATAAGGGAGATGTACTCTGGCTAGTACAGACCAAACACTTGCTACTAGAAAAGGCTTTGAGAGAGGAAACAGTGGGCAAAGCAATCTATCCTAGATCCTGTCTTTAGCAAGAAGCCTGCTGTTGTAAGGGCTAAATCACAGGCAGAGTCAACCTACTGTATATAACTCATACTCCTGAGAGTAGCTCCTTTCATCCTTTGCCATTGCTACCACATAGGAAGACCAACAGTAGCAGTGGTTGATTACCGAAGGACTCTGACCTAATGCCCTGATGAGTACTGCACTATGAGCTACATTAGAACTATGTTATTATTGCCTATAATGTTATTATTTTCCATAGTGCTGTTCCACAATAGAAGTGTTTTCCAGGAACATATCCATAGCATTACAGGCAGCATTACTGTAGCCTAGAAACATATGACTCATCCCTCAGATTCTTTGCTGTATGATATAGTCAGTTTAGTTTACATTTCAGTGTCATCTTAAAAAGCAGTAGATTTTCAGTCTTTCACTGAAGGAAAAAAGCACCTTGCTATTGTAGCCAAGAGGACAGCATATCACAACATGTAAATCAGGAAAAAATTCAGTGCCAGAAAAACCCTCCGGGGGAGAACACATAATGAAAACCAATGAAGGCACTTTAGTATACAATAAAAAACACACACAAGATGCAATTCTGCCTGCAGAAAAATAGGGAGGGAAAATAACATTTCTGTCTGGGGGAAAAAATAAAGCATTAAAATTTAATTCATGGATCTAACATTTCTCCCAAATTAAGACTCTTTTTCTAATGTATTAGTTATTAACATTTGTTGCTAACATTTACTTTAATAGAGTCATCAGTGCAATGGTTGCTTTGCAGAATACTATACAAAACATAATTAATAAATTTATACCTCTAAATCTTCCATCAAACCATAAAAAACTATGTAAACCTTTTTGTAGAAATACAAAAATAAAGTGTATTCCTGGGTGATGCAAATGAAAGGTGATGCAAATTAAATTTTGAAGTTGCAATTAAAAAGAAAACCAAAAATTTTTAGGGGCCATTCTGGACTAAATGCCCATTTATACCCATGAAAACCAAATCCACCAGTGTTAATGAAAAGGAACAACTCTGTAACAGTAAGAGGAGAGATATACCTAAAGAAGTTGTGAGCCCAAGAGAAATTTTCATGACTGTGCATTGGGACCCTACAAGCTGATATTATTATACCCCTCCGCAATCTGTTCTGGATGAATAAATATGAAATCCACCATTAAAAAATTCTCTAGGGAGGCTCAAGCAATATCTCTTACTTTAAAGGCTCCAAAGTAAGTTCCTTCTGGTGAACGATCCAACAGTGAAGGGTTTGAAACCTGGATAGTCACCATTTCACCAGATTTTAATTTGAAAAACCCTCCTACATTTACAGAATAAAAATGAAATTCTGACTTTCCTGACCAATATTTTGTGCTTCCTCCCTTCATGAGAACTACAGAGTTTCTCCTTCTAACATCTGTTTTTGTCACATATACCATCAATTGTAGAGCTTGTTCAGTTAGGTTTCCTTGAGTTTCGTGGTGTCTAAAACATATATTGGCATACAGATAATAAAAGCCATCATGATTGGGTATTAAATTTCCATCACTGAATGTCATATTCAGTACATTTGCCCAGCCTTTGTCATGATGCCAAGATGTAAGGTTCACTTTACGGGTGCCTAAGAGGAAAAAAAAGAAAAAAATTATTTTTCCTTTGACTACACTAATTATAAAACCAATAGGGTAAAGTTGAAGGGAAGGCAGAGAGGGAAAAAGAGTAGGTAGATGGAGGGAAGGGATAGGTCCAGGTCTGGGAGGGACGGGGATGGCAGCAGAAGCTGCAGCAGCATTCTTTCCTTCCCTTGTCCATGCCTGAAAGCCCTAAATGTATTTACTTGGTTCTGTGCCCGCATAACTATTCCTTTACTGCAAGTTGATCACCGGCTACTGCCCTGGCCCCACAAGGCACAGCGGGCTGCTTTTTTAGTACTACTGTACCATGACATGAACAGCCCCTTTAGGATTGGGCTTATGTGACTTAGCTTCAGACTTACTTTCACACTAGACTGAGACTGAAACTTACAACCATAAGATTTTATTACCAACAAAATGTAAATTTTTTTTTAAAGCGCAAATGCGGGCTTTCTGGACACCGACTTTGATTTGTACACCATTCAGCCAGTCACTGTAAAATTTCAGGTGGGGGAATCTGAAATCAGGGAGAGTCTTAGATCACATTTGTCATTCTACAATTATGAGGCACAAAACAATCTATAACTTCATTAACATTTTGGAATAAATAAAAAAGATGTTTAGCGATTTTAAATTCAGTTGCTCACTTCTTTACATACAATTTTGGTTCATATTCAGATACCATAGCAATCATGGTTTGCATTTATAGTACATAATCCCAGCCCTCATTTAAGGTTCCAAACACATCACAACTATGGTTTAGTGCTGCTTTTCTATTTTCATCTTCTATCTGCTCAGTACTCCAGTTTCTAGGTATACTGACTTCAGAGGCAGAATAATGGTCATAGTTTTGATGTTCAATTCGGGTATCACACCAAACCGTAGTTCAATAATTTTCAACATTTTTCATCTCCCACTACACTGAGAAGGTACCTTTTTATTTTTTGTCAAATCCCACCATCAGTTTCTTGATAATTTACAAGGCACACCACACTGCTGGCCTTGGGCTCTCATCTCTTAATGGTCCTACTGATAAATGAACCTCTTTCAAACCCTTGCAGCACACATGAGGATCAGCCAAGGCACAACAGTAAGTCCTGGGATACTAGCTGAAATCACTGCCTGTAGTTGTCCAGTTAATGATTTTTATACCATTTCAAACAAAAACATTTTATACCATTTCAAACAAAAACATTCAAACATGCATTTTTAGTTATTACGCCAAGCCTGATCCACAGTTTAAATTGATCATAGTGGCCTATTTCAGAAGTCATGATATCAATAGTTACAATGCCAAAATGCATAACAGTCTAAATCAGGGGGAGGGAACCCTCCACTTATGAGTAAGAAAAATGTGATTCAAAAGGAACTTACCAGATGGAATTTTATTGCCATCAATGATGAGGTGAGCAAATGGTGCTTTGTCAGGTTTGTTAGTTTTCTTAGGCAAATCCAACCACCATGCTTCCATCATTGCTATAGATAAAACATTCTGTTAAAATCATCACATGAATTAAGTCACAAGACTTAAAAAATCCACAACAATTACTACAGTACTTACTTTTTTCTGATCTTGAATCATCTTTCCCAATAATAATGCGCTGGACTTCCTAAAGATAAAAGCAACACTCTTACTTTTACAGTCAGGATACAAATATGTTATCGCAATATTTATTTTCTAAAATAACGGGTGTTCGAAGTTCATATTAGCTATCAACCCACACCTTACCTGTCTGTGAAATAGTTTATCGTTAAATCCCAAGGTGTTTTGTTCCATGTACTCTATATGTATATGTCATGACACTCAGTATCGGTTTCAGAGCTATTCCCCCTCAGGAGCACTAACTAAAACAAAGCCTATTCTTATCCTCCCTAAAGAAAGGCCATCTACTCAAAAAGAGTAGTGAACCCACAACCCTGCTTATTTTCATTTAGAAACAGTGTTCCAAATCTATATATAAATTGAAAAATCACTCACTCATCAACGCCCTGGCAAGACCACTGGGCCTAGAAGCGTGAAATTTGGGGAGGGTGTTCCTTCTGTGATGCAGGGATCCACTAAGAACCGGGTTTTTTTTTAAAATTTCAATCGGAAAGGGGTGAAATGGGGTGCAACGCGTTTACCTCCCCATACTTTGCATCGAAGAATCCCTGACTGCGTGATGCTCTGCCCCAATCCCTGGACCCAGAAGCATGAAATTTGGGGAGGGTGTTCCTTCTGTGAAATCAACACCCACCAAGAACTCAGGTGGAAAAATTTAACTCTTAAGGGGCTGAAAAGGGGTGCAACATGTTTTTCTCCTATACTTAACATGGAAGACTAAACAACATCCAGCCAATTTGGTGCTTGGTGCCTAATGCACTGGGGGAATGTTATTTGGAGGAGGGGTTGCACTGGGGAGGATCCTGTGCTTGGGGGGTTGATGCGCATAGGGGAATGTTGCGCAAGGGGGGTTGATGGGCATGGGGGATTGATGCGCATGTAGTGGGTGGGCATGGGGACTGTTGCACATGGGGTGGATGATGCACATGGGGTGGATGAATATGGGGGATGTTGCTCTTGGGGGTGGATGTGCAGTGAGGGGATGGCATACAGGGGAATTTTACTCCCACAACATGGGTGCATTTTCGCTAATACAAAATAAAATCACAAACTCCATTTCAGTTCAATGTTCAGCTAAGTGTATCTTCAATTTCACTGAAAATGGTACACCCTGTGTCATATTCTCCCCATGTCCTCTTCTACAAGTAGGAATATATACCTATGCAGCATGATATAAAAATACTACATTTTTTCCTACCCCTACACAAGTGGTTCCCAAATTTTTTTGACCGGTGGTTCTTTTGACCTACTGGGCCATTGGTCACAGTTCCCTATTAGGGCTACAATACTATACATTGCAAAGAGTGCAAATTTTTCATAAAAGATTCTGCTAACCAAAAGGTTTTGGCAGCACCCCAGGTAACCACAGCTCCCAATTTCAGAACTACTGCCCTACAATGTTTGTTACCATCACATCCGTGTGATGCCACCATCATGCATTTAGTTCAGAACTCAGAGCTTAACGGAGAGAATGCTAGGTACTGGTTAAATGCGACTAAGTACAATATGATGAACGTTCAGGAAATCCCCTGGTTTTTAACTTGGTAAAGTCAGGAAGGAAATAGAAAAGAATGCACAAAACCTCTGTTCACAATGTTAATAAGCAAGCCTCCAAAACCAACTCTCTGCATCTTCCAAACAAACATTTGCAAGATTTTTACCAAGAAAAGGTGACAATCAATGAAAAACAAAATGCACCAAAGTGGTTCTGATGGAATTATTTGCAATTACAGTACACAGAATTTAGACTATCATACTTAGGGATCTCTCTAGAACAGGTATCTCCAAACTTTTTGGCAGGAGGACCACATCATCTCTCATCAGAAAACTAATTTACATTTCAAATTTACATAAATTTACAAAAAAGAATGTATTGCAAGGATTACAAAGCTTTCCTAAGGATTGCAATGGATTACAAGGCTTGTCCAAGGGCTGTATAGAGGGATCTTACTGGGGCCATACTGAGGCTTGCCGAAGGCCACGTCTGCCCCTCAGGCCAGGGTTTGATTATCCCTGATGTAGAATATAGCAAGGAGGAAGGATGTGAGACAAAATGGCCTCTGCAGATGAGAAGGAACATGCCAAGCCCTGGAGAAGAGGAAAATGTGCATGGCTTTAAAGTCAGAGTTTTAGAAACTGCTTGTTTTACTGTTGTAGAGGCAGACATGCAAGCAATTTTTCTATTTTTCAACTGAACCAGGTAAAGATGGATACTTTGCATTTCTAATGCAATTTATAATTTTAATTGCTTTTATTTAATACTTTTTTGTATCAACAAGGAGTCCCACAGTCAAACCCCTGTGGATTATTTACAGATGGTATATTTGCAAATTATACTACTGCAGGTGGGGCCTGAGTATCTGCAAGAGATCTGTTCTTGGACCTCCTCCAACTGATTTTGAATTTAACAGAGAAACAAATCTGTGATGTTTGGCCCCTTTGACACTCCTTTCTTCTGGAGGAAGAAAGCTGTGCTCGGGAGGGCTCAGTGAAGCCACTCTGGTTCAATGCTGGTCCAGAGAACAGCATGGAGCCAGATCTGCAGATGAAAATTCTGCAGAAAAACAGGCATCACCTCTATTTATACAGTAACTACTCCTATCAGAATTGAAGCAGGTAAAAATGCCTGTTTTCATCTGCATTTGTCAAACTGTTTTCCTTTAGCGCAAATATGCACATTACCTCAGAGAGTTAATGTCTATGTATACAAGGGTCAAAATATAATAATAGCAACATAAATCTTGCCAAACCCTCTTGATGGCAGTTATGATTGGTGGATAAAAAAAACCTCTGAAAATCAGGTGCTCAAGTAGTTTCATATACGTAAAGTTTGGCCTCCTGAAAGGCAATGCTGGAGGTCTAACCTATGAAGTGCTTTGTTGCTATGTGAAAAACGAGTCTAGACCTGAGTTTCCAACTGACAGGCTCTGGGAATGCTGCCAAGAGGGGAAGGAAAGGGGGGAGGAAATCAGTATATGTACTGACCAAAGATTTTCTGTTTGCCTGTCTCTCTTTTCTGCCAAACTTATGGTCAGTTATTTTTTTTTAAAGTATGGTTTGTGTCTCTGGAGTGCTAAAGGGATTCTGAGGTTGCCTGCAGGAAACCAGCAATCTACATAAGGAAAAAAAAACAATTTGTCTAAGTATTTTCAAACAATTTGTCCAGTTGGATAACATAGTCATATTTGCAAATAACAATCTGAATGTTTTATATCCCACTATCTAAAGATATAGAAGGAGCACAATAACCTTCCATCTCTCAAAATGGAAGTACAGGTGGGACATCAGAATACACAGGGGATCTATTATCAGACCCCCTGTTAATACAGAATTTCAGAGACACAGTACTCATTGAGCTTCACATAGTCCTGCGAAGAGGACTGCTCCAACCCCCTCGAGGGCTTTCTGAAGTCCAAAGAGGCAGCACATATATGCCCCCTATCAGACCTCAGCTCCAGCTCCCTTCAGAGGGCTCAGCTGGAGCCCAGTTTGGTTATATGCAGTGTCCAGGGATCCAGGTCCATTCCACACTGAGCCAGATTCATAGAAGTATAATCCTTGGATAAACAGACTCCACTTGGATAAACACACTCCACCTGACTTTCAGCAGGGCATTTTGGAAGCTGCAGATGACATCTTGAATCTGACCATCGTTTGACCTTTCTAGGAAAAACCCAACCCCATTTAGAAGCCAGCCACTCCGATAGAGACAACTGGCATAGGCCTTAAACAATGCATGTTGTGTAGAAGATTAAAAAGACTGACTCCGGATACTATTTTCATCTGATGTTCTAATGCTCTTTTCAACTGCCTCTTTGATTGTCTCCTAACTGATTTTCCTCTTCTTTATTCAATTTCTCACTGTGCCTGAAAGTCACTAGTGTAGCCAACTGAGAAGACTTCTAGCTTCAGCTTCATGAAACTAGCAAGCATTTTAACTGATGCAACTGCTATCAACAGCATGCCTTCCTTATAAACTATTAGATTATCTAAAGCAATTGTTCCAAAACAACCATGAACCACCAGCCTGGGAAGCACTTGGCTCCAGCTCTCTAAGGAACAGGGAGTATGCATCAACATTACCTCCAGGACTGCACTGCTGTCAATGGGAGTTAACCTTACCTTAGTAAGGTTATGGCTTACTTACTGGTTACTTCATAATATTACGAACTTGTGAGGGGTGTGGAGTCAGATGCCTCTGCAATATGCAAGATGCCTCCCCAAGTCTCTGCAATAGTAAAAAATGTGATTGAAAACCATTTCCAGTTTTCTTATTGGGAACAGGAAGTGACTTACAATAGAGTTTTAAAAATGTTTTTCTTTTGTTTTTGAGCCCACAGAACCTCCATATTCATGGGCTTGGCAGATGTGAGCATCTGTGGTTGTCAAGCCCAGGGCTGGAAGGCCTTAGAGGACCTCCTAGATGCAAATGGCACTTCCACGAACCTCAAAAGCCCTCAGATACAACTGGAGGTAACCAGTGCAAAACTGAGGTGACTTCTGGTTGCATCCAAAATGCCTTCTGTGGAAGCTGTATGCAACTTCCAGAGCACCAAGCAAGTAAGTTTCTGCAGTGCCACATCCTCCTCTCCTACAGATTTCATTATCTACAGATTTTGTTATCCATGAGGGGAACTGATCCCCTACATTTGGATCCTGATACTATTATACAGGACACTTCAATAGTTTACTGAGATGGAAGTCCAAGGGTGCATAAGTTATTGGGCTATTTTCCTACAATGGAAGGTAACCAGAAAACCAGTTTTTTTGGCTGAGCAAAGCATTAGTCTCTTTACATACAGTCAACCCCTGCTAATTTGCAATTCAGGGTTAGCAGTCCAAGTCTTTCGCAGATTTTTTCCACCTGGACTGGGGCCAGCCCTTGAGCACACCCCAGCCATGCCACGCCCACAATTGTGGTGGATGGTGGCAGTTCAGTACCTGGAGGCAGGCAAGCAGGCAAGTGGGGAAGTGGGAGGAGGTGCCTCACTGCTGTTGCTGGACAAGGGTCCTCCTCCTGGTCAGAAGTGGAAGTGCCGGTTTCCTCCCTCTTGGGAACATGGCGCACCTGCTTGATTGCCTCCTGTCTGGCTGCCTAAGGGATCCTCTTGTACAATCCTCCCCAGGTAAGGCTGGGCCCCAAGAACTGAACCCCCTTTACCTCAATTCATGGTTTTCAATATGGAACCCCTACAAAAATGGGGGTCTACTGTACATAGCTTTGCATGGTATTTCAGAGAAGTTGAGAGACCTTGAGGAAATTTATAATCTAAATATTCACATAAGAGACACAGAATATGAATAGGTGAACAGAAGCAGGGAAAAATATAGTTTCAGTTACTTATAGGTACACTTAGGTATGATAATATATGTGGACTAGGGAGCTGAGCCAAAATCCTTACACAAATGGTGGTTTATGAGAGATGTCCAAATTAAAATATGAATGTTTTTTGGGTTGTGGAACCAATCATCTGAGTTTCCATTGTTTCCAATGGGAAAATCCACTTCACTCAAAGAGCATTTGACTTAAAGAGCATGCCTCCAGAACGAATTAAGCTCTTTATGTGAGGCACCACTGTATAAAATTTGCCATTTCTTTCTCATTCCTTTCTCATGCCTCTTCCTGTCTGTAGAAATCTCAGTTGTGCTTCCTTGATAAAAGGGAAAGGAATCCCACCCTCATGATATCAGGCAAGGAGCAACAATCTCCCAACACCACCACCTGAGATATTGCCCCCACCCACGTCATCAAATCTCCCAGAAGACACATGGTGAATGGTGTAAAAAGCCACTGAAAAGTCCAACAAGACACACAAGGACTCGCATCTCATGGTTAGAAATGAGAAATGGGATAGTTATTCAGTAGTGTAGACTCCAACGATGGCCTTCCCGCAATGGGGAAAACCACTTGCAGCACCCTGTTGAATGCATCAACTCCCATAACAAAGAATTAATTGCCCCCTCACCTACCTGGCCAGTCCCGTCCCCCCCTAGAAGAACTAATAAGCCAAAGTAGACAAGAATCAAGAAGGCAGATAATAAGCCTCATGCTTCAAGAGCAGAGGTTCTGACGATTATCTCTCCCAGGATTGAACATAATGTCACATACCCCCAAGATCCTCTTCCTACACTTTGTCTGAAAATGTCTGACTTGTAATATAAGCAAGATAACAGGTAAGTGAGTATAAAGCTTTAGAATCATTACTATATTAATTTAAGGAAATCCTTCAAAATTAAACAAAAATACAACAAATAAAATAAATAAATTTAAAATGTATGTGTTCAGTGCGACTGGTGGGCCAAAGTTTTGCTTGTTTGACTGATTTTGGGCCACGCAATAACAGTACTATATATCAGCAGCACTGTTAAGTTGTTTGACTTTTTGGCTAACTTTTTTGGAATGGAAAAATCTAACTTCACAAATGTAATTTGTCATAAAATCAGCAACAGCAGAACACAAATCTTACTTAAGAGTGGATATTCATTTGGTATTCGGATCCAAAATGATGACAAGGTTACTGATTTGTGCCTAATTCTTAATGATTTGTCATGTATAAGATAGAGCATCTCATTTCCTTGTTCAGATTCCACATTCAACTCCATGATAAATTTGAATGTGTCAAAAGAAAATTGATCTTTTATCTGCTGCATCTTCAAAACATCAATCCTCTATTCAGAAAAATAATGAACAAAACTGGCAAAGAATAAAGATGAACTGTGTGTTTCATGTTGACACATTCTTTAAGACTTTATTTCTTCAACATGTTGCAACAGTGTAGCATGTAACAGGATGGGTACTCAAACTGAAGTCTGACTTGCCACAAAATAATGATTTTTAAAATGCTTTGACTTCTTCACATTGTTAGAACAAATCATTTTCTTCTCCCTATAGTTTTAAAGTAACAGTTCATTTTGATTTGAAAAAAAAATGTTTGCTAAATATGACAGCTTCCAGTGGAATCACACAATAATGTGTGTAATTTGTGTGTAACCAGCTTCTGCTGGCGTTATTTTGCATTTTAGATTGTGAGCCCTTTTGGGACAGGGACCCATTAGCTATTAATTAGCTATTAATTTTTTCATTTTCTTGTAAACCACTTTGTGAACTTTTCATTTGAAAAGCGGTATATAAATACTGTAGATAGATATAGGAAGCCAGGGCATCACTCTCGTGATTGACATCTTCCCACGCTCCAATGATGTTGATGTACCATTGCCCAACTCACTGTTTTGTTTTTGCTATAATTTGATAGAAGAGAATAGAGATATTTCAATGTTGTTTACCTTCTGCTTGACATTACACACAGAATTATACATAACATGATGGTATTTAAAAATATCAAGAAAATCAACAATACTGACAGCTTTATTACCCAACTTTCATTACAAAACAAATCTACCTGATTTTTTTCTCGAAGAAAAAAATCTCCATTCTTCACTTGTAAACCGTTGTTAGGACTCTACCATGTGAAAGCCACCAAATGTCAATGTGATACTGTAAATCAGAATACCATATATACTCGAGTATAAGCCGAGTTTTTCAGCACATTTTTAATGCTGAAAAAGACCCCCTCGGCTTTTACTCGGGTCGGCTTATACTCAGGTCAGCTTAGACATGTCATAAGATAGGCAAAGAAGTGGATTTCTGCATACGCAGCTCTGCTTAGGTCAGCCTTTTTAAAAAGCAGGAAAGGCTGCTTTGTTTCCTTCTTTAAAAAAAACAAGTCAGCAAATTGATAACTCTCCTCCCTGCATGTAGGAGCTTGATGGCTCACCACGTTGGCTGTTTTCTCCTCATTGAAACAGCACTAACTGCTGCATTTCCCACCCTAGGCTTATACCTGAATCAATAAATTTTCCCAAGTTTTTGTGGTAAAATTAGGTACCTCAGCTTATACTCATGTCGGCTTATACTTGAGCATATATGGTAATCAGTCTGTTTCTGAATACAGCCTTTCAAAGGGTGTTCTTAATTATAATAACTTCAATCATATTTACAAGGTTCTGGTTTGCATACAGCAACAGCAGGTGCCTCTGCCACATAAGAAATCAGTTTTGAAATGGAAATATTTTACAAGAGTGATTCGTCATATGGTAAGAGATATTACTGTTCACAGAAAAAGGACCAAAAACTGTGCTGGTCACAGCTACATTCACTGTTGAATCCCAACCCTTATGCTTATCTGTTAAAAAAACATCCTGAAGATCTCCATTACCTATTACCTAACCTGAAAGATACTACACATACATAATCTTTGGAACCATAACTCTCCAAAGCAGGCATAGAGAATATGATTCAATCTGCACATCTCAGAAAACAAGCACTTTAAAAAGATGTTCAATAGTCTCTGCCAGGCAACCTGTGCTGTGCTCACCTTTTGCATAGCCCCCTGAAAAGCCTGCTTCATCTTTCTGCATGAGTCTGACAGGAGTCTTGATTCCTGGTTTGCCAAGGCAGCATCCTGCAGATCTATGTTCCCATGTAGTCTCAAGAAGGTTCTTAAACAATGTGTATCTTCTTCTGAAATTCTGTTGGGGTCCATCTGAAACAAATTATTCAAACAATACATTTTAGTACTTCACATAAATTGTTTTGCAATAGTTACAATAAAAAAGCTGGCCTCCGTCAGTCTTGGAAGACTATGGTATCGTGCTCGGCGCTGCATATGAAGCAAGAAAGCCTGGGTTAGATTGTTATGAAGGATAGGCTGTTACCCAAGCAGCAAATCCCCCCTCTCCACGCCACTGAATTAGTCCAATGGAAAGGCAGAGCCAATACGATTGGATCCAGCTGCGTCACAGAGCTGGGCTAAGGACAGGAGCTCACCCTGTCTTGTGGGGCCAACCCGGGTCTCGAACCCTGGCCTGCTGGTTAATAAGCACAGTGTCTTAGCCACTTGCGCCACCCACAGCCCACAGTTACAATAGCAGTGTAAGATAAGTCAGTATTATTAACCCAGCATTGTAGATGGGAAGCTGAGGTGGGTAGGCATGCTGCCGTAAGAGCTCACTGCACAGGCAAGACTTGAATCAGATAAGTCCTGAGCTGTACTTTAGTCTCTTAGCTACTCTGTCAGGTCTCATGCTGCTTTTATGTAACAAAATGTTCCTGCAACCTAAAGTAGGAAGGATGTTAACTAGAAACAAAAAAAGTCTTTGATGCAGCAAAGTAATGTTCAGGTTCTTGTAAAGGATTATACAATTCACAGTATACGCATTTATCAGTTGCTACTAATCATCATGCTAGCCAAGTGCGAAACATGTATCTAACTACAATCTTGCAAATTACATGGGAAATGAGTCAAACCAGTAATTTTGGTAATAACCTAACAATGAGATCATAATTCAGATAATCTATAATGTGCCCTGCACCAGGATTTTGCATTTGAGTGTGCACATCAAACTTTGCCAAGAATATTGGTAATATTGGGGAGAGATATGATACAAGGAACCTCAAAGACAGATGTTAAAATTTAATTTGAATGGGAAAGTATCAGGCAAGGGATTAGTTGCAGAAAGAGAAAAGCAAAGGCTGGGAACCTGAACTCGCAGAAGCAGAGTGCAAAGAGGACAAGAGGTAGAAGAGCTAAATGGGATGAACCCTGGGGGCCAATGTTTGCAGTCAGTATGGAATAAGCTGAGATGCAAGGATTGAAAATAAAAAATCTGCAGAAAGGGTGATTGATGCAAAGATACTTGATGCAAAAAGGTGGTGGAGGAAACAAGGAGTCTAGAAGGCATCAATAAATTTTAATTGTACCAGGCAGCATTTTTGTGTATGTAGAAAGCAAGGTATACAAGCTAAAATTAAAAACGACATATTAAAGTTATGAGCACAAGTTATGTGTTCTGAATGTTGAGCTGTTCCCCTGCTTAAAGAAACTAAGGAGTTAACTGTGCTAGTTCCTTTGATGTCAACCTCTGAGTCAAAATGAAGCTGTTTAAGCTCAGGAAAGGGAAATTGATTAATTGCCTGCCTTGTTACAATTGTTTTTGTTTAAAGTGAAAATTTGATATCCACAGAGGTTCCTGAAATTAAACTGATAGACTTTTTGTCCAGTCTGCAACCTTTTGTCAGTTCAAACATTTCAACTCTGCTCTCTTTTTTATTCTGGTTTCCTATACTGTTTCATTTAAGGAAAACTATATTCCCAAAACCAACAAATAAAAATTTATTTTGACCAAAGGCAAGTAAAGCCAGCAAAAGGACTCACTTTTTTATTTACTTTACTGCAAAGTCTGGTAGCTTCCAAGACCTATCATCACTGACAACTCTCAGCCAAGCTTTCTGTAACTATAGTAAGCCTATCTATAGCAAGCCTACCCATATCTTCTAATAAATTAGTTCATGAAGTTGCACAAAACTTATTACCAGGTAAATGTATATACAACAGCAGCCTAAATATGTAGATGAATGCATGCAAAGTAAAAAAATCAAATGGGTGAACACCACATTATGGTTTATATTCACAAGGTAATGCTATTTCCCATTTCAGACTACTTTATACACCTTTCACTTTTTATGGTTTCACATGCTGTTAGATCATCATCAACCAAGACCTTAGAATACAAAATGACCCATAGATAGTGAGATCTAAAGAAGAGTTCTAACTCAGCGTTAAGCCAATGAGGAATGTGTGCTTTAAGAATACATTTCTTTAGGATCCTTATTCATAATACCCCAAAATTCAACACAAATTACAAATGTGCAGACTACAGCACTAACAAATTTAAACAAAGACTGATGGTCAACTTCTGGAATGGCACTGGGCAGTGCAATAAAAAAAGATATGCTATCAAATTCGTATGAGTGGGGGGAAATGAAAACATTAACATGTACAGGAATTTAAGGGAAGGAGCTTCCCTTCCAAATGTGTTTAAATTCATAATTACTACACTCAAGCTTTGCTTTGATTTCAACTGAAGGATTGCAATTAAACTATCATCCAAATAAAAACAAAGGAGCATTTTGAGGATAAAATGCCCAGAAATGCAGAGACAATTTCCATCCAGATGCGTTACAAAATACATTTTTAGCAAGCTTTCCTATAAATATTAAAAATGTAAAAATGTCCCCTGCAGGTTATAATGCTAGTTGTGACCGACTATGGGGTGTGGTGCTCATCCCCATTTCTAGAGCCATAGAGCCAGCATTGTCCAACACATGACCTGCATGTGCACAAAATGCTTTTTACCTTCCCACCAAAGTGGTACCTAAGTGGCTGTGGTTGGCGCAAGTGGTTAAGACACTGTGCCTGTTAACCAGCAGGCCAGGGTTTGAGACCCAGGTCGGCCCCACAAGACAGGGTGAGCTCCTGTCCTTAGCCCAGCTCTGCGACACAGCTGGATCCAATTGTATTGGCTCTGTCTTTCCACTGGACTAATTCAGTGGTGTGGAGGGGGGATTTGCTGCTTGGGTAACAGCCTATCCTCCATAACAATCTAACCCAGGCTTTCGTGCTTCGCATGCAGCACCAAGCATGATACTATAGTCTTTCAAGACTGACGGAGGCCTTTCTTTGAAGGTGGTACCTATTTATCTATTGTATTTGCATGCTTTCAAACTGCTAGGTTGGCAGGAGATGGGTAAGACAGGAGCTCACCCTGTCTTGTAGGAACCAGATCTCAAACCTTGACCTGCGGGTTAGCAGGCACAGTGTCTTAACCAGTGTCTTAACTTAAAAGTGTCTTGCGCCATCACAGCCCTCCTTATAAATATTAGTGGACAATAATATGAGCTCTGGACAATGCATCCTAAAACAAGATTTTTGACCAGTGTGCCATGGCTGGTCCTCAGGTGTGCTGCAAGAGTTTGGGGATTTTTATTAGTCGAGGAATTTGGGGAATTTAAGCCCCCTACCAACAGCATGTTAACTTGTCAATATTAAAAAAAACTCATTGTGTACCTTGACAATTTTTGCACCTTCTCAGTGTGCCTTTCAATAAAAACGGTCGCAAATCACTATTCTAAAACCTACCATATTGACAAAACTACATCTTGGACTCTGCCACTTCATGTTCTCTGAGAGGGAAATGAAGTTGTCATATCAATTCCTATCTCATTGTATTGTGAAATTTCTACCTCTTCAAACAGATGACCAACAAGTATTGCATTCTATCTATAGTATTTATATACTGCTTTTCAACTAAAAAGTTCCCAAAGCGGTTTACAAAAAAATGAAAAAATACCTAATAGATAATGGGTCCCTGACCCAAAAGGACTCACAATCTAAAATGCAAAACACCACCAGCAGAAGTCACTAGAACAGACAGTGCTGGGGGAGAGTAGGGCCAGTTACTCTACCCCTGCTAAATAAAAGAGAAATGCCCAGTAAGCAGGAGTAAACTCATTCTAAACTCAGATTACTGTATTAATCTCCCACAAACTGATAACTGTACAAACTGTAAGAAGCAAAACTAGTTTCACTGTATTCAATTTTATTGATCAGAAGGAAACAAGATTTTATTAAATTTGAATAGCTCAGGTAAGAGTGGCAGAAGAGAACAGCATTATACATGGGCTTAAACAAGAAGAAAACCCTCCAATGCCACATATGTAGTAAAAGAGACTGGACTGGCCACAATCAAAGGGATATCTTTTATGTACTTCCCAAGAATGTACTCGTATATACTGTACTGTGGCTTTTAAAACATCTTTACAGCAATTCCTTTAAATAAAACACTGAACACTGACCAAGAAATGCAAAATAAGACACCACAAAAACAACAGAAAATGAGAAGGAAATTGGAGACAGTGATAAAGAAAAGAATACATAAATGTCTGCACAGTCTTGAGCTTAGTTTCAGTGGGGAATGGTGATGATGGTATGGTGCCAAAGGCTTCAGGTAAAAGGTGGTTTCAAAAGAGATTTGAAGAGGTAAGAGATAATGTCCTCCTAATGTTCCAGGAGGTTCCATATGTTCCACAACATAAAGGCCAGCAAGGGAGAAACAGTAGAAATCATTTATCTCTGATTGTTGAAGGTGGTAAATCCGGTGAAGCAAAGTTCATGGGCTAGCAGTGTAGCAGGCCATAAAACCCAGAAAACAAGAAGTGGAAAGCCATGGAAGCCTTTGTAGGCAGCTCAGGCTGGATCCAGAATCAGACACGAATGACCTGGACACGACAGGAGTGACATAAGACACATTGGGAAGCAGAATGCTAAAGATGAAAAGGCAGAAATAAATGGATGAAAGACCACAAAGGGGGATGCTTCAACAGGTCAGGGCAAGCAACTGACAATGACATGACCCAGAATTTTTGCAGAAGGCAATATTCTTGCACTATCATAAACAGAAATGTAGCATGATCTAGCAACGGACTTAATAAAGGGAATGAGTGAAAACTGAGTTAAAGATCAAAGGAAAGGTTCAAGAAATTCCAAAGGATAGATGGTAAAACTGTCAATACAGAGAGTGCACAGGACGGAGAGCTTGTGGAAAAAAGATAAGCAGTATAATTAGGACACAGAAGCAATGAAACTCAAGTGCAAAACCACAGAAGCTAATGGAGGGAGAAAGTGCTGGAGAAGAAGTGTTTATCAGCAGAATACAGAGGTGCTGAAAACCACAGGATATGAAAAGGTCACAGAGGGAATTATGAAGAGAGAGAGTAGCAGCTAAATGCACCCATAACTTTGAAACAAATGAGAAATCTGAAATGAGTGTTCTCGTATTCAACATATGAGATCTCAGAAATTTTTACAGGCTTGGAGTATGGGAGGATGTTATAGCTATTACAGTACTATTGTACTACAGTACTATATGGCTATTGAAAAGCACCTGTTTGAGATGCTCTAGGTCAGAGGTGTCAAAATGTTTTGGCATAAGGGCTACCTCTTCTCTCTGACACTGTGTCAGGGGCCGGAAAAATGATTTACGCTTCAAATTTGAATTTACATAAACTTACAAATAAGATTGTATTAGAGACATTACAAGGCTTGCCTGCAGACTGAAAGAGAAGTCTTGCTGAGGCCACATTCAGCCCCAGGTCCAGGACTTGGACATCCTCTTCTAGGTAAAAGGGAGGCCTCTAAGGTGAACCCTGACTAGCTTTTTCCTCCACATCATGTGAGTTGATGGGAAAGAAACCAAACTTTTGGGATATCTCAGTTATGACCTGGCAGCATCACTGTCATTCAACAAATTTTGTATGCAGAAAGGAAGCAAGGCCTCCCTAACAATGGTTTTAAATGTGAAAATAATCTGTGTTGACTTGGTATTCATTCTTGACTGTGATATCATCTTTGTCACACAGGACAAGTTCATCCAAATTTGTGAGCCTTATACATAATAAGCAAATGAAATATATAGAAAAGCATTGTTGTTCTATTTTATAGTTATGCTCTGTATAATATATATGTGCAAAGAATGTTTGGGATGAGTAAGAAAGCCTTCATCAATAAAAGTCAGAGCTGGAAATTTTGACCCATTTTAACAGTGAAGTATCCATTTGCTTAAAATTTATCTTCCATTTACCTTTACTTGCTTTAATAATTCAATCCAAAATCCTCTTTCTTGCAAGGTTGGAGGCAACCTTGAAGCTGAACTTAATACAAGACTGAAGTTGAATAGGATATATGCTTTTAAATCCTGACAACCTACTTCCTGCATAAGCAGAGCTTACCTTAAGTTGCAGAGCGAAAGCCTTCAGGTTTTTAAACATACTATATGACTTTATTTTTAAAAAAATTCACAACCACTTTAAATTTTTACACCCCACCTTTACAAATTATATCTTCAACACAATTCATGGCAACTTTAAGCAAAAGCAAACCCAAGGAAGAAATTATTCAAGCATTTTCATAATATTTTATGTGCTCTGCCCATAAATTCTATTTAATTCAGCATTTCCCAGTCAGACATGGGTCTGCCATGACTCAGAAGTCGTTTCTGGTCACAATCCTTGGGTTGCAGCAGCACAACTGAAAGCTGCTTCTGGGTCATGCCCCATTGCCCTGCAGCTTCCTGGTCAATGCAGTCCCAGGTCCAGCCACAGATGCGTTGGGTCATGTAGGTGAGTATTTTAGAATCTGCTGATTTAATTAATTTTAAAACAGTAAAGGCCACATATGCACAGCAAGTCTGATGTTGTATTGTAAGATCTTACAACTTCCTTTTCTTGATGACTTTCGTGTATCATCTCATCTTTTTTTTTCTCTCTCTCCATATATACCTCATTTATTGTTCCCCCTACAATTGTCATTCTACCTAAACAAATTAGAACATATTGGGAAAACAGAGGAAAAGGATGCAAGGATGTCCTGGAACTAAGCTGAGAACACATAATATGAGACTGTAGAATGTGTTCACTGCTTACATGGCACAAATATTAAGGCAGAGGAACATTCATGCTTTTTTAGCGCTCAAGTGAATTTGTAACCCTTCTTTAAACCACAATTTGATTTTTTAAAAAGAATTATTCAGTTTTTTCTATGTGCATGTAATATATCTTCCTAGCATGAGAATTGTCTCAAAATACAAACCCATCCATCCCCATAAATAAATGAACCTGTTAGGCACAGGCATTGTCAATGAACACAAGCATCTTTACAAATTCTATATTATGTCTGCATGGATAAGAACATGTAGCTAGAACAAAATACAGCATGTAGAAGTTATTTATACAGACTGCTGAAATTCAGACAGCAAATATCCCTGTTCTTTTTGGACACCAGGAAGAAGATGAAAAAGACACCCTTCTCACACGGCCTCAATGAATCTGATGTCTAGAGGGTGCTGAATGGCAGCTTCCACATGCAGATGTTTCTGGTTTTTCTTAGACCCTGGGACCCACCGAAAACATCTCCTGGGCTTTGCCTAGAACTCGAGAGACACTGTCCTGTTGAACCGCTTTGTAACTTTTGTTAAAAGCAGTATATAAATACTGTTGATGGCTCTTATCCCACTGTAGGGCAAACTGCTGGAGAAGGCCCAAAATCAAGAGGTCCCCCACCCCCATCTTGGAGTCAGGATGGGCATATGAATGCAGAGGATTAACACAGTGACCCACTGACAGTCTTGAAGAACCTGGACTTGCTCCATTTCTGTCTGCTGCCAGGGTGCACTTAAAGCAGAAACTGGGTGTTGCCCACAAAAGGATTGGGACGGCCTGCTGGAATTTTCAGTCTCCTTTTACAGGCTATGGGGAGCACCTTGCACTTGTACCTGCTCTCCACAAAGGGGTTCAGAGGCACAGACCCAAAAGGTTCGCAGACTGGCAGTGGAAGTGTAGGTAATGCTCTCATTGTCATGATTCAACAAGAGCAGGGGGCTCCTAAAGGGAGAAAATAGCCCCTTTAGTCCCATTGTTTTCTTTTTTAAATGCGCTAAAATTCAGATTACACAGGTAAGATAATATTAAAACCACAATGTTAAAAATGATGAAGCCAATCCTTAAAATATTTTACAGCTGATTCTTAAATAAACAATATCATAATATCCCCTTTAGAGCTGTCTTTTCAGCAGAATAAGGAGGTAAAAAAATATGAGTATCATAAACTATTTGTTGGAATCAGGACAAGAAAGCAATCTTTTTCCCTGATTTTAAAATATTCACATCTTCACATTTTCATCCAAAAATCAAAACTGCCATCCAACGGTTGCTAAAGGCAGTAACATGAAACAAAACCTAAATCAAAAAATAATTTAGAGAGGTTTTTAAACCATAAACTGTAACTGAATCCCTAAATGTAAATGTGCTGTTTCAAAATGAGTGAATAATAATCAGAAATGAAGGAATATATTCCACCATAGATGCAGACAATATAGGGCTGTGGGTGGCACAAGTGGTTAAGACACTGTGCCTGTTAACCAGAAGGCCAGGGTTCAAGACCCGGGTCCCCACAAGGCAGGGTGAGCTCCTGTCTATAGCCCAGCTCTGCGACACAGCTGGAACCAATCGTATCGGCTCTGCCATTCCATTGGACTATTTCAGTGGCGTGGAGAGGATTTGCTGCATGGGTAACAGCCTATCCTCCATATCAATCTACCCAGGTCTTCGTGCTTCGCATGCAGCATTGAGCATGATACCATAGTCTTTCAAGACTGATGGATGCCAAGATGCAGACAGATTTCATTCTTTCACTGCAGAAGACAACAGAATGAGGGGAATTAAAATAAGGATGGATGAAAAGGTAAAGGCAAAGTCAGCTTGACTTTCCCCACATGAAGCAGCATGCCCTCCTGCCACTCCATTCTTTTTGCACATGTGAACCACCTTCCACTCTCTTCCTTCTCACTTCATCACCTTCTTCTGTGCCGCACACCTTCCCTTTTCTCCTCACCTTCTTTCCCTCCCAATTCATATACCCTGGGAAAGAAATGAAAAGGAAGTTAATAGGGGGAGACTAGATCGTGGCCTAGTGCATCTCCCTATCGTTGCCTCCCATCCATTTATTTCCCAGTAAAGGAGGAGGAGAAGGAAGCACCTGCTGCAGCTGCTGAGTCTCAGCAAAAGAGGGCAAGATCCCAGCCTAGCCTGGAAGTGTAGCAGCTGCTGCAAGGAGGCTCTTTCTCTCTCTTAACCATGTCCAGCCCAGTGGAGAGCAAGAATATGCAATGTTGCAAGCAGAAACATTCCTCCACCACCTCTAAGCAAAATCTGGACTGCTGGGTAGCCTTACTGTTTTAATCAGATGTATCTGGTTAAAGGAGGGAGGGAAATGGCTATATTTTGCTCCAGTTAAAAAAATTACCAGATATAGTCAAGATAATTGACTGAAAGTCAATAATAATAGTCAAATATCATCCCTACAGTCAGAAGCAGAATGTGCTCAGGTAACATGATAATGTGCTCACTCAGCATGGAGCTTTCCTGAGCTAGAAATCATCGTTTTCACCTATAATTTAAGAATTTCATACTTCCTTCTGCTAAGTAATGAACATTTTTTTTCAACATCATGGATGTCAGGCAGTACAAAACAATGCCTGTCTATTCAGAAGTATGCCCTGTTGAGTTCAATGGGACTTACTCCCATGTATACTGTATAATAGTGTGCAGGTTTGTAGCCTAGGAATTCTAACACTGATTGAGAAATAAATATCCGCCAATTTTAGCAATCCTTGTTGAGCCAGATTCATCCCAAATTCATCCCAAATTGATGCCTCAGAAGTCAACTAGAGCTATGCTCCAGTCACCTTCAGAGACTCATCTAAAGACTCTAAAAAGGCATAGAAAGGCCTCTGAAATAGTCAAAAGGCAAAACTGGGAATCTACTTCTGAAACTTTCAGAGATTTCAGAAAAGCCTCCAGAGGTCCTAAAAAGCACTTCCACTTGTGTGCACCCTCCACAGTCCTTAGAAAGGCCCCCCAAAAGTGTAGGAAGGCAAAATTAAAAGTCACCTTCCAACACTTTCAGGGGGCTTTCTAAGCCCCCTGAAGATTGTGTTCAGAACTCAGTGGACCCAAAAAGTCATGTTATTCTATTTCACACAAAATTTGGTATTTGTGATGGGTCCAGAAACACATAACTCACAGATAAAAGTCCACTTTAGCAGTTTTCCAAACTAAAGAAGATCAAACCATTTAGATTTCTGTATAGAAAGGTGCACCAAACCTTTGAATTTCTCAGTCATCTTTCTGTTTCTTTTTTAGTTCCCTCTTTTTATCAGATTGGGTGAACTGCTCACAGTATTCTGCATGTAATAGATTTACATAAAGGAATTTGGTATGTTTTTCATTGTTGCTGAGAGAGAATAAAAAGAAAAGAACAAGCCTGAAATGAAGTGAAAGTAGGATTTTAGTTTCTATTATGCAAATCAAAGCAGAAAAGAAATTATTTCTCAGTTGACAAATGTAATTGACAGAGTTCTAATGTGGTATTTGTGTAGACAAAAACCATATTTTCTGTAAAAAAAATGCAATTTATCTCAAGTTAGTACTAAACACTGTATTTTATAAATATTACATTATAACTATTTGGAACTCATTCTGAATACCTTGTAAACTTCTAAGCCAAATACAGTCACTCAGGTCACTCATGGCCACAAATGTCACTCAATGCTTATTTACTCAATTCCCCCATGTAACAACTGAAAAACCTGTGTATTCCAAGCAACAATGAGTCACTTGCAGGCTTGCATGTGAACAATATGAACTTGATAAGAAGTTGTTCAGAACCATATACAGTGGCGCCTCATGTAACAAGCGCCTCACGTAAAGTATGTTTCACATAACAAACAAAAATTTCTCCAGGATTCTGCTTCACATAACAAACTGTGCTTCACGTAATAAACACATTTGTTGGCAATTGGGGCAGACACGCTGGCCGGCAGCCCTTTTCAAAAGCGTCAGGGCTGCCTAGCACACCTGCCCATAGTGAAAGCAACACTTCCGTGCTGTTCTTCCTGTGGCCAGGTGTCCGCTGGGCAGAGAACAGCAGTGGAGAAGAGGGAAGCAGCTCAGGGCTAGCCAGAAGGGAGCAGGGGAGACAGAGACTCAGGATGAAGAGAAGGAGAAAGTGGGGAGATATTTTGAAAGTGTCTTGGATTGCAGAAGAAAGTGTCTTTGATTGCAGCCTCCTAACCATGCCTAACCAGGAGTAAGCCCCATTGTGTTAAATGAGACTTACTCCCAGGAAAGTGTCTTTAGGATTGCAGCCTAAATAGACTTCATAAGATCATGCACTTTGAATGCATGTTTTAAATTCATTTCCAGTGTTCTGTCATCATTTTTACATCCAGTTAATATTTTTATATGAATATTTTTGGGGTTGTGGAACCAATCGTCTGAGTTTCCATTATTTCCTATGGGAAAATCCGCTTCACATAAAGAGCATTTCACGTAACTAACATGCTTCCAGAACGAATTAAATTTGTTACGTGAGCTGCCACTGTATTTTAAAAATGTTTATATCTAAACTGGAAAAAACACTAGTCTTAGCAACATTAAACCTAAATTAGAATGGTTCAGTTTCTGATGAAATGGCTCTAACATTTCAAAGTTTGATAGCAGTTCTTGGGAATAATTCTTTTTAATTTATCAGAGGTCAATATTGGAAAAAAGCTGACAACATGAAGGTCCAATTAAGAGGACAACTTCAAAGTTTCAGAAATAAGATTTACAGGAAAATTTTGTCTGTGTTACCTGTTAGCTGAGGAAAAACATCTTGAAGAAAAACACATAAATTTAAACTTGTTAGAGGTTCTTTATTTGAAAAATCAAAAGATTAATAGCAACTCTGCTTTGAACAAGAGGTTGTTTATTTAAGATGGCCATAAGTGAAATATTTTGGTTTGACTGACTAGCAGCTAAAGAACTTGCTAACTTACACTGTTACGGTATATACGGTACTTATACTAAAAGCACTGATTTACACTGGTGTAAATTCATATCCAGTGGTTTAAAGGTTATGTGATCAGAAGCCACTATGTATGAATACTTGAAGTCATTATATAACCACTTGATCACACCAAGGATCCATCTAGTTCAGCATCCTGTTTCACACAGAGGCCGGCCAAAGACTTCTGGGAAGTCAAGCAACAAATTAACCTCTCTCTTTGTCTTCCAGCAAATGACATTTTAAGAACAGCACCTTTGAACTCAGAGGCTTCATTTAGTTATCACTGCTCAGTGCTGGTATCTGTATAGAGGAGGAACTGACTGGGACAAGGTCCTCAACAACCCAACACCAGTACATTCTTCTGCCACAAGTACTGAAAATTGACATGGCTAAGTCAAGCTCTGGTGTGCTTTTGGCCAGTGTTCATCCTGGCCAAACCTTGATGCCTTCCCTAGCATGTGTTACATTTACCTGGAACTAAGTTCTACTGAGTTTGAAAGATTTATTCCCAAGTATGTAAAAAAGAATGTAGCCTTAACCATTAAGGCATCTTAATAATTCTGATTAATAAATATAGCTATCCATCCACTAGAAGATGGTACATACATTATAAGAATAATATCCTGGGAAATCCCCTACTAGAAAAAAATACAGTAAATTGTGAAGCACAGAGATGACAGAAGAGCAGATATCAGTGGTCAGAAACATGCCTCAGCAACATTTATCGCCAAATCAGGGATGATTCACACATGCATGTGCAACCACTTAATTACTATATTAAAAGAACATTGGCTGAAAATGCAGGCTGACTCAACTGCATTTGTGGCAATGTCTAAGATCCATCTGTCTTGTTAGAGCTATGTGGCCCAATCATATATACAAATTATTTTAAATAGTAATCTAACATTATTATAAATGGTTACAAATTACATACCAGATGCAGGGTATAATCAGTAACATAAACAGTTCCAGGCAGACTTTCATACAATGTAAACTCCCCACTGAGTTATAACCTCTTGACATTTTGAAAACAAAGAATATGATTCTGAAATCTTCATTTGAAATTAAAAGGTATCATAATCATCATTACATAGCTTTAGTTCTTTTTGCACATGCTTCACATGTTAAGAATTTCATCAAGATAATGCAGTTCTGTAGGTGAATATCATTATCACCATATTGCAGCTAAACTGAGACAGAGACTTACCTAAACTCACCTACTGAGTTTGTGACACAAACAAGATTCAAACTGGAGAATTCACAATTCACAACTCATTCTCCATACTACTCCCAAGTGATGAGGGTAATAAATGTGTGCAAAGGATGAAAGTGAGTTTTTAAAAAATCAAGTGCAATCCTATGTATGCTGTTTAAAAGCAAAACCGAAGGGACTTAATTCCATAGGTGTGCATATGATTATAATTTTAAAACTGTATACAAGCAGCATTAAGAACTGAACATGCTTAGCATACATTGTGTATGCTTAAGGAAACAATACCACAAACTTGACATGCATGCAATACTAAAAGCAGGAAAGCATAACCAACATAAATGAACTGAAAAAGTATAATACTGTACTGTTATTTAACTTTGTCATACCAAGGCAAATACAGTACATTTAATTTTAAATCAAGGAATAAAATAAGTAGTAGCATGTTTTGCTACTTTGCAAATAAGTAGTTTTAGCATGTTTTTGTATTGGTTTTAGAACCAGAGTGGGCATATTTATCAACAATGTCATTGTCAGCTTCCATGGAGACAAAAAAGTCTACTGACAATTCAATAAAGTGATAGATAATCAGTTGATGCTGGTAATCTATACTGCTCATTAAGCCAACCTATCCAGAATCAAAACTTGTTTGTCTGAGGCTGCTGTTTCTTAAACAAGGAGATTTGTTATGCACATTTCTGACCAAAGTTAGGCACCTTTCTATTGAATGCAGTGGAAAAATTTGAGCACGATTTACCATTCTCCCCCTGAAATAACTGAGATGTAAACATGCCAAATTCTGACTGAATCATGTCATTGGTCTTTACAGCACCTCAGAAACTAACTTTCTTAGACCAAAGTTCATTCTCTCAGATGTTGATAGGCAGGCCCAATCCTATGCTTTTGCAGTACCAAAATAGTTGCCACAGCAATGCAGGCTACTGCCAGCAGCTCCAAGAGAGAAAGAGACTTTCGTCCCCTTCCCCCAAGCAAGGCAAGTATCCCCACAATGGAGCTATTTGACTCTACAACACCAAGAATGAGAACCTCTGTATAGTGCTGGAAGGCCCTGTTCCACATATCAGTTCCATGGATCCCACTCCCTCCTGCCACGCTCCCTTCCCCTTCCATGTCTCTTCTCTGCCCTCTCCCCATTTCCCCACCCCACCCCCCAGAACATCTCCCTGACCTCTCCCCATGACCTCATTTACATGTCCCCTGGCCAAACATGCTGGGGACTGCAGATGTTCTTTATGGCTTGTTTGTGACACTCAGCAGCCATGCATCAGTGGTGTGACCTTATCAATTGAGCTGTGCATATGAAACGTATTTGGTCAGTCTTTAAATTTTAACAGTTATATTTTTCAAAGGGACAGCTTTGTATTGACATCTTCTTCATATATATATATATATATACACACACACACACACACACACACACACACACACACACACAAATGAAAAGTCACTGACTATCAACACCCAGCCAAAACTGAAATTTGGAGAGGATGTCCCTTCCATGTTGGAGGCACCCACTAAGAAACAGTTTTTGGAAATTCCCACCAGAAGGGGGTAAAAAGGGGCACAACACATTTTCCTCCCTGTAATTGAAGAATCCCTGACTGATCGCTGTCCTGCCACAACCCCCGGATCTAGAAGCATGAAATTCAAGGAGGGTGCTCCTTCTGTGACATTAACACTCACCAAGAACCAATGTTGAGAAATTTTACCCAAAAGAGGCTGAAAGGGGGTGCAACTTTTTTTGTCCTATACTTAACATCAAAGATTAACATCCAGCAGTTTGGTGCCTAATGCACTGGGAAGGAGGGCGCATTGGGGGAGATGGTACGCATGGGGGGGATGGTGCGCATGGCAGGCTTGATGCGCATGGAAGGGTTTGATGTACATGGGGGATGGTATACGGAAGGTTTTGTAATCCCAAAACATGGGTATGTTTTGCTAGTCTTATAATAAAAAAGCAAGTTAATATCCTGACTTTTGCATTTCTTCTCCAGGCCTTACACAAATACATTTGCAGCACAGAACTGCCTACACGACCAAGGAACATTTTTTAAAGATGTGAAACCCAACACTAGAATTTACTTCATTCTGGTGAGGGAGGAAGCAAACATCAGTCTCTGACTTCCTCTGAGAAAGTTGAGAGAGCTACATCAAAACAAAGGAAAACAAATGAACTCAACCAACCTACATGTTAAGGGAAAATAAAAATCCTTTTTCAACCCCAAAACATAAACCAAAAGAAAGTCTGTACATTGTGGGTTGCTACTGCCTTCTCTCCCTTGAATCATCTGCTTCAGTCAGACTATATAATGTGAACTGGACTTCACACAACATACCGGTAACTGAATTTGTGACATGCCTGTGGCCTATTGGGATCTTCTTCGAGATAAGCTAATGAGTCAGTTTTGTCAAAAAGGAACATAGTTAAAAGGTGCCAGTCATAACTAACTATACATTGCTCTTTTACTCCACATTCTCTCTACTTCACAAGGCTTCCCCATATGAAGTGCAATCCTCATCCAACCGGAATGAAGTGAGATCTGAGCTGCTGCAGAACTAAAGTCCTTACCTGAGCTGTCTCCAAGTTACAATGACATCCATTCCTATTATAACAAAAATGTGCTAAGAGCACAATCCTAACCATGTCTACTCAAAAGTAAGCCCCATTGTGTTCAATGGGTCTTACTCCCAGGGAAGTGTCTTTAGGATTGCAGCCTTTCAGCAATTTACCTCCCAGAGCACTGTGTATCAAGGCAAATCATGAAACTATAGGCACCACAAGTCAACCAATTTGACCACACAGAGTAAATTCTCCTTCCCTCTTTGATGGAATTGTTCACAGGCTGAGGACTGGGAACATCAACTTTAAGAGCATCCAAAGTTCAAATTTGCAACTTTCAGCTAAAAGCAAAGAACCACCACACAACATCAATCATTCCAGCTAGACAACTATCAGTTCAGTGATCTCATAAACCTTTCTCACGATGACAGCTGCAAAGAGAAAGTTCCACCTCCAAATCACATTAAATGATTCCATCAAACAATTCCATCAAAGAGGGAAATTTTAATTCCTTCTTTTAGCACAACTCTAAAGATTGACAATTCACAGCATTGCATACAGTGTATCTCATGGTGTAAGACACGGTGTATGAGCCTGTTGCCCACTGCCACAATCCATCAAGCTGCAATTTTTCCTGCCTGAACCACAGTCTCTCTCCCTCCCTCACCATTTTAGAAACCCAGAACCTACTCAAACCTCATGTCATCTGATGATTGAACATATTCATTCAGCAGTCAAAAGCAAACTTTAAATTCAACTGTAGTAATAGTAATTCAACACTGAAAACATTTACTAATTAGTCAAGTTTTCATGGGGAAAAAGCAGCCTTGCAGAATGTGGAAATGTGGAAATGGAGTTTACTTCTGAGTAAACATGGATAGGATTGCACCCCAAGTTCACCTGCACAAATATGGTCTAGGTTCTCCTTAACATAGAGCCCAGGGTGATTCACAAATAGAGGGCAAGACTCCCCCAAGAAAAGTTCAGAACTAATATATTAGTTCATATATATGCCTTCATGTGATTAATTAAACATTACTTATTAGCAATTTAAAGGTTACATATAAATATAGTTACATATGTAAAATATGTAACTACACATGTAAAACAGTTATACATATAATATAGTTACTTATAATTTATTAATTACAAGAAGGCTACATGCTGCCTGCTAACAAGAAAAGGGAGGACAATGAAGTTTTTCCAGGACACAAGGATAAAAAAGAGGACATGTCTTGGGGGAAAAAGAGGACATCTGGTCATCCTGAAAGTAGGAAAATGAAGTTTTTTCCATGACACAAGGATAAAAAAGAGGACATGTCCTGGAAAAAGAGGACTTGTGGTCACCCAGGTCTCCTCAGAAAGAGGTGCCATTGTAGTCAATGGTGTTTCCTCCCAGGAAAGTGAAGGGCGAGGAGAGCCCTACCTGCGTCCTGAAGTAGAGGAAGAGGGCGACGCTGCAGACCACCTGCCCCAAGCCCAGGAAGACCAGAGCGGCCAGGAGGGGCCTGGAGGAAGCGGGCGAGGAGTGGGGCTGTGCGGGGACCCCGCCTGGCGCCTGGAGGGGCGCGGGTGGCGGGACGCAGTCGGAGCCCAGCTCCTCGCCTCGCAGGTACTTGGAGTAGTCTCGGCTGGCGCGCCTCATCTCCCAGCGCTCCCGCCAACCAAGCCAGTCAGCGCCTCCCTGGCCGCACGCTGCTTTTATCAGTTCGGCAGCGCGTCGCAGCCAATCAGCGCCCGACCTCCTCAGTGGCGGCCCCGCCCACTCCTCCGTTGAAGCAACCGCACTCGCACGAGGGCGTGAGGGTTCTAACGGTTGCTCCCCTCCAGGTGTGCAGGAGGGGCTGCTGGAAGCCTCAGGGGAGGGGCTGTTGGGACAGGTGATAGATCCAGGTGGAGCAGCCGCCAAAGGGCTCCTTATGAATGACAGTCACTGATGGGATGCAGCACAGCTGCAGAGTCCAATTCATGTGTCACAACCACAAAGTGGAGGACACCCAACGAAAATGGAGGACAAGACAAAATAAAAACTAAACACTCATATATATGGCTTTCATGTGTTTCAGTTCATGTGTCACAACCACAAAATGGAGGACACCCAACGAAAATGGAGGACAAGACAAAATAAAAACTAAACACTCATATATATGGCTTTCATGTGTTTCAGTTCATGTGTCACAACCACAAAATGGAGGACACCCAACGAAAATGGAGGACAAGACAAAATAAAAACTAAACACTCATATATATGGCTTTCATGTGCTTCAGTTCACGTGTCACAACCACAACATGGAGGACACCCAACGAAGATGGAGGACAAGACAAAATAAAAACTCAACACTCATATATATGGCTTTCATGTGCTTCAGTTCATGTGTCACAACCACAAAATGGAGGACACCCAACAAAAATGGAGGACAAGACAAAATAAAAACTCAACACTCGTATATATGGCTTTCATGTGCTTCAGTTCACGTGTCACAACCACAACATGGAGGACACCCAACGAAGATGGAGGACAAGACAAAATAAAAACTCAACACTCATATATATGGCTTTCATGTGCTTCAGTTCATGTGTCACAACCACAAAATGGAGGACACCCAACGAAAATGGAGGACAAGACAAAATAAAAACTCAACACTCGTATATATGGCTTTCATGTGCTTCAGTTCACGTGTCACAACCACAACATGGAGGACACCCAACGAAGATGGAGGACAAGACAAAATAAAAACTGAACACTCATATATATGGCTTTCATGTGCTTCAGTTCACGTGTCACAACCACAAAATGGAGGACACCCAACAAAAATGGAGGACAAGACAAAATAAAAACTAAACACTATATATATGGCTTTCATGTGCTTCAGTTCATGTGTCACAACCACAAAATGGAGGACACCCAACAAAAATGGAGGACAAGACAAAATAAAAACTGAACACTCATATATATGGCTTTCATGTGCTTCAGTTCATGTCACAACCACAAAATGGAGGTCAAACTGAAAGTCTTCCTGAAGGAAGAAGCACCCAGACTGTCCTTGCTCAGGGCACATGAGGCTGGAAGTCACTTCACCTGCAGTCCTAAACACACTTTCCTGGAAGTAGGCATTGCATTGAATCAGTGATGGGCTTCAAATAAATTAACAACCGGTTCTCTGCCCATCTGGCAGCCACTTTTAAATGTCTATTTTTAAACTTTATATGTCCTATCTCTCATTAACAACCGGTTCTGTAGAGTAGGTGCGAACCTGCTGGAACCCACCACTGCATTGAATGCAGTTGGACTTCTGAGTTTAGGAAGTAATGTTTAGGATTGTACCGTACAGCTCTGTGCTCATATCTTTAAATTGTGACTGCAGTCCTAACCACACTTCCCTGGAAGTAAGTACTATTGAACTCAATGAGACTTACTTCTGAGTAGACATCCTAAGATTGCACTGTGTGTCTTTTAGTACTGGGAATACAGCTTTTTGCCCTGTGTATTTTTTTCTTCATACCATAGTTTTTCGAGACTGAAGGAAGCCAATTTTTTTTTCTTACCTCTCTGTTAACACTATTTTTTCTGGAAGGGAGGATTCGTTTTCCCCCTGAAGTTCTTCCCTCAGAGTTGTTCTTTTGAGATTTATTGAGAGTTGTTGATAGTTCAACCTCAGCAAGCTTTCCAGCTCTTTTTCAGTCTCTCAAAATTAGAAAGGTTTATCAAGGGCTGGGCAACCATTGGACTCTGGTTAGTCTTGGATTCATAACAGGACATTGGCCCTCTGGTGACACAGCATGCAAAAATGCCACCAGAATGCCTCCTTGTCTCCCTTCCTAAGGGTGACATTTTGCTTCACACGAGGCCGCCAGCAGCACTTCAGAGCAGCCTTATGTGACTTCGGGCGCAATTCAGAGTAATTACGGGGAGTCCTTGCTCCGGTGTAAGAACAATTTGTTCTAGATTGCAATATGAATTTCCCATAGGTTTTCACTAGCTGGTGTAGTAACTACAGGTGTACCTAATGTTTCTTACGTGCTCCCATAGTTACTCTGGATTGTAGGGTTCCTCTGTTAAATTGCCAATTTTTCTATCTTCCTTTCTGTTTGTGTCCAGAGAGTAAGATTTATTGATCAAACTCCATTGCAGCGCCAGTCTGTTTTGTGGCTTCTGAAATTTTTTGATTTGAAGACCCTTGTTTACCTCAGCTCTTTTGTTTTCTTGTACCTGACTTGAGGCCCCTTTTTTTACCCCAGCTCCTTTGTGTTGGATTGGAACACAAGAGTCTCAAACCTTTCAGGAAGGTTTATTCAAAATTCATGTTGGTTCATATTTACAGCATCTGGTTTTGACCAGAATCCCTACCACTCCTGCGTGTATGAAGGTCTGAGAGAAAACTAGTGAGAGCAACTGTCATTTGTTCCAACTGTTAGTTCCAACGATCACAGTTGGAACACCTGGTCCAACTGCCCCTTTCTGACTCATGCAAGTTGGTGTTGTCATTTTCCAACACCCCTTCTCTCAATACTGAGTACTTGAATTCAGGAGATTCATCCTTCCTCTGGACCCTGAATGAGATAGTTCCCATCCAACATGTTGTTCTTTTTATCTCTTTGGACTTGTGGGAGGGAGAATAGGTGACTGTCCTCAACCCCTAGTCCTGTAGGGCGAATTGTTCCGTATTTAACTTTCTTTTCCACTGCTGCTTCCTCCTTCTATATAGTGGTTACTTATTCAAAGATGGATCAGCTAACACCACCACCCTCTCTCTCCCAATCCCACCATCTTTTGAAAAAGGATTGGGATTTGAAAGGAAGTGTGGACATGTGCAATCTCCACCACCTATTCTGGTCCTACCATTTACCTTTTTGAAGAATGTGGCCATGGAATAGGATGGAAGAATTGGTCGCTCCTGCAGTGCAGGCAGTGGAGGTTGTAGTCCCCTCTGCCAATGTCCTGTCATGAATCCAAGACTTACCAGAACCCAACGGTTGGCCAGCCCTTTCTAATTTTGAGAGACTGAAAGAGAGCTGGAAAGCTTGCGGAGACTGAACTATCAACAACTCTCAACAAGTCTCAAAAGAACAACTCTGAGGGAAAAACGTCAGGGGGAAAGAGGCTACCATAAAGGATATTTTATAGTCATTTCCCCTAACATAAGGTTTAATACACACTTTGAAGACAGATGAGAAAAGTAAATTCTGAAAAAAATATTTAATTGTGTAAACTTATACACACATTTCCTATGCTTAGGCATGGAGCTTAGGGTTGCAGCCGAACACTGCAATCCTAAAGACACTCTTCTGGGAGTAAGATCCATTGAACACAATGGTGCTTACTTCTGAGTAGATATTGGGCGCAATCCAGAGTAACTTAGGGGAGTCCTTGCTCCGGAGTAAGAACAAGTTACTCTGGATTGCAGTATGAATTTCCCATAGATTTTCACTAGGTGGTGCATTAAGTACAGGTGCACATAATGTCTCTTACGTGCTCCCGTAGTTACTCTGGATTGTGGCCTTTGTTAGGATTGTGCTCTTAGGTACATAAGAACACAAGGAAAGCCTTGCTAGTTCAGGCCTAAGACCCATCTAGTCCTGTTTCCTGTATGTCACAGTGGCCCACCAGATGCTTCAAGAGAGCACAGAAAACAAGAGACCTGTATCCTGGTGCCTTGCATTGCATCTCGGATCCCACGTAGCTATTTTCTATCATATGAAAATGTTTTTGCAGATTACTACAAAAAGTAGGTCTGCAGTGGCTTAGTGGTTAAAGGTGCTGTGCCTATCAATCTGAAGATCAGCAGATCAGTAGTTTGAGACCTGAATACTGCAAGACAGGGTGAGCTCCTATTCGTAGCCCAGCTCCTGCCAACCTAGCAGTTTGAAAGCATGCAAATGCAAGTAGATAAATAGGTATCACCTTGGTAAGCATTCTGTTCACCTCAGCGTAAAGTCATGATGGCCACCTGATAATCTTCAGACAATGCTGGCTCTTCGGCTTTGAATTGAGGATGAGCACTGCACCAAGCTATGGCTTGAGTTTGTATAGAAATACAGCCAATCACATCTGGTAGGATAGCCTGCCAGGGATCTTTACCTTTACCTTATCTTATTTTATTTTGAACTTTGCATCTGAATTTTAAGTATAGAGATCTGTTTTTTCCTTGTTCCGTTTAAATCTGTAATAATCTTTTTTCTTTGATTTGCTTAAAACCAAGCTTACATAGGGTTTTAACACATAGAGCAACTGGTTTCTGTCTCTGATGCCTTGCACAAAACCCAGAGAAGAATCAAATGTGTACATGACTGTACAAAGGTATGTGGATGAGAGAAGCAAAGCAAAGACATCAGTCAAGATGTTCCTTGTCATTCTTGTCTTCCTCAGATAACTCAGCATAATAGTTATTGGTGGAGAAATAAACTCTGCAGCTGGGGTGGCAGTGTGATGTTGTCCCATGTTGCTAATGGCAGCAACCTATTGGATGCATGTTTTTGATGTAATCTAAGGGTGGGGATTTTCCACAGGAAAATACTGTCTTTCTCAGCACCATCCTGGAGTCTCACATGTACTCTTCTAGCACTTGGGGGGATGACTAATGAGACTGTCTCTTAAGCGTAATAGTTATTGCGGAATTATTAACTGAGTAATTCTGAGTTTTGACATTTATTGCACTAAACTCAGTTCATGATACAACATTGCACATTGTAGCGAAGGCATATTTGTTCAAAGCCACACAACCTATATTTAGCTGACATTAGAAAAATAAATTGCATCATTAATTTAATCATTGGAAGCCAATTTTTAAAATTAATTCCATTCCACAAAGGATGAGTCGTCCACCATCAACATGTATAATTTGTATGATCTAATGAACAAACTGATACCACTCCCACCTTTGATTCACTCATGAACTCACATTTGTAGACAGAGTACTACATCTATATATATAAAAGAGATGGTATATATATATACCATCAACATGTATAATTTGTATGATCTAATGAACAAACTGACACCACTCCCACCTTTGATTCACTCATGAACTCACATTTGTAGACAGAGTACTACATCTATATATATAAAAGAGAAAAGTCACTCACTGACTGACTCACTGATTCACTGACTGACAAACTCATCAACGCCCTGCCAAAACTGGTGGGATTAGAAGTGTGAAATTTGGGGAAGGTGTTCCTTCCATGACAGAGGGGTGAACTAAGAACTGGTTTTCCGAAATTCCAACCGGAAGGGCGTGAAAAGGGGCGCAACATGTTTTCCTCCCTATACTTTGCATTGAAGAATCGATGACTGAGGGATGATCTGCCCTACCCCCGGACCTAGAAGCATGAAATTCGGGGAGGATGTTCCTTCTGTGACATAAACACCCACCAAGAACCAGTGTGGAGAAATGTAACCTTTAAGGGGCTGAAAAGGGGTGCAACATGTTTTTGTCCTATACTTAACATGGAAGACTGACCAATCTCCAGCCAATTTGATGGTCTGTGCCTGGTGCACTGGGGAGATGTTGTTCGGAGGAAGAGGTTGCACTGGGGAGGATGCTACACATGGGAGGGGTTTGCACATGGGAAAATGCGCATGGGGGGTTGGTGTGCATGGGAATGTTGATGTGCATAAGGGGATGATGCGCATGGGGAGATGTTGCGCATGGGGGTTGATGCGCATGGGGAATGATGCGCATGGGAGTTGATGTGCATGGGGATGGTGTGCATGGGGGGTTGATGTGCATGGGGGACAGATGCGCATCAGGGGACATAATGCATGGGGGAGGTTGCACATGGGGGGATGATGCGCATGGGGGACTGTTCCGCATGAGGGACTGTTCTGCATGGGGAGATGTTGCACATGGGGGATGTTGCGCACGGGGGTTGATGCGCATGGGGGACTGATGCGCATGGGGGATGTTGTGCATGGGGGTATGATGCACATGGGGGATGATGCGCATGGGGGATGTTGTGCATGGGGGTATGATGCACATGGGGGATGATGCGCATGGGGGATGATGCGCATGGGGGATGTTGCGCATGGGGGACTGAAGTGCATGGGAAGATATTGCGCATGGGGAGATGTTGCGCATGGGGGTTGATGCACATAGGAGAAGTTGCACATGGGGAAAAGTTGTGCATAGCGGTTGATGCCCATGGGGCAGGGTGACCAAACTGTTCCTGAACCCCAGGGCCAAAATTCCTAATCCCAGGCCAAAATTCCTACCACTTAAAAATTGCCAAAAAAGGAATTTTCTTGTTTTTGATTTTATTGGTTTTTTGACCATAACGTTTGATAGGAAGAAGATATCTCCAAACTGATTTTTGCATTGGATTCTGCTCTTCGATACGAATCCAACGACATATGGCTTGATGGGGTACTGTGCACTATCGCAAAGTTTCAAATGAAGCCAAAATGTAGGACACCCGGACAGGAGGCTAAAAATCCGGACAAATCTGGGTTCTTCTGGTCATATGGTCACCCTGCCATGGGGGTTGATGCGCATGAGAACTGATGCGCATGGGGGACTGATGCGCATATGGGTTGATGCGCATGGGAAATTGTGCATTGGGGAAGTTGCGCTTGGGGGCTTGATGTGCATGAGGGGCATCATCCCCCCATGCGCAACTTCCCCCATGTGCATCATCTCCCCCATGCGCATCAGTCCCCCATGCTCATCAGTCCCCCATGCGAAACTTTCCCCATGCGCATCATAAATATATATACTAGTGAAATTCCGCTGATGTGCATGATGTGCAACTTTCCCCCATGCTCATCAGTCCCCCGTGCGCAACTTCCTCCCATTCGCAACTTCCCCCCATGCACAACTTCCCCCATGCACATCATCCCCCATGCGCAACTTTCCCCCATGCGCATCATCCCCCCATGCGCAGCATCATCGCCAGTGAAACCTCTTCCTCTGAACAACATCTCCCCCAGTGCATCGGTCACCGAGCACCAAATCGGCTGGATGTTGGTCAGTCTTCCATGTTAAGTATAGGACAAAAACACGTTGACCCCTTTTCAGCCCCTGAAGGGTTAAATTTCTCCAGATGGTTCTTGGTGGGTGTTCAGGTGACAGAAGGAACTCCCAGAATTCCATGCTTCAGGCCCAGCAGTTGGGGCAGAATGTCATCAATTCTCCAGTGCAAAGTACAGGGAGGAAAATGCGTTGCGCCCCTTTTCACCCCCTTCCGGTTGGAATTTTTGAAAACTGGTTCTTAGTGCACCCCTCCGTCACAGAAAGAACATCCTCCCCAAATTTCATGCTTCTAGGCCCAGAAGTTTTGGGAGGGCGGTGATTAATCAGTTAGTCAGTCAGTGAGTCAGTCAATCAGTGACTTTTCTCTTTATATATATATATATAAAGCAGGCCTCTGTGAAAGACTATGGTATCGTGCTTGGCACTACATAGGCTGCATGCAAAGCACGAAAGCCTGGGTAGGATTGTTATGGAGGATAGGCTGTTCCCCAAGTAGCAAATCCCCCCTCTCCACACCACTGAATTAGTCCAATGGAAAGGCAGAGCCAATATGACAATAAAACATTTCTTGCCCTTCTGCTTTGCTCCTTTCTTCTTAAAAAGCAGGGCACCTGTATCAGGAAGCTCTGGGGAGGGAGTAGGAAAGGTTGCCTTAATTTTGTTCAACAAAAATCACGAAACACAAATAGCCTGTGAAAAGGACCAATTATCTAGTATAAAGTATCAGAGATACCAATTTTCCAGTTGCTTCAGGAGTTCATGCTTGGGGAAGAAGAGGTTTTTTTCTTTTCATTAATTTTTTTTGCGGTGGGGAGTCATTGTGAGGATGTGCATTTTTTCAAAGAAGAGATACTAGGACAGCGTTTCTCAAAGTGGGGGTTGGTACCCCTTTGGGGGTCGCCTGGAGCTTTCCTGGAGGTTGCCTAAAGACCCCTGGTGCAGGGGGCCAGCTGGGAAGACCTGGCAGAAACGCTGGAGCCGCTGCGGCTGGAAGAAGCCGCTGAGAAGTGGCTCAGAAGGAGCCTCTGAGCTGGTGTGAGACCGATGTGGAGACTTGGGGGCAGGGAGGCACCCGACACACTCACCAGATGGCAGCCTCCTCCTCCTCCTCCCCTCTCCCCACAGATCCTCAGTGCGCCTGTGGGCCGAGAGTGAAGTGCGCTGAGGTGTGAGCATGGTGTGAGTGTGGCGCCCAGACCTCTGGCGGGTGGGCTGTCTGGTAGGCTCCCCGCTTGTGCACTGACCGTTGTGCCCTGCTCATTTTGCTCTACTGAAAATTAAGCCCCCTCAATGTTGTTGTTGTTGTTCATGATAAGTGAATGGGGCTTACTCCCAGGAAACAGTGGCTGGCTCTGCCGCCTGAGATCCCAATCTATGGAGGTCTCCTCAGAAGTCAGTCCCATGAAAGTGAGTGGGGCTTACTTCCAGGAAAGTGCTAGGATTGCAGCCTTAGAGCCCAAGTCTATGCATGTGTACTCAGAAGTCATTCCAATTGAGTTCAGTGAGATTTACTCCCAGGAAAGTGTGCATAGCACTGCAGCAGTAGCAACAAAAATAATTTTATGGTTGGTGATCCCCACAAAATATCAATCTACTTCTGAGCAAAATTGTTTAATAAGCTCATTACTTTGACAATAAAAGACAGAGGCATAAGATGATGTTTAGGTTACATAAGTAATTTAGGTCATAAAGTCAGTAACTCTAAAGTTGGGAAACATGCATGTGATAAATTTGAAAGGAATGAAGGATAACATTTTGTCTGGGGCAGATGTACTGTTGGTCAGATGTGGTTTCTCAGCTCCTATCATCTTATGAGTAAATACAAGATAAACTGTATTTGAATGTTGTATTTTTCAGAAGAATGGTATTTATTAAAAGACGGGAAAATATAGGAATTTACAGCACAATCCAAGCCATGTCTGCAGAAATGTAAGCTCCACTGTGTTCAATGGATCTTACTCCCAGAAAAGTGTTTTTAGGTTTGCAGCCTTACAAACTGTCGTACATTGTTAAAAAATAATTCTTCTTTTAGAGATTATAATATTCCACCATTTAGCATCCCGACAGCTTTTCTTTCATATTATTACCATACAAAGTATACTAATAGTATACAACTAAAAATATAGAATTACATTATCAGAGAATTTGTCAGATGGTTTTGGGCCTTGGAAGGAACACAATAAGTGAAGGTCTCTCCTGCTCTATCTTAACCTCCTATACTTCCCTGTTAACCAGCAGGCCAGGGTTCGAGACCCAGGTTGGCCCCACAAGACAGGGTGAGCTCCTGTCCTTAGCCCAGCTCTGCGACGCCAGCTGGATCCAACCATATTGGCTCTGCCTTTCCATTGCGCTAATTCAGTGGCGTGGAGAGGGGGGATTTGCTGCTTGGGTAACAGCCTATCCTCCATAACAATCCAACCCAGGCTTTTTGTGCTTCACCCAGGCTTTTGTATGCAGCACCGAGCACGATACCATAGTCTTTCAAGACTGACAAGCCTGCTGCTTTTTATACTTCTCTCCAAACAATTCACCAGATTTCCTGGGTTTGCATCAAATAAAATAGTGGTGCAGATCCAAGAATCCTCCTGGAGAATAATCTTTTGCACCAAGCAGACCTTCACTCACATCTTAACTTTTATAGGATATAGCATATAGTGCAAGCCATGTGGTTTGGCTGTGCTGGCAAGGGTTAGGATTGGGCTGCCAGTAATAAGAAAAAAGCTACAGGAGGGGGTAAAATGAGTCATAATGGAGATTTAGAGTATCAGCAAAATATTCCAGCCAATTTCATAATTAAGCTTGGAGTTTTATCTAACATTATATTCAGATTAAATACATAAACTTCATTTTCTTTGCTGGATGTCAGTGATTAAGTTTTCCTACTAAAGAGAAAACAAGGAAAGTCAAGACTCCCACATTTCTAACCATGCAGATAATTATGTGTTATGTTAAATGCTTAGCCTTGTTTATTTTTTAAATTGTAAATAACAACAGGGGGATCGGGAACAGGATGAACAACGAACTGGATCAGGAAATGACTGAAGGAAACCCTTCCCTTTGTGTAGGGTTCCATCTAAAATCCAATCTATAACCACCTTCTTGAGGAAAACATCAGCTTTGGGGGCAATTTTTATCAGACCCATGGTGAGAAGAATTAAATCCTTCATTTTACATGCAACGAACAACCTACAGTTTGATACTAACTCATATTTTAATACTACAACAGTCCCAGATATGGTAACTTTAGCAAAGCCCCTCCATGAGTCTGATTACATGGAGATTGAAATCCAGGTCTTCTGGCTCAGGTTCCAACATTTTATTTAACTCAGACTTGTTCGCAATGAGCTAGATCAGCATCTATTGTCTGGTAGCGGGGCTATATTTCAGTGGTGCAGCATGTAAAGGATCTTAGAGCTTCAGTATCTCAAAAGCAGTTTTAGCAAAACTATTTTTTTAAACTTTAGAAAGCCTTGTCATTAAGACTAGTTTGACTAAATATATAAGGCACAGCTATATTTTCCATGTTCATCTGATAGTTGGGGTTGAGAGATGCATTCACAATACAATCTTTTCTACCTTTAGGAATTATTCTTTTTTCACTTTTCTAGGTATCTTGGATAAAAATATTGTTAGTCCAGTTCTAATTTCTAGCAAGGTCATTTGCTAAGCCTTCCTCTGCAGTCAGTGATATGATGAGAAGAGTTCGTGAAGTTCATGAACCATCTCACCACACTGCTCTTGAACACAAACTCAGTGATTAGTCAATAGCTTAGGAAAACAAGGTTGGCCAGCTTGTCTCCACATTATTTACCACAGTCTCAGGGCAAGGAGAGAGGAAACCCATGGTTTTTCCAAATGCATGCTGCCAGATTGTTCAAATCTACGATCTTGTAGAAGTATTTGTTCAATGTGGAAGCAAATCTACATATCGTAGTGCATACACAACTATTCTGTTTTTATGCAGTTATGTGGATATTATCTTCAGTAAGCTGTTGTTGAAACCCAATATCCCACCACTACATCTGGCAGGATCCTCCAGACTGGGGAACTGTCTTACCCACAAGTGTTTGCACCACAAATGATGGTGAGACCGATGAAGTTAGAGGATGTCTTTTTTATGTTTGTGCAGGTCAGTCTTTTCAACACGGAGAAGAACCAAGACAAATAAACCAAAATGGAACATGCCATCACAATGTCTGCAGTATCCAATAAATCTGAGCTTTGAGTTTCCTCTCTCCCATTACTCCCATCCTCAAATTCTGTCTCGTTTCAAACTGCCATTGTTAAAAAAACATTAATTGAAATGCCTCTTCACTTTTTGATATCCAGAATGGGATCTTAGCTCCAGATTCTCCAATTCTAAATAATAACTGAAGAAGAGGGGGGAGTTAAAGGTGCAAAATGCTGAGCACAACTAAGAGCACAATCCTTACCATATCTACTTAAAAGTAAGCCCCATTTTTTTTCAATGGGTCTTACTCCCAGGAAAGTGTCTTTACCTTGCAACAGGTATTTTGCAAGCCTCAGAACTCCCTGCATTGTCAAGTAAAAATTTTTTTCTCTTTTTGCTTCTAATTTATAAAAATGAGGTATTTTGCACATCCATTTATTTACTAATGCATGCATTTTAGAGCATGTGCACTGAATCTGCCAGTGCCATTACTTAATTTCTGTGTTCTATATTATCTTTCATGGCTCAGCCTGTGACTGGGTGGGAAGAGCAGAATACTTGAATTTCCTGCCCTTCTTTTAGGTAAGGTATGATAGTCTCCGTTGTGCGTAAGCAAGCGGTTTCATTCCCTAATTGCAAAGGGGAAGTGGTCAGACAAGCCATGCTGTCCCAGCAAGAAATATAGTGCAATGCCTTGGAAGGGATCCAAAAAATAAATTCTGTGCAAAATTACATATCCTCTCTCCTTCCTCCCAATATAACAGGGACAATCTATAATGTAGGACTGAGGAAGGCACAAAAGCTTTCCAAAGGATGTTATTATCACTTGCAATCTCTATAGAAGTCAAGCAGCTATTTCTGTTTTCTTTCACATAATTCCACATGACTCAAAGCTTTGCCAAACAAAGAAGGATGTGGGTTTGGAATTCTGGCTGCCATTCCTCAGAGTTACTGCAGATATAGCTAAGAATAAAAGATCTTACTATTCACCATACTGTGTTGCTGCAACCGAGCAGGGCCACACAGAAAAATAATGACTGAATGATAAAGAGTAAGAACAAAGGCTAAGAATTGCAAGCAAGCAATCAAAAGACATAGACATGACCCAGCAGGAAGCATGTTGCAATGAAATGAATAAGAGCTATGCAACATCTACAGTGCAATGATATTCGGCACATGGGGAATTTCCACTGGAACATGCCCCTTACTCCTCAACCGCCATACTCTGAAATGACAGGCAGTGATGTTCTCAATTCTAGAACAACACAGAACATAAAATATTGTCATACATCACAAATAGCCCAATTTTTATCAGCACTGGACCAGCAGGGCCTTTATCCAGGTCGAGGAAGGAAAAGGTTGGAGGTCCTCTTGTGGTTCATTCATTCCGTAGGGTTACCATATGTCCTGAAAACAGGGACAATCTGATTTTTAGGGATTGTTTGTGTTCACATACTGGCAATTGGGACAGAGGGTCCTGTCCCAATTTTGTGGAACAGAATTATGGCAACCCTATTCCAAAACTAGTAAAGTCCCAGCTTGCTCAGTGGGGCAATGGGAGTGCAACCTAATAATAGGCATGCACTCCCCTGAATCAGTGCATTGAAGGAAAAAAAACAGTGGTAAGAATCTTGCCTTTCAGGTATGCTTTCTGTACCATTTTCTCACAACCAATAGAAAATGGTTTGAAGTGCATTAATTACATTCAATTACTTGTCCCAAGTTATGGGATTTTTGATCGTACCCTTTGATCTATTCTTCTTTTGAAATTCTCAATGGAAGCAATTTCTCCAATCAATTTGAGTAAGTTTTGTAAAGCAAAGTAACATGTATTCACCTAGAGAAAAAAGAAAGTTGCATGAAAAGTGAAAACTGCATTTGGTAATGAGGACATAATTCTTCTGGTACAAATACAGGAAGAAATTAAGATTTGTTTTTACAGATGAAAAAAGAAGAACCATTCTCAGCCATTTGCATTTTCTCTTCCAAGGGAAAAGAAGAATTCCCAGACTCAAAAATTAACCAAGTCTGAGAAATCACATCTTCTCAGGCTTGTTTGTAGGTGGGCACATTTAAAATATCTCTGTTGTTTTTGATGTTTCTTTAGAGCTGTGAGAAACTGTAGAGAAGCATCTTAATACGTCTGTCTTCCTGAGCAATTTTTGCACAACTAAAAGTTTTTTTGCAGATCTTTGTATAACTAAAAAATAAAAAAGCTTTAGATTCCTTATGCACATCTAAGACCTGGAAGAATTACATACTATCTCATTTTGTTACAATTTTATCCAGGGCCAGGATTTGGCATCATCAGGAAAGCCCAGGTCCCCCAGATGTCCTCCTTGAGCATCTCCAAGATCAGCACTTTGTGCATCTTCTTTGTGAAGTGGTTAAGTACTGCCATTGACACATTCTCTACCAGAGTGTTCAAGGGGAGCAATACTATGAACCTCAATCATGCCCAAATTGTAGGAGGAGGTCCATGGAGAGCAATATGCTGAGAGCCCCCAGAAATTTTTCTGGTATGATTTTATTTGTATATTTTTCTTTTATTTGTGTATGATTTTATTTGTGGTATGATTTGATCTGTGTATGTTTTGTATTTTTTGGTATGATTTGATTTGTGATGTCAGGTGCAAATGAGTGGCAACAGCATGCAGATATCTTGTCATGTGTGAACCCAGGAGCAACTGGTGGGCTACTGGGAAACAGGAAGATGGACTAAATGGACTCGGATCCAGAAGGCTTTTTAAAAAACACTTTAAGATATTACTGTTTTATTCATTTGAATTTGGTTTTTTAAATGCCTCTTTGTCATAAGCAAAGGTTAAAAAGTGTTTCCTTTTCAAGACTTCAAGATACCTTTATTAAAAGGACAAAACATCTCAAATACACAGATTTGAAGCCTTGAATTTTGTTTCCTTTTCTGTTTAAATGAAGATAATTAGAATTCAAAGTACAGGCTTTCTCCTCAAATTATTAAAATGTTGTTAAAACAAAGTGCAAGAAGGACAGTTTGGTTTGAAATTCCATCCCAAATGGATACATGAACAAGGGAGGAGTTAGGCATCCTCCAAAGTGTAAAATGGTCAAACTCCTAGCCTTTCAGTTAGGGAACTTGGAGCTAGAACTGAATCAGACATAAATCACTATGTTACAATTGAGTTGTATCACTGCTGAGTCACATTGCTGAACTATCTGAAAGACTGCCACAGAGTCTCCTTTGAAAATAAACCTCATTTTTGTTTGAATGCATCCAAACCTGCCCTAGGTTCTGGCAGAGAGCCAGGTTACCAGAGGATGAGCCAGATTTGGGTTGAGAACCCAAAAAAGAAGTTTCCCGATTTCCTGAAATATCTGTAGAACCTTGGCAAGCTAGTGGCAGTGGAGGAATGACTGGGCAGACTGGTATTAGACTGGTATTGGGTCTCAGGTATTTCTGAGACCATCGCTATTTCAGAGGCACCTTAAAAGGTGAACCCAAAAGTTTTCGGATGAGTTGGCCATTTATTAGAAGGGATAAAACAGTTTCAGTTCAGCAGTCATCTGAGATTGTGAAACACTTTCTTTGTGATGATCCTGAACATAACCAAGAAAGAGTTAATCATCAAGTGACTCTTCTTCCTTTTTCTCCAGGTGCTTTAAAAAAAACTAGGGAAGTCCATAATTTTCTATAACCATCAAATTGTGATAGGTCAAAGCTTCATCTTCCCCAAATTGCCTCATTGTCACTCACCAACACTGATCATCCATACCTCGAATTACCTATGCTTCTAAAAATCGGATAGATGAGATCAGTGGGCTAGTGCGAGCTAGAGTTGTTCCAGGAATTGCCAAGTGTCTGAATGTACAAGCAGCGAAACAGTTGGATTTGTGACTGGAGGAAGTATGTTTAACTCTGCACTTAATCTTTTGTCAATTGGACAAACACTTAGAGCACAATCCTAACCATGTCTACTCAGACGTAAGCCCCATTGTGTTCAATGGGTCTTACTCCTAGGAAAGTGTCTTTAGGATTGCAGCCAAAGAAGGCAATTCAAATGTAATAGGTCACACAAAAATATACAAGGAAAATAATTCACTGTGACAGAACTTTCAATGGGAACAGTGGTTGTAATATGTTTATCATTTTTTTCCAGGGGCCCATGATGCTCATAATATTTGAACTGACCCTCAAAAGATCAAAATGCTTTACTAATGGAATGTGGCAACCCACATCAATATGCCAGCGTATTGGCATAATTTATTTATTATTTACCATTTATTCTAGAATTAATAACAGATACATTGGCTAGATACTGAGATTGCTTGTTTTCAGCATTGTGTTGTGTCTAGTGAACTCAGCACTGCCATCTTGTGCTATTCTGGGCTAGTGCACATACCTTGCTGACTGCATCTGTGGGCATATGTTGCAGTGATGCTAAGAATGTATTTTGTATTGTAAAATATTTGTGTCTATTCTGTCAAATGTACATATTTTTGGAAATTATTTTCGTAGTTGACCCAGCCCTGATATGAGTTGAGAAGGGTTGCCCCAGGTAGCAGACGGCACAAGCAGCACTCTATGTCCACTAGCCACTTCTGCGTCAACTAAAATCCCATTTGACTCTTTACCTCTCATTTTGCTTTAAGTTTGAAACAGAGAGGCAATGTTGGTCAGAACAAAGAAGCCTGATGAAACATGACCTCATTCATGTGCCCCTCGCTTCCTTGTTACAACTCTGCTTTGCCACTTTGTTTCAAAACAAAACAAAGAGAAATGCTGGGAGATGGTCTGCCTTTAGCATCACAGGCTGCAATCCTAACCCCATCTAGGCTGGCCTAAGTCCTGGCACAAGTCACATGCTAGCCTGGCGTGTTGCAAAAGTGCTATAAGGCACTTCTGCACTGCTTGGGGTAGTGGTAGTCCAGTGCACAGACATGCGCCAACCTCCCCACACCACCATGGGAATAGGGAGAGGGGTGAGTCACCCTAGCTTAAATTGATTGATTGCATCAATTCTGTTCCTATTGCTTTCCTAGGTACAGGAGTGCCACAGCTGCCATAATCTCTACAACTCTACTACTTCTAAAGAGCAGCATGAGCAGTGATAGCAACAACAGGGGTGGTAGCAGAATTCCTGTTTTTGTTGTTGTTGTTTTAGTCGTTCAGTCATTCAGTCGTATCCGACTCTTTGTGACCCCCATGGACTACAGCATGCCAGGCCCCCCTATTGTACTGAATCCAGATCAGAATGGGCCCCCCATTGTACTGAATTGTACCACCATATTCTGCTTTAGTCAGACCCCATCTGGAATATTGTGCCCAGTTCTGGTAGACCAGTTTGTGACAAGTTTGACCATTTTAAAAAGACTATTGACAAACTGGAGTTAGTGCATAGGAGAGCAACTAGGATGGTGAAGAGGCTAGAGAACATGTCCTATTGAAGACAGATTGAAGGATGCTCATGATTTTAGGGGTTTTCACTGAATGGATAGCAATGCAGAGTCTGGTGTAGGGCTCCCCAAAACCCTGGGAGGCTGCTACAGATGGTGGTAAGTCCAGAGAAGCCACTACACAATGATATGACCTAGGCGAATGCATTGTTGCTCCATCCCTCAAAGGGGCACAACTCAGGGACTTCAGACTGGGGCATCACAGTTTCCCAGTTTGAGAACCACTACTCTTAAGCATTCTGGGTTTGACACTGATATACTGGTAGCAAGTAAGATTTTTGGCTCTCCAACTGCAAATACGTTTTGTGACTGGGAAGAAGGATGGGACTGCTTCTGAAAAGTAACATTATTTATTCATAATTATTTTTATTTATGTAAATATGGACTTGATTTTTACTGATGCATAAACTTCCAAAGAGAACAGGCAGATGTGGGAGTGATTCCACTATGGAAGATATTTAATTATCTTGGAAACATTTCAGCCACAAAATAGGAGAGAGCAAGCCAGGGGAAAACCGTCATTAAACAAACAATACAGTATTATGGCAACTGAATACATTACAGACTTGGTTCCATTTTATTAGTACTGTTACTAGCATAGAGATTTTCTTCACATGGAAATTTTCCAGGAAGTGGAACGGATATATTACATATGTGGATGTTTCTAAAACAATATTCAAAAATCTATGACACAAAAACATACTGTACAAAGATAGAAATTCAGTGTGGGTCTGAACATTTGCTTACCATCAGCATGGATGAGCTCTAGAAATTGCAAACAAAAATATTGTGTCTTTTGAAACTCATATTACTGAAAAGCAATACTCTAAACAGTTGTATCAAAACATTATCCCAGCTATGTTGGCTGTTTGGATTGTAACACATAACCTTTAAAAATGAATTTTAGTCTAAGAATGATATTTTAAAAGGAAAAAAAAAAATCTAAATTGCACAGAGCATTCAAATTTGATTCCCTTACAAGACAGCTCCTGAATGAAGACAACTCTCTATCTTTTTTTATTATTAACAAAGAAGTACCACAGAAAGAAGAGCAGGGCATCTGGTTAAGAGAATAGAAATGCTGGATCTTAAGTACTGTATACACAGAGATGCTCAACTGAGAAATTAATTTAGAAACAGATAACACTGGGGAACAATTTTTAACACACTTACTGTTGATTTCGATTTTGCAGCTGTTTTAAAGTTAAATAAATAGGCGTTCTGATTTCAAAACTGTAGTTAGTTTTCTTCTAACATGTCAATTTTTTTCTCTACAGCTTATCTTAATGTGACCACTCTCTGCCTAAATTGAGCATGAGTCATAGGAAGCAGTAGTGCTCTCCTTTTGGCTGAAGTAAACCTTCTTCGATTGGGGAGGGGTGAATGACGCCATAAGAGACCAGGGACAGCTTCAGACTTCTCTAGCAGTGTGACCATATGACCGGGTGTCCTTCATTTTGGCTTCATTGTCCTACATTTTGGCTTCATTTTTAACGTCGCAGTGGTGCACAGTACCCCATCATGTCATATGTCGTTGGATATGTATTGAAGAGCAGAATCCAATGCAAAAATCAGTTTTGAGATATCTCCTTCCTATCAAAAGTTATGGTCAAAAAACAAAAAAATATAAAAACAAAAAAACCCATTTTTTGGCATTTTTTTAGCGGGTAGGAATTTTGGCTGGGGGGTGTAGGAATACACCTGATGTAGTGTAGTTAGACATTGAGTGTCACTCTTTATAGTGAAGCGCATTCCTAAGTGGAGTCCGAGTTCTTGGTTGTAGTCTGCTTGCTTTTTTCCTTCCCTTTACATCATGTATGCCTCTGCTATTTCACCTCGTAAGTGCTTAAACAGACCCAATTTGTTTTGTTATATATGTGGCAGTTTTACCATTCCTACTCAAAGGACAAACATCAGTGCATTTGTTTGGCAAGCCTATTTTGCATATTTTAAAATGAAAATTGGTGATCAAAATAAATCTTACGCCCCTCATAAGGTGTGCAGGCAGTGTGTCAAGAGTTTACGGATGTGGACAAAGGGAACACGCGATAAACTGCCATTTGGTATGCCTATTTTTTGGTGAGAGCCCAGTGAACATTTTAGTGAGTGTTACTTTTGTATAGTGAAAACATCTGGATTTAACAAGAAAAACAAAGGTCACATACCTTTGTTTACCATCAGCTATACACCCACTGCCTCATTCAGCTGAAATCCCTGTGCCAGTTTTCAAAGAAATACCCTCTTTCGAAATACAGGAATACCAGTATTCCTTCCTTTCCTGCATAGCCATCTTGCTGACTTCCCGAAAAACTTTGGTGCAGTCAGTGATGAACAGAGTGAGCGATTCCACCAAGATTTGAAGCTCATGGAGGAACAGTATCAAGGTAGATGGGATGAGCATATGATTGCTGACTGTTGTTGGAGCATCTAGTGAGATTGTCCACAGATTGAACACTCCAGGAAAAGGTACAAGCAAAAATTTTTACCTTAATATGTACGTTTGCTGTTTGGTAAAGGAACCTTACTACTGCTATGAACACAATTTAACTTATAGTAACTATATATAGACGTTGTATGAATAAAATTTATTATCTGTGAACAGTATAGTAGGTAAGTTTTTCCTTTATTTTCCTTTAAATGCACATTTTGTATGACTTTTGGGGTATCCTGTAGCTTAAAAACTTGATGTGATAGAAAAAAAACTGGGTCATTTTTTGACTCAGAGGCCAATTAGTCAAAAACAAGTGCCAGATCTAAGTCAACAAAATGTGTGTTCCCCAGTGTAATTGATAAAGACAGAAGGATCAGCTTCAAAGAACTGCCAAAGAACATCAAATATAGTACAATTTTACTACATTTAATGCTATTTTGTTTTCTTCTAAATAGCCTAAATAGCACTCAGCATATTTGTTTATATCCACATATTTGCTTGATTTTTTCCTTTAAAAATTGTGGTTAAAGATGGCATTGACTTGACATGTTTCCGTCAGTGACAAGATGGAAATTGCTTTATGACAGAAGCTATTTAATTAACCAAAATAAATGGATATATGCAAGCATTTGAAGAACATCTGAATTTGTTAAGCTGACAGTCTTTGAAGATACTCCACCCCTGTCTGCAGATTTCCTTCATGTGGGGATTTTGTCCAAGGGACTCTTGTACAGATGGCCTTGCCCTGTGCACCAAGACAAGAAAGTAGTGCGTGCTGAAAACTTCTGTTGCTACACACAGGGAAGGACTGAATCATCCCTTTAGTTAAGACTTCATGACAGAAGACAGAGATGTTTTGCTGATAAATTGTGTCGGGAAAAGGGCTATGGATATGACTTAAAGCAGAGATGTGGCCAAAAGCTCTTCCTTCTGATCAACCCATCAACTGTTGCTCATTTGCTACTAATAAGAAAACAGAAGCAGAGGCAGTAAAAAGATTTTGAAGAAAAATAATTCACGTACAATTTATAGCAGGAGTGTTCAAACCACAACCCAGGGGCCAGATGCAGCCAGGTTGACCATAAAGAATGGAGGACAAAGTGCCTCTACCTTTAACTAGTGCATAGAACAGGGACTTGAAAGAGGTTTGCTTATCATAAAAGGGTTTAAAAAGCACAACCTGAATGAATTCTCCATTCTATGTAATGGTTAAAGATAGAGGCACTCTGTCCTCCATTCTATATGGTCACCCTGGATGCAGCCCATAGCAAGCCTCAATGCAGCCCGTGGCAATGACACCACAATCTGGCTGTCGGGCAAGCCTTGTGTGTCTCTAATATGTAAATTTATTCAAATTTGAAGTGTAAATCATTTTTCTGGCCCCCCAACAGTGTCAGAGAGAAGATGTGATCATCCTGCCGAAAAGGTCTGGACACCTCTGGATTTATGGAATACAGAGACATGGGAAGGAGAAAGCCAGAAGCATGTACACTAGAGTAAAAAGTGGGGAAGAAAGCCAAAGCTTGAAAAGGCTGAAAGGAATTTATGGAGAATGGAGCTGGGATGGTAGGAGCTGCAGAATGGAGAGAACATGCCAGAAGTTGATGGTTAGCATGGGAAAAGGAAGTGGAAAGAGTACAGGCCAACCAGAAGTAGAAGAGGAAAGCCTAACATGAGAGTGGAAAAGGGAAAGGGAAAGTCTAGAAAGAGATTGGAGTTGTTGGCTAAAATGAGCTGCCAGACCTTGGAGGCTGAGATCTGTGAGACCTCCTAGCTAACCATTCCCAGCAAAGAAGGAGTGGTGCATAGAACTGGGGAGAGAAGCTCACAGAACAGCGGGGAGAAAAGTATGGAAATGATAGGAAGTGAATATAAATTTACTGGTCTTTCAAATACTGGAAGTTCAGAAAATGTCTAGGAACAATGGTATATCATGACCTTCGTTTGCTGATACATCTAGGGAAATAACTTTCTCACAACAACAAAATCAGTGGATGGAAAAGTAGGGGAGGATTCACATTGATTTCAGTGGAAATTTGGATGAGCTGGTAAGTAAAAATAATAATTTCCACACTTGCTGTGGTCAGGGTACATGCTACTTTCTGTTATTCTTTTTCCATTTCAAGGGGAGTTTTTTTTAAATAGTGCAACATTTCTGTCTTTTTCCCGCAAAGCAAGATGGTTCCTGTACTTTTTTCCCTAATCCCCCCTGCCTGCTTTCCTCTACCACTCTCATACTGAGCAGTCTTTCCATCCCAGCTCTTGCAATCTTTTTAAAAACATTTATGGAATTTCTCAAGTGACCACAGCTGATGAGAGACTGTCTTCCTCCTCACTCTCAGCATGTGGCCAGTCATACACGGTGAAATTCAGGCAAGTCGGAAATATACGACTGCTGTTGCCACACCATTTTATTACACAGAGACTTGAACATGGGTTGCCTGTTGAATGGCCACCCTTGAAGTAAATTGCATACTTATTTGTTTGTTCAAGATATTCAGAATGCCAAAAGCTTTGTCAAACCACTTAGGCAATGGTCAGCTTGCTTCCCGAAATTTGTGCAAGTGCGAAGACTGATGCAGAAGGCGTTTCAGGAATTTTTTAAAAACTAAGTCAACAGTCTCAACTAGTAGTTATATATAGAGAGTGCTAAACTGCTCACCCATTTTTTTCCTTTCCACCTGTGGAGTTTTTCTTAGGGACAGGACACACGTGACATTTCTCCTGGACATAAAGCATAAGATCATAAGAAAGGTCTTGTAAGGTCATAAGAAAGTATTTTGGAGATTTGTAACCTAGAAATCCAAACCTGAAGGATGTTACATTTTTTTTTAAGAAAATGCTTTTTTTAAAAAAGAAAATAATTTTAATATAAATCTCATTTTCAGAGAAATAATACTTTTACACTTACACAGAAATTTTACTTCGCACAGAAATTTTCAGGCTTTTTCATCTTATGGCACACCGACAAGCTTCTAAAACTTGTCAGGGCCCCCATCAGTTTTTTGACCATAGACAAGGCAAGTTGTGGGGAGCAGGGGAGAAGGTCCCCTCACTGTCTACACATAAACACAAGCAGATTTCTGCTTGTGTGGATGGTAAGGGGGCTCTGAGCCTTCTTCCCCGGCCCCTGCAAGATGCAGGGAGCAACAGGGGAGATGACCTCACACCCAACACAAGCGGTAGCATTGTGTTGGCAGCAAGAAGGCACCCCCTGCATCTGCAGGGGTGCCAAGGCAATTCGCTCCGCAACCCTTCAGTACCCACTGAAGAGTTACAGAACAAATCGTCTGAATTACCATTATTTCTTATGGGAAAGCTCACTTTAATATGCAAGGATTTTGATTCTAAGCATGCTTCTAGAACAGATTATGCTCATAAAGCAAGGTACCACTGTAATTTCTACAGGTAACACTTTAAGGTAGATCCAGGCCTTCTGAGAAGAGGGCCTTCTGAGAGTTGCAAATGTGCCAGGGTGGGACTAGTGGAGCTCAGTTTCAACAGCTCCAGAATGTCCTTTCAGGTCTCTTAATACTATAGCAGCCCAAGGGTTGGCACAGAATCGAGTAGTCCCATTGTGAAGCTATTTCCCTTACCTTTGGGGAAGAGGATGAAATGGAGTTTCCAGCTCCTGCCTGGTTTTGCACAGCATTTTGGTGTTGCAGTAATCCTGGTGCTGTGGCAGTTTAGGATTGGGCTGCCCGACTATAACATTCCAATTTTATAAATTTATTTATTTTTATTTATACCCCAAAAGGGAACCAAGGCAGCTTACAACATTTAAAATATACAAATTACGACTAATCTTCAAATGCTAATAATTGTCACAACAGTGGAAGAAAACAGTGGAAGGTTTTTCAGCAGGGCAGTTTCAAGAGAACAAAATGCTTAAAAAATTATCTTCAGTTTGAGTACCTTTTACCAAAAAAAATTAAACTAAAATACTATACCAAATAAACACCATCTAATAGAGCAGTGTCTGGTTTGGATGAGCTAAACCGCAAAAGGTGTGGTAGTCTCTGGAAACTTTGGGTGACTCAGTGGGGAATAGATTCAGATTCAAAGATCAGCCCACACAGCTGTTTCCATCCATCTTCTGGAATTCATCATCCGAAAATTCATATTTAATTTGATGAATTAATTAATATCCATGCATAGTAATGTTAGCATTGTTTTTATGTGTGTGTTTTTTTCTTTTTTTATTCTAGGACAGGGTGTCCACACTCTGGACCAAGAGCCAGATGCAGCCCATGGTGAGCCTCAATGCAGTCCAAAGGCAAGCCTTATAATCCTCCAGATCTGTCCGTATTACACTCCTATATGTAAATGTATGTAAATTTCTTCAAATTTGAAATGTAAATAATTTTCCCAGCCCCTGACAAAGTGTCAGAGAGATTATGTGGTCCTCCTACCAAAATGTGTGGACACTCCTGTTGTAGGGGAACAATTCAGTCTAATTCCTTCTACAGTTGCACAGCTCCGTGCAATTGGTGGGGGGTGGGAAACGACAGTATACATTAACCACTATCGAGCCCAAATAGATAAGAAGATTAGTGTTGTTTTTCTGGTTATTACTACTATTATTACAGATACTGATATTCATTATGAATGAATGAATGAATGAATGAATGAATGAATGAATGAATGAATGAATGAATGAATGAATGAAATATTATCATAATTGCTAGCTGATGAGATAATCTCACAGATAAGTTGCAGGCATGTTTTCAGCCCCAAATCATGGTTTGTTCCATGATCCTTGGAGTTAGGTCAAGCAAGAAGTGAATACGCCACCTAGAAGAGAGTCCACAGTAAATGTTGTTGCTTCCATGAGTCCTGCTGCCTACTTAGGCTATTCCTGGAAGCTTGAGAATCAAGTGGGAGGACTGATGTGAAGCTGCGCAGCTTCCAACAGAACGTCAGTTAGGGTATGAAAGAAAGCTTTCATCAATACAAATCCTTCCCATACTCCCCTTGAGTTACTCCCCTTGAGTTAATTTGTCTTAGCAAATCATACTACTCCATTACTTAAAATGAAACGCTCATGTACAACTCCTCCAGTAGGGAGGTAAATGAAAATTATGAACGCTCCAAAAGGTTAAGTCCAAAAGGTTAATCTATTCAAAAAAGAAGATTTCAGACTGCACATTCCACTGCTACCAAGTCTACTGGTAAACCAATTCTAAATAGAAGCTCTTAGGAAATTCAACAAGCAACAGGCATTGCAAAGGGATACAGTGATGCCTCAGGTAACAAATTTAATTTGTTCTGGAGGCATGTTTGTTACGTGAAACGTTCTTTACGTGAAGCGGATTTTCTCATAGGAAATAATGGAAACTCAGACAATTGGTTCCACAACCCAAAAAATATTCATATAAAAATATTAACTGGATGTAAAAATGATGACAGAACACTGGGATTGAATTCAAAACATGCATTCAATATGCATGATCCTATGAAGTCTACTTAGGGTGCAGACCTAAAGACACTTTCCTGGGAGTAAGACCCATTTAACACAATGCGGCTTACTTCTGGGTAGACATGGTTAGGAGGCTGCAATCCAAGAACATAGGCATAGGCATGTGAGCGGGATCTTGGCGTCGCCGTGGATCACAAGCTGAACATGAGTCAGCAGTGTGATGTGTCTGCAAAGAAAGCAAATGCCATTTTAGGCTGCATTAAGAGGTCTGTAGCTTCCAAGTCGTGAGAAGTTCTAGTTCCTCTTTATTCAGCATTGGTCAGACCTCACCTTGAGTACTGTGTTCAGTTCTGGGCACTTCACTTTAAGAAAGATGCAGCCACACTGGAGCAAGTCCAGAGGAGAGCAACAGGAATGATCAGTGGGATGGAAGGGAAGCCCTACGAGGTAAGATTGGGGGAACCTGGGATGTTCAGCCTGGAGAAGAGGAGGCTGAGAGGAGACATGATTGTCCTCTTCAGATTGTCCTTCATGATTGTCCTTTTCATTGTCACAACTTGAACATAATTAAAGCATAGTGATTAATCACAAAAAAATATTTAATTATATATATGTATTTATATTTATTTCTAATTACAAATAAAAAATGCAAAATACCTTGTAAGGCTGCAATTCTATGCACACACTGAACACAATGGGACAAACGTCTGAGTAGGCATGCATAGGATTGGGCCCTGAGGCTGCAATCCTATCCACATTTACATGGGAGTAAGCACCACTGAGTATAGTGGGACTTACTTCTGAGTAGGCATGCATAGGATTGGGCCCTGAGGCTGCAGTCTTATGCACTTTCCTTGGAGGCAGTCCTACTTAACATAATGGACTTACTTCTGAGGAAACCTCCATAGGATTGAGCTCTAAGGCTGCAATCCTAGCACTTTCCTGGGAGTAGACCCATTCAACTATAATGAACAACAACAACAACATTGAGGAGGCTTACTTCTGAGTAGACTACAATGAGCAGGGCACCCGCCAGACAGCCCACCCCCCAGAGCCATGGGGGCTCAACCTCAGCGTGCTTAATGCTCCCAGCCCATGCACAGGATCCTCCCAGATCCAGGCATACTGAGGATCCGCAGAGGGGAGAGGGAGGCTGCCTCTGTGGTGAGTGTTCCTCCTGCCCCCAAGTCTCCACTTTGGCCTCAAACTGGCCGCTTCTCAGCGGCTTCTTCTAGCCGCAGCGGCTCCATCCTTTCTACCAGGTCTTCCAACCTGGCCCCCTACACCATGGGTCTTTAGACGACCCCCGTGAAAGGCTCAGGTGACCCCCAAAGGGGTCCTGACCCCCATGTTGAGAAATGCTGCTCTAGGAGGATTTCCTGCTACAGGCAGGGGGTTGGACGAGATGACCTACTAGGTCCCTTCCGACTCTGTGATCATATGATTCTAGAGATCTTTTGTTGACTGTCACTCTTCTTTTATTCTTACCCAGATGCTTTCTGTTGGGATCCATCATTAGATTCCTGGATTTCTCTATAGGAGCATGCATTTTTCTTTTACATTTAATGCAGCTCTCCTTCTCTTTTGGTAGAGTCTGATCCTTTTGAAGAAGTCATACCTTTCCAATTCTATCTGCATGTGGAATGATAAGAAAATAAAGTTGACATTTCAATGAAATTTTCTCCAAAGAATTAGGTCTTTCCATGTCTGCCACTGCTGAAAGGTGGGAAATAAAGAGGTTTGTAGGTGGGGAATGTATTAAGTATCGTTTGCACAGTCATGCCAACCTTTTGATCACATTGCAGTACAACCAGAAACAACACTGGGCATTTGTACATCCAGTTTAGTCCCCCTAATATATTGAGTGAACCTAAAACCATAATCATGGCATACTACCTAGGTCTCAGTTATCTATCTCAGTTGTTTAGCCTAAACACAAACAAATATTCTGGTCACCGCAGAAGTAGATACACTGGAGCCCAAACCAATAATTATCAAAATGAACTCATTCCTCCAGAATGCCCTAAGGTGACAGGGTTTGTTTATATTTTCAAAACATCCTTACATAATTGAAAGGCTTTTTTTAACCCCATCTTTTATTTTATAAGAAATGCACCGGATGTCATGAAAACTGTTTGTCCACACAACTTCCAGCAATGGTCCACAATGAGGACTGCAGCCGTGCTTCTTGGTGAGGTGCCAGATGAACTGAATACCACACAGTGGAAGATGATGGTGACATGAGGCTGCCAGGCACCACACAGATAGTGTTCTGGTGGTTAAGACAGCAGCGAAGAACCACCTCTGTCATTATCTCTCAATACTCTGCATCTTGCAAAGGCTCAAGATCACCACTGAGATCACCACATTTGTGAGGTTAGAAACCAACTCTGGAAAGAACAGAAACTTGTTCTTGAACAACATCAACCTCTGACAAACCTGTTTAGAGTTGGCATTTAGAAGCAATACTGTATGGTATCCATATTCACATATCATGCCATGTTTTCATGTTGTGTGTTTGTTCTGTTTTTACCAAATTATTCCAAGGAGTTTATGTGGTTCATGATTCTTCATCTATGTATGTATGTAGGTATGTATGTATGAGTGATTTTTCAACCTTTTCCATCTCACGGCAGTGAAATTTTCAATCAGGTTTTTACTGTTAACGAGGCACACAAGGCTGTTCAAATCCCCCAATTTTCCTATTAATTAATGTCAATCTTCCCAAATTTCCAAAGGCACACCTGTAGTCTAGCCATGGCACACCAGTGTGCCTTGGCACACTGGTTGAAAATGTATGTATGTATAATGGAAGCATGCATTTATATATTTCCCACCTTTCCTCTGTTAAAAACAGATGCCCAAGGTTAAAACATACAATATTTAGCAAGTGCTTAAGACACTGTGTCTGTTAACAAGAAGGCCAGGGTTCGAGACCCAGGTCCACACAAGACAGGGTGAGCTCCTGTCCTTTGCCCAGCTCTGCCACGCAGCTGGAACCAATTGTATCGGCTCCACTGGACTATTCCATTGGACTGTTTCATTGGCATGGAGAGGGAGGATTTGCTGCTTGGGTAACAGCCTATCCTCCACATCAGTCTACCCAGGCCTTTGTGCTTTGCATACAGTGTCGAGCACAATAACAAGGTTGTTCAAGACTGATGGATGCCAAGTTGAAATTTTATGTTGAAAAGCCCTTGACACAGTGCCAGGTATCTGATGTGGACCTCTGGCCAAACAGTTTGGAGATGACTTTTCTAGATGTGGGTTTGAAAGAATTTGGCACTCTGTATTAACAGAGAAACTAATAGCACAATCCTCACCATGTCTACTCAAAGGTAAGCTCCATTGTGTTCAATGGGTCTTACTCCTAGGAAAGTGTCTTTAGGAGTGCAACTTAATTCATAAAATGTAACAATCTAGAAGACAGACCAGACAAAAGGCATTTTAGGAAAATTTGGAATGATTTTTTTCTTACATGAGTAAACATTCATGTCTTCTGAAACTTTCCATACCACATCAGTATTTTGGAAAGATTTATTTGGTTAGATTTATTTGGTTAGGATTGTTACAATATTATTATAATATTATGCCATGTCCTGAACTGCCTACTTAAAAAAAATTTCAGTGAACATGTCTCCTGTTTTGTTTTTCAAAGTTAAAATACCAATTTAAAACAACAATCAACACTGAACAAAGTGTTGTAGTTCTGCTCTTGAACTTTCTCCACCAGGGAAGTGTGTGTGGAAGTAACAATAGCAATGTGGACATCCTTGGTCCAACGTTACCTGTCTTGAAGCAATGTGGAAACTTTCATCCTTACTTTCCCTGCCCATAAAATGGAAATTGAGTTGCATTTAATGATTAAGGAAGGGCAATCGGAAAGGGTCAGAAATCCCTCATTTCATCTTTCAGAGAGCATTCTTGGGGACTTGTATATCTGGAATCAGTTGAATAGCAGAACAGGCAGAACTGTGTTAACTTTCCAGTTTAACTTTGAACACAATCCTAAGCATATCTACTCAGAAGTAAGCCCCATTATGTTTAATGGGTCTTACTCCCAGGCACAAGCCTAAAAACACTTTCCTGGGAATAAGCCCCACTGAACATAACGGAGCTTGTTTTTGAGCGGACATGGTTAGGATAGTGGTCTTAGTTGACTTAATAGGAATGACATGGTACAATAGTACCTTTAAAATGGAAACTCAAGAATTAAAACACCAGTTTTGTTTAGTTTTTTAGTAACTAGATGCACCAACATTAGATAAATCTAGTACAATTTACAGGCTGGGAAATTCTGCCCAGAGATACCTAAAAGAGCTCACTAAACTGGTTTCACAACAGTGTCCAGACTTTGAGCCTGAGGGCTCCTGGACCTTTAACAATTGTGTAAAGGAAATTTCAGCAGCTTGTGATCTGTGAAATGAGAAGCTGCACCTGCTGAAATTTCCAGGGGCCCTCAAGTTAAAAGTTTGGACACTAGATATTCTCTGGTTTGTGATCCAGTTGCGTAAAAATATTTATGCTTAAATTTTCGGGACCACTAGCATTATTCCTCCCTTTTCACTGGAAAAAAATTATGATGGAGGGGGAAGTTGTGTAAACATTTGTACAATTAATTAATCATGGCCAAAGATTCTTGTTTGATGCAACCAAGCAGAACAGCTGAATTCCTTTTGAAGGATTTTTTCTTTGAATTCATTAAACTAGGAGCACAAATTATTTTGGTCACCTCTAACAATTTGAAATGCCTGTCTTTGCTGCCTCCACCTTTCTTCCTTGAATAAGGAAACCCAAGGCAGCTAGACAAATTTAGATGGGAATGGATAAATATCAGTGAAAAAAAATGTTAATGTATCTAGCCAGTGACACTGTTTTTCTGTGATAAATCTGAAAAAAAATTATTCCAATTATTTTTGTGATACTAATTAACTGGAACGTGCTTCTGATGCTAAAGGTCTGGAGAAGGCCAGACAATGGAACTAACCCTACAATCCAGATTAACTACAGGAAGATGTAAGAGGCACTTACTCTGGATTGCTCTATACATTTCCCATAGGTGGCACCTTAATTACGTCGGTGTATAAGGCCCCGTAGTAACTCTGGATTGTAGCCTCTGACAAATTGTATCACATAAGTCGAAAGTGCCCAGAGAACCTTTCAAGCTTAGCTGACCATGGTAAGCAAAGGCAATTTACTGAGAGGTTACAATCAAGTGGTACATAAATATTACGCAATTATTTCATTATATCAAAGTTAATCCTTCTATGGCTGTAGGTGTGAGATTCAAGAAAGCTAGTGGGATGTGGGCCCAGAATATTTGTTCTTGCATTCTGGCTCACTGGCTTCCCTCTCTTAGCCCTACGTTTCCCTAGCTGTAATTTAAGAAGAACTAAACACAAGCCAACATACATTATGGTTAAAAGCAGGCCTCCGTCAGTCTTGAGAGACTATGGTATCGTGCTCTGCGCTGCATATGCTGCATGCGAAGCACGAAAGCCTGGGTTGGATTGTTATGGAGGATATGCTGTTACCCAAGCAGCAAATCCCCCCTCTCCACGCCACTGAATTCGTCCAATGGAAAGGCAGAGCCAATACGATTGGATTCAGCTGGCGTCACAGAGCTGGGCTAGGAACAGGAGCTCACTCTGTCTTGTGGGGCCGGGTCTCGAACCCTGGCCTGCTGGTTAACAGGCATAGCGTCTTAACCGCTTGCGCCACCCACAGCCCACACTATAAAAATTACACCCCTCCTCTCTCTAACTTAAATATATCTGACTGATGTGACTCTGTCCATTGAAACTGCTGTGGTACTGTTAGAAGAGTACTGGAAATGATTTCTCTGAGCAAGTCTGCTCTAATTAGCATCTTCCTCAGTTAATTTTCCGTGGAGACGTTCTTGTCTGGTCTTTCCCCCACCCCTTCAATTCACTCTTCAAAACCAACATTTATCATCGCTTGTGGATTTAAAGTTTCTATGGTGACAAAATGGCCAGTGAGCTTTTCAAAATGTTTTTTGTGCTCCTATTACCCTCTCAGCCTTAGAACAGCAGGAAAAAGCATGACCGACCGACTATGTGGTTAACCATCTCAGCTGCAGCATCTGTCCAGTGCTCAAAGAGCAATGAATATAGCAAAGACCATGACAGCATCCCCCCAATGAAGGATCAAAATTTAATTTTTTTGATCATCTGGATCAAAGAAGAGACTTTGATCAATGGATTAAATGACACTGGAATGGGGTCTACCACACCAGTTTCAATATCAGGACAATTTTTAAAAATGCATTATGGCTGCAATCCTAAAGACACTTTCCTGGGAGTAAGATCCATTGAACACAATAGGACTAACTTTTGAGGAGACATGGTTAGGATTGTGCCTTATGTTTGTTTGGAGAACATTAACCACAAGAAAAAAAGACCCTGAAACATTTATCTTCCTTCAGTGATTTTCAATCTTTTTTCATCTCATGGCACTCTGACAAGCACGTAGTAAAGGCCTAGAGGTCTAATAAAATCCACAAGTTTTACTTTTTGAAACTGTTCAAAGCATAGAAAGATCAACCATTTCTCATCAATTTAGCCACCATTACACCACACATCATATGTTTAAACTCTTTATTTTAAGGTATTACTAAAACAAGGACAAGTTTATTGCAAACCGAAATTCACATCTGTAAGTAACTGTATCATCATATTTCTATAAACAACAAAATATCGTCATTACATAGAGAAATGCCTTCATATTGACTTCAGTTTATCGGTACTATTCACACATACACACAATATTACTTTTAGTTTATAGCGGACAGGCTAAGAATCACTCTTCATGTTATGGATTTCCTACACAGAAAGCACTCCCACGGAGGGAAGAAGTGAAGGAGGGAAGAACTGAGGCGGCTATGTGCAATTTACCACTGGTGGCCATTATACACACACGTATTTTGCTGAGCCTACATACACTGGCATGGCAATGCAAACACCACTTTCTGTGTTTTCCATGTAGGAAAAGCTTACAGAGGGAAGGAACCCTACAATGATGTGCAGTTCAGCTTATAATGTTCAAAGTTATCAATTCTGTTATCATGGAAAGCTGAACTAGTGAGTTTTTACTTATAGCAACTAATAAAGGCTTAAGACTACTGAGGAAGTTGGCATTCGGCTTTTTCTCAGAGTACAACACCCTAGTCACCTCCATGGTATAAAACGGGGAAAAGCCAGTCCTACTTCTCATGAAGACATCCAATTGCACTGTTTAAAGCACAAGGTGCTTAATGAAGATCGTTCTTCATTTGATGCAAGGGGCAAAAGATACACACTGCAAACTCATGCATGCCTTTAGCAATTGCAAGATAAAGTGGTCTAAGCACCACAATCCTAAACAATTTATTTGAAAGCAGCTTCCAGAAACTTCAGTGGAATTTACTGCCAAGTAAATTTGCTTAGGACTAAGTTAGAATATGAGCTAAACATAATTCTGAACAACTGACCAACTTAACTGCATTTCCAGCGAGGAAAAGTTATGCTATTAAATAATATTCAAACATTACAACAGAACAGTAAGTATCTAGAACTAATTACAAGGAATGTTTAAAGATGGCTCAAACTGCACCCTGCAAACTACAATTAAGAAGAGGTGTTCAGTGAAAAGTTGAAATGTTCATCTGCTTTAGTCGCTATAACATAAATGACTCTGAAGTGAATGAGAAACTAGCAACCATACGTATTTCACTTTGAAACACATCAATGCTGCAATCCCCGATGGAAATAAACTAACATGAATTTCTTCTGCATTTTCAGGAGGGCAATACAAATTCTGCAGGGCTGCCTTCCAGCAAACAAAGCTCAGGCTAAAAAACAACAACCCACCATGATTGCTATAAGCAGGTTTTTAACTCTTAAAACACCAATGATGGTTCCATCCAAATCAGGATCATGAAAGATAGTAGAGGGTCTTTAAGTGTGCTAAGAAACAGCTCCATTTACACAGTTATGTATAAAGATGGCTCAAACATAACGATGGCCATAAAGATGGCCTAAACTAGACAATTTCTAGTTTAGATTTCTAATTATGGTTTTAGTATTATATCCAATTTGGTGACCAGACACAAAATGTCCCAAGAATTAAGCACCAAAGAGGAGCAATTTGAAGCCTTTCTCCCCATTTCTACCAGACTCTGCTGCAAATCAGGTTACAGTGAGGATAAACCTGTATATTTTAGGTTTATGATTCCACCTATGAAACAAAATTTATTAAAAAGTAAAATAAAATTAGCTTGCAATTGTAATCCTCTCTTATAGTGGTGATATTTTGTATCTGCTATATTGTCAACTCACAAACATCAGTTTATATATAAACACAGTTCCAATTTTTGGTAATGACTGTATGTAAATTGGTGCTGGGATATTATTTGAGAGATCAAAAATGCTTCCTGGCACCATCTTATAAAGTACAGCCAGCAATTGTTGCAGACCTGATGCTATAGGAATAATGATATATCAATAATAATACTAGGAATACTGGCCTTTAACTAGGATAGTTTGTGGGGAAAAAATAATATTAAGGTTTTTCTTTGTTTTACATGGTAAAAGAAAATGTATTTCATTTGTTCATATATTATAACTTTTTAAACAGGATATTGTGTAAGAGCTCTTACTAGAGAGTCCTACAAAAGATATAAAAACTTATTGCCACTCTTTAGCACACCATAGGTGGCATTATACAGTATTTTCTAAAGCAGTGCAGGTACTGAAAATAATATATCTGAAGGCTTGATGCTTGTCATTCAAATATAGAGGTCTGTATACTTTCATTGCATCAACGCCACATATTTCTATTAGTTACTCTTTGAATAGCCACATGTTTCATTTTAGTACTAAGTTGAATTAACAGATTGAATTTTAGGTGAATCTTTGGGTTGAGAACTATCATTTTACACTGTAGAATGATGAAAAAATTTCTACAGTTTCCTTTTGGGGGAGGAGGGATGGTCAGGTTGTTTGATGTGACTGAGGATGCAATCCTAACCAATTTAGGCTGGCATAACTCACTTCCTCCCCATTGCTGTGGTGGTGAGGGGAGGCTGGTGCTTGTCTGTACACTAGCCTAACTCCCCTCCCCTCCAGGAGTGGTGGAAATGTGCCTTATAGCACTTTTGCAACACTCCTAGGATAGCAAAAGACTTGTGCTGCGATTTATGCCGGCCTAACTGGACGTTAGGACTGCAGCCTGAAAGAATTAAGCAGGTCTGAATTTCAGTTCTCTCATTATCTGCACTGGTCTGTTGGGCAAAAAGGTGGAATGCATCAGTATCTCAGCATGTCCCAAAAGTGCTCATTAATATAGATATTTGCAGTTGTATTTTCTTGCTCACAAATGCGACTTTCCAAGGCACAACTTGTAAAATGTATCTGTTGATTAATTTATGCTTGCCATATGACTGTTATAGTCACTGGAGCCCTGCCAGGAAGGCAGGAAGTTATCTGCCTCATTTCTGTTTCAAAGTAGAAAAACGTCACCCATTCAAAGTTCAGACTTTGCTTAACAGTAGGGCGAAGCAATGGAAACAGCAAAGTACTCGGTCCACTGGTATGAAATCTTTAATTGCTGCCAAGCTCTGAAAATTACACAATTGTAGGGTATGATTAGGATAGATTAAAATATTTTGGAGAGAAAGGAAATATATCAAAGTAGTACAACCAAAATACTTAATTCCTGAGTTCCTTCATGATCCCCTTGAACAACCTGCAGTCTAGAAGTTCTCTCAACCATTCATCACAAACCAGTGCAGGTTTCTTTAAATTAATGAGATGACTGTGGCAAGGCTCTTAAATGTTAGCAAGAAATATACGTAGCCCACAGGCAGAGTATTGGATTTTTAACCAGTAGCAGAGGTTTTAGCATACTTAAGATAACATCAAAAAACCTATTTACATATTTAAAGATGATCAGAGAAAACTCTCTGTCCACAACATACCCCATGTAGGGTATTTTAAATTTTTTTAAAGCTCTAGCACATCATGTTTGAGCTTACAGGCATCTGAAGAGAATCTAATTAAAAAGCCTCAAGATGGACTCCGATACCAGTTTGGAAAGAGATATGGATGCACATTTGAATCACATAACAATCCATAATCTGGCAACTATTTTGCAGCTATAATTGGTAAAGACTTGTAATAGTTGGTAAAGATTTTATAATTGGTAAAGACCAAGTAAAGACTTGGTAATAACAAGAAATAAAACTTACCAAGGTTTTTCTCTGTTGCAAAAAGAGCAGTAGCCATTTCACTGGTCACAACAGCTTTTGGGATAGTGAACACTGCTACCTGGGAGGAAAAAAGTGAACCAGACCCTATTATCCTGGCTGCTTGTGTGTCCAGGTAGATCCCCTTGAGTCTACCTCACTTGCTTGCCTGATGGTGGCAAACCATTGTAGGATTCTCTGTATTCATCACCTACTCAATCTTAGAACTGGAGAAAATAAAAAACAAAATGGAGGCAACTTTAAAACTGTGCTAGATTGAGGTGGCATAACTAAGTGGCCCCTGTTTGGCTGAGACTTGGTTGACACATGATAGACAAAGTTCTTATTTCACACCATTGCACAGGCTGAACACAGCACAGCTATAACAATACACAGCCAGACTACACAGAGTTTCCATCATGAAGATATGCACTGGTTTAAAAAGCATACAGAGCATCACAAAGCACTTGACAAAACATTCACCCCAACATTTCTCACAATGTAGGCAACAGTACACTCGCAGCTTAAAGTGTGTGGTACATATTTGTATGACATCCTTTTTCAGTCTTCTGAATGAGGCATGAAGTTAAAACAACAACAACAACACCAAATCTTTGGGTATTCAGACATATTCCTGCAGCCAGCCAAAGAACGTTTCACTTTCCAGAGTTCTTTCCCCATCGGTCGCCTTTTCCATCACTTCACAGTACTTCAACACTGCCTGACAGAGGTCTCCAACTTTCCAGCCTCTCTCTTGCAACTTCTTTGACAGCTGGAAGTAAGGCAAAACAGACTGAATACAGTAGTTAAACTGAAATTTGATATACCACAGTAAAGCACCTTCTTGAAAAAGTAGGATACATTAAACTCTCTTCAAGCTCTCGCCAAAAAAATGGAGAATGAAAGGGTCAACATCCTCACAACTTCTCTTTTGATACAAAATGTCCTGTAGCATATCTAAAAAGTCATGAGGCTTTGTTTTCTTTTACTCAAATACTTAGCGTCACCCCAACACAGGCTGTCTTCCTTTTTTCTAAGAAGGCAGACTAACCACCACAGTATTAAATGACACACCAGAAAAGGTTAATATTTTACAGCTGTAAAAACAAGGCATCCTCAAAATCCAAATATTTTTCTTCCCATTGTTTGCCTTAAAGATGCTCTTCAGAGCGTGACATCCCCTACAGCCCTCTGGTCCATAGCAAAAGTTCTGAACACAAAACTGAGACACCATCATTCCAATACAATTGCATTTAATTTTTATTGCATTTATTTTCAATTTACGGAGGCTAAAATGTGACATCTTTCTCTACTCTATCTCTTACACTTTCCTGACAAACTGTGGTTTCATCAATATATGCAATCTGTCCTCAGTGGAAACCACTGACTCCAGAATTCAGAAAGTGAAAACGTCATTGTGGTGTTCTGGTAGGGTCATCTAACAAAACCAAAAAAAGGTCATGCTGCCACCAGAATGAAGCAGTAGAAGAAGAGTGTCTTCCCCCACCTCCTGTCCATCTATTGGTTTTCCTCAGCACAGAAAATAGGACAGAAAATCTGGTTGCAATAGGAGCAACCAGATGATCCAATTGAACTGGACTGGTCCAACCTTTTAAGCACGGATACTTTCCTTGGGCAAAATTAGTCCTATGTAAGTAGTCAGGATGATCTTATTAACTACGAAGACAACATAGGCCTATATCCTAAAGTGAAATTAAGCCTCTTGCTCCGGAGCAGTTAAGATGACTTTCCATAAGATAACACTAGAGGGTGACATAACTGTGTGGACCCATAATTGCTATGGATTTTGCCCATGGTCAAAATCGTCACTTCTGAAGGTTCAATCAGTGATACTGCTTTATCTCTGTCAATTCACTTTAATGTTAAACAAAAGTTACACAAAAGACCGTCCCTGATTCACAAATAGGCCAAATAGGACACAATTTTCTTTACACAGTACAAGCCATGATAAATATCACATCAAGTTTGGTCCTAAGATAGCTAATTTCTTCAAATGCAAACCAAGTACTGCTTACAGTATGTAAGTTTGTAAAGAAATAAGTATATGTAAAGAAATATATTCCAGAGATAGCTTACAATTAATTTTGCAAGGAGATGGTATATAATAATCATAATTAGATGGTGGGATGCATCAGAATGACTATTAGTTTCTTTACATCTTTTATTGAAAATATAAAAAATGGTAATAATCCAAAGGAGTTAAACTTGTGCACCTGGGCACAGCACAAAGCTAGAAATCAGCTTGCTATTTCTGCTGCAGTTGTCCACATCAGCTTTTAAATTGAATGGTGGCTTCTCTCTTTGACCGTGGAACCTGCTGCAGCAGAACACCAAGCAACGCTTGAGCTGCATGGACTGCTTTCCTCCCTGCCACATTTTCCTTGGATCATAGTCAATAACTGCTTTTTTAGTCAGAGGGAGATTAATGATTTTGGTCAGTGTTCAAAGATCAAACCATTTTTTATTCCTTTGACTTTTTATCTGTCACTGTCAAAATATTCTCAGAAGATATAGGGAAATTTCCAGTTATTTGAATAGCAGCCATCACACCCATACCAGCTGTGTCCAGATGATATTCTCGTACAATTTCACAACCTCATATTTATTTCTTCCAAACAACATTTGTCATGTTTTGTTATTTTCAAAACCAGAAGGGCTCAGAATACAAATGTATAACTCAGTGGTACTCCAATTAGCTCGCAACCTCCCAGTTCATCTACTGGGCCCTTTAACAGACAGGGGAAGGGGTGAAAGCAGTGGCGCAGGTCTGCAGTTTGTATGGTGAATTTTTGCTACTCACAATGACAAATTCCTTTGGAGCATCACCATGAAAGTGAAGTTCAGCCACCTCTACTTCTGAAGCAGAGAGCCACTGGAGTGTCATTCTCAGCTGGGAATCCATCATGCATGGTCCTACGTCAACATTTATGATTGCCAATGCCTTTCTTGTGTGTCCCAAGCCTATAATGAGTAATGGAGAAAAGATCACAATGAAAAGTCCATTAACAAATTTTCTTAAATGAACTGTGCAGGTTGTTTTTCAGACAATAAGGATTTCTAAATTAAATTAACCTAGTTGTCAACTCACAGCAAAAATATGCAGCAATTACAATTTAAGGTCTAACCTCCAATCAAAAAAGATTAAAAGAATTAAAGAACTTCTTAAAAGGAGGAAGCTCCCAAGGTGCCATTTTTGCCATGTCCCACACTTAGGCAACCTGCCAAGGCTGCCTCCACTAGCCACCTAGTTTCATCCTCAAGAGGCATTCCGGAATGAGACCAGAATGTGATGGTATTGATCGTGACTGAAGTCCAGCAGAATCAACACAGAAGTTCTCTCTGTCTAGTTCCCAATATAGGTCTCAAACCACAGCAATTTTTGATCCCCACAGCAGTTCTGATCTCCAAACCAGTCAGAAATCAGATTCTTTGGTTCCTTTGGTTCAAAGGTGAACCAAAAGCTCAGAGAAGAGCTTCAAGAACTTCTCCACAGTCATCTGTGGGGACAGCATGGACCAAAAAACTAGTCATCTATCTATCCACTTGGAAGAGCTTCAACCTTCATTGTTACAAACACAACTGTAATACAACTGTTGTAAACAGCATTCTTCTAACAACAATGTAAGTGAAAAAATAGGTTTACTTTGTTATTATCACTGCTATTATCACTAAAATGGGTTTTAGCCCAAGCTTGATCAAATTTGTTTCAAATCCTTCTCCAACACTGTTCTAGCCATCATGCAAGGACTGCTCTAGCCACTGCCCTTAGTTTCACAGCTTCATCAAGATAGAGACTATTTTGGTGCAACTATATGAACTGCCTGGGTCATTTCCCCGTTCTAGAGGTCAACAGGCTTCACATTTTTGCCTGACTGAGAAAATGGACATCAGTGGATCTGCCAACTTTTGGGAGCATATCATCCTAGCCAGCCTTCCGTCCTTACAGAAGATCTGAACCATCAGTGAACCTAAACCACAACAGATAGAAATCTATCCATAACAATGGAGTTATTCTTCCACATTGAAGAAATCACCAGATGCAAGCCATTTTCTCTTCTGGTAGGAGTAGGACCCATTACTGAGACAGGGCAATATCTTGACAATACTGTTCTCCAAGATGACACCTCAGAAACTACCAAATAACTCAGGCAGAAAGAGTGCCACACAGTGTTGTGGTTAGTACACCAGAAGGCACCCAATTCTGTCTCAGAAACCTATCTGAGGATACAAAAACTTACGGGAAAGTTTGACACATGCTCTTTCTTATGAGGTTTGTTTGAAAGTGTTTCTAAAAAGTATTTTTTTCCAAAATCAGACTGAACGTATCCTATTTGGTGGCTTTTTACAAAAATAATCAACTTTATATTTAATTTGTACACTAATAAAAAAGAGTTAGGAGGTTGAAATTATACATTCAGAAACAATGTTATATTGAAATATTTTGTGCTAAATTTCACATTTATTACTTCATTATGGTGGAAGCTACATGATGTTAAACTTTTTTTAAAAAAAATGTTTTAGACAACTTTGCTGCGATTTGTCCACTCTGTATGAATGAAACTAAAATTATTATTAGTTCCACTGAATAAAGTGGAAACGTTGTACAAGCTAGCTCAGTTTCATTTGTTTAGAAAAAACAGCAGAGTAAATATTGTATCTCAATATTAAAATATCAAAATAGAGGAGAGCGACAAGAATGATCAGTGGGATGGAAGGGAAACCCTACGAGGAAAGGTTGGGGGAACTTGGGATGTTCAGCTTGGAGAAGAGGAGGCTGAGAGGAGACATGACTGCCCTCTTCAGATACTTGAAGGGCTGTCATAGGGAGGAAGGGACTCATTTGTTCATAGCTGCTTCTGAAAGCAGAACTAGAACCAATGGGTACAAATTGCAAGAGAGGAGATTCCGGTTGGATATCCTGAAAAAATTCCTGACGGTAAGGGCGGTTCGGCAGTGGAACAGGTTGCCAAGGGAGGTGGTGGACTGTCCCTCACTGGGGATCTTCAAGCAGAGGCTCGACGAGCACCTGTCGGGGATGCTCTAGGGAGATTTCCTGCTGCAGATGACCTACTAGGTGACCTACTAGGTCCCTTCCAACTCTATGATTCTATGAAAGTTGCCAAAAACTTATACCTATACATCGACATGGTATGGGGTCAAACAAACTGCTATATCTCAATAACTATTCTACATATGAAACTATAACTTTACAAAAGTTCATTTGAGACATGTGGGACTCTGCATACAAACTTTTATCAAAATCCGTGATGGTCATGCAGGGAGCCCTAGACCACTTGACATGGAATGACCCTACTGCAAGACAGAATGAGCTCCTGTTACTGCCCAGCTCCTGCCAACTTAGAAGTTCAAAAGCATGTAAATGCAATTAGATAAATAGGTATCACTTCAGTGGGAAGATATCAGTTATGTGTGCCTATGGTGTTAGTTATGCCAGCCACATGACCATGGAGATGTCTTTGGACAATGCTGGCTCTCTGGCCGTCCAACAGGGATGAACACTGCTCTTCAGACTAATCTTCTAGTCTAGGTCAGGACTAGACCTAAACTAGACCTATGTGGATTAGACCTATGTGGCTGACCTTTACCTTTATCTTAGAATGCCAGATGCATAGAAGGGCACCAGAAAGCTGGTCTCTTGTTGTCTTTTGTGCATCCTGAATCATCTGGTAGACCACTGTGAGATGCAGGAAGTAGAACTTTGGGCTTTTGGCCATCACATGGCCAAAGACTATTGTAGACAGTATAGCTGGACTCTTCTTATGTTCTTTACCAACCCAAGCATGTTTACTCTGAAGTTAGTCCTTTTGTGTTCAATGGGGCTTACTCTCAGGGACGTGCAGTTAGGACTGCAGCCTTAGTTTTAAAAACACTATATACAGCACAGTGCATCTTAGGCCTCCACTACAAGTTATGACAGATGTATAATAGTGGCACTTTATTTTCTAAGAAGCTATCACCACCTTAGCTCAGCTAGCAAACACACATAGTCAACCTGGTGTCCAATAAAACAATTCCGGATTAGTTGACTTTTTGTGATTGCAACAGTTGACCTGTGTTTTCATGTGTACCTATTTCTGACTGCTTATTTGCCTTAATTCGCATAGAAACTAATTTATATTTAGCGCTCTTTTACATTAAAGGAGAAGACATCTTATTCAGCATTACCTTCAATTGTATTCTTCAGCTCTTCCTCATTATCTTCGGTTCCATCACTGTAAAAAGCAGATTTATTTATTACAATGTGTGGTTATGTAAATGCTTTCTATTTTCAAGAGACAGAGATGACCATCAAAGGAAAAAAATATGAATTGAAAAAATGGATCAAGGAATGATTGTGAAAAGGAAGCTTTGCTTCTCATACAATTTCCTGTCGTATGGTTTGCAATTTTCCAAAACAGACAATACAATGAATTCTACATTTCAATTTGCAAGGCTGTTTGGTTTTTAACATACCGCATATACACTTTCCTGGTTTAAGTGGAAGAAAAGTTCAATTCTAGCAGGAATTACTATTTCAGTAACCTTATTTAACACTAAATTATATGAGAAGGCTCTAATTTATAGAAGAACACAAATGAGACGAGTAGAATCAGAAATCTTGTAGGAAGCAAGCTCTTATTTTTATGAAGAAATAACTAGAAGTATCAAGAACAGCAAGCAAGACATGCATAAAATGTTTTTTATAATTTTATTTTGCCAGAACATTCATAGTAAACACAGTAAAATGGACCTATTGAGTATGAATTTGTTAAGGAAAATCATGATTACATGGAAAACATGTGGAAAATATATATCACTTTCATATATGCAGATTTCTTTTGTCTTGAAAAAATGACTTCATGCATTAAAATGAGGGACCCATTCGTCTCAATGTCTTGGTTCGACCAACCTGTCTGATGTTGGAAAGGATAAATTCTCCTCATACATATCTCCTTCTAAACCAAGACTGCTCCAGCTACTGCTGTTACCATTACTGCCAGGGGAAGAAGAGAACAGAGCTGAACTAGAAAACCAGAAATTTTGATGCTCTCTGTGGATTGTAGAGCTGTGGTGGCACAATTTTCTTAAGAAGGTTTACAGAAAGACCATACAAAGGCAGCCGTTCATACTGTTCAGAAAATTAAAGATTAAGTGATATTGAAATTTCACCCACCCCACATGGTTTCTGGGTGCACAACTTCAGCTCCTGAAAAGTTTTCTTTCATTTAAATGCAACAGTGTGAATCAATTGATATAATATGACTGCAATATATATTGCTCAATAATTGCCCTAGACACACACACACACACACACACACACACACACACACACACACATATATAAAGCAATATAATTGCTCTAGACACACATATATAAAGATTCATTACAACAGCAATACTGAAAACAATATATATTAACAAGCACCTTGCAGTGATCTAACAAAAGCAGTTAGGAAACACTGAGAAACGAATGTGAGACATATGTGCAATATGAAGTTCAAAATGCCAGAATTACAGGTGACATACAGTTAAAAAAGAAAACGGGAATTTTAAAGTATCTCTTTTCCAGATTGCTTGGGATAGGAAGTGGTCTGGATTTTGGATTTTTACAAATTTCAGAATCTTTGCATAAATATAATGCGATTCCATGGGTATGGGACCCCAAGAGTTTTCACACATCAGAAAATACTTCACAAGTACTCTTTCTGTTGGTTGCAATGTGGTTCCAATGTATACTGCCTTCTGCACCCTGAGGGGTCTCAGGACAGCCAGCACAGGTCTCAGCACCAGCCTCTAAAGGTTTGCACTGAATAGTTATAGAAGAAACACTATCAAAATTGATTTTTTTATTGCTACCTCTTTTAGAAATTGCTATGAAAGCTTATTGTAATTTTTATTGTTAATGACTTTGATTTTTTAGTAAGGCGGTTTTTAAAAAATACATAATAAGAATAATGAGAACTGTTTGACTTCAATCTTTTCAGCTCCACTCCCTTGCCTTGGAGGTTGTTGGTAGAACTGGCTGCCTGAATGGCAGTGGCTAAAGAGTGACACCAAGTGGTGACTGAGGAAGACCAAGGAACAATATGGAAACATTAAACTTCAGTTTCAGGAACAGATACAACGTAGATTAATTGTAAATACATTTTGTATCATCTTAGAGCTAGAGAATGTGTGACAACTTTCTTAATCATTATTATTACTTTCTAAATCATTATTTATTATACAGATAAAAAAATCAAAGCAAGACAAGCATTTTGAATGAAAATGGACACACTAAAACTCAAAATGTTTGGGATCTACAGGCAATTTAAGAATATTTGCTCATTCCAGTCTGTGTACCTCGTCTTGGAGGGTGCACTATTAGAGGATCAGTAAAAGTTTGTCATTTAAAAAGGATGATCTGGGACGCTATATATGAGACAGTGGGGCACCAGTACCTGGAAAGAACCTGGAAAGGTTATTTTGAAATGTTACTTCTGAATGCTTAGAAAATGAGGGGTGATTTTAAGGAGCCAGCCAAGAACAGTATTGCCAATATTAGCTTGTCAGAAACAAATTATGCCAGATTAATCTTTTCTGATACTGTAGTGTTTTCCCAGGGCAGTTGTTCCCACCCTTCTTCTGGGATGCTACCCTCTTGAAGACAGCGACCCAACTTGTTACCCAGAGTGCCACTAGAATGGCACTTTCTGGTTTTGCTGCTGCCATTACTGCCCCCAAAAACAGGTAAGTGAAAAAGGGTATTTAAAAAAACTTACATGTGTTTGATGGCAGTGGTGAAACCCCAAAGTGCTATTCTAATGGCACTAAGGGTTCCCAGTCAGGTTGCTACCCTCCACTGTAGTAGCCCCCACTGTGATAGCGTGATTAGTATATCAATGAAAATGCTGTAGACATAATGCACTTAAATTTTAGTAAGATGTCTGACAGTCTCCCATAATATCCTGGTAGATAAAATGTTAAAATGTGGGCAGGGTGGTACTATGTTAGTTGTATCAAAGCTAGGTTCAAATGAAAGAAAAACTGTTTCCAATTTATTTAAATTGGCTCCACATCAATCAGGAAAGGGTTCATAAGTCAAGAAGGGTTCAACAAGACTGTCTTGAGCTCTGTTAAATATTTTATAAATATTTTAATAAACCCTCTGGGGAAGGGTTTATTTAATTTGCAGAAAACATGAAGACATGGGGACCAGGGGTTGGGAGAACAGATTATCCTGGAAGACTGAATCGTGATTCAAAGTGATCTTGAAATACAGTCACTGATCTCTTGTCAACTAGATGAAGGTAGGAGGAGAACAAAAAACAAGCACAGGATGGGGGACTCCTGGCTTTGTTGCAATGCATGGGATGCACAAATGATGTGGCTGCAAAAAACTAATGCATTGCTGGGCTGTAGTAAGAGAAGCAATTCAACCACAATTAGTAATCGTTTTGCATTACAGCTCACTTTGAATACTGTTGTGTACTATACATATTGTATATGATTCAAGGGAGGACTTGTTCTCGGTGAACTACGTAACTTCCAAGATTAATTCTGTCATTCTACAATTCTAAGAAAAATGTTGCTCTCCTGTGAACCACATGTACTGATATCCCACCCATATTTATTTAAATTATTTATAACCCACCTTTCCCAAGGTAACAGTAACAAACATTCAGAAGTCCATACACTATTTTTCAATAGGCAAGTGGCCTGGATCCAAAGAATCACAGGACTAGTTGCAAAGTATCAAATCCAGCTTAGGACTTTTATTTCTTCCTTGAGCAACAAGCAGGGAGAAAGCATGGAAACAGAAAGAAGACTGGTAGGAAAGCACTACCTGGTAGGGCTGAGTAAATTTAAGGGTGGATAAGAGAGCAGAAGTTCCTGTTGTGGTCCACAACCTGGCTGCTCAGCAAAAACTCAACTCGGCTTGTCATGTCACGTGTGCCGTAGATAAGTGTATGATGTCAGCCTATCATGCTTTGAACATCCCTTTATCTTTATCTTACTGTCACTGTCCCCCCATAACAGCTGGGAAATCAGGCTTCTTCTAGCCAGGAAATCAGGCTTCTAGGAAATCTCCTAGCCCTCTGCCCACAGAAAACCTCTCCTGAAATTGAGGGGAGTTTCATAAGACATTTCTGATACAGTATGGGTTGGGTACATTTAAAGGAACTGATTGGATCCCAGCCAATGACCTTATCCCTACAATCCAGAGTAACTACAGGAGCATGTAACAGACATTTATGTTGACATAGTTACGGCACCACCTAGTGAAAACCTATGGAAATTCATACTGCAATCCAGAGTAAATTGTTCTCATATTGGAGCAAGGACTCCCCATACTTACTCTGGATTGCGCCCTGTGTGAGAATTCCCTATATTTAAAAAACTGGTCTACAGAATCCAGAAAAAGGTGCTTAAAATTAAAAACAGACTTTCAAAAGAAATCAATCAGTTTAGGATTCCTTCTCAATTATTAGAATTATATATACAAAAAAAATATATCAATCTATCACATTAATATTAACAACCTGGTGCTACAGTTCCCAAGAGTCTCCAAGGGTGGAATGGTTAATCCCTAGGGATATTGCAGGATACTTGCACCCCCTAGAATTGCTCAGTAGCAGGAATACTAAGACTGTAGCATAACAAAAAAACTGTAATAAGAGGCTCAGTTTGGCACTACTGTTGGAGCTTGAAGAGTCTTTAAGCCTACACCAAGCCGCTTACCACTTTTTTGGGGGGAGGGGAATCACTTGATCCCAAAACTAATGGTGGTTGTGTGACTATTTCATTGCATTGTCACCACCACTTCTGCTCTGGAGCTCCGCTCTAGCAGTGAAGTTAATCATGACCATTGAAATTAATGGGAATAAAGTTAGTGACAACTAACTTGTCTTACATATCCCTTATAAATGTTGATTAAATACACTTTTTAGGGGAAAAACTTTGCAGTGGGAAAACAACATGGAAGTAAAAGGACGGAATTTCCTTACCGTAAATGTCCTTTTCTTGGAGTAAAGGGTGCATTCCTAGACAATCTGGGCTATGCCCCGCCCACTCCAGAGACAGGGCCGGATGAAAACTTGTCTCCTTCCTCCGCGGGGCGTGCCCTCCCCAGTCAGGTACCGGAGCCGAAGAGAAGCACACATCCACCGCAACCCCAAAGACAGGAAACTGCAGAAAAGGAACTGAAGCAAACACAGGTAGGAAAACCCCCCAAGGAGGGCTCATGCAAAGGAAACTTCCACAACTGTGACTGGGGACCAGGAACATTTGACCCCTGAATGAACACAAAACGTAACATCCCCCATCTGCGTGAGATGAGTCTGTGTCTCTGCTGAGATGGGCAGGAATGCACCCTTCCCTCTACTCCAAGAAAAGGACATTTACGGTAAGGAAATTCCGTCCTTCTCTGGAGTGAGGAAAGGGTGCATTCCTAGACAATCTGGGATTTGCCAGAGCCTCACGCTCAGGGTGGGAGAGACGCAGACCACCTCACGGGGCTACGACTTTCTGCAATACATGTCTGCCGAATGCAGCCTCGGCCGAGGCTGCTCGGTCCACCTTATAGTGTTTGATAAAAGTGTCGGGGGTAGCCCACGCCACCGCCCGACAAATAGACTCTAATGATGCTGCCTCTTCGAAAACTGCAGAAGCCTGCCGCCCCTCCGGCGGAGGCTTGCCGGCAGCCTTATAAGCCTCTTGAATAGCCAGCTTCAGCCACCTGGCTAAAGTTGCCAAGGAGGCTTTCTTTCCCCTTGAGGGTCCCCCAAATAATACGAAAAGGGCCTCTGAACGTCTGAAATCCCTCGTTCTATCAATGTAAAAACTGAGACCCCGCTTAAAATCCAGCGAATGCCAGGCCCTCTCCTTGGAAGACGCCGGACGGGGACATAGGGTAGGGAGACTAATCTCCTGGGCCCTGTGAAAAACTGTATTCACCTTTGGTAAAAAGGATGGGTCTAGCCTCAAAAGAACCCTGTCCTCCTGGAAAAGACAGAGTTCAGGATGGATTGACAGAGCCCCTATCTCTGAGACCCTTCTGGCGGAGGTGATGGCTACCAAAAAGATGGCTTTAAAAGTGAGAAATTTTAGGGGCACCGTGGCCAGTGGCTCAAACGGAGGACCCATCAAGGCCTTTAACACCAAGTGCAAATCCCAGGTCGGAAAACGATGTATAACGGGGGGATTTAACAATTTGAGTCCCTGGATGAATCTCCTGCAATCCGGATGGGCAGCAAGAGGACCTGGTTTCGAGGGCCCGAGAACCGAACTAATCGTAGACAATTGCCTCCTAATGGTATTTGTGCTCAGGCCCTTGTCTACCCCTTCTTGAAAAAACTGTAGGATATGTTTGATTTTGGCCTTTCTGACTTGGACCCTGGCTGAGTTGCACCAGAGTACGAACCTGCGCCAGGTACGAGCGTAAATTTGGTTAGTCGAGGCTCGCCGTGACGCCAGCAGGGTGGAGAGAACAGAGTCTTAGCCCCTTTGTGCTAATTCCCCTCTCTCAAAAGCCAGGCTGTCAGTTTGTACGTGCCCGGGGATGGATGGAGAATCGGACCTTGACTTAGGAGGTCCGGCCTGTCCGTCAAGTGGAAGGGCTTTCCCACGGCTAGGGTGACAATGCTCAAGTACCAGGGACGCCTGGGCTAGTCCGGAGCCACCAGGATTAGAGTCGATTGAAACCTCTGCACTCGTTTCAGGACTGCCTGTATTAGAGGAAAGGGAGGAAAAGCATATAACAGAGTCTGTGGCCAATGGAAAGACAGGGTGTCCGTGCCGATCGCCTGTGGATCGCTCACTCGGGACAGGAACGCTGGGACCTGGGTGTTCTGCCTGGTCGCAAAGAGGTCCAGCGTTGGAAGGCCGAACCTCGCTGATAGCTCCCTGAATACCTCGGGATGTAAGCTCCATTCCCCTTCCTGGACCTGTTGTCGGCTCAGCCAATCGGCCTCGAGATTGGACTCGCCTGGAAGGTGATCGGCCTTGATCGAGGCAAGATTGTGCTCTGCCCATTGGAACAACAAGGTTGCCTCCCTCATGAGGCCCTGGGACCTGGTGCCTCCCTGTCGGTTTATGAACACCTTTGCCGACACGTTGTCTGTGTGGATCAACAGGTGGGCGTTGTGGACCACCGGCCGGAATTGCAAGAGAGCCAGGCGAACAGCCCTCAGTTCCAGTCGATTGATGGAAAAAGAGGCCTCGTGCGCTCACCAGGTACCTTGTGCCCACTGGGACCGTAGATGGGCTCCCCAACCCAGGAGACTGGCGTCGGTGGTCAATGTCAGTCTCTCTGGCAGATCCAAACTGGTGCCCTGCTGCAGCCGGTTCTCCTCCATCCACCAGGCCAGGGATCTTGTCAGCTTTGTCGGAATAGGGAGAGAAAGAGAGATCTTCCGTTTGATGAGTCTGGCATAGGGGCGCAGAAAAGCCTGCAGGTGGAATCGTGACCAGGGGATGATGTCCTGGCACGAGACCAGAAGACCCAATAGGGAGGCTAGAGACTGAAGCGAGCTGGTTTTCGCTGTCTGTAGAGCTCCTAGGGCCCTGTAGAGCGAGATTCCCCTGCCATTCCTGTGACAGGCAAACCTGGAAGAGCTGGGTGTCGATCAACAGACCCAGATGAGTGATCCTTTGAGAGGGAATAAGAGAGCTCTTGGCCAGGTTGATGATGAAACCATGTTCCCTGAGGTACGACATGGTAGTCTGAAGATTTGCTGAGACTTGCTCACTGGAGGAACCTACAACGAGTATGTCGTCCAGGTACGGAAACACTCTTATACCCCTTCTCCGCAGGTTTGCTATCAGTGTCACCAAGACCTTGGTGAAGACTCGCGGCGCGGCTGCCAGCCCAAAGGGGAGAGCCCGGTATTGGTAATGTCGATTGCCATAAGCGAATCTCAGATACTTGCGATGGGCTGGTAGAATCGGGATATGGAGGTAGGCTTCCGCCAGGTCTATCGAGGCCAAGAAGTCCCCCCTGTCCAGGGCTGCGATGATCGTGTGCCAAGTTTCCATTTTGAACTTCTTGGGCACGAGGAACTTGTTCAGCCAACTCAGATCCAGGATAGTGCGGATGTCCCCGTTCTTCTTTGGGACTAAAAAGAAGACCGAGTACACCCCCCGTCCCCTCTGGCCGGACGGAACCCGTTCTATCGCCCTGATAGACAAGAGGTGCTGCATCGCCCGGAGCTTTGCAAGATGCTTGTTTGGGTTCTGAGATGTTGGAACCTTCCTGAATCTTTCGGGCGGACGCAGTCGAAACTCTAAGGCCAGACTGTTGGAAACTGTACGTAGGACCCATGCGTCTGAGGTAGACTCGCGCCATGACGGAGCAAAGCCATGCAGTCGGGCCCCAACGACTGCTGGCTCTGCTGGAGCATTGGTCCATCTGGACTTGAATTGTTGTCCTGGGTTGTCTTTGTAGTGGGGGCGAAAGGACCGAAAGGAAGGCTGTCTCCCCTTTCCGGGCTCCTTCTTCGCCGTTGGAAGCATCTTGCGCTTATCTTTGGCCTCGACTAAGATGGGATCAAGAGCCTTTCCAAACAACTGGGTTCCCTCGAAGGGAAGGTTTATTAATTTTGAGTGCGAGCTCCCCTCACCTGAGCAGGAGCGGAGCCAAAGTGCCCGACGGGAGAAGACGGTGGAGGCCATGGCCCGTGCTGAAAGGTGCATCGAATCCAATGAGGCATCCGCTGCGAAGGCCGAGGCCAGAGCAATCTTTTTGAAGATGCTCTTGATGGACTTGGGTAATTTCTTGATCTTGGCCGCCTCCTGAGCCCAAATGAAGGCTGCCCTGGACATGACTGAGTTGGCCGCCGAGGCCCTGAAAGCAAAAGAACATTGTTCAAAAGCTCGCTTAAGGTGGCTTTCCATCCTGCGATCTGTGGAATCTTTAGGCCAAACGTCCCCATCCACTGGAATGATGGAAGAGGCCAATGCCGCCACTGGAGCATCGACAGTGGGAACCTTAAGTAGTGTCATTTGCTTCTCCGGAAGCGTATAGTACTTATCTATCATACTGGGCCCCAAACTTCTAGGGTGGGCGCACCACTCTTGGGGAAAAACACTATTGAAAGCCTTGGGGAAGGGAAGAACAGTGCCCTTGGAGGACCGTTTGGGAAAGGCTTCAGACCTATCCTGGTCGGATTCAGAGTCCAACTCTCCAGGCTGGCGAAGGAAAAGGCAGGAGGCCGACCTGTCTACCATGGTGGCCAAGTAATCGGATGGGAAAAGCCTGTCCTTTTTGGCCTTTGGTTCCTCAGGCTCCTCCCCCGATAGTTCTCCCTCATCCCTGCCAGAGGAGGAGGAGTGGGATGGCGACCCTGAGGCGGATGAATCGGTGACCTGCTTTGACTTGTGGGCCCGATGGCGTTTGCTCCTACGACTGTGGAAGGAATAGTATTCAAGGTGTTTCGTTTTGCGTCTCCTCTTGCGAGGGGAGGACTCAGGAGAATCCACAGAAACAGAGGACAGCGAGGATGGCGATGTAGCCCTAACCCTGTGACGTTTACGGAAGGTGGTTTTTGCGTCGGGGCTGTGGCCGCTTGAACTGCTACTTTGACCAGGTTAGGTAGTGTGAGGGATACTGCTGAATCAATGGCCCTCTGTAGGGCTGAGGTGGTTAGGAGGCTATCAGAAGTAATAGTAATAGAGGAGCAGGCCTGGGTAGCATTGGGTGTAGACAAGATAGGGTCCTCCACCCCCTCCATGGTGCCCGTTGAACTGGAGCCCTGAGCCATCACCTCAGCAGAGGGCAAAGACCCCAGGCGCCAAGAAAAAACAGGAAAAAACTGTGCCCCTCCTACTCACGAAGCCCCCATCGGGGTAGATGCCAGCGTCCCTGTGTTGCTGGACTCAAGATGGCCGCCGGGGTGCAGCGCGGGAAAACAGGCCCAAGATGGCGCCTGCTGACACGCGCGCGAAGCTCTCCTCCCACCCGGCTGGATGCGCAGCGCGGCCGGTGGTGCGGTGGGCCGGGGCGAGCTCGCCGAGGTAGGCTGCGGACTGGCTACCGCGCCTCCACCAGCGGCCGCCGAGAACGCTGCTGCTTGGGGCTGTGGCCGCGTCCCGGTCGCTCCCGCCCGATCAGAAGCCTGAGGAGCGGGCGCGTCTGAGGGAGGCAGTCGGGCGCAGGAGCGTCCTGAGGCCCAACGCTCGGCGTCGGGCTCTGCCGGAGCGCCGGGTCCGCCTCCGCTCCGCAGGTCCCTGGAGCACTGCGGGCGTCGCCCGCCGAAGCTGGTCCCCGTGGGACCACGTCCCCTCGGGGGGAGGCTGTGGGGGGAGGCTGTCAAATGCCCTGGTCCGCAGGTTCCAAGGCAGGTGGACAGAGCTAAGAGAAGGAGAAGACAGAGAAAGGAGAGAGAGGATGAGAGAGGAAGGAGAGGCTGTGCCCTGCAGAGCACAGCAGAAACGTGGCCCTGCTTCGAGAGAGACAGAGCCAGACTGGGGAGGGCACGTCCCGCAGAGGAAGGAGACAAGTTTTCGTCCGGCCCTGTCTCTGGAGTGGGCGGGGCATAGCCCAGATTGTCTAGGAATGCACCCTTTCCTCATTCCAGAGAATGTTAGAGACTGCAACATGGAATGTATTTCACTTGCAGCCATATGTAATTACTAGCGAAAGGCGTACCCGTGTTGCGGGAGTAACTTCCCCATACAACATCCTCCACGGTGCATCAACAACCCATGCACAACCTAGCCCCACGTACAACATTCCCCTGTGCGCATCATCCCAACGCGCAACTTTCCCTATGCGCATCATCCCCCCACGCGCAACTTCTCCCTATGTACAACTTCCCCCCGTGCGCAACTTCCCCCCCCCCTGCGCAACTTCCCCCCATGCGCAACTTCCCCCAATGTGCAACTTTCCTACATGCGCATCATCCTCCCATGTGCATCATTCTCCCATGTGCAACTTTCCCCATGTGCAACTTTCCTACATACACAACTTCCCTCCATGCGCAACTTCCCCCACGTGCATCGTCCCCCCATGTGCAACTTCCCTCCATGCGCAACTTCCCTCCATGCGCAACTTCCCCCACGCGCATCATCCCGCCATGCACATCATCCCGCCATGCGCAACTTCCCCATCCGCATCGTCCCCCATGCGCATCATCTCCCATGCGCAACTTCCCCCCATGCGCAACTTTCCTACATGTGCAACTTCCCCCATGTGCAACTTCCCTACATGCCCATCATCCCCCCATGTGCATCATCTCCATGCGCAACTTCCCCCGCGCAACTTCCCCCGCGCAACTCCCCCATGTGCATCATCTCCCATGCGCAACTTCCCCCCATGCGCAACTTTCCTACATGTGCAACTTCCCCCATGTGCAACTTCCCTACATGCCCATCATCCCCCCATGTGCATCATCTCCATGCGCAACTTCCCCCGCGCAACTTCCCCCGCGCAACTCCCCCATGTGCATCATCCCTCATGCGCAACTTTCCTACATGCGCAACTTCCCCCCATGCGCAACTCCCCCATGTGCAACTTTCCTATATGCGCAACTTCCCCCATGCGCATCATCCCGCCATGCGCAACTTCCCTCCATGCACGCCATCCCCATGCGCATCATCCCCCCATGCGCATCATCCCCCATGCGCAATTTCCCCCATGCGCAACTTCCCCCATGTGCATCATCCCGCCATGCGCATCATCCCTCATGCGCATCATCTCCCATGCGTAACTTCCCCCATGCGCAACTTTCCTACATGCGCAACTTCCCCCATGCGCAACTTCCCCCATATGCAGCTTTCCTACATGTGCATCATCCCCATGTGCAAATTCCTCCATGCACAACTTTCCTACATGCGCAACTTCCCCCATATGCAGCTTTCCTACATGTGCATCATCCCCCATGTGCAACTTCCTCCATGCGCAACTTTCCTACATGTGCAACTTTCCTACATGCGCAACTTTCCCCCATGCGGAACTTTCCCCCATGCGCAGCATCCTCGCCAGTGCAACCTCTTCCTCTGAACAACATCCCCCAGTGCACCAGGGTCTGAGCACCCAATTGGCTGGATGTTGTTCAGTCTCCCATGTTAAGTATAGGACAGAAACACGTTGCCCCCTTTTCAGCCCCTGAAGGGTTAAATTTCTCCACATGGTTTTGGGTGGGTGTTCAGGTGACAGAAGGATCCCTCCCAGAATTCCATGCTTCAGGCCCAGCAGTTGGGGCGGAATGTTGCTAAGTCAGCAATTCTCAATGCAAGGTATAGGGAGGAAAACGCGTTGTGCCCCTTTTCACCCCCTTCTGGTTGGAATTTCCAAAAACCGGTTCTTAGTGCACCCCTCCATCACGGAAGGAACACCCACCCCAAACTTCACGCTTCTGGGGCCAGCGGTTTTGGCAGGGCGGTGATGAGTCGGGCAGTGAGTGAGTGAGTGAGTGAGTGAGTGAGTGAGTGAGTGACTTTTCTCTTTTATATATATAGATTATACACAAGTAAACTTAAATCTGCAATTATACACTGATGTGTAACATTGATGAATGACACCAATAGCTCAGCTCTCAAAGGAATTCTAGCCAGCAGACAAGAGACAATCTGAAAGCCAAAAGTCTGAGCTATATTTTGCTTCCCAAACCAACCACTCTTAAATTACTAGGTTCCACACTAAGATACAAACTTTCCTAACATACAAACACAACTCACTACTTGTCTGCTGCATTTAAGGAACAATAACAGTATTTTAACAGGAAAGTTTTGTAAAAATATTTTAGCAGTAAATAGTATTAACAATAAACAGTATTTCTTAACAGCAAAGATATTTAATTTACAGTACATTTTCTTTTTCACTTTGGGTCATACTGGGTCAAACATGCAATAACATCAATGTATTGGCTTTATGAACAAATCGACTTATGAATGAGCTTCCGGAATGAAACTCATTTGTAAGCAGGGGACATACTACATAGCTGAGATGTTATCACACAGAATTCCAAATGCTAAAAGATCTAACATTCATATGTAAATGCTGTCTCCTATTCCTTGAAAATATTTTCCTTATGAGTACAATACCCAGCAGTAATATTTGGCTTGTAAATATAATAGAAGCTTATAATAGAAGCTAATATTTGGCTTGTAAATATAATAGAAGCCACATATAATAGAAGCTAGCAGACCACCCATATAGTCACACACCATCTTTCTAAAGAGAGACATCTTACTTAGATATCTAGATAACTTATCTAGATAACAAATATTTGTGTTTCATTTTATAACATACAAGCATCTCATTATCTCAAGCCTTGCCCAAAATGATGTCCTATTGATCAAGTGTGTGACATAATTTCAAATGAGGGAGTTTTCATTTTAAAAAGGAAACAAAAAGTTAAGTTGGCAGGGTACTCACTGCAGGAAGCCAAAGGTTACTCAAAACCACAGTAACACAGGGTCCAATAAAATGCACACAACAGGGTAGAAGAGGCACACACTGTTGTTAACAGCAGGAATGAATAGAAAGATAGAGTGTTGTAAATGGTAAGATGTTTGTGTGCGGATTGGGGGTGAGTGGCTCCACATCAGGTCTTTCCCCCAACCTGGTTTTAGTTGGGAATGTAGGCATACTCCTTACGGGAAAAGAGGGATGTCACCAGAGTTGTTCACCCCCTGCTTTCACTCCTTCCAGCAGCATTTTTAGCATTGATCAAAGGAGCATGAGGAAGCAAACAACTCTTTACTTTTTGTCTTAGACAGTGTTCTTTTAAAATAGAGATGAAGATTTATTAAAATGACTATAGACAACACAGAAAGCAAGGAAAATAAAGATACTTGTGGTCAAAGGAAATACAGACATCAAAAGAGGTCTGAACATTTGCTGCAATAAGAGCCCAATCCGATCCAACTTTTCTGTGCCAACAGTGTATGTACTGCATCCTGTGGTCAGAGGGACAGTCATTGATGCCTCTTCCAGAGTGTTCTTAAATGTTTGTTCCCTTAACTTGGAACATGTTTCCCTCATCTCAAGGCTACATTACAGCTGCAGCTGCACTGAAGTTGAATGGGATTGGGCCCTAAGACTTTATCCAACACAGGGACTTTACCCAATCCAGGGAGATAGAAGGGGAGGGACCTTAGGAAACAACACATATGGCTGTCCCAAAAAACCATCATGCAAGTCCTTCCAACCATTCTTTCCACTATTGTTTTGCTATTCAGACTCTCCCAACTTGGGAAATACTAGCCGAACCACTAGAACTTCTCTTTAAAAAAAAGCAGCAGGCCTCCGTCTTGAAAGACTATGGTATTGTGCTTGGCGCTGCATACGCTGCATGCGAAGCACGAAAGCCTGGGTTGGATTGTTATGGAGGATAGGCTGTTACCCAAGCAGCAAATCCCCCCTCCTCTCCATGCCACTGAATTAGTCCAATGGAAAGGCAGAGCCAATACGATTGGACCCAGCTGGCGTCGCAGAGCTGGGCTAAGGACAGGAGCTCACCCTGTCTTGTGGGGCCGACCCGGGAATCAAACCCTGGCCTGCTGGTTAACAGGCACAGCGTCTTTACCACTTGCGCCACCCACAGTCAGCAGAGAACTTCTCTTAAGCCAGTGGTATTCAGGCATTTCCATCTGGCACTCCCTTTCAAACTTAAAAATCAGTCTGGCACCCCCTGTCAAAATTACTTGGATGCGCCTCCATTTCTACTCAAAAGTAAGTCCCACTGTGTTCAATGAAAAAAACCCATTGCCAGATTCCAAGATGGTGGATTCCACCCTCTTACATCCCCCTGAACCAAGGTCCCAACTCCACTTAGAATACCACTGCCTTAAGCTATGATCGGGCAGGAGGAGTCAGCCAATGGGCAGAACTCAGTGGGATGCAACGTCTTTCCAGTATTCTAAAGAAGAAAGTTACTAGGCAGGATGGCATTTTCCTACACACCTTTTGGATGGACCATCTATAAGTGTTATCAAATTCACTGCCTTGAACAAAGGGGTAAAGAGTTCATAATTATAGACTTGGCAGGGCCAGAGCCATTTTAATCACAGGAATTATGCTAAACAACAAACAGAGGCTTCTTGTTCATAATAACATGCATATATCATACTTCCATATAATCACATAATTCAGCACTTCCAAGGTTTTCAACTCTAATACAAATAATATTTTTTCAGGAATATTTGAGAAGAGTTGCAAATCATTTTTAGTTGACTACTATAGATCTTATAACATTGGATTTAATGAATGAATTTTACTAGAGACAACTTCTCACTCTACTACATTTTCATGTCAGCCGTGAATGGCAAAATACGTCATTTTTGTTTAATACTAATGGGTTGTGTTTTGATGTGTTATTTGTGTATTTAATCTTTTGAGTACTGAAACTGCATCTGAAGAAAAAATTTGTAAAATGCAGGAATGTTAAATGTTCAGGCTCTGAGTATATGAGGTAGTTACCTGTCACTGAGGTGGAGAAAACTGCTATTCTCATCTGGATGCTCATCTTCAAAACTCAGATTGGACCAGCTGCCAGTGCTGTCATCACCAGTACTCAAACTCATTGGCTGACTGACCATGGATTCAGCAGAATTAAATCTCTCTTTTCCCACAGAGCTAAACAAAATTGAAAATAATAGTATCACTTCTGATCTACCAACAGTTTCACAACCCTCCCACTTAAAGAAGTAGTACTCCCCTTTGCTTTTTCCTGCTTACTGTACATCTGTGGTATGTCTACAACCAAGATAGGATGTTTTATGTACTGGCAGGTCTGAGTTTTTTTCAAACTTTTCAAAAGCAGCAGCTTCTTCACAACATTTAATAAGAGCAGAGCGGACACAAATGCAGGAAGAAAGAACAAAGAGAAAAGGAGTCACAGAAATGAAAGGAAAAAGGAAGGCAACAGACCAAAAGGGAGTGAGAGAAGGCTGACTGGAAGGAGAAACATGGGTCAATGAAGGCATAGGTATGAAAACAGAGGAACGAAAGGAAGGAATCCAAGAGAAGAGGAAGATTAAAAATGGAGATTCGTAGCAGAAAATTTACAAAGACAGTAAATTTGTCGAAGAGGGAGACAGGGCTTGTATTAGGTGGTGAGAAAAAGCCTGCTAGACTCCTCCTCCTCCTGAGTTCATTTTAAGGAACAGCAACCACTACTATGACAAGGCTATAAGAATTCAAGAGGTAGTATACCCAGATCCAGAAATACCTTCCTCCAGTTCCACAAATCTGGACTTAGATCAGCTCAATCAGAACTAGCAAAAAGAACACCAAGCAGAGATAACCCATTGGAATCCTTGAGAACAATTCAGCCAAGTGCCTACTCTTTTCTTTTCAGACCAGTTAACCCTGAAAATTAAAAAGGGCTTTGTGGATAAGCACTCAAATATCTTCAATATCTTCTTCAATATCTCTGCTGTATAGAGTATGGGAAGTCATAATCCATGACCTATGACGTAACATTTACTCCTCAGGAGGAGATGGAGAGTAAAAGGACAACAGGGAAGTATAGGCAATTACATAATATTTGGATCCAAGATAATGACTGATCAGAGCAAGAAAGAATTGTATTAATTATGGCTTAAAGACTAGAGCAACATTTTAAGTAATGTTTCAAAATTTCTTAGTTCAATACTTGTCTAAAAGCAATACTGTATTAATGTTAACAACAAAGCTAATGAAAAAAACTGTGTCCAGGTTTGTCCCTCATTAACAAATTATTTTTTAGAAGGTATAGCTATTACCATATGTTAGATGATCTTCAAGTCTGGAGGAACAAGGAATTAGATGTTAGTCCAAGTAACTGGAAATTTAACTATATGTTCAAAATATGTGCAAAATTGTTCAATCTTTCTGATAGTTTATTTCAGTGTTTCCAGGTTCATCACAAAGTTTCATTTGTTGAGAAACATGAAATGTTGATAAAGCTAACTAGTTGTGAAATCTTCCTATTGCAAAAACACCTAAGGTCACAGTCCTAAACAACTTTTATATACTGGCACAGCTATGCCAGTGAAGGCACGTGCTATATACTGCAATTGACAGGAAATCGCAAAGGCCTCCTCACAATAAAGGAATATTTGTACACTTCACTCAAAGTTGCTGAAGTAGGATTGTGCCCTCAGAGTATTATTTACAAGCTACAAGCAGAATTAAATGCAAACCAAATCTTCTTTCAAGCAAAGAGATTTAAATGCATTCTGTGTATGGAAATGGATACAGATAAACACTGCAAAAACAACCAAGATTCAAACCACATGAATAGTGAGCTTTTAGAAGCTGAAGACGAGGTAGTATCTTACTGTGGCTCAAATCAGATTTATATGTTAGTTGTTGATAATTCACTGGAGATGTGGAAGTATAGGTACAAACATGATTTCTATCTACTGAAATTGTGAAAAGTCTATTCATGCTGAAAACTATTTTGAAAGATGTTAAAGATACAATTGGGAATGCTTTATTATAAGGCCCCAATTACAACTTATTTCTAAAACTGATCTACAGAAAAAAAAGATCTTGAAATTATATCTTTGAAAGAAGGTAACTTCACTGGTAAACAAGTTGGAACTTGAAGAAACAGTTACAGGAAAACATTTGGGAAATGATATATTGTGGTTAAGGTGGCATTCACACATAAACACTTAAGAGTAAACTCTGTGAACACAGTGAGATTCACTTCTGAGTAAACCCAAATAAAATTGAGTAATAAATGGGCAGGACAATCCAAACCTGCGCTGGAACAGGTAGGCTAGAACACCTACATAGTACTCAGCATACGTTTTGGGACTGCTACTGTGCTACCATATGGCAGGGAAGGCTCAACTCCTTCCCCGCAGTAAGGCAGGAGCAGCACCAATGGGACTATTCAAACTTAGGCCACCTCTGGTCGTGGCCTATTGATGGGTAGACAGAGCAGCCTCTGGCTGCCTGGGAAATGGGACTCAGATCCGACATAACTATTAAATTATGTTTCTTGATAAATTCACTGAAAAAGCAACACTATAAAAATGTAGTTCAACATCTTGCAGCATCTTATATAAACCTGACCACAATTCAAGAAGATAATTGTAATCTTTAAAGGTTTATTTTCTTGCTCTCCACATATTTATTCATATATACCATGCAAGATACTGGTAAATCTTTTCTTATTACAGATACAGTACAAGGTATCATTCTCAAACTTTAACAAAATGGGAATCTGAAGCACATGGTAGATGAACAGTTCAGTATTTTTCATAACTGAATACAGTTTGATTATATATATTTTTAAAAAAATTTTTAAATTTACCTTAAGTTGACAGTATGTCCAATATTTGTCATACATGAAGTCATGATCTCTGTAGTAAGGCTTTCAGCAAAACTGATTCCATCTTGGCCAATTCCACTATCAGCTGCCAAACTTGTATTACTAAGCTGTCTCTCTGTTCTGTCAAAAGCTGTATCAGCCACATCTTCAGCAAATGCTACCTTCTCATCCATATCAATATGAATTTTAGGAATATTCAATTGAAGAACACCTGTTTTGGGACAAATTCCACCTAGTCTTGTATTTGGAATTTGCTGAACTTCAGAATAAAGTTCTTGTTCAGGTAGATGCAGAGATGAATGTCCAGTATAATACTGATGTTCTTTCACACCACAGTATCCACAGGCAGTTGCAGAAAATGGAGATAACTTTTCTGCATATGTTAATCTATCTCTTTTTCTCCAGTTTTCAGCCGTTTGGAGAGAGGCAGTTTCCAAACTTACTTCTAAAGTGTCGTCTACTACCTTCCTAGCATATTGTTCTATTGCATGTATAATGCCGTCTCTGTAGGAATATTCATTTAAACTGCCTGTGCTATGATACAACTTTTGTTTGCAACTGAAAGGAGAAAACATTTTAGGTTCAGCCACTTTATCAACTTTGGAAGTTTTATACAAACAAGAATCAGTCAAAGATTTTGACAAACAAGCTGCTGACATTTTAATTCTTTTTCTAACATCACATGTTATGTGACGAGCAAGAGATTCTGAGAAATCTAATAGCTTTGTGCAGTCAGTTTTATGCTGGTTGCATTTATTTTCATAGGGTTGCTTTCCAAATGGACGAATGTTACTTTTCTTCTGTTTCTTTTTCTCTGACCCCATGTTTATTAATTCAAGTAACTCATAGTCACTGTTTAACTCTGAGGTCTGAACAGGAACTATTTTTCTATTATACTTCATCTTGAGTTTCTGGGCCGCTTGATGCATACCCGATTTTATAGATCTGTAAGCAACCCTACTGGCAAACTGATCCATTATTAATTCACTATGGCCTCCTTCTTTTTTCAGAATCTGAATGATGTGGTCTGCATATTCATCGGTTACGCTTTCACAACTTGGATATTTGGATGTCAGACCTGGATCTTGTGATGTCTGAGGTAAAAAAAGTATAGAGTCAGTTTCTCTAGACCACAGGTCTGCCAAGGGATACCTCCTGTCTTTTGACCAATATTCATTAAAGTTTCTTTTATGATGAAAACAATCACCCTGCTGATTAGGTTGCTTCAACCTCAGAAACTTACTATGTCTTGACTTTACTATTTTGTTAGCTTCGCTAATGACCTTTCCTGCTATATCACCAGCATAAACCCACAAAGAATTGAAGGTTTTTTCTGGAACATTCATAAACGTATTATATACACCTCTTTTGTCTTCCATGCTTAGCTGACGGTACTTATTATTTTCCATTTTTACTGTTTTATCATCTAAATGTGAAGCATACATTTCAGTGGCCATAGAAATTATATGACTGGATAGCTGATCCGCATACTCTAATGTTCTTACCGATATTTTAACTCTCTCTGCTAGGGATTCTGAAAGCTCTTCACTTTCGCTGCTCTCAACTTCCTCAGAGAGAGATCGCATTAATTTTAGTATAAATTCTTCCTTTTCTAAGTAGTGATGCTCATTTTCAGACACTTCATCAATTTCTGTTCTGTAAGGTGTAGAAGGGGGTGTCGCAGGTGCAAACTCCTTTGCTAGCTGACCTTTAAGTTTCTTTGTTAACTTCCTCAAATTCCACTCAGAACTAGCCTGAGATGGTATTAAAGGTGTTGGTGGTGGAGTGTCTGGCACTACACAAAGATTCCCATCTCTGATGGTCAATTTATCTTCTATTTGAAATGCATCATCACAGCTAGACATTACAGAAGTAAGGGTGTTCACATCTATAAGTTTTTCATGAGGAAATCCAGAACATGGTGTTGCTTTATACATATTACATTTTTCCAGTGGATTGTTTAATGATTTTGCTGAATTATCTAAATCTGGAAACTCTTCAACACACTTTATGAAAGTCACAGAGGAACAAGGAGAGGAAACACATGTAGAAGCTTTGCATGCTGCATGCCTTTTTTTCTCCTCAACAGATTCTTTAGATCCTGAAAGCAAACACCTATTAAAATAAACTGGGGTTACATGAAATTTAGATGAATTGTTCAAGGGCATCTGCTGCTGTCCCACAATTACTGGGACAATCTTTCTTTTTTCAGATGGTTTTACTCCACTATGATATTCTTTTAAATTACTTTTTTGGTTAGTTCCCAAACCTACACAGTATGCAAATTTCTCACTTGTAGCAGAGCATGCAGATTTGGTTTCATCAATAGATTGTTTTACAATTCGTTTGGCCAAATTATTACCAAACATATTCTTACAAGTGTCTTCACCAATGCACTTCAAATATGGTGTGTTCTCCATTTTTAACATACTTGTGTACTGCTCTGCAGTTTTAGAGACCTTGGAAGATGTGACTGTTTCATAAGCCTCAGTGACTATCATATCTACCATTGTTCCAGAAAAATTACTGATGTTTTGCTCCCCAGGTGAGTCCGATATCCTACTGACTTCAGAATTATTCACGTGTTTAAAATGCACATGACCTTCACTACCAAGACTACTGTCTGCTGATAAATAAATAAGTGGTATCAGTTCATCTTGTTTTTTTCTTGTTGCACTGTAGAGCTGAGTAGAGTGCTTGAATGTTTTTTGATTACCATCTAATGTGGAATGATTCCTTGCCTTTGTATTAGGTGAAGTATGACTTTGACAAAGTATGCTGCCAGCAAAGGGCACAGGGATGGAACTTGCAATCCCAGAAGTATAGAACAAAGCTTCATGGATAGTATATTCCTTTTTCAATTCCTTTATTGGTTTTAGGACTACTGGAATTTTGTCATCAAAATCAGAATAAGCACGGGAGGTTTGTGCTGACTCCTGCATACTTTCGGCACTTACATACTTCATGTTGTCCACTGAAATACTAATTGCTGCTTGCGATGTAAAGGTCACATCAACCTGAGATAATTCAATGAAAGCTTCCTGAATAACTGAATCAGACAAGTCTCTGGCATATGATTTTACAATGCTATCATTATAAGGGAAGAACCAGTTCTGAGAAGCTGCTGGTGTTGATGGCTGTGAAAACTGACATACTTCCATTATTCCCTCAAAGATTAGCTCCTCAGCAAGGTCTGCTGCAAATTTTGCTACTGTTTTGGTAAATATTTGCTGCTTCACAGAGCGTAGCTCTTTTAAAGCACCTGTTATTGCTTCACTCACCAAAAAGCCTGCTAGTCCATTAATAGCTTTTTCCTTCAGTGAAGAGGCCTGCTGTCTCCCAATCTCATAAAAAGCCATTTGAAAGACTGAAGAAGTCAGTTTAGCAGCCAAGTGACAAAGCGCATTAGTACATGTAGAAAACCCTTTATGAAGATCTTTAAAAGCACTGCCAAAACTCTTCTCAACAAGTTCCGATGCAAATTTCTGGATGTGGTCTTTAATAATTAGCGACCTATGCTTAGATTTAACTTTCTTCTTTAGTTCTCTTCCAGTGGGTTTCCGTTTTGCAGTATGACTTTCTTGTTTGGGGACAATTCTACTAGAAATATCCTGCGCATATCTACATATCAATGAATGAGAATTAAAAACAGAACCTAGAATTTCAATGGAAATATTATTTGCAAAATCAGAGTGTGTGTGACAGAGAAGATTGTGATTTTGGTTCATGGTATCTCTCCTTCGGCAAAGGCAATCTGTTGAAAAGCAGCTGCCTAATGGACTGAAAGCTGATGATCTGATAGGGCTGAACAAACCTCCATTATCATCTCCTGATGTTTTCACTGGACGGGGGGAATCTGGAACATCCAAGAGGTTGCCATATGGAGATTCTGGTTTCCGGGGTGTTGGTTTCCTTACATTGGCTGGAAGAGTGGGACGATCAAACTTGAACTTTTGTGGATTCATTGCAGTTGTTTTAGAGCCTGACTTTTTATAAGAAATCATTTTCTTTTGGGATGGATTAGTTAGGACAAGGTCCTCATCAGGTTTAAGACTGCTTTCAAGAATTTGTTCTTGTTCATCAAACTGATCAAAACTATCAAAAAATTCACTGACTTCAGAGTCTGAATCTTCTACACCATCTTTCATTACTGGGATTTTTGGTAGCTGAAGCTTTGCTTTCAAGCTTCTTTGATATTCTTCTTCGTCTAAGAAAATAATAGGGCTTGGACTAGAGCAATCCGACTCTGATGAGTCAGCAGGAGAGGAAGAAAACAATGTTTTATGCAGAATATTAAGACTTTGGTCAGACAAATTATGATGCTTGAAGAAACTCCTCTGTATCCAAGGATCAGAAACTGAAGTTGTGACTGAGTTTCTCACAGAAGATAATTCTTTACGTTCCAATATGTTATCTGGAGAAGATGATGGTTTTGCAGACTTTCGATGCACAGACTTAACAAACTTTGGATCAGTAGATTCTGAGTTATGAGCCAAGCCAGTCTGTGAAGTAGCATCTTGACATTTCTCAGGCGTAACTTGGCCTATTCCTACAGGGAAGTAAAAAAAGGAAGATGTAAGATTCCTGAAGGTAAAATATTGCAAAATAACTGGTAGCAGAAAATTATGGTTTTTTGTTGTACCAAGTTTGCACATGTTTAAGCAAATCTCAGAGTTTAATGAACTTATGCACAATAGCGTTGGATTGTGATCGTAGATGTTTCAAAAAATCTTATGAATTATGAATTAAATATATACTTTCTTTTGCAAAAAAGGGGGGAAGGGCACTTGCAGCATGATCATATGCAGGTCTATTCAGGAGTAGGTTCCATTGTGTCCAATGGACCCTACTCCCAAGAAAGTATGCATAAGACTGTAGCCTCAGACTGGCAATTTGGGCACTTCATATTTATGCAATTACATGTATATTTATGCAATTACAAACTAACCTTCAGAAGGAAGGATGAAGACAATTGTACACAAAAAACTTTAAACAGAAAATACAAATAAGACATTCAAAACATAAATAGTTCTTTACTCAAGTGACACAGTATCTTCCAAACTAAAACCAGGTTTTCATTGATGTACTTAAACAACATTGTTTAAAAATATAAGTAAAATACATAACGTGTTTTGCAAATGTAAAAGTTTACTAGAGTCTAAAGTTACAAAAAACTAACTAATATAAAGTTACAAAAAAGTAATTTTTCTCCCTCTAAAGTTACAATAAAAAAATCCAAACTACTTATTCTGTCACAGTATGAGGGAACACTAACCAGAGCATATCTTTGTAGGATCATCTTCATCTAAATGCTCTAAAGCAGTAACAAAATCATCTTCAATTGATGACACTGACCGATTAGTGTCATCATCCTCTGTATGGTGTATGTCCAATATATGCTTCTGCAATAAGCACATTTCCACAGTACATCTTATCCCAGCAGCATATTTGCTCAGCAAAGTAAATACAGAATCAACTCTGAGTCTTGGAAATGAAGGTGACAATCTCATCACACACAGTATTCGTGAGCAGCGATTCTTGTAAAGAAACAGAAAGAGAATTGTAGTTCAACATTATTTATCTTTTTCAATTCTAAATACATTCATTTGGATCCACATTTGCACGAAATATGACAAAAAATGTATTCTTTCCAAATACAGGACAGTAGTAGTGGATGGAAAAATCAAACCATGTTAGAGAATTTAAAACTTTCATACATTATACTGTAGTACATTGGAATTATGATTGCAAAATACTGTAGATTTTCTTATGATATTATCAGAAAGCATTCTGAAGGTATATGCAGAAGGTGTTCATGCAGGCACACAGTGTTAAGCTCTGCTTCTATGCTATGGGGTAACTATCCATTGCTCCAAATCTTAATTTAAGGAACCATTTAAGGAGCCTGACTGATGGAACCAGTATTGGAATTTACAATCAGACCAGTACAGAGGATGGTCAAGCAGATCACTCTTCAGGTCACGAGGCAATTACTCAAAGAATTATCATTGTAGGTAAGCAACATGTCCCTTCCTGTGGTCTCAGAGGAGTTGCACATACTGGAGATTACATATGTTTACCCCATTGCCTGGAGGTGAAACATTAGGAGTGAGTGGGCACAATCCAGAGTAACTACGGGGAGTCCTTGCTCCGGTGTAAGAACAACTTACTCTGGATTGCAACATGAATTTCCCATAGGTTTACACTAGGTGGTGCAGTAACTATGGGTGCACATAAAGTTTCTTACGTGCTCCCATAGTTACTCTGGATTTGGGAGTTTGGCTACAATCCTCAAGACACTTTCCTGGGAGTAAGACCCACTGAACAAAATGGAGCTTCCTTATGAGTAGACATATTTAGGTCTGTGTTAGTAGTGGAGGACATGTCGCCCAAACAAGGAATCAGATACTGAACTTGTGTTCAGGATGTAGTGCTTGAATAAAGGTAAGCAGCATAAAACAAATAACGTCACTGCTTCTACAAGCAGTGTAGACTGCTACACTGTCTACAATGCTTCTATAACATCACCACTACAATGAGCAGTGGTTCTCAAAGTGGAGCTCAGAACTCCTTGAGGGTAGCAACTTCATTTCAGGGGTTTGTAAAAAGCTAAGTACAACAACTTGGAATATGGCACCAGGCGCCAGAGTACGCCAGGACCAGATCATAGCATAAACAAGCAAGAAGAAGAACTCACAGAAATCAGATAAGGTTTTTCTTTTATGTACCAGTTGGCATTTTTAACATCCTTGCAAACCAGCGAGGTATGTGTTGTTGCTAACTGCCAGGCATTGCACCCTTTGCCCTCCATCGTTGTTTACATAATGTTTGTCTATCATTTACCTAATTACACTGGACAAAACACCTCTTCTAAATTCATCAAGGCATTCACATGTCAAATGTACAGTACAGAGATCAAATCATATAACTTTGATAATTAACACAGAGTAATTAGGCAGAATCTTGAGGTTAACTTTATAAGAAAAATACTATGTCAATTTAACAGGCATTTTATGAAATGAACACTAATTGAAAATACTACCAATCATACATTTACATACCTTGCAACAACAAAAAATTGTGTCTTACCTTCTGTTTAAGAATATCATTAGCGCCCATTGTTTTAGGTATATCCTTCAGAAAAAAAACTTCATTTTCATTTAAACTGCACAAATGGAGTGATTTCAGGAGATCTGGGAGCTCTATAGACATGGCAGACAATTCCTAAGTGCCAAAAAATCATTTGAGAATAAGATGAAGGAATATATGCCAGGAAAACATTTCTTTTATACCAAGCTTAGATTAATAATGACAAACTCAACCTACCAGAGTTTTGACAAGGCACAATTCGATGCTACTGGAAATTGAATTCTGAAGCAACAATGCTATTCTAGGGATACTAACAAGAACTGTAATGTGGCAATACAGGCATGCCCCCTATATCACAGGTGTTCTGTTTTGGAACACCTCGGGGTATCTGAATCCAAAGATACAAGGGATGCCTCCCCATGCCAACTGGAAGTGTGATGAGCTATAATCTTCTAGCCACTAGAGCAAGGGTGTCCAAACATTTTGGCACAAGTGCCACATCAACTCTCTGACACTATATTGGGGACCAGAAGCAAGAATTTACTTAAATTTACATAAATGAATATACCAAAGATGGAACGTAAATGAATGAATGAAAATCAGTTCAAAACACTTTCTAACACAGAAGGAAGGTGATCTTCAAACACCATAAGGAGGTGTATGCAGCCTTCCCAGCCCCAGTGATATCCCCCAGAGATGCGAGAAACAGAACTCTCCTTGCCTATGAAGGATCATAGGCTTGGCCAAGGGCCAGTGGAGAGGTCTTGCCAGGGGTGCATGGAGGCTTGTCACAGGCTGAATCTGTTCCCCAGGCCAGGGTTTGGACACACCAGCAAAGTCTTCTAAGCCCAGCAAAGGCAGCAAGCAACCAAGCGTGTCCTCTCCTGGGCTCAGAATGATTGTAAAAGGTAAAAAAACTTCCCTTGCCCTCATAATGCCTTTTAAAGGTATAAAAATGTTACTTCTAGTTTTCTAACAAGAAAATTTCACAAGAAAACCAGAAGTGACATTATAGTCATTCTAAGCCTGGAAGAGGCCATGGGCAGACTCTGCTGGGCTAAGAAGACCCTTTTGAGGTTAGGGCAGCAGAGTTCTTGCCTCTGGAGGGCTATGGATGAGACTGTGGATCCAAGACTGGTGGATAAGTGAAAATCTAATATGGGATCCACATATACAGCCCCCCCCCATATCAAAGTGTTGAAAATTTAAGTTGAATACAATCTCTTATGTGGGCATCATACCTTAGGAGCAGTAGTTGTCTCACCAGCAAAACCCAGAAATGTGACCTGTTACAGAAATATATTTGAATATATAACTTTAAACAGATTAAGAAATTTCATAGGATTGCTTCCAATAGCTACATTTTCCTAGAGGAAAGAAATGGGTACCCATCGTTACCAAGTCCCCCATAAATACTACCTACAGTTATTGGAGCACATGTTACTTACATTTGTGCATGCTGAGGTCCTGGCCAGAAGTGGACCACCACAAAACCCTTATAGGCAATGTGATGACAACATCTGGGGTACCTTGCTTGGCCTAATGTATGTCTAGTTGATATTCAACAGGGTTTGAAGGTTTTGCATTCTGCCTAAGCCTTGCATTTCTATTATAGCAAAATAAGCTGTTGGAACAGAACCTATTTCTTCCTTTGGCCAAGAAACCCTTATCTTGATCAAAGCAATTCAGACAAGAAGACTAGGCCATTGTCAATAAAGAAACTATCCCATTAAAAGTCACCTAGAACATTATACTCATGTGATACTTCAATCTTATAAAAAAAAAAAAAAAGCAGGCCTCCATCAGTCTTGGAAGACTATGGTATCGTGCTCGGCCCTGCGTCCGCTGCATGTGAGGCACGAAAGCCTGGGTTGGATTGTTATGGAGGATAGGCTGTTACCCAAGCAGCAAATCCCCCCTCTCCACACCACTGAATTAGTCCAATGGAAAGGCAGAGCCAATACGATTGGATCCAGCTGCGTTTCAGAGCTGGGCTAAGGACAGGAGCTCACCCTGTCTTGTGGGGCTGACCCGGGTCTCGAACCCTGGCCTGCTGGTTAACAGGCACAGTGTCTTAACCGCCTGCGCCACCCACAGCCCAATCTTATAATTCAATCTTATAATACTTTTTAAAATACTATTTTTATTTTTTTCAGGTTGGTTCATGAAGGCTACAATCCAGAGTAACTACGGGACCTTTCACACTGACGTAGTTACAGTGCCATCCATGGAAAACCTATGGGAAATGCATAGAGCAATCCAGAGTAAGTAACATCTTCCCATAGTTACTCTAGATTGTAGGGTAAAGCAGCATTAAACGTACTCATTACATCTTTTTCTAAAATACATAAATGTTCAGTTCTTCCAAAAATTATTTAGTCACCACAATTTTGTCATAAAATAGCATGCACTCACATTTAAAATAGCAGCTGAAAAAATCCAACCAGCAACACTGAGAGAGTTGAATACTAACGTAGAGGATCCCTCACAAGCTGCCCTGCCAGCCAACTGGCATGACTGTAGCCGTAACCAACAGGTGCAGCGATCATCTCAATTTCAGGGGCTATTGTCTGTAGATGTCTCTTTGGGCATGTGGCCAGAATGGCACATAGAACTCTGTTTACCTTCCCGCCAAAGTGTTATCTATTTATCTACTTGCATTTGCATGCTTTTGGTAGGAGCTCCTTCTAGGTTGGCAGGAGCTGGGCTAAGGACAGGGGCTCACCCTGTCTTGCAGTATTCAGGTCTTGAATTAATGACTTGCTGATCTTCTGGTCAAGCACAGTGTTCTAACCTCAGTGTTCCACCCACTGAGCCACTGCAGGCTTAAGCACATGTATTTAGAAATACTTAACAATACTTAGCAATATAACTAACACTAAGATGGCATGTTGCACTCTCTGCATGCAGCTGTTTGAACACATGCAGAACAAACTGAACTCCAATCAGATACTGACAATTATGTGTGACATGTTGTGCAATGCACTGTGCAACCACAAAGCTAAGTAAGAATCTATTCAGATTTACATGCACAAGAACTCTGCACATTCATTCCCATGTGTGAAAATCTCTTTATACAAGTGGAAGGATAACTCTGAATATGGGCCTGGGTTTTGGTTCAGTGGTTTTGTTTCAATTATAGTGTATACTCAGCAATGATGGGCACCTGACACAAACAACAAAGACTCAAATCACAAAAATTTGCATTTTCCCCCAACTAACCAGTTGCACATGTGGGAAAACTCTGAAGAAGACAAGTCAGGTTTCAAATTACCAAGTCAAGTCACCAAGTCAGGTTAGTCTGTGCCTAGGGGGTGCCTGCTGTGTCTGGAGGGTGCTTGCCAGTGTCTAGGTGGTACGAAAAACCTCATGGGGCCATCATTCAGACTCAGAAAACAGCAGGGAGTTCCAGCCACAGGTTAATGTGTCCTTTTGCAGTCAAAGGAGGCAAGAGAAAGCTCTTTAAGCCAGATCCTGATAGGAAGGCATGAACTGAGCATCATTGGACAAAGGACTGGAATTCTAATATTTTAGAAAGAGCCCAAGGGATGCCTTGCCTTATCATTGGTGGACGAGGCAGAGAAGGGGAGAAGTGATTATGATCATAGCAACCATACTTTTCACTGCATGGCTAGTGAGAGGAAGAACCCTCATGAATGATCAGCTGCAACAGGACTAATTCTGAATAGGGCTGTGAAAGACTCGGTCGACTTAATAGGCCTTGCTGAAACCACTTGTGACCTTCCTCCTCCCTCTTGCTGCTTCCTTCCCCGCACTCTTGCACTTCTCCCAGCCCTACTGCCCTGTTTACAGAGGGGTGTGGACAGCAGGGGACTGTTAAAAGATAGCTCCAACACACACAGAGCTTGGCAATAGCCCCTTGTTTTTAGTGGCAGGCTTTTTAAAGGTGGTGGGGTGACTTCACTTGAGCACTGCATACTCACGAAGGGGTGACTCAAATACTTGGAAAGTACATTAAGACTCATTTTTTACTTGAGTCGCTAGGGCAGCGGTGACCATAGACTTGACTTGTGTCAAGCCCTTTTTCCAACATGAATATTCAGTATCTGCTAACATTACTGTAAGCAAAAATCTTTTTTTTCAGGTGTACAACAAAATTAAAGTATAGCGCAATGACAAACCTCACTGAAATTGTCTGCATCCTCCTTCAACTCTTCTGCTGACACTATGCATAATTCTTTTTGACTCTGCAAGAGTGTCTTAAGAGGAGGCAGTGCACATTCACTAAAGCTCTGGAAAAAAATTCAGCAGGTATTAAGACACTTTTAATATGCAGTATATTACATTTTTATTTAATTTCCAAGCACAGGTAAGAAAAGAATAATGCAGTTATTCAGTTTACAACAGATTCAGATTTTGCCCCAATTATATACAGATGGGGCCTCTCTCTCCACAGGAGAGGGTTCTGTTCTCTGACACCTCCATGGATACCTAAAATTGTGGATAAATAAATCTGCAATTTTCTGCTTTCCATGGGGGCCCAGAGATATACTTCTCTGGAAGAGATTCCCTGGGCCTCAGAATGCCTTAAAGGTCATTAAAATATTACTTCTGGTTTACTGAGAGAAACCCAAGTTGCTTTTTTTTTTTTTTTTTTTGCTCTAGGAGCCAGTCTAAAGCCCATAGAGGCAGCAAGCGGACACACACTGCCTCTGTGAACTTCAGAAAGCTCTCTGGAGGGAACCAGATCACAACTCATGGAGGGTTCAGGTGGAGCCGTTTAGTCTGGGGGACCTACAATGAGTCAGATCTGTGATGTAAAGTCCATAGATAATCAGGCTTCACCTGTACGCTTTTGTATTATTTCTAAGACTAAGGCTGCAATCCTAAAGACACTTTCCTGGGAATAAGACCCATTGCACACAGTGGGGCTTACTTTCAAGTAGACATGGTTAGGATTGTACTCTAAATTCAGATGGTCCTTTAAACAGGGGTGGGCAACCTAAGGTATGTGGGCCAGATACAGTCCACTACCCAAAATCATTCAGCACATAATTTTAATAAAAATTATCACACTTACAGCACAAATTTAACCATGTCTACTCAGAAGTAAGCACTGGGTAAGAAAAAACAAAATGGTTTTTATTTACTCTTCAGTTATGGAAAGCTAAAAGAATCATGTATCATATCATATTTCTCAGTTTCCTCCACATTATTCCAGACTCCTTTTCAATATTTCAGAAAAATCAGCATATGTCTAAACTTCTTTGCTCAAGACTAGGCCTAAACAATATGCAATCCAACATGCTGCCACCCCCAGACATATGACGTACAACTCTTCCAGTTTTTTTTCTAAATCTACAAAAAAAGTCAGTCTGGGTGATGGTGGACTGTAATTGGATTTGAAAGACACAGATTGTGCAAACTTATTCTAGGCTAATATCTGAGCTTTCATGATCTCTCCTCCAAGTATTTATCAATATGTCAATATCCTTGCTAAACTATTAGTACTGTACTCGAAATCTTAAAAAGGGTAAAGGCAAATTTAATAAAATCCTCTAATTAAATCATGACTATCACATTTATACAGTTCTAAATCTCACCACTAGATGTTTTCAAATAGCAGTAGTTTACCTTTTTCACTGATACTCTAGACCTTCTTTGATTGCTTCGGACTCTGATAGGACCATCCATAGCTAAATTCTTTGTTTTCAACAATGGATTCACAAAAATGTCTAAAAAACCGGAATGGACAAATTTTACTAAACCAACCTTTAAAAATTAACTTTGATTAAAAAAAATACAATTTAACTAACAGACTATAAAATCAATACAAATTTCATACCAGGCAGATAGCTTCATTATTAACAAAATTCAAGATCTACTAGTCTAGAAATTAAATTCTCACTATGCACATGACTCAGACAGCATGAAAGTTCTTGGGTTTGTTTAGAGGGATATCATTACATTGCCTCAAGACACCCATTTGTGCCATATAGTGTGACAGATAATGGAAAATACTAATTTAAAGTGCTAGAATAAAATCAAAAGTTCAAAAGATATCATTGCAAGGTTGCCAGCAACAGAATTCTTTCCCTGACAGTTAAATTGTGGACAATTACTTACTTATCTAACCCCACGCAGCAACGCAAAGAATTTTGAGGATGTATGTATGTTTCGATACATGTAAAGTGAGAGTCACAGAACCATTACATTCTTCAAATTTGCATATGCAGTTTTAGGAGAAGGAAGAAGTTCTCTTTAGAAGAAAAAAGAACTGATGAGTATCTCTTGGCTCTGGAGTGCCTTCAAGACATGATGAGGCAACTGAATCATTAAACACTGCATAGGTTCCAGACTATTCAAGGGCAAAGCCAGTCGTTCACCTTTTCTTGGGCTCTGAAGATGGTAAGAAGAAGCAAATACTCACTCCCAAATATCTGACACAAAGATAATGATATTTCCCCAGAGATGTGAGGAATTCAGCAGAAGGCAATTCACATAACTTGTATTATGTTTTGGAATCATCAACACAGACTTTCACCACTTCTGAATGTCTAAAGCCCCGTGTAAAGTGAGGGGCAGTTATTAAAAATGGCTGGTTATGAAGATCAATCAAAATGTGAAGTTTCTGAAAATAATTGTCTTGTAATTAATAACTCAAACAACAATATGAGGTGGGTGTACCATAAAGACAATGCTAAACACACAATGAGGTGGGTGTACCATAAAGACAATGCAGACAATGCTAAACACACCTTTCAAATCACATGCTGCTTTTTGGCATGGTAACACCATAGCATACAATCTTATGCATTTTGCAACAGCACCTTCAAACCAGGTTGGCTAGCTTATAAAAAAAATTCCATTTGTGAGATCTATTTATAGAAGATTCGCAGTGGAACCCTATGCATGTTTATTCAGAAACATGTCTCAGTAGATTCAAGTAGGTTTACTGGGGGGGAAAAACATGCACAGGATCTGAATGTTATGGAGAAATGCGTATGCAAAACTACATATCTTTCAAAACTACAGAGGCCCCAAAAAATGTATACACCCAACAGTTATCTATGCTGTTTTTAAAATCTCAAGGTGAATTATGGCAGCAATGTGTAGCATTATGTTTCCTCTAAATACATTAGTAGCCACTTGGACTTCTCCCCTGTCCCTCAGGTGACAGATTGGAAGAGTGGGAAGGCATACCTCAGGCATCCCAAAATGGTTGCCACAACTTGCTCTACTAGTCCCAAAGGACTAAAGGGCTGGCAAAGTGTCTAGATCAGAGATTTTCAACTTTTTTCATCTTATGGTACACTGACAGGGCACTAAAATTTTAAGGCACCCAGTCAGGTTTCTTAAAATCATTGACAAGGCACACCATGCTGCTAGTAGGGAGCTCAAATGTCCCAACTATCTTAATAAAAAATGATCCTCCCCAAAAACCTATGGCACACCTGCAGACCATCCAAGGCACACCAGTGTGCCACAGCACAGTAGTTGAAAATCACTGGTCTAGATGTTAATGGTGATCACTTTGAACACCTAATGTGATTGAATAATTCAAGCATGACTTACAGCTACCTTTTGATGCTAATATAAATTTAATAAAATTATTTTAATGCCATACTATATTCACTTGAATCTAATACACCTCAGATCTAAGGCACAGCCCAATTTTTAAGATCTTGAGATACAAAAAATGTTTACTGGTTATTGTAATGTGCAGCTGCAACAGTGAAAGGTTTTAACCTTGATGAATAGCTAGGCTTGTAGTCTGGGAAAAGCAAGCACAGAAAAGCTCAAATAAATAAATACTAAGAAGTATGCAGGTATAATCATCACTGGATTTTTTGCCAGTGATGTTATCTCAACATGAGTGAGGTTGGCTCTTTAAAAGAAACAAATCCCTCTAGGTTTAAAAATAGCCTGTTTAACATGGTAATGTGGCATGCCATCAACTTCCTCTCTGGGGCTTTGAAGAGCTTTGTTTCAGCTGGAAGGCAGGCCCCTTCCTTCACTCAGCACACATGATAGAATGCAAAGCTATTGGGAAATTATTCTTTCTTTGCATTATTTCGCTATTGTGTGAGTCACAGTTATGTCCTGCAACTACTTATTGATGCTCTAAATGCAAGATTTATGCTGCATTTATAATGCTGAAGTAAAAAGAGACATATTCTTATTTTTTCTCAATCAAAATTAACTATTACAAAAGTAACCTTGAAACCCAGCAAGGTTGTACAATGTGTACAATTAGGGACTAGCTCTCTCCAACCTGTACCAGGGGAAAACTATGAAAAAAAACAATTATTACAAATGTTAATGGTTGAAATAATTGTTGAACACAATTATTTAGAAAGACAAGATTCCCAATTCAAATGAGAGCACAATTCTAACCCACAGTTAGACTGGCACAAGACCACTGAACCTGTCTAGGAGTGTTGCAAAAGTGCCATCAGGCACTTCTGTGCCACTTTTGGGGGGTGAGGCTGGTGCACAGATATGCACTGGCCTCCCCACAGCACCATAGTAAGTTGTGCTGGCCTAACTTGATTAGGATTGTGGCCTGAAATAAGAAATAAAAGACTTTTTAAAATATGGCTTTCAAGTTACAGTAATCAAAATCAGATACTATCACCATTTAGAAATTAGAAATTCCTCTATTTCAAGTAGCTTCTGAAGGCCAGATCTCAACCCCAAACCATCACATGGATTAGATCTCAAAAGCACTTGAAGGATTCTATGGATCAGGTGCCACCAAACCCCAACACTGGGGCCAAATGTGGCCCTTGGCAAGTCTCAATGTGGCCCTCAGCAAGACCCCTTCATCCGGTCTGCCGGCAAGCCCTGTAATGCATCATACAATCTTACATGTAAATTTATTCAAATCTGACATGAAAATAATTTTTTCCAGCTCCAACACAGTGTCAAGAGAGATGTTATGGCTCTCTTGCCATAATGCTTGGAGACCCCTGTTATGGATTAATGATCTGCCACATCAAAAATTTCCTGCCCATGGGAAAAAGGAAGGGAAAGGATCAAAGGGAAGTTTCAAAGGGAAGCCGAGTAGCCTTGACCAAAATGATAGCTTTCTATGTGTGAAGAAGATACATCTAGATGTGTGTAAGTAAGCATACACAAATGGATTTAAACATCAAACTTGGGCCCAGTTCAGATATAATTAAAAACCAGGGATTTTTTGTGTTGCGTGATGAGCCATAACCAGCTTCTGATATGCACAATACACGCAGAAGAGTAACAGATTCTTTTTGCAGTTCAGAATAAACTAGTTTTTTATTTCCTCCCAACTGAGATATACTACAGTCAAATCCTAGTCATATCTACTCAGAAATTGGCCTCACTGAGTTTCGTAGGACTCAAAGTAGGACAGGAACCCTATAGGACTAAAACCCTAGTCTGTTGCTATGGTTTACAAAAACCACACTATCCTATGTTCAGACAAAACAGGAAACTGCAACTTGTTCTAAGCCACAAATGGACACTTTTAATTTCATCTCTTCATAAGTAGGAGGGGGTCCCTATGCAAGCATACTAATAGGTTCCTCACTACAGCTTGTACACATGATGCTAAACTAGTTGTTTCCAAACTGTGGTTAAACAAGCTGCTATTTGGGGGGAGAACTGCTGCTCAATCACCATTATAGCCATAACATAAGAGGCCCCCACTGGATTAGGCAAAGGCCAATCTAGTCTAACTTCCTGTGTCTTATAGTGGCCCACCAGATGCCCCTGAAAGCACATAAAACAAGATAACTGTACCTACATACTGGTGCAACTCACCTATATCCGGTGTCCTGGGGTAAAAATAAGGAAGGCTGCATGTACCCATCATGGCTTGTAACCTTTTCCTCCCAAAATCTGTCCAATGCTCTTTTACAGAAATCTAGGTGAGATGGCATCACCACATCCAAGAGTTACACAGACTTTACCCATACACTGGGTAAAGAAATATTTTATTTTGTTTACTCTAACTCCAATACTCAATTTTAGTAGGTATCTGCTGGTTCTATAGTGTGTGCGAGAGAGAACATCCCTCTATCCACTGTGCATTTGAAACACTATTCCAGTATACCAGAGTCCTGAGCACTGGATACTGACAAACAAAATATGTGTATGGTAAAATCTGTCTTTTAGGAAAAATCATGGCACAGATTTCCTCATCAGGAAACTGCTTGAACTATTTGTTGATCAGGTGATACCATATTTCCAAAACTAGACATGACAGGACAAAACTGATGCCAAATATATCTAGGAATGTCTTAATCTTTAAGACAGCAAAATGAATGTTGGCCTCTGTAATTAGTAGGACAACTATGACTTGAACACATGTATGTTCATTCAGTCTTTAATTGTCTGTTTTTCTTATCCTTCAGGGGTCTCTAAACCCCGGCCCTGGGGCCAGATGTGGTCCTCGGCAAGCCTCAAGATCCCTCTATCTGGCCCCTGGGCAAGCCTTGTAATACACTCCAATACATTCTTATATGTAAATTTATTCAAATTTGAAATGTAAATTAGTTGTTTTTGGCCTCTGACACAGTGTCAGAGAGATGATGTGGCCCTCCTGCCAAAACGTTTGGAGACCCCTTCTTTATACCACAGTACTAGTCTTCACAAAGTGGGTCCTGGACAGTAGCCTCTGTAAAACAGAGCAAAGTGGAAACAATGTGTATGGTTTCTTTCATTTCAGACATTAACTTGTCCTTCTATGTTTTCTTCTCAAGCAGGTTCTGTTTGCCATGCAAGCTGAGAATTATACCTTTTTAAAAAAATAAAACTTCTTGAGATAACTGTGATCTTTTCCAATTTGCAGCTGGCCTGGCAACACCAAGTGAGAAAAAAGGCATATCATTTTTAAAGCCCAACTGACCAATCTACCAATCATTTAAACTCAGCAGATGTCAGTTTCATCACAGATGATTGCAGCATGATCCCTTTTTATTAATATATGGTATGCAATACACATAAACAGAAGTGCAAGGGGTAGCAATCTATTGGGAAGGAGCAACAAGCTAAGCTTTCTTGACACGAGTGGCACTAGTGACACTAGTGTTGTTTCACAACAAAATAGTGAAAATGGGGCATGCATGAAGAATAATACTATGTTATATATCATTGGAAAGGTAATTTAATGAAGAATTCAGCGGGATGAACTGCACTGGAATATCTGTTTTCTATCAAACATTATGACCAATTAACCAGAAAATGAACACACACTCCTGTGAAACAAAAAAGGGGATTTTCTTAATTCAAAACTGACCCATGACACTGATTGCTCTAAGACCCAAAGAGATGTAATTATAATACAGTATAGCCATGTTGGCCACATGACCATGTAAACATCATTGGACAACACTGGCTCTTCAGCTTAGAAACTGGGATGAGGACGGCATCTCAGAGTTGGTCACAACTAGCTGGGCAACCCGCAGGGACACCATTACTATGGAGAAAACAAGGTATTAATAGGAGTCATCTCCATTCCCATACCTCATAATACAATTACTCTTGCTAACTGGGTAAAGAGGCACTTCTATGTGGTGCTCCTCTTATATTGAGCAGTGAGAGAATAACCACTCCAATTTGTCCCAGCACACTCTAATCAATAGAGGTACACTTTTTTATTTATTTACGTCATTAAGTTGATTTTTATTCAACTCGAATTAAGGCTGCAATCTTAAAAGACAATTTCTGGGAGTAAGACTTTATCGAACACAATGGAGCTAACTTTTGAGTAGACATGGTGAGGACTTGCACTAAAAGTTTATTATTTCACCATCCTAGAGCCAGGATGGTGTGTGGATGATGTTTCAGGAGCTGGACTGAGAAACCTGGAAGATCCGGGTTCAACTCCCTCCTTGGCACTGACCTTTCCTGGGTGACTTTGGGCCGTCACTCACCCACCTCAGCCTTGCCTACCTTCCAGGAGGAGGTATTGGCTGCCATCTAAAGACACTTTCCTACGAATAAGATGCATTGAACACAATGGGGCTTACATTTGAGTAGACATGGTGAGGTTTGTGCTCTTAGGACATAATCCTAAAGACACTTTCCATGGAGTAGAACCCATGGAACACAATGGAGCTTACTTTTGAGTAGACATGGTGAGGCTTGTGCTCTTAGGACACAATACTAAAGATACTTTCCAGGGAGTAGGACCCATGGAACACAATGGGGCTGACATTTGAGTAGAAATGTGAGGCTCACAAAATGTGAGGCTTGTGCTCTTAGAACACAATCCTAAAGACACTTTCCAGGGAGTAGGACCCATGGAACACAATGGGGCTTACCTCTGAGTAGACATGGTGAGGATTGTGCTCTTACGTCTGAGTAGATAGGCAGAGAAGTGTTCCTTAGAGCCCAGTCCTCACCATGTCTACTCAAAAGTAAGCCCCATTGTGTTCAGCGGCCATCCTAAAGACACTTTCCTGGGAGTAAGACCTATTGAACACAATGGGGCTTACTTTTGAGTAGACATGGTGGGGATTGTGCTCTTAGTAAGCCACCCTTGTGGTCATTTGTGTTGTCGTGTGTCATGGTAAAAATCCCTTAAGTAAGTGGATCGGTGCCATTTTGCCCCCCACCCCACCCTCACCTCCTGGAACGGCTCCCCCCTTGCCTGCTCCCTCCAAACAAGCCTGACTGCTGCGCCCCCCTCTAGCCACGCCACCGCCCTCTGCTGTCCTTCCCTTACAGGTGCGTCGAGCGAGAAGCACTTCCAGGCAGGGGGACCCCAGAAGTCGAGGGCGGGGTCGAGGCGAGCGCTGCCCAAGTGACAGGTGGCGCCTCCCCCTGCGACCGTTGGAGGCGGCACGCGCTCCCACAGCCCCCCTCCCTCACCTGTGGCCCCAGCTGCCCCTCCCCTCGCTCAGGTCCCCACCGGCCTCCACAGAGCCCCCAACATACCTGCCTCCGCATCACGGGAACAAGCGACCACTCCGTCCCACTTCTCGCGATATCCTCTCGTGCCATCCTCCCACAGCTCGCGACGTCGTCGTGCTCCCCCCTCCCCGCTCCCCCCCCCCCCCGACGCTCTCCAAGTCCGCGGGCTGGAGCAGCGGGATCGTTCGGCGCCAACACGCACGCGCGGGTGACCAAGATGGCGCCTCCACGCATGCGCAGTAGCAGAGAGTGAAGCTAACGGAGTTTCTCTCACTGCCAGGCGGTGAGAGTTCAACTGCCAGAGGCTGACAGGAAGCCCTGCAGAGGCTGCCCAGGAAAGGAACTGTGGAAACACATGCAGAGCACCACAAACACACCCATTTTATGCATACATGAACACACACACACTCACTCATGTACATGTAGATACACACACAACACACATGTACACACATCTACATACACATACACATACATGTATACCTTCATACACATACATACACACATACACGTACAAACATAAACATCTACATACACACATGTATACCTTCATACACATAGATACACACATACATGTACATACATAAACATCTATATACATACATGTATACCTTTGTACCCATAGATACACACATACATGTACATACATAAACATATACACATCTACATACATACACGTCCATACATAAACATACACATCTACATACATACATGTACATACATAAACACATACACATCTACATACATGTATGTATGTCTTCATACACATAGATACACACATGTACATAAACATCTACATACATGTATACCTACGTACACATACATATACACGTACATGTACATAAATAAACATCTAAATACATACATGTATAACTTCATACACATAGTTACACACATACATGTGCATACATTAGCACATACAAATCTACAAATGTACACATACATACAGCTCTACAAAAATACACACACATTCATCTATACATACATATACACATCCACATATACACACACATACATGTACACATACACAGACATGTCTACAAAGATACATTCACACAAAAATGTAAACATACATACACATATACATAGATGCACACACACATCTAGAGATACAGTCACACAATACATGTCTACATACACACAAATACCTGCACACATTTGCACGTCCACAAAGATACACACACAAAAACGCACACATATATACACATCTACAGTATAGATATATACACACATCCACATAGATACACACACTTATATATACACTTACATAGAAATATAGAATCATAGAGTTGGAAGGGACCTAGTAGGTCATCTAGTCCAACCCCCTGCCTGCAGCAGGAAATCCCCCTAGAGCATCCCTGACAGGTGCTCATCGAGCCTCTGCTTGAAGATCCCCAGTGAGGGAGAGTCCACCACCTCCCTTGGCAATCTGTTCCACTGCCGAACCACCCTCACCATCAGGAATATTTCCCGGATTTCCAACCGAAATCTCCTTTCTTGCAGTTTGTACCCATTGGTTCTAGTCCTGCTTTCAGAGGCAGCTATGAACAAATGAGCCCCTTCCTCTCTATGACAGCCCTTCAGGTATCTGAAGAGGGCAATCATTCAGCCTCCTCTTCTCCAGGCTGAACATCCCAAGTTCCCCCAACCTTTCCTCGTAGGGCTTCCCTTCCATCCCACTGATCATTCTTGTCGCTCTCCTCTGGACTTGCTCCAGTTTGGCTGCATCTTTCTTAAAGTGAGGTGCCCAGAACTGAACACAGTACTCAAGGTGAGGTCTGACCAATGCTGAATAAAGAGGAACTAGAACTTCTTGCAACTTGGAAGCTACAGTCCTCTTAATGCAGCCTAAAATGGCATTTGCCTTCTTTGCAGACACATCACACTGCTGACTCATGTTCAGCTTGTGATCCACGGCGACTCCAAGATCCAGCTCACATGTTGTGCTGCCAAGCCAAGTATCCCCCATTTTATACCTGTGTTTTTGGTTTTTATTTCCTAAGTGCAGAACCTTCCACTTCTCCCTACTGAAATTCATTCTATTTGTTACAGCCCAGTATTCTAGTTTATCCAGATCCTCCTGGAGGTTTCTCCTATCATCTGATGTGTTTGCTACTCCTCCCAGCTTGGTGTCATCTGCAAATTTGATCAGGCTCCCCCGTATCCCTTCCTCCAAGTCATTGATGAAAATGTTAAAGAGAATCGGGCCCAAGACCTGGGGTACCCCACTAGAAACCAACCTCCAGGTTGACACAGAACCATTTACTAAAACCCTTTGTGTGCGGTCGTTGAGCCAGCTGCAGATTCATCTAACAATTGCCTTGTCTAGCCCATATTTTCCCAACTTCCCAATTAAAATGTCATGTGGGACTTTGTCAAATGCTTTGCTGAAGTCAAGATAAATGATATCCACAGCATATACACATCTACAGAGGAACACATGCATGCACACATACTTAACTTGGAATCAATCTCTCGAAAGAGTATGGTATTGTGCTTGACGCTGTATGTGAAGCACGAAGGCCTTGGTAGATTAATATGGAGGATAGGCTGTTACCCAAGCAGCAAAGGCTAAGGACCCTGGCCTACTGGTGAACAAGCACAGTGTGTTAACCACTAGTGTCACCCACACCCACGTCACCACACGTATATACATGTATACACATACACAGTGGTACCTCGCTTAACAAGCATTTCACATAACAAGCAAAAATTTCTTGCTTCACATAACAAGTTCCGCTTCACTTAACAAGCAAGCGCGCTATGAGCGTGTGTGCTATGCAGCCCTGATGCTCTGCATGGAGGCTCTTTAAAAGGGCTGCCGGCCAGCGCTGCTGCCTCTAATTGCCCCCAACTTGGGGGCAGTTGCCTGGAGGTGCCAGAGGCAGCTGCCCCTAACTGCCCTCAAGTGCCCCCACCGACCACCTTGAACCTCCAGCAGCAGTCCAGGTAAGCTTCCAAGGAAAGTGTCTTTGATTGCAGTATCCTAATATGTCTACTCAGAAGTAAGCCCCATTGTGTTAAATGGGGCTTACTCCCAAGAATTTTTATATGAATATTTTGGGGGTTGTGGAACCAATCGTCTGAGTTTCCATTATTTCCTATGGAAAAATCTGCTTCACTTAAAGAGCATGCCTCTGGAATGAATTAAGCTCTTTATGGCTGCAATCCTAAAGACATTTTCCAGGGAGTAAGCCCCATTGACTATAATGGGGCTTACTTTTGAGTAGACATGGTTAGGATTGCACCCCATGTGAGGCACCATGGTACATAGATGTCCACATACACCTATACACTTACACATATTCATGCATACAGATACATACACATATATACATATAAACATACACATTCATGCATATAAGCACACATATCCATACAACACACATACACACACATATACATGCATGTATGGAACATGTATGTATACATGTATGTATGCATGTATAGGGTAAAAGGAAGAGGTGTCCCCCCCACCACAGGGTGGTGTTTCAGTAGATAAGAAGGTTAGAAATTTAGTAAATAGATATACCACACAAGTCAAACAAAACCATATGCATTCTGTGGCTGTGGTAAAATGAACCACCAAATGCCAGCTTGTCATACTCTGCAACTTGCTCAAGGAAATAAGTGGTCTTCCAGGAAAGGTCAGGAACACAATTTTGGAAGTTTGTAAGACCAACTGAAATTATAACTCCCTTCAGACAGGCCAGGGGACCTTGTATATCAAATCACAACACTCATGTTCTGGCACACGAGTCTGGTGCCTCCTTTCACAACGGCTTATTCCCAGGATACGTGAACCGCCTGACTTGAGGCTCTTTATTTCACCTTTTTATTATCACCCTTTCTCCAAGAAGGTGTATACATAATGGTGTATACATTTTCCCTTCTTTGGTCATCACAACAGTCCTATGAGATAGATGAAGCTAAGAGATAGTGATTGGTCCAAGATCACTCAGGAAGCTTTGTGGCTGAGAGCAGGGACTTGAACCTGAATGGACCAGGTCTGGTCCATTTCGTTGACTCATATATAACATATACCAGCGTTTCTCAAAGTGTGGGTCGGGACCCCTTTGGGGGTCACCTGGAGCTTTCCTGGGGGTCGCCTAAAGATCCCTGGTGCAGGGGGCCAGCTGGGAAGACCTGGCAGAAATGCTGGAGTCACAGCTGCTGGAAGAAGCTGCTGAAAAGCAGCTCAGAAGGAGCCTCTGAGCTGGTGTGAGACCGATGTGGAGCCTTGGGGGCGGGGAGGCACCTGACACACTCACCACAGACGGAAGCCTCCACCTCCTCCCTCCCCGCAGATCCTCAGTGCGCCTGTGGGCTGAGAGAGAAGCTCACTGAGGTGTGAGCGTGGTGTGAGCGTGGCGCCCAGAACTCTGGCTGTCTAGTGGGCACCCCTTTTGTGCGCCGACCATTGTGACCTGCTCCTTGTGCTCTACTCAAAAGTGAGCCCCCTCAGTGTTGTTGTTCATAAGTGAATGGGACTTACTCTCAGGAAAGTGCTAGGATTGCAGCCTTAGAGCCCAGTTCAATGCATGTCTACTCAGAAGTCAATCTCATGATAGTGAATGGGACTTACTCCCAGGAAACAGTGGGTGGCGCTGCTGCCTGAGATTCCAATCCTAGGGAGGTCTCCTCAGAAGTCAGTCCCACGATAGTGAATGGGGCTGCTCCCAGGAAAGTGCTATGATTGCAGCCTTAGAGCCCAATTCTATGCATGTGTACTCAGATGTCATTCCCATTGAGTTCAGTGAGGTTTACTCCCAGGAAAGTGTGCATACCACTGCAGCAGTAGCAACAAAAATAATTTTCACGTTGGGGGTCCCCACAACATGAAGAACTTATAAAGGGGTCACGGCATTCATTAGGAAGATTGAGAACCACTGACATATACCATCCAGGAACTCTCTCTCTCTCTCTCTCTCTCTCTCTCTCTCTCTCTCACACACACACACACAAAAGAAGAAACTTCTATTGTGATCAGTAATGTCCATTTGTATTTAAGTGGGAAGGACTGCAGTGTACATGAATCTGCATTTATGACTTCTATATTACTTCTTTGGTATGGTGAACATGCTTGACTGTTAACTAGTTCTTACATGCCATGCTTGTTGCTTAACGGTATACCAAGTTATGGCTCCTGCTAAGTGCACATATGTGCATGTCTGTCTTGCATCTTTGGGTTGCGAGTCTGTTTCCCAGCGAAGCTCTTACCATTGTCAATATAAGGAATGTTAGTTATTCTGGGAGATGAATGAATATAGGGCCACTCAAAGTCCTCATTTAATGTATGCCTTCCCATTATATTTTAAGTGCCTGAGCAAAGTTTCAACTAGGCTCCTAATGACAGGTTTTCCAAGCTCTTTGTGTCTCACAATCCTTTTAGAAATAAAAATTATAATTGTGTGTCTGTGGCCTAGAAGCACTGAGTTTTCAGGAATATATAATTAAACAGATACACCTGGTTATTCATCCAGAGTTTCTCTAGTTATAATGTGGTGATTTATCTTGGTTGTTGGGGATACCTGGCCAATTCTGATATATAGATAGGGAAGAACTTAATTAGCTATAACTTAATTCTGATATATAGATAGGGAAGAACTTAATTATATCAATTATATACTTAATTGATATATAGATAGGGAAGAACTTAATTCTGATATATAGATAGGGAAGAACAGCACAATCCAGAGCAACTAATCTGTCCACATAAGAGCCCTTGGGTTACCCTATCTATCACTAGGGTGGAGCAACTGCAAGATGCTCCACCCCAGTTAGTCTGGAAGAGGCTTAGGGCAGAGCAAGGCAACATAGGGTGCCCTAAGAGAGGTGGACCTGCTCTGCCCTAACTGCTCTGCCCTTAGCAGTTCAGGAGAGGCATGTTGAGGGCATGTTTAGCATTGCCTAGGGCAGAGCAGTTACTCTGTATCCAGTGCCTGTTTCCAAGGCAGAAATGCCCTCTTCCAGCCCTCAGAATTATACCACCTCAGGAGCAGGTATAGTAATGAGTAGACCCATAGGGGTCCATGATAAGGCCTGAGTAAGAATGGCAGTGCTGACCAAAAATCTGAGTTCTTGGCCAGCCTAGCTGCAACCCCTGCCTCTCAACCTCAGGATATGGAACAACTACGGCAGCCCACTAACCTGGGGATACAGCAGGCCACTCCAAACATCCAACCTCCACTAGAGGAACTGCAGCTGTAACTGGTTGTCAGGAACTTCTGGGCTTTCTTATAAGGCAGACACCACAGCTGTTCCTTGTTCAGTGTGATCTGAGGGGGGGTCTCCTCAGAAGCAAGTCCTCCCCATGTGTCAATTACTTAGCATGCTCTGGAGCAGTTAGGGCAGCCCAGGCTTCCTGACTCTCTGGATGCAGCATAACTTTATGTTCTGGATACAGAATAGTTAGGAGAGAGCAGATAGGGCAGAGCAGGCTGAACTTGCTCTGGATTGCGCCCTTAGAAACAGAAAACAGATGGTGTCTCTTCCAGGTTGTGATATTTTATATTCAAATATGAAGCAAGAGAATGGCTATAAAAATAGATTTCGGTTCATTAAACTAACCATACAAAGATTCAAAATAGTCATTAAGATTGTATGCATCTGTTTATTTAAGAAGGAAGATCAAGCAAGTGCCCAATAAGGGAAGCATTTATAATAAATGTACAATAAAACAACCATTGCTTCCAACAGCATACAAAAATACACATCTTTATGACTTCCATACCATAATAAATAGGTAATCATGCATCCAGTAACAAAAAGGCACAAAAAACAGTCACTTGGGAGTCATAAAATTCTATTAACAGAGCCACTGAAATATTCTAATCACAGAACCGTGATACTATATCCCAAAGGTGCAAAACACATAAAACTGCTTTCAAAATAGTATATGCAATAAATACCTCAATTGTTTATATAAAAAAAATAAACCTGTTTCATTGTAAACAGTATATAAACGACAAAACTCACTGTCCCTTTAACAATTACTAGTAAATAAAGCCCAAAACATCTTTTTCTCAACAGATTTCACGGGCAACTTTGTTATACATTTAACTCTGGCTGACCAGCGTAAAGGCAGGCTGATCGGCAAGAGTAATTCAAAGCATTTCTCTCTCCAACCTGAACAAAACCTGGATTGGCAGTGTTTTGCAAACTGCGAATTTATGAAAAATTCATTGACACCATGAAAGCAAAGGGACTTCCATTGCTGCAAAGAATCTACATTACACTCTAGGTTTAACCTTAAGCTCTCACATTTCTGAACGGAAACAAATTCATCAATTTTAAGTGATTATAAAAATAAGCGAACTTATTTTATAATCATTGCAATTTGATATAGGAAAACCTTTTTGCAGTTGCATAATACTTACCATTTATGTATCTTCATGTGGTTTCTAAATTAGCTGATAAATAAGGATCCCCATTTTCCAAATGGAAAAAATCTTAGGCACAGAAAAGTTAAATTATTCATGGTCACACAAATTGAAAATGGAAGCCTGACCCGTGATTTCAAAGAGATTTCAGTCCAAAGAGGCTGAGTTGCTACCACATATCAATTTCCTAAATTGACTTACTGGAATATTTTACAAGGTTATATGTGGGCACACCCCCTCTTAGTCACAAACCCTCCTAAGAATTCAGAAGAAAGAAAATTTTGGAATTCTGGAAGGATCTAATATAATAGCAACTATTTAATAAATACATTATAGCTAACCCAAGAACAGTTGACGAACAGTTTCGCACAATCGCATGCACATTTACCAGAGAATTAAGGATGCAATCATATACACACTTTACAGGGGCAAACCCATTTAACAAAATGGGACTTACTTCTGTGTAGAGATGCATAGGACTGCATAGGACTGCACAGGTATTCATGCAAATAGTAACAAGACAGAAAGTGCATGTAAGCACAATATATAAGGGGTACAAGGTATACCTTGACTTTTATCCACTTGACTTTCATCACTTTGCTCTTTCAGCCACTTTCAATTATTACTAAATATTCATATTTTTACATTTCAAATTTCTTCCATGTCTTTTCTTCCATGTGTTTTGTTTTATCCAATCTCTCACCATGTTCACATTATGTTTTCTTTTAATTCCTTTTTATTTCAGTATTACATGCATTTGCATGTATTATATAGTTATTTGTGGCCAAAATATTCACTGGCCAAAATACATTTGCAAGCGAAGTAATATTCATCCATTTTTAAACAACATTTGACATTGTTGTTTGACATTCATTTTTTACTTTCATCCATGCTCCAGTCCCTAACCAGATAAAAGTGCAAGGTATTTTGCTGTACTCCCTATTGAAGCCAATTGTAGTTTTCATCTTCAATTTAAAAAAATTGGATATCTCAGCAATAAAATTATCTTATAATAATGGATAGTTCCATGTGCTTGTCATATTCATGGGTCCATATGCACAATGGCCAACACTTGTTGAGATATTGTTACTTAATGACTTGTAAGAATACTTTTGTTAAGGGAAAAATATAACTTAAGAAGCAAGTAATATATTTTGTGCATTTTTGAACTGCTAATAATTTGCATAATTGCAATTCAGAGGCAGAATTGGTTTATCAGTACTTTCCAATATATGTGTATATCAATGATATGTTTATTAATAATACTTAACATTTGCATGTTTTCTGAATGTGCAAAGCACATCACACATATTTTTCTTGATGTAAACCTTCCACAACAGTCTTGTAAGATTAGTACTATTTTGCCAGTACTGCATATAGCTGAGACTGAGAGGCAGTGGTTTGCCATAAGGCCACCTAATGAAAGTTTATGAGAAAGTGAGGTTTGCCCGTAGGAAATCCCGATTCACTATTCAGCTTTTTACTCACTGTGCTATACCTGCTATTGGAAGCCAAGCTATCTTAGAGCACAAGTCTAACTATGTCTATCCGAAAGTAACTTCTATTGAGTTCAATGGGTCTTACTCCCAGGAAAGTGTCTTTAGGATTGCAGCCTTAAAGGCTCAACCTCTGATCATATGTGGAAGTTACACAGTAATCTTACAATCAGCAATGTGCACTTTAAAATACACAGCAACTGACAGAAACAATTCTGGGCTAAAAGTATTTATGATACAAAGCATCTTAGATCTTACGTAGATAAAATATTGTTTTAATACTTCTCTCCCATCTCAAAATCAAGTCTCATCATGACCCTAAGGGTCACAGTAGAAGGTCTTCCTACAGTGGACAGTTTGCTGATAATTCCTCTGAAACCTGGCCTGATCATGACTCAGAGAAGTTCTACATTAGATGTATGGTTTCACAACTCCAAATAAACCCCAGTACTGTGGATACAGTTGTGTACCATAGGCAAATACTCAGCAAGAAGGTTATCAGCTTCAGTATTAGAAGGTATCAGCTTCAGATGGGAACTAGCTGAGCTTGACTCTAGTAGCCAAAATTGTGAAAACCTAGGTATATGAATAATGCCATTGTGTATTATTGGAAAGGAAATTTAATGCAGAAGAAAATGAAGAAAATGAATTAATGAAGGAAATTTGCTGCAGAACGAAATGAAATGAATATTCCAAATTGCAATTGAATATATTCTATCAAAATTTATGGCCAAATAACCAAAATGAAAACACTTAAGGAATTGACCATGGATTTTCTTAACTCAAAACTGACCTATTGATTGCTGAGAGCCAATGAGCACAATTCTAAACATGTATAATCAAAAGTAAGCACCATTCGTTTCTGTGGGTCTTACTCCCAGGAAAGTGTCTTTAGGATTGCAGCCATAATGATATAATTATGATACAGCATGTAACTGATAAGGAGTTAATGCTGTGTGCATTAGCTCCCATTTCCATTTCCTTCTGCAAGTGGTGCACCTCTTATATTTTGTAGTGAAAGAATAAGCATTTCTCTATACACCAGCTCAATAAGGGGGAACACTTTTTATTTACTTAATTAAACCTTATTTTGTTGGAAAGGTCTACAAAATCTTTTTAAATCCCAGATAGCAGACAAATGCCTTGACTATGCCGCAAGCTGACTAAGGGTGCAATCCAAAGTAACTACGGGGAGTCCTTGCTCCAGAGTAAGAACAAGTTACTCTGGATTGCAATATGAATTTCCCATAGGTTTTCACTAGGTGGTGCAGTAACTACGGGTGCACGTAATGTCTCTTATGTGCTCCCGTAGTTACTCTGGATTGTAGGGTAAGTCTCCAAAATATTTTTTTAAAAAGCTTGTGATCCAGTTTCTGTCTACAATTGTCCTTTGGCCCTGGCAAAAACCCTTTTGGCCCTGGCAATAGTATTATCATGGCAATAACACTGTCCCATTGTCATCATCCTCTGCCCTTAAGAGTTTCCATGACTGGGGTGTTACAGCAACCCAATTTGAGAACCTTTGTTTTAAAGACTCTACTGCCTTTATCAGGAGCATCATATAAAAGCACTGCAGTTCTCTGCATCTAAAAAATTACTATTGCGCAAATGAACAATAATCCATTTATTTAGCATTAGAAGGGACTAACACCTTGGTGAATTAAAAAAAATCCCCATCTCTTTAAAGGAGGTAGTGATATTACCACTGGCTGATAGCAAAAACATTACACATGACTGACATTACATTAGATTTTAACAAGTAATTGACTCATGGCATTATTTGGATTACTTGGATTCTTTTTAGAGTGACACAGAGCGCAATCCTAAACATAAGTAAGCCCCATTGTATTCAGTGTGTCTTACACCCATGAAAGTGTGTTTAGGATTGCAGCCACAATCTGAATATGGAACTGAAAACACACAAGATTAATTAATGGTCAGTAGTTATTTAGACTGGCGTAACGTAAAAGATTTTTTTCCAGGAGCGGTTACACAATTATGATCTTCAGGGATGAATTTACAAGGTGTTCCACTGAACCTGCCAGAGCATCTGTGGCAAACTGAATTAGCCATGCTGGGCAAAGTTTAAGTGGCATGATGATGGTCTCAAACTCCAAAGGACCCTATCTATGAATATTGATACATTATATTGCTTTTCTGCAACAGAATTCACAAAGCGATTTAAGAGAGAAAATCAAATAACTAATAAGCCAATCATAATGGGGCTGCCCATACTGTGGTGCAGTGGCATTGAAACAGCTGCTACTCTATATCCTACTGGGTCAGGGAGGCAGTTGGAGGTCTCCTTGAGTCATTTAATGCCATGATCTCATATTGAGCCCTAGCAGTCCCTATGGATCTACTCACATCTGGACCAGTTCAATTACTAGTACAGATAAAAGTAGCCTAATGTAGGTCTTTCAGATCTATAGTACTCACAGGATCTATAGTACTCACAACTGGACAAGTTCAATTACTGGTGTAAATATGAGTAGCCCTGTAATGCTCCTATGCCACTTGGCAGTATAATTACTGCAAACCAGCCCTGGGTCTCCTCGGACCAGCACAGAAACTTAGCACCTACTGACAATGGCATCTATACCAGGATGTATGTATATATACCAGTATGTAACACACATGCATAGGCGCTTTTGTGTGTGTGTGTTACATACTATGTGGGACACCTTACTGGGGGAAACAGTTGCACAGAACAACCCACTAACAACTGCTATTGTTTATTATCCAGTCCAACCAAGGTGGGTGCTTGGAGGGAGGGAGAGAATGTGTGTGTCCTTTTAACAACAACTTATCCATTACCACAACCATCAAGATTGTTGTAGCTGTCTAAAAGTTGAAAGATACAGAGATTTAAACAAAGAGCAATGAACCTTAATAGTGCAATCAATTATAAAGAACCAAGTAATATTGATTCTGTCTTTTTATTACGAGTTTAACCTACATACATATATACATTCTCCCACCCTTTTATTGCTATCAATTTAAAATAAATATTCTGAACTTTCTCTTTTACCTAAACTATACTGGTAACCTGCCATATTAACCAAATAGAAAGCTGCAACCATAATGAAACAAATTTTATCTGTACATCTTTTTAAAAAGTGTATATGTGGTAAGAACTAGTGCAATATTTATGAGGTGAATTGATCAACTGATCCAGTTGAAAAATATATCATAGATTCAGATATATTTTGGCAACAGCTAAGTTAATGCATGGAATGAGAAAAATCAGTTTGTTAGATTTATAATTGTGTGAATACTGTTGAATTCACTTGCCAAGCAATGGTTAGAGAATTATTAGAGAAGCAAGGCTGGAGAAATTCAGATATCTTTTGGCAACAGCTAAGTTAATGCATAGAATGAGAAAAATCAGTTAGTTAGAATTATAATCATGTGAATTCACTTGCTAAGTAATGCTTTGAGAATTCAAAGGCTGCAATCCTAAACTCAATTTAGGCCGACCTAAGCCCCACTATAAGTCCTGTGCCAGCAGGGGGTTGTCATAAAACTGCTGTAAGATACTGCTGCCCCTGGGGTGGGGTTTAGACCAATGCACGGGCATATGCACAATGCACCATCATGGCCAGGTAAATTAGGCTGGCCTAAATTTCTTAGGATTGTGCCCTTAAAGAAGCAGTGCAGGAGAGAATTCTATTTCAAATATTGAACATTTTTAAATGAATATTTTTAAAGCTCATTTTCTATATTCAACACAATATAGCCAAATATTGTTCATTTTTTAAAAGAGCAGAAAAGCAAAAGGGATTATATGAGAAACTGGAAAAAGAAAAAGTGTATATTTTGGTTCAATGCAGCATATTTAATTCCTTTCAAGCATGGTCAAAATTTTGAGTATTATGTTTGTTTCAGCACTTTATCTGAAGAAGGAGTTTTGAATTTCAATGGCAATACATGCAATAATTTAAACAAATAATGTAATAATGTGACTCCAAAAAGTTCAGAAAAATACAAAGTAAATTTTGCAAAAATAGGTAGTGATGCTGCATTTGGCAAACCTTAGAAATACACAACTTCTTTTGCTCCTTCAGTAAGTTGAGCTGGCACATCAGAATTCCATCACTTTCAAAACTGTCACAATCCAGTTTTACTTTGCACACATACGCAGAGATCTGCAAATAAAGTGTTTTACTACATCAGCGAAGACCTGCTACATCTAAAATGTTATGGTGAACATTTTATATTAGCCACATTCATCCTCTTGTTCAGAAATTCTTCTGTACATTGGGTAATTACCCACACCTTGTATAAGAATTTATTCCCCTTGGATTCACATACATGTCCATTAGGTACCCCATTCACATAAATAATTGCCTATTCATCCACTAGGGGTGCCTTAACCTGGGGGAGAGCCAATGCTGCCTGCAGCAAACACCCTACCTCTGGCTCCCAGGCAAGCACTGTAATCTTTTGGAGGTAAAGGGAGCTCTGCTCTCCTTGCCTCCAGGGGGTTTCTAAGGATTGGGGAGGCTGCACACCTCCTCTCTATGTGCGAAAGTGTTTATGCCCGATCCACATTCATTCATCCATATAAGTTCTGTCTCTAGTATATCCATTTATGTAAATTTATTCAAAATTGAAATGTAAATTAAATCTTTTTTCTGCTTCCAACCCTACATCAGAGAGATGTTGTCCTACCAAAAAGTTTGCACCTCCTCTGCTCTAAACCATACTTCATCCAGAGAGATGCCTTCAATTTCAGAGTGAATGAGGTAGCTTTTTCAATTTGTAGGATGTGTGTGCAGTGCAAAGCCTACAGATCTTTGGACAAGAGCCATTGTAAAGACATCTAGAAACATTTCAGCATTAGAAACCTGCCATTGAAACAGTAGTCTCCTGCTAAAAATTTCTGTCGCTCTCTCTTTTTAAGAGTCTGGTATACTTCTACAAAGAAAAATAATTTAAAATAAGAAGTCAATGGAGGTATTTTAAAAACAACCGAATGGCAAATCATAGTTGCAGATTCCAATCAAATAGACTGCTATTTCTCAAGGGCTTGCATATTAGACTTCATATTTAATATCTAAATCCTTCATTAGCATTTTGGAATAAGTATGGGAAAATCTGAAAGAAAACCAGTTCTATCAGTAAAGTTCTCTTATACATTACTGAACTTGAGTAAATAAGGTGCATTGACAGGACATCTTATCTTGATCACCATAGAACAAAAACATCATTAATGTGCACTTTGCATCATCTTACAAATACACAAACAGCTAAACGATCACAATAATTTTTTAAAAAGTTTCTTCTGAATATACACGAAAATGTCAAGAACATCCATTTAACAAACAAAGAAACTGTTACCACTTTTTTGGTATGAAGTCCAAACCAAACATTTTGAAATAAAATAAACTCTTGTGGCACTCTACCCAACTTTAGTGGAAAGTTGGAGTATAAAACTTGGAGTATAAAATAATGTTACAGCTCCAAGAAGAAATACTTGCTAACGTGATTTCTCATTTGAATTTCTTTCTGAAGCCATGATTAGATCACATTCAGTGAAAATATGGTTGCATCCTTAGACTGCAGCAGGACGGTAAATGTTTGTTATTTGACAGATAATACGTATGTCAATGCTAATGAAGGATTTTTATAAAAGGGAATATTTAAATATGCGACCCTTTTAAATGCAAAAGCTTATACTTGACACCTGAAAAACCTCTGCTCCAGTTGAAAAACAAATCTTTTTTTTTAAAAAAGATGACAGTTCATAATCAAACATTTCTTAAACCAATTCACAAGTCCATAACAACAGTAATACTAATAAAGAAACAGGTTACACATACATCTCAGGCATTAAACATTTCTAAACAACATAATTTCTATATCGAAAGAAGTCTTAATGTATACAGAAAAGATATGCCTTGTGGTGATAACTGTTAACACTTCACCACAGCTGTAATTTCATATTCCTGATTTTGTAAAAATTGCATAATCAAGCCCTGATATTGACAAAATTGGTCCTAATGACACCTTCAATATGAAGTAGTTTTAGGTTGTTTCACAACTAAGTTGTCAACTCTGAATCAACATCCACCGTAGCCAAAATGTTGCCATGTACAGAAGTTCAAACAGTCAAGGTAAACTAACAGTTTTTGAATTGTCTTTAAAAGAGACCAACAGTGCAATCTTATGCATGTCTACTCAGAAATAAGTCTCATTTAATTCAATGGGAATTACTCCCAGAAAAGTGTGTATAGCAGCAGTTTCCAAACTTGTTGGCATCACAATGCCTTCTTCCATGGTGTCCTTTTCCCAGACACTGCCATCATGGATCACTCGAGCTCAGAGCAATCCAAAGGAAATTCTGCTACACCCCTGAAAAATGAACATTTCTGCTATACTCCTGAATTTGCCTGTAGCTCTCTTTGGAGCTGTTGTCTCTGTTTGGGAACCACTGGTGTATAGGACACCAAAGAGATAAATATATATTTTATAACCTTTGAAGAAAATGTTCAGATAACTCAGTCCAGTGAGAGCTAACTCATAATGTTAAAATACTTTTTAATTTAAATTTTAAAATACTTTGTGGTTACTAGAGTAGAGGAACTTCCATTATATTTAGCACACCTTGCAAATTGTGGCAGAAATGTTTACATTTCTTTGACATGTGACACATATAAGTAACATACAAAACATTTTACCCAACATGAGCACAAAGTGAAATAATAAATTAAATATTAAAACAGATACAAAAATTGTTCAAGTGTATGAAATATCTGATGGATCATGCAACATAAAAAGACAATCAGATTCAGGCAGGCAAACTGTACAGTACAGTTTGCATTCATGGCATATGGCATGGCTCTATTCTTATTTCTTGGCTAATGAGAAAGATTGCTGAGGTACTGATATTGGCTAAAATCCCATCTCTCTCCCAGACACTTGTACAAGAGATTCCAGGGAAGTTTATGCCTCAGGAAATTGTCAAATCCAGCAATCTCATTTCTTTACTTGCCATTTCACAGAGAGTGACCCCCATATGTAGGGAATGCAGTGATGCCTTGATAACCTTGCCAGGTAACTCAGGTAATGCACAGCCACCTACCTAACTGTTCACATTTGGATTGTTCATCACAATACATGTCACAGCATCTTCAGGCACACAAAACCTTTCAAGTTCTCGCATCAGGTACTTTTGTCAAACAATGTCACGGACACTCAACCATCAAGCAAACTACTCAGAAGGTCACATGCCTCCACGACTCAGCATAAATAGCATTTCTTGTTTCCAGGGGTAGCAGTAAAGTTATACTTCAGACAATAGTGTGATCCTGCCAAGTTCTTTAATTCCCTGGAGAATTCGCTTCATATGACCCACTTTCATGATCCCCAGGTCCTACAAGACAAGCAAGACAGAAAGTTCACTTACAGGAACTGAGCATACTGAGTAATCTTTAATCTTATCATAATAAACAGCATTCAAAACTGATATGAGATGAACAGTTTTGAAAAATGCAAGAAAATACAATCCAGTAAAAAAGTTATATATTTAGACATAATTTTGTTAAACAAACTGGACAGTTTAATCAAGGATCATTTTAATCCTAAAGTTACAATATTATCTTAAAAAGTCTATATTTAAATACCATAGTTGATGTAAACAATGAAGTTCTGCCTAAATTTTTGTTGCTTTTCTTTTTTCTATCTATATTTTAAAACTTTTGTATAGAATAAATTATAGTTGTATATTGAGTAAGATAAAAGATGCCATAGAAAAAGCAAAAAAAAATTAACACAACGTACATCTAGAGGGGAATTGGCAGTTCCTTGTACATATTTATCCATGGATTGTATATCTGTGAATCTGACTCAGCGTAGGTCCCCTGGACCTGTGTTGAGCCACTTGGCTCTACCTGAGCCCTCCAAAAAGGCCTGAAGCTATGTTCCATTTCTCTCCAGAGGGCTTTCCGAAGCCTGGAAAGGCAGCATACAACTAGCTCAGAGAGATAAAATGGGTTGGGGAAGGCCCCAATTCAGGCAGCAGGTTAATTGCAACTGCTTTTTTCCCCTGGAGCAGCTGAATTTTGAAATGTCAACTGGGTAGAATGGGGAAATACTGGGGAAACTGACAAACCTAAAAAAATGCAGGGAGAATTAGGACCTTGTGGTAATTTATGAGTGGAGAGGTCCTGTCTCTCCTTCCTGATTCCTTTTTGAACAGTTGATTATACAAAACAGAAAAGGATTGTGGTGGTGCCTGTTGGTGCCCAGTGGTGCATGATGTCAGATGGTTCACTCTGGCGCATGCTGCTTGCTTCACATTGGTGCCAATTGCCGCCCAAAGGTGCCTGGTAGGGATGCCCAGTTCCTGGTAGGGTTGCCCCCGTTGCCCACCACTGCCTCTGGTACACTTCCAGTGCCCAGGTGCCTGTCATTGCCCAGCAGTGCCAGTGCCTGCCCATAAATATTTTTGAAATTTTACTCCTGCAATGGTCGGTTCATTCAGCTAGTTAATGAAGTTATACTTAAGACTATGCAGCATGATTTAGTGAGCTCCCATCACTTGTTCCAGCTCCTGCCAACCTAGCAGTTCAAAAGGATGCAAATCCAAGTAGATAAATAGATACCACTTCAGTGGGAAAAAAGCAGCACAACCTGGCAACAGGGTCAACCTGCGATGGGTCGGCCAGGTTTCCCCATGTTGCAACAATCATCTAAGCCAGTGGTTCTCAATTTTCCTAACACCATGACCCCTTCATAATTTCCTCATGTTGTGGGGACCCCAACCATAAAGTTATTTTCATTGCTACTTTATAACTGTAATTTTGCTACTGTTATGAATCGTAATGTAAATATCCAATATGCAGGATGTATTTTCATTGTTACAAATGAAATGTGTGTTCTTTGCACACATTGAACACAATGGGATTTATTTCAGAGTAGGCATGCATGGGCTTGGGCCCTGAGGCTGCAATCCTATCCACATTTACATGGGAGTAAAGGCCCCCTGACTAGAATGGAATTTATTTGCATAGGATTGGGCCCTGAGGCTGTCAGTCAGCCCCAGTGCACGCGCAGCTACAGCTGGAGGTCTGGCAAGCCTGACCTTGCCCCCTGCCCCAGGCATCAGTAGGCGACCCCCAGGAAAGCTCCAGGTGACCCCCAAAGGGGTCCCGACCCCCACTTTGAGAAACACTGACCTAAGCGGACCCCAGCCATGTTGTGGGAATAATGCTAAAAAAATAAAGTCATTCTTGGAACTACAGTTCCATACTACATACTTGGGACAAGAGATCTTAAGCACTCCAGAAAATGTATTGTGCTGCTTTAATCAACAAATAAAATTAAAAATAGATTAGTGACAAGAATGTGAGAAGACTGATAGTAAAAGCAAATATGTAATCTCAATTGTTAGTTTAGTTTGATTTAAGATTATGGAACTCATTGCTAAGACACAATAGTAATGTGAACTGTTACGAGAAGGAAATATTTTTATAAATTACTGGACTCCTCCTGTCCTGGAATATATTATCCCAAATGAAAATGATGTATAGGGAATAGCTTTATGATAAAGTAGAATAATGTTTTGTAATTTTTTTTGTTATTTGAAGGTGGTTAGAGTTAAAGCATAATAAATTCCTTCTTATGTGCATGTTGAAGTTTGCTATTTAATCTTTATGCAGGGTGTTTATTTTTCCTGACTCTAATTTGGAAGAGTGAGAAATCAATAACAGAAAATGAAAACCAGTTTAGGTGATTAGCGGAAATGGCAGATGTTGAGTGATGTTCCTCTGTCTTTTGAACTGCAACATGATCAAAGTGATTTGCCTCATGACAAATGTATAAATAGTGCCTCTGTGCAATAGCATTTTTCATTAACTAGTTATTTACAGGGCTGTTTTGAAAACCACTGCCACGTATTAATGTGGTAAATTCTCACATCCGATATATTTTTAGATGCAATGACAGAATCATGTTTATTCCCAGTAATCTGAAAAAGCATTAGAATCTACTGGTTGCTTGTTGAAATGTTCCAAAAAGACTCAGCTGAAACTTACCTGAAATGCACAACAACCAGACCTACGACAGCACAAAAGACTTTAAGATATCATAACATTTCACAGTTTTTGTGCAACAGACCAACACATCTATTCTACTGGAAGTTATTACCTGTAACAGTTATCCCAAAACACAACACTGTTGCTGATAAACCCATAAAGATATTCAAATCACAGGATTTGCAACATTTCTGGAAAATGTTCAACCCCTTCAGAAGTATTTTCTCCCTGCCATGTAGGACAACTTTCCCTCAGAGAACAATAGCTGAGGACCAGTTTACGGTTAGGCATGTTTGCTACATGTAAATGTATTGGGTTCACAGGGCCATGAGGAGCACACCAATTGTGCAGGTAAGAAACACTTGACCCTTACTCCAAAAGGGAAGGTTTTGTTTTCAATTTTCAATTTCTTTTCTTGAAAAATAGCATCTTTGGCTTACTATTTCCCCAACACCTTTAAAAAATACCTTTAACCAAGTTTAGTTTATATAACCACCTCATGCCCCCCCTCAATTCAGGCAACCACAAATCCACTCTCAAGGGTGAATCCCCCTTTAGCAAGCAGGATACTTGGAACTACACCAATTCCTGGCCTCAGATGACTGAATTCTAGATAATCTTTCATAAAAATGTTCTTACTGGATCATCTTTGAATAAAAGCTAACTACCATATATACTCTCATATAAGCCGAGTTTTTTAAACTCTTTTTTGGAGCTTAAAAAGCTCCCTTGGCTTATATGGGGGTCAAGCAGCCAGCTAGTCCAGCAGGAGGTCCCAGGAGGAACAGGTCTCTTTATATTCCTCCACCTCCTCCCCCCCCCAGGGGCTCCTCCATCCTGCCCCCTCCTTTCCTAGCAAGCCTAAACAAGTAGGTGTCCAAATAAGTAGGTATACTTTCCAGTCAGGGTAAGAATCTATAACAGACTTCTGCCCTGAAGTCTGTTATAGTCTGCCCTGAAGACTTCTGCCCTGAAGGGGGCTATTAACGAGGGGTCTCTCTGCTAAATATCTTATTTTGGTTAAAAATCTTATTCCTCGCAAGTTTTGAGGAGGTATTTTCTTGTTTTTGCAAAGGTGGGTCTATGCAAATGAGGTCCCATTGTGTATGCTGAGTCAGGCATACATTTAAAGGTTCATAGACGCCCCACTAAGAATTCCTGAGGAGAGAGAGAGGACCTTTGAGAGCCTGCACTCCTCTCTCTATTCACTGCCTTTGCATGCCTTTGCATGTCTATTCAGAAGCAAGTCCCATAATACTCAATGGAGCTTACTCCCAGGTAGGTGTGGACAGGATGGCAGCCTCAGAGCCCAATCCTCTCCATGCCTGCTCAGAAGCAAGTACTGAGTAACCATATGTCCTCTTTTCCCAGGACAGGTCGTCTTTTTTAGCCTTGTATCTTGGTGGGGAAAAAAATACATTGCCCTTCTTTTCTTTGCTTGCAGCACTGAGCCATCATGGTCAATGGACTGACTCCCAGGGAAGTACTGAGTGACCATATGTCCTCTTTTCCCAGGACATGTCCTCTTTTATCTCTTGTGTCCTGGGAAAATATCTTTACATTTACCGGCAACCCACTGATGCCTCAGTAAATGTTATTTTATTGTTATCTATTTTTATGGTATTTTGAAATGTACCAGCTGCTGCTGCATCTCCCACCCTCAGCTTATACACGGATCAATAAGTTTTCCCAGTTTTTTTATGGTAAAATTAGGTGCCTCGGCTTATACGCAGGTTGGCTTATATGCGAGTATATACGGTACTACCTGCTCTGAGCCATTCAGGAATAAAAATGGCGGCGTAAATCCAGTTGGGCATGAATTTAGTCATCCCAGATCATCAAATGAATCTGAGTCACCATTAAACCCAATTCCTGAAAAGAGCTGACTGGTATTGGAACTAACAATGCAATTTTAAGCATGTCTACTCAGAAGTTGGTCCCATTCTGTTCAATAGTACTTACTCTCAAGAAAGTGTGGTTAGGATTGTAGCCTAATTCTCGAAACACAACACATGAAAATCCCTGTCAGATTTTCAGAAGCTGCTTCCTTTGTTAGAATAGGAAACAAACTGTTCAACCTGCCAGAAGTAGACCCAAGAGCATAGCGCTGGTTTTCACAGACATTTCTTCTATAAAGCTAAGGGAACAGTGTTCCCTCTGGCTATGGAATGAACTCAACCACATGAACCCAATTTGCTTGAACACAAATTAAGAAATAAACACTATGTTTTTACCATGTTGAAGTTACTTACAGTAATCCTTTCCCAAAAAGCCACTTACAACAAGCAGTTCCAAAGCCTGTAGAAATAGGGTTGCCATAATTCTCTTCCACAAAATCGGCACAGGACCCTCTGTCCCATTTCCCAGTATATTAACACAGTCCCCAAAAATTGGGATTGTCCCCGTTGTTTCAGGACATATGGCAACTCAATGTAGAGAAACTGATGTAGTTAGTTCTTCCCTTATGCTTTGACAACTACTATACTGAATTCTGCTCAGTCTTAAGAATTGTTTCTGTAACCTATTAGATAATAGTTTCCAGAGAAAAAAAACTGAATGAGCAAGCTGGAGTAACTTCATGGAGAAAACCATGAAAGAAAAATTACAGGTAGTACAACCAGGAAAAAATTAGAATATCTACACCCCAAAACTTTCAGGGCCAGAAGTATGAAGAAGGGAAAAAATTGAGGTCCTACACAGGTGGAGAAGAGCTTAATTTGAATGCAACACTGCATTTTTCTCAATTCTCAAATACAATAGCATTTTCACCTTAGCGCCCAATCAAGAGCACCATGTCTGATCCTGAGGTACCAGAGTGTGGGGCTGCCAGAATGGAGGACACAATCCTATCCAACTTTCCAGACTGAACCAGCCACAACTAATAGAATGAATGTTGCATCCTGCAGAGAGGAGAGGAATAGTTATGCTGGCCTTTTCATGTTAAGACAGCTTTTGTTCCTTTAAGACTGCATTACAGCTGCAGCTGCGATGGATAGTTGGAAAGTTGGATAGGTTTGGGCCCTATCAGAGAAATAGGTGCTAAAAAGTTTTGGAAAATAGGTGCTTAAAAATGTTTTGGAGCCAGTTTAGATTAATTTTGAAATACTGCATCACATGTATTCTGCATAGACCCTGATAAAAAAGAAGGCAACTTATTCTTGCACTGTGTGAGACGGTGTCCGCTTGTTGTGGATTGGAGTTTCCTCCAATCCATGTTGGACGCGACATGGGGAAACCTGGCTGGCCTGTTACAGGGCGCCTGTCACTAGGATGTTGCCTTTCCCACCAAAGTGGTACCTATTTATCTACTTGCATTTTTATGCCTTCGAACTGCTAGGTTGGCAGGAGCTGGGCTAAGGATGGGAGCTCACCCCATCTGATAGCACTCGGGTCTTGAACTGCTGGCCTGCTGAGCGGAATTCCGATCAAGCAGTGTTCTAACTCCAGCTTTCTAACCACTGCAACCCTTTCTGCATAGACCCTAATAATAAAAACAAATCTTTCAAGTTAGCATAATAAATTCTGAATACAAGTTAATAAAACTGAAACACTTGAGTGTTTTCCCAAACCCGTTTCTGCTATCTATTTAAATTCTTAAAATAAAATTTTCAATATTCCAAATATCACCAGATGAAAATACAAATAGGTAAAGATTGCATAAAAGATTTTGGTTTTGCATGTTTGCACACTAAAAGCCAAGCTACAAGCAAATAACTAGAGTGGAGACAGGGGAGAAATTTTAATTTCTATCTTGAGCAGAAAAGTAGCACAAAGAAAATACCTTAAGATCTCGCCTTTCCAGGTGTATAAGCTCAGAGCCTCGGATGTCATGGCTGATGAAGATTTCTTTGTACTCTCCCAAATTGAGCAGATCCAGCCAAGCAGCAACGTCATCTGTGCCCCATTTTTGAACTACCAAAGTTAAGAGCAAAACCCCCTTAATTTTTACATGCTCAACAGCATTATAAGCAAAGGTTAGGCCATAGAGTGGAAGACAGAGTAGAAAACTGCAGTGATAGCAAAAGCCAAATGTATTTTTTTGCAAAATGGATCATTTCCTTTTTCATGCAGGTTATAACTTAGTACTATCTTAGAATGAATACAAAAAATAAAAAGGGCAGTCTGCATTCCAGCCATGCTCTTAGCTTTAGCATCAAAGCTACCAAACTTCTGAACACTAACTACTTCATCTATAACCATATTAGGTCTTGTGGTGCAGGGTCTATGCATGTTCTATGCAGTAAAAATGATCTATCGTTTACCGTATAAGCAAAAAAAGTAGCACTAATTAAAACTTAACAATTGCAGCTCTTAATTCAGTATATACTCCATCAATTATATCAGGTGAGTAATAGATTTAAAAGTTCGTCAACATTGTTCTCCAAGGTTAGTTGCCCATTCTAGATAAACCAAACCAAGTTTAATAAGAAAATATAAGCATATAAGCTGTTGTTTCAATTTTCATGTCTTTTATTCTATGCTATTTTATTCCAGAAGATAGATATGGCATACAGCCTCTCAAATGTTTTTTTTTAAATTTCACAGTGACTTTTCTTTTTAGTGTTTTGAAACATACTGTCTGCTAAATGATTTTTGTGGAGATCACTATAAAAATAGAGTTGAGGTAGCTAGAGAATCTACACAAGAAAAATGTACTCGACTTCCATTTCTAAGAATAAACAACTCATCAGTTATCAAATATAAAAAACGTAAACAGATTATAGAAAACATGAAGAATATTTGTCTGCCATGGAACCCCCTCAGGCATTGCATGATCTTAGGTGCACAGTCAAGTCATACAGTTACTGACAGTCTGTTGGGCCTCACTTCTCCTGACATAAACTGAGACAGCACAAGTACACTTCTGTCATTTGTCTATACAAGCACACCGCAGAGGAAGACCAGTAACGGAGGACAGGATGCCTTTCAGGACAGCTTCTTTATCGTTAGTTTTCTTCTTTGTGGCCATCACCCTGATACTGAGAATGCCAAAAAATTCTGCAACAGTTTGAAAACTTCTGTTGAAATATTGGACTTAAATGAACAATTAGGGCGCAATCCAGAGTAACTACGGGGAGTCCTTGCTCCAGTGTAAGAACAATTTACTCTGGATTGCAATATGAAGTTCCCATAGGTTTTCACTAGGTGGTGCAGTAACTACTGGGAGCACTTAATGTCTCTTACATGCTCCCATAGTTATTCTGGATTGTAGGGAATATCCAATTTCAAACATATTTCACTTTTTCTCAAAGGTGAGACAGTGCTTTATACAACACAGCAAATCCACCATGTATCTGTATGTCTTCAATATGCATCCGCAAGCCATTCAGCCCAGAACAGCTGACAAAGCTCCTTTCAATTCACAACTGAATATAAGCACAATGTATTATTTTAGCATATCATAAATTATCTGAAATCTTATCTCCCCCAAAGCAGTGTTGGCAAAACATACCAGGCTGAGGACTGGCCTTCTGTTTTTGAACCTTTTCCTTTTTAAACTTTGGCACTATGCGAAATACTGTGCTTCTATTGTTTCTTTTAGCATATTCCAAAGGAGGATCCTAGAAATAACATAGATGGAAAAATGGAAATAGAAAAGCAAAAACAGAAATATGTTTCTGGTGAGTGTAACAGGACTGCAGGCTTAGAATTACTGAACATAAAGGACTTATTTCTGAATAAAATAATGATACTTTCAAACACCTCTATCAATAAAATGTACACACTGTAGGGCAGGAACAAATGAAAAAGTAAATACACAAATAGTTGTTCCATCAATTCACTATTGAACTTTATCTAGGTGTCCTTCCCCCCCCCCCCCCCCCATAAACCCAAGGGATATGTTCCAGGGTGGGAAAAGGAAACCAAAACTGCAAAAAGAAGGGAACCCTATACTTACAATTGTGACAAGCATTCCTGTCTCTTCCCTTGAATCCTGTTACAGAACACTAGAAGAGGAGCACAAGGAGCAGCCATCCAGAATGCCAAAGCAGGGAGGCTAAACAGGAAGCTTCTCAGCATTTTTTCTAGTCACACTCCTGCAGAGTTCTGGCTGATTGCTTCTTATGACCCTGCTCTAGTGTTCTCTCACATGTTGCAAAGAAAGAAATAGGAGCGCTTGGTGTCGAGTCAAGAAAGAAAGGTAATTGGTGTGGGAGCAAGCAAAGGACCATAGATAAGTACATACAGTAAAAAGGATGCCTTTATACAAAATGGGTTGCGTTTTCAAATGTCATCCAATCCTTGTGCAGCAATATATACGAGCATTTGTAGGAAAAAGGACAATTATAAAAAGACAATTTTTTGGGTAAAATAAGTTATTGTGAACTACCACCTACTTCATCAAATGTATGAAGTGAAATTTTCAATTAGCAGATATATGGGTCTGCAGGAAAAAAAAATACTAAAACCAAGGTGGTCAGATGGTAGGAAATGAAAGGGACCAAATCTCGTGACAAGCTTAAAATACATAAGCATTTTGTATAAGATATTTTGTATTCTTTTAATCTTGTCACAAGCAATTGTCACTTTCATTCTCTACCACTCCTGGGTTTTTTTCGCCAGAATCCTATATGCTAACAAAGAATTTCATGCATCTGATGAAGGAGGCTATAGTTCACATAAGTCACAAGGCATTTGTTATTCTTTAAAGGGCCATGAAAACCCTTGCTGCTTATGAACAGAAGACTTATAGGGCAACACTGGATAATTTACTAATAGAGTGGTACCTCACATAACGAGTGCCTCAAATTATGAATGTTCCACATAGCAAGAAAAAATTTGTGTGGGCTTCTGCCTCTCATAATGAGCATGATTTGAGTGCCCATTGAGCATGATAATGAGTGCCCATTGGCTGGACTCCCTCTCCTCCTGTCTGCATTGGCTGGGCTGAGGCACTGAGCCTCTTCAGTGGAGCAACGAAGAGCTAAACATGCTGTTCCTGCAGCCAGCAAATATATGGGCAGCCCAGCCTCTGCACTGCAGCCTCCATCAGGTAGGAGGGAAAACTCCTCCTGTACCCCCTCTGGAGTCCCCCTCAAACAGACCCCTTCCCCCTCAAGGAAGCCCCCCTCCGTCTGGACACACTACAACCACCCCTCTGCCCCCCACCATCTTCCCTGACTGCACTTTTTCTTTCCTGTGAGTAAGACCCAGTGGGTTCAATGGGGCTTGATTCTGAGGAGACATCCTAGGATCTGGCTCTTAGCAAGCAGAAGCCAATCTCCTGCTGCTGCCGGAATTCTTTGGAAAGTCAGACTTGCATCCTATGCACTTTCCTGTAAGTAAGCCCCAGTGGATTCAATGGGGCTTGATTCTGAGGAGACAGGACAGGATCTTGCTCCTCTGCTGTTGCAGACTGCCTATCTAGTTTGCATAGCTTTTTTTTCCTTTTTAAAGATGCTCCAAGACACCAGTGACTCTTTTAGTGAAAATTAGTCATCCTTGACCATAAAGGTTTTTCTTTTTTACTGTACAGAATATTTGTGTTTTATTACAGTAATTGTGGTCTGTATTATATTATAGTGTTTTGAATTCAATTCTGGTGTTTTGTCATCATTTTTACATACAGTTAATATTTTTATATGAATATTTTTTGGGCTGTGGAACTCCAAGCAGGCCTCCATCAGTCTTGAAAGACTATGTTATCATGCTAGGTGCTGCATACGCTGCATGTGAAGCACGAAAGCCTGGGGTAGATAGTTATGGAGGATATGCTGTTACCCAAGCAGCAAATCCCCCCTTTCCACACCACTGAATTAGTCCAATGGAAAGGCAGAGCCAATACAATTGGATCCAGCTGGCGTCGCAGAGTTGGGCTAGGGACAGGAGCTCACCCTGTCTTGTGGTGCTGACCCAGGTCTCAAACCCTGGCCTGTTGGTTAACAGGCACAGTGTCTTAACCACATGCCCCACCCACAGCCACGCTGTGGAACTAATCATCTGAGTTTCCATTGTTTCCTATGAGAAAATCCACTTCACTTAAAGAGCATTTCATTTAAAGAGCATGCCTCCAGAACGAATTAAGTTCTTTATGTGAGGCACCACTGTACATCGAAAGCTCGTTTGCAAGTGTAAATTTCACTCACCTCATCATCATTCAGTTGCAGAACATAGTAAAGCCAAGGAATTTCTCCAAGCTTTCTCAACTCTATTTCTAAACTGTGCACAGCTGTTGAGAGCAGCTCTTCATGAGGAGAGTCTAACTGCTTTAGAAAAAACCCAAGACAAGATGTTATCAAAAATGTGTTCATATTAAAAAGGATACAACATATTATCTTTACAATGTCATAAAGCTAAAAAGCTGAGAGTAAGGGCAAACTCCAAAGCGGTTACGGGTCCACGCAGTTATGTCACCCTCTAGTGTTATCTTATGGAAAGTCAACATAACTGCTCCGGAGCAAAGGGCTTAATTTGACTTTAGGATATGGGCCAGAAAGTTTTCTTTTAAAAAAATGCTCCCATGCTCCCTTTAGGGGGAGGGGAAAGGGGGAAAGCAGCAGCTTGATCCTGAAGGTCAATCCCCTGCAGAGGAAGGAGGCTATTTTAAATTATATCTACCAGTGTCTAAGGCAGTGATTTTCCACCTTTTTCATCTCACAGCACACTTAACAAGGCATTCAAATTGTCAAGGCACACCATCAATTATTTTTACCATTGACTAGGCACACCAGACTGTTCAAATCCCCCAATTTTCCTATTAATGAATGTCAATCCCCAAATTCCCATGGCACACCTGAGGCAGGGTGACCATATGCTGGCACCCAAAAAACAGGACAGGGTCTCCCAAAAGTCCAGATTTTCCACTGAAAATCTAGACTTAAAGGTTTTTTGGGAGGATCCTGTCCTCCTTTTTTGGGTGCCAGCATATGCACACCCTTTTGTCAGGAGTAAGCCCATTGACTTAATCAGTAACAATGGCCACTGTCAAGCAGCTGAGAGTCTCAGCGCACAGCCAGCAGCCCGTAAGTGCCCCCCATAAGCACCCCCAGTTGCCAACCCCTCATTTAGCCAGACAATTCCTTATTGGACCAGACAGTCTGGTCCAATAAGGGAAAGCCAGACATGTCTGGCTAATTCTGGCTAAATTGGAAGCCTGACCTGAGGACTAGCCATGGCACACGGGCTGAAAATCACTGGTCTAAGGGATGCGGGAAGCCCCACAGGAATGCTCAGATTAGAAAAAAAAACTACCTGGCAAATGAAAAATCAAGCACGGTAATGGGAGGAAAACTTCTACCCTGGTCTCCCTAATGCACAATGCGCAATGTAGAGAGATGCTATTAAAACATTCACACTGTGATCCCAAGCTTGTCAGCTCAGAAGTCCCATTGAGTCCCATTCAATGGGAATTGCTCCCAGATAAATGCATACAGGACTGCAGCCTCAGTTGCCACCAAAACCAGAAAAGAACATCCTCTCTTGCTTTTTTTCTTGCTTTTTTGGGAGTGCATTTCTATTGGTTCCAGTTAACCATGAGAAATATGGACACTAATAACCCTATTAATGTGAAGGTGAAAAAACTTGATCAAATTCAGGACAGTGTCAATCCTAAACAGAACTGACCATTTCTGATAAAAAGCAATTGTTATCATTATGCAAAGTCAATGAGGTAACAGTCAGGAGATAAAGTAAACATTGCACTTCCTTTTCATAAGAAGGTTCAACTTTCTAAAACTTCCCCGTAGGAAAGGCACAACTTACACATAACCTATACAGTCCCCAACTTTGGGTGCTATGCTGTCACTCATCTCCCTTCTCCATCAATAAAGAAATATAGCTAATTCATCAGTGGACTGGTAAGACAGCTACTTTTTTGCCTGGAGCAAATGCTTCACACCATGTTAACTGAACAGTTCCTTTTTATTTTTTTAATCACCATCTTACCACAGGAATCCTTCCTATTAGCAAAGATTCGGTTTCATCATGCAGTGCCTTTACAGTAACAGCAATTTCAAGGGCAGTGTTTCTGGTAAGGCTCTATGGGAAGAAAAACATGAAGATTAAAAACAAAAGCCATATACTTGGTTCTGAACAACTTGTAATGGTGGAAAAGATCATCATTTTTCTTGCTATATCTATGGGCCCAATCCCATCCAGTATTCCAGCAGTGATGAAGCGACAATGCCCCCCCCCCTTTGGTAAAGATTAAGCAAATGATGGTCAGAAATAAGCCCTTTTTATACATTTTTATTGGATGTCCTACATTTTTGAGGGGGGGGGGGCCTTGTCCTCCAGTTGCGACATCTGGTCACACTGTTGGGAGGGGATGTCACATGGTTATGCTTGACACCCCTGGCCTTGGCCAGTGTGATGGGGAAGAGGAAGGATGATTAGAAGAAAATTATAGTATTACTGCTCCTCAAACTGTACAATATGGTCCTAGAGTTTTACAAGGAAAATCAGTCTCAGTAATTAATTCTCAACACCAGAAAATGCTGAATGACAGCCTGAGCTCTTTATACATTGGAGGTATGTGTTCCAGGTAGAACATATTTGAACATTATGTACAGCAATGCTTCATTTTACATTGATCCCACAATATGAAAGATAAAACTACAATGCAATTATTAAAAGTGTGTACAGGTGTAACATGTTATACCATCATTCATTAAAAGCTTCTAAAGTTTCCTTTACCTCAGGAAATCTTGGACTGGCTTTGTTCAGTGCATGAGAACATGCATTTACTGCATGAGCCAGCTCTTGTTCCAACAGAACATGTATTTTTGCAGCTTCACAAATTCTGTAAGAGGTGGGCAAAAGGGCAATTAAAAACACATTGTCAGTTTCCTAACCTAACAGGTGCCAGAAAACATCAACATAGGTAACAGTGTCTACAGTATTTGTTCTATTATAAAAGCAGCCATGCACTCAGATCAGCCATTCTTAGCATTATTCTATACAGAAAACTGTCTATTCTATACATTATTGACTGTCTATACATTATTCTGTACAGAAAAGAGTACAGCAAACATGGTTTTCTCATATATTGTCTTTTTTCATGTAAAGGATTTATATAAATCCTTTCATGTAAAGGATTTATATATATCTACCTTACCAAAGTCCTGGTAAGGGCTTTGGACCATTTTTAGCCATTAGATTTTCAGAAGATTTCAGGATAGTTGAAGTTTTAGGAAAGCATAACCAATGGTTTCTGCTTGATCAGATGATCCATAGCAGATTAATTGTATTCTTATCTCCTTTTATTCATAGAAATTATTCACTTTCATATTCAGTTTAAAGCTCTAATGAGAGGAGATGCAAAACACATGTCACACACATTCCTCCCTCTCCTTATTGAGTTACCATCCAATTCATTTCAGGAGTGGCACAAGTTACAGTCAAAAACAAACTGTTCTCATTTACATCTTTCAAGACAGCTGTACACTTAAAGAATCCTCTCTCTCTCTCTCTCTCTCTCTCTCTCTCTCTCTCTCTCTAGGTGTTCACTTGCAAAATCCTGCTTTCTCTCTCTACCCTGACTTTCAACAGGAAGGACATACTGGATGTAATCCCAAACTCCTTCACTTCCTTTCACAAAGCCTCATAATTCATTATTTGTAGTGATCCATATTCTGTTGCCATATGCTTTCTGTCAAGTAAAATTATAGGATAACTGCTTTCTCTACACAAAAATTTACAGAATCCTGTAGAAATTCTTAAATTACATACACTAAACTAGGATCAATATTCCTTTTAAGTATGCTACCTTTGTTCCATAAGCTCAATTTTACAGGAGACTATCTTTGTCTTAATCAAGTTTTTAAATATTTAATTGAATCATGGTGTCTATTTGGATAGACATTTAAAATCCTGAATATTTTATGCTGTTTTGTTTTAAATATTTTATTTTATTCCACAGTGCAAACAAACACTTAGAAGTAAACAAGTATAGGAAAAGTGTCTCTGAATTGGACCAATTTCTCTTGTATGTTATAAAGTGTTTTAACCATAAAGCTAAGCAGGGTGATAAGACAGTATACACCAAGCCATGAGGGATGTATGAAGTGGTGAGCTTCAGGGCGTTCTCACAGGTTCTATGGAACCCTTTGCTAATGAGCACCTGGTTCTGAGAACTGGTTACTAATGGGAAATAGAACCTGTTGTTAATTTAGGTTATTAGGACATAGAACCTGTTGTTAATTTATTTGAATCCCACCACTGGGTGTATGGACAACCTCAACATGTCAGATGCAGGTGTTATATGTGCTCCCTGTGTCATCTGGTGGGCCACTGTACCATATAGGGACTAGATGGGCCTTTGGCCTGATCCAGTGGAGGCTTTTCTTATGTCTTTAAGAACAAAAAACTAGGCTGTAATCCTAACCTCCACTTAGAGTGGTCTAAGCCCCAGCACAAGTGTGACACTGGCCTGGGAGTGTCACAAAAGTGCTGTAAGGCATTTTTGCACCACTCCTGGGGAAGGGTTAGGTCAGTGCACAAATATGCACTTGCCTCCATACATCACCATGGGAAAAGGAAGACCAATGAGTTGTGATGGCCTAGGTTAGGATTGCACCCCTAATGACTCTCACTACAATCCCTTAATTTAAATAAATATTTGGTGTAAGCACGGTTTAGTAGTTATTTATTTCCTGGTACCTGGTAATTAGTTCTTTTGCAGCCTGAGAACACAACTGAATCTGTGAAGCCTCTTCTTCTGTAGCTAGCTCAACTGGCTGTTGTGGGTACAAAGGAGATCTCAGGATTGGTTTGCAGGAATCACACTTCTGTTTATCTTCCCAAGACTTCAGGGTACTCTCAAAGGCCTGTTTGTAATTAAAGAAAAACTTGACATAACTCCAATTTTTTCTATGTAAATCCATACTTTAAAATAATTACTTTAAGTTGCTTATTATTACTATTACAGGTAATTCAAAAGGTAATTTATACAGACGACATATCGTTGACAAAAACAATAGTTCTATAACATACTCTGTCTCGTGTTAGCATTTGAGCTCTATTCTTATGAATAATTTTAATTATTCCTGGGGGCTGAATCCATGCCTCTCCATCCACTTGCACTGGAACTCCTTCAACTCCAAGGATGGTGATCTTTACTGACCGACACTGAAAGACAGCAAACAGGTTTCAGTGCACAACAACATAGTCATGGAACTGAAATTTACATGAAGAAACAACAACCATGTCTCCTACTCAAGCACATCAAGCTGTTGCACTGTATCATTTATGCTGATGTCTTGGACATAAAAGTAAAAACAAAAAATAAATGAAATTCATGTTTACTTTAGCAACATCACACACCACCCCGTCAGCTATTTCTTTGCTCCAGGGCAATACACTTACCTGAGCTATCCTATGATGCTGTAGTTTGATAACACGGGATACTGCCATCTGCATGCTGCCAAACACTGCAACAACCTCCAAGATCTTGTCATCAAATGATGGTGCTCCAAATATCTGAAGATGAATGGTATATCAGTTTCATCTTACACTTTTGATAAAAGCTTACAACCTGTTTCAAGTCACAGTTATGTTTTTGTTATGCTGTAACAATACATATGTTACATGCATGTGTTATATGCAGGATCAAAGATCCTGAGGTGGTTAAATATCAGTACTCAAGCATTTCAGGCTGCAGTTCTAACTCCCAGTTAGGCTGGCACAAGCCCCATGCTGGCTCAGGGATGTAGCAGTGCCATTAGGCACTTCTGTACCACTCCTGAGAGATTAGGCCAGTGCACAGATTTGTGCCAGTTTCCCTACACTGGAACAGGAACAAGGACAAAAGTGACAAGTGCAAGGCTAAATTGGTTAAGATTACTCCCTCATAGTGTTTGCACTCCAGCATACAAATCAGCATCTCTTTATCAACAATGAAATAGGAGAGCATTTGGCACATACTACAAAATTTTAATATCAAAGACAACTGAAGTTACATTTGAAACATTCACTAACCAAAAACACGTCACCCTGTTATTGGCTATAATCCAGAGAAACTAGGGGACCTTTTACACTGACGTAATTATGGTGCCACCTATGGAAAACATATAGGAAATGCATACAGCAATCCAGAATAAGTGCCTCTTATGTCTTCCCATAGTTACTCTGGATTGTAGGGATTGTGTCCCCCCACAGTTACCCTGCCAACACCTCTAAGGATGGTGCTCAGCCTCATTACAAGGCTGAAGACCCAATGCTGTCTGCACACCTCTGTGGTCATGTAGCTAGTGTGACTAGATGCCAAAAGTGAACAGAATGCTATTACCTTCCTACCAATGTTGTACCTATTTATCTATCTATAGCTAAATCCTTTTGAACTGCTAGGTTAGTAAGAGCTGGGCAAGTAATGGAAGCTCACTCCAGTGCAGTACTTGGGTCTCCATCTGTTGACCTGCCAACCTTCAGGTTGAACAGAACTGTGTCTTTAGCCACTGAGCCACAGCCGTTCCATAAAAAGGCCTATGTATACTAAATATACATATTAAAATATTTTTGCTATTCAAGAAGCATCCGAAAACAAAAGTAGCATCTGCCTGCAAACAGAGCCATTTGTCAGATATATCAGTTTCTCTTAGGCTGCAATCCTATGCACACTTAATTAGGAGTGAGTACTTATCAACATATTTCATCATCATCCATCAGCATTGGCATCCTTCAGTCTTGAAAGACTGTGGTATAGTGCTCTGATTGGAGGTCCTGAAACAACATCTAGTGTGGCTAAAAAGGCCAATTCGGGAGTGGCAATCCCTTCCACAATGAGGACAAATAAATTCCGTCCCCTGCCCAGGTCCCAGGTTTCGCTGCTTTCGGGTCTGTCTCATTGCTTCAGCCTGCTGAACAAGTGTCTCTTCCAGTTGGAGAAGGCCATGCTGGGTCTTTTGCCTCCATGCTGAATGATCGGAGGTCAAGGTTTCCCAGCTGTTGATGTCCATTTCCAAGGCCTTTAGATCCCTCTTGCAGATGTCCTTGTATCGCAACTGTGGTCTCCCTCTAGGGTGTTTTCCCTGCACTAATTCTCCGTATAGAGACTTTTTCAAATTGCATATAGAGACTAATTCAACATATTGAGACTTACTTATAAGTAGATATGAATATGATTGCACAGGAAGGTGCAATCCCAATCCCAAAAAAATTTCCCAGAGAAGCAAAGGCAGCTGTCAGGGAAAGTTCTAACCCCTGCAGTTTGACTAATTGCATCTCTGATTTATCCACCATCTTGCATGCATTTGCTGAGATTACATTTCAATCAGAGTGCTACAGAGAGATCTGAAGATTTTGAATTTGTTTGCAGTGTAATCCGATTGTGCTCAGTATACAGTTAAAAATCAAATCCAAAGAAGTCTTTGGATATGTGTAAAAATTGCATACAGTCAGCATTCTGGTTTATGGCACTCTGCCAGGAATGAACATTTTTTTAAAAAAAATTACACAATATTTCTTACATCATCCTCCTTGGTTCCACCCCAGAAATTAGTCCCACCAGCGTAGCTTGGGATGTTCAAAACAGCTATGCCTTGAAGACTTGGCAAGGGGATATATTGTCCATCGCACTGCAATACACAAAATATTAAGTTATACATGCAATAGCTTGCTATCTCAACCACAGGACAAGGTAGGATTTGAAAATAATGAAGTCCACATGATGCATGAAACCTCTACAGTTATTCTCACCAATTACATACAGCAGACACAAAAGCAAATAACATACTCAATGCCATTGTTGACCAGCTGGAAACAAACCAGATAGCTAAACTGAATAAAACCAGAGTGAAAGCACAAAGCTCCAAGATCATGAAGATCATAATAACCATGAAACAGCCATTAGCTGTATCCTGCAGATCCAGGGGAGGGATAACAGTTTCCTTACGCCATGTGGAGTCCTGGCATCTCAGTCTCCTAAGAGATGCTTCAACTATTTAACTGGCACAAAACCAAAGAAACAAGTCAGGCTCCAAGGACAAGAGCCTGGACAGAATTCAGGGGCAATCTCTGCTAACATCACTGCCCCCTTTCCAGGCTTTAACCACTTCTCAGAACTTCTGCTAAATTTTCAAATTGTAATGCATCCTTCAGAAGATAACAGATAAAAAATCTGGTTTTTATTCAATTTATGTTTTCAACTACATATGGAATGAATTATGGATTCATCCAGAATTTTAAAGAAAAAAATTACAGTGCAGTGCTATAGATAACTACTCAAAAATATATTCTATTGAGATGGCACTCCTAACCTCCAGTTAGGGCAACATAGGCTGCAATCCTAAAGACACTTTCCTGGGAGTAAGACCCACTGAACACAATGAGGCTTACTTTTGAGTAGATACGGTTAGGATTGTGCTCATAAGCCCCGGCTTAAGTCCTGTGCTGACCTGGGGGGTGTCACAAAAGTGCCCTAAAGTATTTCTGCCCACACCTCAGGGTGGGAGGGGTTAGGCCAGTGCATAGATACACACTAACCTCCCCAACTCACCATGGGAAGATGTGCCAGATGTGTTATGCCGGCCTAAATTGGATAGGATTATACCCTCCGTGTGCAACCCAATCCCCAATTAGACCAGCATAAGTCCCAGCACAAGTCCCATGCTGGCCAGGGGTGTTACAAAAGTGCTGTAAAACACATCTGCTCCACACCTAGACGAGTTAGGTCAATTTACAGATATATGCCAGCCTCTTCACATCATCACAGGAATGGGGAGATGGGTGAGTTGTGCCAGCCTAAATTGGTGAGGATTTCACCATCAATAGGATTTAATCACACCAAGCAGGACTTCTGTTTGTCTCACAATTCTAGAACAGTCAAAAATGTTGCTGGATAGATAATCTACAAATATACCAAATTAGTGGGAAGTGAAGAAGAGAAGAAGTTTTCACTTTAGACTATTTTATCTCTCTTTCCCTTTCTTTCTCAGACCCTCAAGCCTATAGAGAGGTGATTTTCAACCTTTTTCATCTCACAGTACACTGACAATTCAATGAAATTCTTCAAGGCACAACATGACTTTTAAGAAAAAATAATAATAATAACACTATGCTGCCAGTGGATTGATCAAATCCCCCAATGGGATTTGATAATAAATGGCCCAACTCATAAATGATCCACCCCAAAACCCCCATGGAACACCTGTGGACCATTTGTGGCACACCTATGTACCATGCCACACTGCTTGAAAATCACTGTCTTAAAGGAAATCACTTTCTGTTTTAAAGAAGGACAGAAAAGGAAAATCATCCTCCCCTGAACTATTTCAGCCCCGAGCACACAAGAACATGCAAAAAGTGTAATTATAATTTGCTAATTCTATATTATTTCATTTTTCTATGTATCTTATTCTAAATGCATGTCCTGAGTTGTTTCCAAAACATATTTATTTTTACTTGTTTCCAACAGACATCACATATGAACCATGTGATTGTAAAGACAGTACATATGAAATTAAGTTGTCCTCATTTTCCTGCATCATCATCAGCACATTTGCAGGCCTCCGTCAGCCTTGGAAGACTATGGTATCGTGCTTGGCGCTGCATACGCTGCATGCGAAGCACGAAAGCCTGGGTTGGATTGTTATGGAGGATAGTCTGTTACCCAAGCAGTAAACCCCCCCTCTCCATGCCACTGAATCAGTCCAATGGAAAGGCAGAACCAATATGATTGGATCCAGCTGGCGTTGCAGAGTTGGGCTAAGGACAGGAGCTCACCCTGTCTTGTGGGGCCGACCTGGGTTTCGAACCCTGGCCTGCTGGTTAACAGGCACAGCGTCTTAGCCACTTGCGCCACCCACAGCCACCTATTCTTTTAGACTCTGTGTGTGTATGTATGTCCCAACAGCCTTTACTCAGCCTTCCCCTGACTCCCACTTCCTTTGTTTCTTCTTTAGATACCCCACTGAAAACTTTTCATTCTGAACTTTTCATTCACAGCATTGTCCTATACTTGCTTATTAGATTGTACAAGATTGCAAGCTTATGGTCCAATCTTATCCAATTTTTGAGTACTGGTGCAGTTGTGCCACTTGGCTGTGTGCTGTATGTGGTGGAGGGACAGTGACTGCAGGCCTTTGCCGTGTATGTTCCTGAGGTGTGCCACACACGTTCCCATACCAAAGGGCTGCACTGTGACCACACCAGAGCTGGAATGTTTTATGAAATTGGTGTTCAACCCTTAGTGTTCAACCAACCACAGCATGTGGGATGCTTGGAAAAAGGGTAGAGGAAGGAGATGGGTTGGCAATGGCATTTCCAGCCTTTAAACTTTGACAGCTGAAAACTCTGACAACTCTGACTAAACAAACATACCTCAAGTTGAACTTTTTGTTCTAAGTTCTTGTAGGTTCGTTGTAATAATTCTTTAGTACCAAGTACACCATACCACATCATGTTCTTTGTTCTACTTCTAAAAGCAAAAGAGATATGGATGTGGTGATGGATGTGATACACAGATCAAACCATTTCTATATAATGTAATCATCATTAAGACACAGAAGGAAAGAAATATATCCAATTATTTTAAAAGTGTAACAGAAAATATTCTTATATAAAGCTTGCCTACCTGCATTTTTCAGGATGTTCTTCTCGTTTATTATTGAATTCTAATGAAATTTTTGCATCTAGTCCAATTCCAAAATAGTTATTCATGACACATTTCTCTGAATATCCTTCCCTGTGAGAGAAATGCAGAACCATATAATAATCACCACATATGTAGGTTAGCTTGTAACTGCAGCATACAAATAATTAGATTATTTCTAGCTTTTCAACTGATTCTGCACTAGCCATCTGCTCCATTCTCTGAATGGTGTGTGTTCCTCCCCCACCCCACTATGAAATAGTCACAAAATTATACAACTGTGCTGATAAACATGTGGCATATTTGGAAGAGTGCCCATGTAAATATAGAAACAGTCCTGCTTTGATGTAAAAAGCACTAAAGGGCAGTACCTGATACTCTTAGGGCACAATCTAGAAGTGCACTTGGGTTACCCTATCACTCGGCTGAACAACTGCAAGATGGACCACCCTAGTTATTCTAAAAAAGGGCTGGGGAAGCCTAAGATAACATAGTCTGCCCCAAGACAGGTGGACCTGAGCTGCCCTAGGTGGGCCAACCTAGACAGTTCAGGAGAGGCATGTTGAGGGCATGTTTAGCATTCCCTTCAGCCTGGCCTTTCCAGCAGACAATGACACATTTGCCTACTCACAAATAAAGCCACAATATTGGGCACTCTCACTTTTCCATAAAGCTCAATGCATATTTTTTAGTTTTTTGGCCATAACGTTTGATAGGAAGGAGATGCGAATCCAATGTCATATGACATGATGGGGTACTGCACACCATTGCAAAGTTCCAAAATGAAGCCAAAATGGAGGACAATGAAGCCCTTTTGGAGGACACCTGGACAGGAGGCTAAAAAAGAGGACAAATGCAGAATTTTCCTGTCATATCGTCACCCTGCTCTGGGCACAATCCTAACCAATTCAGGCCATCAAAACTCACCCAATCCTTGTTCCCGTGGTATTTTGGGGAGGGTGACACATGTCTCTGCACTCGCCTAACTCTCCCAGGAATGGCACAGAGTTATGGCACTTTTGTGACAGTCTCCAGCCATACTGGGATTCGTGCCAGGACTTATGCCGACCTAACTAGGAGTTAGGATTGCAGTCTCTGTCTATCAAATCATAGAATCATAGAGTTGGAAGGGATCTAGTAGGTCATCTAGTCCAACCCCCTGCCTGCAGCACGAAATCCTCCTAGAGCATCCCTGACAAGTGCTTGTCGAGCCTCTGCTTGAAGATCCCCAGTGAGGGAGAGTCCACCACCTCCCTTGGAATCTGTTCCACTAATCTAATCCCTTAAATTTGTTTACCACGTCCATTGTGGTTGTTCCTATTTTTTCAGTTTAAAAGCCTGACTTCTGCAATAAGAAGCTTATTATCTGAACAGTCAGCTCCAGGACTGGTCATGTCCATGTGCACAGCCTTTGCTCAGATTGTTCAACATATCCCCAAATCCAGAGTAACTACGGGAGCACGTTGGACTTTACATGTACCCATAGTTACTGCACCACCTAGTGAAAACCTATGGGAAATTCATATTGGAATCCAGAGTAAGCTGTTCTTACACGGAGCAAGGACTCCCCTGGATTTTGCCCAGAACCCCGGTTCAAACTGGCTTCCTCAAATTAACCTCCATTATTTTACCAGGCCTGCCTGGCAAGGGAAAGGGCAAAGGTAGTTACTCTGTATCCCACCTTCTGTGACTTCTTACACAACCCACCCTCAATTATGTATACCATTTTGAAAGATTTTTCAAAGCAGAGGGAAAGGCCACATATTTCTCTCAAGAACTAGGTGCCTTTTACTATTTATTATTTTTCATTACTTGGGATCCAATAACTTTAGAGGTGACAATTATATTTAGGTTTCTCAGGCCTATCCACTTGCATTCGTACCTGCTGTGGGGAGGAGGGAGATGGGGCAATGGGGTCACTAGGACTGGTATCACCCAGAGCCCATTTTCTAACAAGAATCTGGGCCCATTTTCTAACAAGAACCAGACGGACACTGTGGCACTCTCAGAACAGTCACCTGCAGCAGTATCTGCCACCTTGCCCCAGCCACCTTGCCCCAGTCCAAACATCCAACATGACACTGCCAGGCTAGCTGCCTGCAGTGTCACACATCCCTGTGGTGTCACTCATTGAGGTCTATACTCCCTGTACTTGGCTTATGATGCCTCTGGATAGGAAAAGCAGCAGACCAAACTGTTCCCATCCTGGTTAACATTCGACCCTCATCCTTGCTCCTATAACTGTGCTGGAGTCATGAAAACCATTAGTAAGAACACTACTGCTAAACCATTAGCTCAAATAAAAGATGAATGTGCTGCAGACCACTTTGAGCGGAAATAACATTCAAGACAGCAAAACTCTCAGTCACCCTCATCAAGAAACTATAAATGCAAATTTTTTTTTGAGATCTTAGGATAAAGTTCCTTTCCAGGGAAATCTTTCTGTTAACATCTGTTAATATAGTTCTCATATTTTAGATACCTTAAATCAGTAAAACCATTTAAACTTTTCACTTCTTTCTACACAGCTTTCTTGATATTAATTTTGTGAAAATGAATAAGAATGCCAACTAAATGGGGGAAGGAAAAAATGAAGTTAAAAACAATTTTTCTCTTACAGTGATTCTGGATCAGGATCAATAAAAGGTGTAGCACCAAATGGATCAATGTTTGCTAGTAACATTTTGCTGATAATGGAACTCCCTGCAATAGAGGCAGCTAGACCTGCCCTTAGACCTGATGAAAAAAAGGGAAAAATGCATGTTTAAAGAAAGCAAATTTGAGTCAGCCTCGATGAAATGGAGACCAAGAAACATAGAGAACATAAAATGGTAACAAAACTGAAACTTAACCAATCACATCTAATAATGAAAAGTTTCCAGAATGGTAAAGCCATGGGAAGTAAAAACATTCTCGCCTCCTACTAATGAAAATGAGGAAATTTTTAATTTATGGAAAATTGATAAACATGGACCACTAACCATTATACTTTAGTACTTTAAGAACAGAAATGCATTACACATAGCTTCATTAACATGTAAAACTGAATTGTTTGGCATATACAAAATATATAAAAGCATAAATATTTAGCTTTATTAAAAAAACAAGAATTGCAGTTATACCATATGCCAGAGAGGATGCAGTAAGCTGCTCCCAAATAAACCTAAGCAGTTTTTGCCAGTTAGGAAAACATGAAAGAACAACAAATAAGAGCTCAAAATAGAAACCATAATCATGAAAAAGAAACGTCTTAAATATTTGTGCTTGGAAATAGTCTCCCTTTCATACTATAAACATTACACAGAAACACAAACACTTCCTACAACTGCAACTCCTATCTCTCTTATACACTTTTGTTTTCCTCTTAGTATGCTTAGTGCCCAATCTGGCCCCAGTGGCAAATCCACTGGACCTAGGCTAAAAACTGCATTGATTTTATCACAAGAAAGCTGGCAAGTTAAGGAAGAGAGAGGCTCCAGTCTTGCCCTGGAAGCTATCTATGCCCTAAAGGATCCCTAGTGAGAGAAAGGAATGCCCAAAGCCCATTTTTTTAACTGTGCTGGCCTGTGAAAAGAAACAAAGCAGTCTCATAGCAAGCTGCCTAGGCTAGGGAAAAGTGGAGACAAGCAGGGCTGGAAACTCACAAGTGTGGGGAATTGAGTCTGGCATCTCCCCCATTGCTGTAGGAGTAGGGGGAGGGAAGAATGGCCAAGCTATCCTGATCACAAATGCCACATGGCCTCTTTCCTGTTGTGTCTTCTAGATGTTGACTTACCCTACAATCCAGAGTAACTACAGGAGCACATAAGAGACATTACGTGTACCCGTAGTTACGGCACCACCTAGTGAAAACCTATGGGAAATTCATATTGCAATCCAGAGTAAATTGTTCTTACACTGGAGCAAGGACTCCCCGTAGTTACTCTGAATTGTGCCCATAAGCTCATCTTGCTATGGTAGCAAAAAGTGGAAAGAGGCTAGATTGGCTGATGCCCATGCAACCAATGTCCATTTTTCTTCTTTTTGGAGTGCCACCCAGGGAATAATCTAGAATCTCACCAAATGATTTCACAAAACATGACAGCTGAAACTCCCTTCCTCCTCACACTAGATAAAATGGAGGAGGGGAGGGTAGAAATAGAACTGCTAGCATATGAAGGGCTGAACAAAGACCCTGGTTTTGCTAGGAAGGGGACCCTTCATCTGTTCATCTGAACATGACCCTGCATGACTATCATGAGAAGAAACTTTCCAGTAGCAGAAACCAACCCATCCTGAAATCACAGAATAAATTACTGGTAATATGATGTCACACTGATTTCAATTGGACTTATATAGCAAACTGTACTGAGATGTGAAATGGCACCACAATATACCACAAAGTAAAGTGTAAAATGGAGATTCTCTCACAAGTTTTGAATTGGGGCAACCTTGCAGTTGTGCTGTGATTCCAAGCTGCTGAAGGTGGGCTGCAAGGACAAGTTAGTACTAATGGGCCTCTGCATTCATTGTAGGCTAGAAGCTGAGGAGAGCATAGAAATCATTCCCAAAATTGAACGGTATGAAATGTCCTCTCCTTATCAGTAGGTTTAGCGCCTACGGATTTAACCAAGGTGGCTGGAGGGCTCAAGCACCTTCCAGAAGTTATTAGAAGAGACTTTCAGTTGCAGCCAGGAGATTCTGTGTGGGTCAACTGCAGATTTGATTCTCACTGGAAATCAGAACCTGGAATGGATCCCCTGTGGACACTGTACCCACTGTACTTTTGAAGAGGGCTCTGAGCACTTCTAAAGTACAGCACAACTGTGAGGATGATTGCCTTTCTCTAGATCCAAGCTGAGAAGAAAAGTTAAGGTTTGCCACAGTTATCAGAACAGAGACACTTGCCACAGTGAGTGCGGCAAGTAGAAAGGTGGACATATACATATACATTAACAAATGATAAAAACCTCATACCTGGGCAAATTATTCTTGTGTTCAGTACTGGAAGATTTTCTTTGTAGGCTGTGCAGGTTGTGGCTGAAAAAGAACTTGTGTGTGAAGGAAGGCGGCTTCTACGTCCATCTGGAGATCTGGGAGCAGTTTTAACTGTTCAGAGCAGGAAGGGAAACAATATGCATATACCTAAGCAGAGGTAAATGATTCTCTTACACACAACAATTATATTAATGAGTATACATAAAGTTATCTTCCAAAGTTTATTGATTAATGTTTGTTCCCCCATAGAGGAAAAGGCTGAGTTTTACTTTACAGTGACATTTTAAGAGACACGTGGATTCCTAGAAGATAACAAGTGTGTTAGAGAATGATAATTTATTCTTAAACAGTATGCCATTCAAGGGGCCCAATCTACCCAACTCACCAGTGACAATGCAGCCCAAAAGAAGGAATGCACTCCCTTGAAGAAGCCTCCTTGACTGTCCCCCTACCCATAGGATACAGAGCACATCTCATTGGCACAGTTACATCAGTGCAGGAAAGTTGGTTATGTCTGAGCCCTGAATATGTATCTTTTCTTTTAAGTTGAATACTTTCAATATAGATAGGTTGGACATAAGGATGTATCAAAACTAGAAAATGATGAGAAAAAGTGGTAATAATAGGCTTTCTGGATAATGTGGAAATGGGAAATCAGTCAAGGATACTTATGAAAACAAGTATTGTTGAATATTTTGTTATGGAAAGTATCAAGCCCTATGCATACGTTTTATTATAATCTATGGTTTAAACAGGGGTGGGAGGACCCCATCATCTGACACTGAAAAAAGAATTAACTTACATTTCAAATTCAAATAAATTTACATAAGTTATATAAATTACATAATAACTGTTTGTCATATTCTTTTAAGCAGTGAAAAACATACAGACTCTGCCAAATATAAATGAAGGCATAAGTTGTTCAGAGTTAATGGGAGGGTTAAAATAATGCCTATAGGGAAGAGCAGGCTCCAGCAGTCCAACCTGCATCAGGCTCATTGGAGAGTTGGGGCTCCCTGCAAGTCTAATGGGGAACCAAATAGGCTGCAAATGACCCCAGAGCCAGGGTTTGCCCACTTCTGGTTTTTATAAAAACTGACAAGCTGATATTTTTATAAATAGACCTTCCACCAAAAGTGCAGGTTTTGTAATCAACTCCAATCTTTGTATAAAATTTACAAGTAATTATTATTTTCTGGTTCCTTACTTGGGTGAAATTCAGATTCTTTTGTATTTTCTTCTTTTTCTTCTTCTCTGGATTCATCCAATTCCTTACTATATTCAGTTAGTGACTGATTTATTTGTTCTTCTGTATGGGCATTCTGTTCATCCACAACTGTAAGACCAAAACAAGATGTAAACATGATATGATGGTGCAAAGCATACTTTGGAATAGACAATAGAAGAGCTTAGTTATAGAAGTGACAAAATAAGATCAAGAATTTAATGCTGGAAGTTCTATTTAACCTATGTGTCCTGACTCTTAAAAAGGATTTACATAATTTTTTCTGAAAAACCTTACAAGTGAAAAATTTCTTCATTCTGCCCATGCACAATTTTTAATACAATTTTTAACTTTAATTATGCATTCTGTCCATGGCACAATTTAAAAAAACTTAACTTTTGAACACTATTATTTTAAAAATTAAACACAATTTTAACATAATTATTATATTTCATGATTTGAGAGAGATAGCAAGAACACTGCTTCATTTTCAGATAAAAAAATTTGTAGTAGTATTTCCTCATTCTCTATAGAAATAGTCCACTTGTTAAATTAAGAATACATATAAAAAGAACTTCAAAGACTTCTCACTTTTGGATTAGATACCGCCTGTAAAAATGCTTGCGTCACCCAAATTTATTATATTGTCTGCCTTGATAGTGGGCCCCTTAAAATGGATCTCAGATTTCAAGCATTCACAGAAATTGTCTAATGTGGGATAAACCAAACCATTAACTATGCACCAGAATAACAAGGGCAAAAAGTATTTTCAACACATATCAAGGAAACGTATCCTAGGCGTATTTTTTTGTCCAGGAACAGTATGGCACAAAAAATTTCCAGGACCCACAAAGACAAACTTAAATCCTTTTGGATACATTACTTTGTCAAACAATTTTATAAACATGTTTTACCTTCCCTCATTTATGGGCTGTGGGTGGCACAAGTGGTTAAGACACTGTGCCTGTTAACCAGTAGGCCAGGATTTGAAACCTGGGTCCCCACAAGACAGGGTGACCTCCTGTCCTTAGCCCAGCTCTACAATGCAGCTGGAACCAATCGTATCAGCTCTGCCCTTCCACTGGACTATTTCAGTGGTGTGGAGAGGGGGGATTTTCTGCTTGGGTAGCCTATCCTCCATATTAATCTAACCAGGCTTTCATGCTTCACATACAGCGTCGAGCACGATACCATAGTCTTTCAAGCCTGATGGGTGCCAAGTTTTACTTTTATGTTTATGACTATTAAAAGTATAAAAGGGATTAAAATGAAAGTGTCATTTTCCTACAGGGGTGTTTATGTTACAGTTGGGGTAGGATCAGAGTTTGTGTTTAAGGGGGGACATGAGGACTAACAAGCTGACCCCAGAACATTCAGTAAGAGTGTCATTTGTATTGCTCAAAGAACTGTCAGGGGGCTTAAGGAATCCATGCAGGACCACCTGGTGCCAGCATTATCAGATAAAGAAGTTCTGATTTTTTTTAACTTGGAAAGATGCAATACTAATCTTCAGCAAAGTTTAACAAAGAGAACAGAAAACATGTATAATGCTTGTCACAAATGCAGAAGAAAAGCAGAAGTAAAATTATCTTCCAGGTGTTCACCTTTTTCTGCTTGCTCAATGATCTGTCTTAGAGCTTTCTTCAGACTGTTTGCTCTGAGCATTAACTGTTCCCGTGGTTTAAAGATCTGATGAGGGAGAGATGCACTGCTCTCTGCCAGCTGATCCTTCACATCAGACAAAGATTCTTCACTTGATGACCCTTCAGCATCTTCTCCTACAATTGAGGGAGTGATCCGTGATGGCACAGGACAAAGTTGGGCTTCAGCATGAAGGGCCTGAAGCAGCAGATTCAGCTTTTCGTTCAGTTCTGAACACTAACAAAAAAGGAGTATACATACCCACATGAGTACTAGTATCATATTTGCTGAGACTAAAAACAACCTTAAAAACCTGTTTCGTACACATTAAATGGAATGCTTCTCTGACACAGAACACTGTCAAGTTTTCATAAAGCTCAAAATTGCTTCACCTTTCCATCTAATGGACACAAGGAAACTATAGCAATTTTTTTTATAATACTGTAGACAAGTGACTTTCAACACTATGTACCATGGATGGTCTGTAGGGAGGGATTTGAGCTCCCTACCAGCAGAATGGTGTGCATTGGCAATGGTGTGCCTTGACAATGTTAGCACTTTGTCAGTGGTCTGTGAGATGAAAAAGATTGAAAACTACTGCTGTAGATCCCCACTTATAAGTTTCTCTAACAGATAAATTGAGGGCAGGTTTGAGCCAAAAAACATGGGATTTTCTATGACCCTTGGATAAGTAATTGTTACCTAACAAATGTGCAGTCTCTAATTTTTAAAAAAATAAAACATCTTAAGATACATTTTTATTCATTATCTTTTAAAGTTTTGGTCTTCACAACATTTTGGCAAAGAGAGTAAGTACCCTGTAAACAACATGCCAACACAACCACTAATCAAATCCTACTTTAAGGTAGCTGGTATGTTAATCTAAAGCAGGGGTGTCCAACCTTTTAGCTTCCCTGAGCTGCACTGGAAGAAGACGAGCTGGTTTGGGGCGCACATAAACACTAACAACTTTTTTTAAACGTAGGACAAAATGTAGAATGTCCTATATTTTGTCCTACATTCTTAAACCTTGGAGTAAGTGTTATTGATTTTAATGGGGCTCACTTCTAAGTAGGCACAATGCATAGGATGGGCAGTGATCCTCTCCAAGCTAAATCCTTGAGTAAGTCTCATTGATTATAATGGGGTTTTCTGCTGAGTAGCCATGCATAGGATTGGGCTCTCAGACTGCATCTTGAGAGTAAACCTCATTGACTTTAGTGGGGCTTACTTCTGAGGGGGCATGATGCATAGGACGAGCTGTGATCCTCTCCAAGCTTAACCTTGGAGATATGCTGCACTCCTGAACACAACTTTCCTGTAAGACCCATTGGGTACAATGGGCCTAACTTCTGAGTAGACATGGTTAGGGTTGCAGCATATCTCCAAGGTTAAGCTTGGAGAGGATCACAGCCCATCCTATGCATCATTGGGCTTTCAGACTGCAACTTGGGAGTAAGCCTCATTGACTTTAATGGGGCTTACTTCTGGGTAGGTCTCAAGGGCAACAGGCAGCAGCTGGTTAGAGCCTGAGGATGCTTTGGTGCGCAAGCGCTGCAAGGTCTGCAGGGGCCTGAAGCGCTCTGAGTGCCAGGAGGCAGGTAGGGGGAGGAGCCAGGCAGGCCAGACCAGCTTTGTGGTTGCCGCCCAGGGGAGTGCGCAGAGAAGCATGCGAAATTTTGAAAATGGCTGCTGCCACAAAGCCAGTTTTTCCAATGGTGGTGGCCAGCTTTGCAGGAGGGCCGCATCCACACTTGTCCTGGGCCGTGTGTTCAACATATACAATTTGTAACACACAACTGGGAGTGTGCAATACAATTCACAGTGAAAAGACAAGCAAGGAATAAGCATGAGAAAGAAGAGCTACACATACTTAAAACTTTATTTACTCAGAAGTATACTCATTTTTTTCGATGGATGCTGTTCATAAGTAATGCACTGAACTGTGGCCTGCAACTTTGTTTGAGATGGAAATGAGGATTACATCCTGGTGATTTAAAAACCAGACCTCTGCCAAACATTTGCAAAATGAAACAAGACTACAGAAGAGTAAGGTGTAATTCTGCCAAAGAGAAGGGGGTTTCCTTGATTCAAACAATCTTGGATTGCTTTTTTTCTTAGGAGGGGTGAAAAACATTAACTTCGGCTGTGACTTGACGCCTCATTGTCATGGAAACTAACAGACCTTAATTATTACAAATCTTCTAGATATTTGTTATATAACAATAGGTATGCACAAATTAATGAAATGGCAGAGGGAAGAAAGATTTATTCTTACTTTAATGGCCATAGCATCTGCTTCTGCATTTTCCATTGGTCTTTCACAGGTCTTACCAATTTTGGCCACAAACCCTTTAACCGTTTCACATAATATCCTTTTATCAAGAAAATAGAAATATCAAAGCAAAGAGAAAGAAAAAAACAACTTTAGAGGCTATAAGGTTTCAAATATTTAAGGAATTATATTCCGGTATATGACTCCCTCATATTTAACTGTCAAAGCATAAAACATTGTTTTCCTTCATGCCTTGCCTAGTCTTAGTATCCATGCAAAAAATCCACAAAATGCCAACTTTATGTAGCAAGAACAAGTAGGAACCACAGGATGCTTTTATTATTCCCCAAAGTTATTGAAAGGATTTAAGTATTGCTAGTTGTAGCAAAAGCTTTAGGCTTTTGCTGTATTGTGTTAACTATTACCCAAAACTGATATGAGACAGACTTAATTATCTGCGCCCCCCCCCCCCCAAAAGATAATGCATTCCATTGCATCCACATTATATCAAGGACAACTGATCACACTGGAACCATCACTATACATTAACAGTTGCCGAAGGAGCCAGCTCTTAGGCATCAATCCACTCAGTTACATGTTTAATCAGTTTGACATTTATTGGCAATTTCGATTCATTATCGCTCATTATGAAGTACATGTTTGTACTAATGCTGTGTCACAAGCACGGTTAACCAGTCGAGTTTATGTGGACTCATGTGGATGTGTAATCACAAATCCAACCGAACCAGGTTCAATACAACTGGTTCAGGTTGTATTTTTTCCAGAGGGTCATGCATTATGGGCATTTTTGTGCTAAATAAAATGAATCTGCTATTATGGTTAAAAATTGCAATACAGTAATTTACATTAATTTTACTTAGGCTGCAATCCTAAGCTCCAGTTAGGTCAGTCTAAGTCCCGCATAAATCCTGTGCTGACCTGTGGATGTCACAAAAGTGTTGTAAGGCACTTCTGTGCCACTCCTGGGGAAGGGTTAGACCAGCATACAAACATGTGCTTGCCTCCCTCCATCACCATGGGAATGGGAAGACCGATAAATTGAGCTGACCTAGATTAGGATTGCACCCTTAGTCACATTGTATTTTCTCATGTGTTTTGAGAATACTTCTCATGTATTCTCAGATGAATTTTTGAATACATTTCTGAATTCCCAAACTCATACCTTAAATGGTTCAGACGGGTCCCCTTGTGGGCTCAGTCAAAGGCCAAAAAAAGAAATAATATTCAGAACAGAAAACAATAATACTAACTTAGTTAGAAAAATGGACTGACTTAGGATAAGGTAGTTTCATAAATCCATTTGAATTGGCCTAGAATCTAAATTTTCAAGCAAAGTTTTGATACTTGTGTGCATTCTATGAGCATGCAAAAGATGAGCCTCTATGCATAACATTGCAAATTACAATGCAAATAAATTACATTGGAAATAAACTCAACTTACTTGGCTGATGCTATGACAACAGAATGTTGATCAGAATCTAGGATCTTAGTAAGATGACCAGCAACTGAATCCTCATAAGAAGACATCTGAAGCACATGAAGCAAAAAAATCTTCATATTCTACCTGAAATTATTTGTAAGTCACAAAATAATCACGCACATGTACAGTTTTCACTTCTTCTGCCCCTAAAGCTATTCATTGTATATAGCCAAGCTAGCTAAGAATATTCTGGGGTCTTTGTACCAAAATAAGACTGCAAACTAGGAAAGGTCCTACAATCAGCAATTTCCCTAATTTCATTGCTTTTAGCTCAGATAGAAACAGAGCTTCTTCTTCCAAGACCATGAAGTAGTGCAGCTCACTTTTAATCCAAAGAACTAATCTTTCAGCCATCAGTGATCATATCAGCATGCTGGAATCCTGTGACAAAGCCCTACACTGAGATTCTCCATGGGGCTCCTGACTGACCCCAGATGCAGCACTGGACACTGCCACTGATACTCAGAGTACAAGGGTCAGCCCAACCACTTGGAACCTTTGATTGCCACGGGTCCTCAAAAGTGTCCATCTGGAAAAACTCAAAAGTGTCCACCTGGAAAAACTCTTACAATTACCCTTACCTCCCAAGCACCCATCTCCAAAGTAATCCCACTAACAGTCTTTCTTGGCTGCTGAGTTGGTATTTGCCCTACAAGATCTCAGGAACCTGCAAGAGGTTTTTCCCTGGCAACCCGGCAGTCCAGGAAAGATTACACAAAGTCTTGGCTGATATACAGGGAACATCTTCCAACCTGAGATAATGAATTTCACTGACTACCCACAATCTTGGGCTACATATGACACGAGGCCTGGCACAGGACTATGAAATCCCCTGAAGGTCTTTCTCAGCCTATAGATCAGGCTTGCAACCTTTCGTAATCCAAGCTCTCAGGCTACAAAAAATGCTTTCCACAGTCCATGCAAAAGCCGGCAGTGATTCTCTAAGCTGGTGAGAAACTGGTTGCTACTTGCATGCAGCAATCCTTGTGTGCACACAGAAATTTTATTATTTTAAAGGAAAATATAGACTATTCATATTGAACCTTAGGGCAGCCGAATATACGTACATCAAATCACACTCTGCTTCAGTTACCATTTCAGTATGCAGTTCCTTTATCTGCCACTAGAAGCCAGGCCTTTACAGTGGTGGACAACATAAAAAGCATCCTCTAAAACAGAGAAATTGTTCATCTCTGCTCTCACTTCAGAGGGACTGTAGAATCTCCCTTTTTTGTTGGATTTCTGAGACTACTCTCTAAATAAATTACTTTTCTATTGGACAGATTATATGTTTGGCAGTTGTTTTATTATGCCATTAGGTTTTTGTCCTGCTATTATGTTGTTTCAACATAATAAAAATATACAGTACGTAAAAATAACAGAGGTTTTCTCCCCAGTTTTCAAAAGCGGCTTATCATATAAGCCCTGAAGTTTTTATTCTGTAACTAAGCTAGGGCATTCTAAATACTGAGTTAACAAATGGTTTAATTACAATAACAAAAAGGTAGTTTTTAGCATGTTGGAAAAAACTAGTTTCATTTTGAGGCATTAATGCCGAAAGACACAATCCTAACCAATTTTCCAGCTCCAGGGCACAGGCAGTACAACTCCAAGGTTAAAAGAACAAATATTGCCTTACCTTCAGGAGGCCTCCATGATTGCCCCTCCCAAACTGCAGGATGCAGCATTTACCCCAAAGGCCTACAGCTGTGCTGGAAAGCTGGTTAGGATTGTATCCTAAGATTCTAATACTGTTCTGTTAGAATTAGGATTACAATTAGTATTGCAGGAATAATAGTGTCTGTAGCCACAAACAATTATCTACTGTATTATTTTACATCATTTCCTTTCCCTCTTTTGTATTTTGTATAGTAAAAACAAAAGAAAAAAATAGGATAATGAAAAAAATGTAGTCTAAAGTTTGTTTGGCTTTGGTGAAATATTCAAAACTTGACTGCATGAAACACAGTCATAAATTGTGCAGGGTTTTGCAAATAAAAAGTGTAAGTGGCAGCAACATTAAAACAATTTACTACTGAACACTTCACTACCTTTCTATACAAATTTGATTTCTAAATGATTTAGTATTAAAAGGAAGTATCTTATGGCATGTCTAAATGACGGTTAGCACTGAGGGTTCTACTACTATCTTTACAGATCTTAATATTTTAATTCTAATATTTACACATCTGTAGTTGTCTCTTCATTCCACAGCATTTGCAAAACATTTTCTCTGCCATTTGTACCTCAAAGCCCACTTACAAAGGTGTCAATTATATCAGGTATCAATTATCAGGTATTTTCCATATATATTTTTACTTTTTCTTTTAATTACATATAAGAAACTTCTTGATTCTTTCTCATAGGTATTTTAAGAGCAAAAGCAGATACATATGTACACTGTATAACTGGCACAATAATTCTAACAGAAACATACAGTATTTTGAACGAGAGTAGCAGCAAATATAAAATAATGCTTAAGAAGGAACAGGAGACTGCAATTAAGATAACTGCATGGCATGAAATTAATCTCATAGCAGCTAATGTATTTTCCACTATTACCTTTTTAAAACACAATTCTTAATTATATTGTTTTGCTAGGAATATAGGAATATATAGGAATGCACAATATATATTGAATATATAGGAATATATAGGAATGCACAAAAATCAACATTCACCTGACATTCCTCAGACTCCTCTTCAGGAGTAACTGGAAGAACAGATTGCTTTGATAGTAATTTCAGCTCATACGACATTATGCTCCACCTAAAAGAAGTTACATGTATCTATATGACCAGATTTCCAAAGAACCAAACACAGGATTATTTTTGGTGTTGCAACAACAACAAAATTACAAAAAAGGAAATCAAAATACTTGCATTAGTACTTTTACTTTCTGTTTAGTAAAAAGCCATCTGTAAATGCACCTGTAGCCACCAAACCCAACCAGATCTGTGCTCTAATTGAGTCGTGAAACCCTTCTGAGGCCTTCAGAGTGCAAAAAAATACGGTTTTCAGCTGAAAACTCTAGGTCATGGTTTTCAGCACCCAGAAGGCCTCTGGAGTACACAGGAGCGATCAAAGGGCCCCACTTTCCAACATTTGTGGATTCCGGTATCTGTGAGGGTTCTACTAACTGAATCCCCATAGATAATGATAATGCACATAAACATTCCTAGAAATAACATGAGCAGAAATACTAGCTATCTATGCTCCAAAGTAGAAAACATGCCTTGGAATCTCTTTGATCTGGCCTCTGAAGAATGTGTGAGCTGGGACAACCCCCAACCTTGGGGGACTAATACTGGTGCAAAAGAACTCCTCTTTTGCCTGGTCATCATTACATCTCTCCTTTGGGTCCAAAGAAGACACAAAGATGCAATGATGGCCCTGCTTCCAGAATAGCCTGTAATGCTATTGTCTCTATGATTTATTATAAGTATGTCTCCACTCTTCTTCTCCACCTATATCTTCTGATACATACCCAGAGCTGGATTTTAGAGCATTTGATACCTGTGTAGGCCTTGCAATCAGATTTGGTGGATATTCCAATAGGTCTTATGCAGGACATTCCAATAGGCTTTATGCAAGTCCTGCTGACTTACTCCCAGAAAGCGATTATCAATAGAGGAGGAGCAGGTGTGATGGCAAGTGGCAAAGATATGACCTTAAATGGCTTGAGGGCTGTTTCCTAAAGGAGCAGCTTCCAATCTCCAGGGTGTGGGCAGGAGTTAACTCTCTTCTAGGCAAAGAAGACAGTTTTCTTAGCCATTAATTAAGTTTTGCCTTCCAACAGATATTTAAATGCGACCCTGCTAGCCATGCAATGAGTCAGAATCAACTAACATGGTATTAAATCTTTTGTTTTTTAAATTTTTAACTGTTGAAACACTAGCATCATTATTATAGAAACAACACATTTCTTAAACAGAAAAACACTTGTTTCTGTTTAAGAGACAGGGACAAGGAGGTGCATTTCTTAAGCAGTGTTCTTCTTGCACTTGAGGCACATAGCCATACACAGGTTTGAGTGCAGGGGCAGAACATTCAGCTAATCTCTGGAAACTTCAAAACGTCAGCTCTGCATACCTGCAAAACTATATGGGCCTCCGTAGACCCACAAGTAAAAAGAGCTTACTTACCTGTCTAGCATTTTAGTGCTTGCCCGTTCCAACTTTTCCAAAATTTGAGGAAGCTGCGTGTCATCATCACATGACCCTCCCCAGCCAAGAACACGTGCAAGGTCATTTCCTGTACCAAGGGGTAATACTCCTAAATGACACTAAAATTTAAAAATATATTCAATATACTTATTTATACATAAACAGTCCTCATAGCCCTGACACTTAAAGTGATTCATTTGAAAAGAAACAATAAAACTAGTGAACCAGACAAAAACCTAAAAACTGAAAAAAACTATTAAGAGGTAACAATATCAGAGGAAACAGCATACGCAAACAAGTCCATTCTAATTTGTCATTTAAAGTGGGCTTTATAACTTGTAAAGTATTGTTTTATTATGAGCAAATAACTAACTACAAAAGGGTTGTTTTCTATCAAGTGTTGATATCCCAGCTGCTGAGAAACCAAATCTCATTCACGCCATTCATCCCTCCCCAATCAGAAGGAACTAACACTTACCTGCTTGTGCAAATTGAGTTGATCAATTTCAGACAACACCCAACCAACGCTTCCATCTCCACCACATACAAGGATCCGGAAATTGTCAAACTTCTGAAATAATCGTAAACTGAAAGGAGAGTGCATTATCTTTGTTCAAATCCACACTGAGATACAACATGAAATTTGTAACAAACAGTTGCATGTAAACAGCTAAAGGCAAAGTACAGAGCATTTTTGGGGGAAAAAAATCCTGCATGCTTATAAAATACATAAAATTTAGTATAACAAAATATCCAAAATATTCTCCAAAGGGTCTGGCACTACTAGGTGCTGAGGCCAGTCATACCAATAGCTACTGACCTGCAAGTATACCTGTATTATATGGTTATGATATAACAGCAATCAATGTAAGATTTGCCCTAAGGCCCAAACATCAACCTAAGATTCTTTCTGTGTATTAGTTCAACTCAGTCTGTTGCAAACTTGTGAGTTTTGAAATGAAAAAGGTAGAAGCAGTCTACAAAGACGACCAAGACCACAACAGGGAAACAATGATACTATTTCAATACAATGTTACAATACAAGGTTTTCACTGCCTTAAGGTCAGTCACTGGTTACCTAGGTTTTAGCCATGCTACTAAAAGCCTAGTGCATTATTTCTAAGTGATTAAGAAGACAACAATGAAAACATGTAATTAGAAGACATGTGATATAGATGAAATATATAAGACATGTAAAAAGATGTAATATAAAGAGGAGACAAAGCAAAATATCAGTGAGCAGATATCAGGGAAACAAGGAAAAAAACTAAGGAATGAGGAACAATACAAAAATGTCTGCCCTAAAAAAAGACAATTGATAGTATCTGGGGAAAGAATAAAATATGTTAATAACACAGACTCAAAAAAGGGAATAATCTATCTATATATGTATAAAAGAGAAAAGTCACTGACTGACTCACTCACTCACTGACTCATCACCGCCCTGCCAAAACCGCTGGGCCTAGAAGTGTGAAATTTGGGATGGGTGTTCCTTCCGTGACGGAGGGGTGCACTAAGAACTGGTTTTCGGAAATTCCAACCGGAAGGGGTTGAAAAGGGGCGCAACGCGTTTTCCTCCCTATGCTTTGCATTGAGAATTGCTGACTCATCAACATTCCACCCCAACTGCTGGGCCTGAAGCATGGAATTCTGGGAGTTCCTTCTGTCACCTGAACACCCACCAAGAACCATCTGGAGAAATTTAACCCTTCAGGGGCTGAAAAGGGGGCAACGTGTTTCTGTCCTATACTTAACATGGGAGACTGAACCACATCCAGCCAATTTGGTACTCAGTGCCTGGTACACTGGGGGGATGTTGTTAAGAGGAATAGGTTGCACTGTGGAGGATGCTGCGCATGGGGGGTTGGTGCGCATGGGAGAAGTTGCGCAGGGGGGAAGTTGCCCATGGGGGTTGATGTGCATGGGGAAAAGTTTCTCATGGGGGTTGATGCACATAAGGGAAGTTGCGCATGGGGAAGTTGCGCATGGGGAAGTTGCACATGGGGAAGTTGCACATGGGGGATTGATGTGCATGGGGGAAGTTGAGCATGGGTGGTTGATTCACATGGGGGAAGTTGCCATGGGGGGTTGATGATCATGGGGGAAGTTGCGCATGGGGGTTGATGTGCATGGGGGGAAGTTGCACATGCGGTGTTGATGCGCATGGGGAAAGTTGCACATGGGGAAGTTGCACATGGGGGAAAGTTGCGCATGGGGGAAAGTTGCGCATGGGGGAAAGTTGCGCATGGGAGGGTGATGCACATGGGAGGGTGATGCACATGGGAGGGTGATGCACATGGGAGGGTGATGCACATGGGGGAAGTTGCACATGGGGGAAAGTTGCACATGGGGGGTTGATGCACATGGGGGATGGCATACCGGGGAATTTTACTACCGCAACGCAGGTACACTTTTCGCTAGTTCAATAATATTTCTGGAACATTTACTAACTATCTACTGGGAAGATTGTTTCCTATATAATTTTCAAATTGGTTAACTTTTGTAAACTGTACATTTCAAGAAAAAACAGGGGCTATAATAAAGCTGGGCTCACCTGGCAGTAGAAACTTCACAGATACTTATCATACAGTATATACCATACTTGGGCAGGTTCAGGTATTCAATTGATAAAGGGAGTGAGCCAACAAGAGAAAGGCTGATCACCAACACTTAATATTAAATAATATTAATATATTATTAATATTATATATATTATAATATAATATATATATAATATTAATATTATATTATAATATATAATATATATAATATAATATTAATATTATATATATAATATATATAGAGTGGTCATCTATGGCACCATTTCTGTGTGCCTGCACAGAGCAAGTTTGGAAACTTCTAGAGCTGAGCCTGGCACTCACTCATGCCTAAAGTTCAATTCCTTCTAACTGACAGCAAAACAAACAGGATCCAGCAGTGGGGAAGGAAAGCAGGATGCATGGCTGCACAGATAATCACTCAGAGAACATCTGTTACAGCTAAGACCCTTGAAAATGGGACTTCCAAAGTCAGCATTAGCCCCAGAACCCATATTTATATCTTGGTTATACAGGAAAACTGCTGGTGAAGACATTATAACTGCTTCATGAACAAAAAAAAAAAAAAAAACACAATTCCTAGTCTTGTTACCTGGGCAATTTTTAACTTCTGTTACTTCAGATATGCCTATATTATATGGGACCAGTGCTTTTTTTCAAGGGGGGGAGGTGCCCGTACTCACCACAGTGGCATAGCTAGGTTGTCCTAATAAGACTAATTATTAATTAGTTGCTGGGCGGGGGAGATGGAATAAGAAGCTGGTAATGTGTACCTATGACTACCCCCAGAAAAGCCCTGTATAGGACTTTTCAGCAAGAGGCCACTGATCCAAAGGCCACACCTCCTTTGAACCATGTAATCACCTCCCCCACATAAATGATGCTAATCCTCCAAATATAAATGGATCCTTGAATGGATATTCCTTATATGTAAATGAAGTTTTCATCTGTTCCAGCTCCAAATATTGCTAGAACAAGATATTTTATGTCTTGTGACTGAAGCTATTGCCTTGGACACCTGAATTTGGAAAAAAAAACAATTGGGGTAGAATAAAAGCTTCACACCTTCAAAAATCCTCATCAACACCATAATTAATGTCAAACTAGGAATAATCTCAAACAGCTCACTGGATTAGCTACCACACCCTCAACAGGGTGAGAAAAAAAGGCAGAATGGGGTCATCTACTAGGAATCGTGGATCTCATACTGTAATTGCTTCCACCCACATTACAAAACCACAGGATTCTACATGGCAAGCTCTATAAAAGCCCAGATCACTAGATCCTTGTGTTTTGTTTCTTCATTTGTTATTTATTACCCTACCATGCTGAACAATAAACCTCAGTGTTGCATTAAGTCACTCATCCCCATTCCAGATGGCAATACCTAGCAACTCACATTACTTTCCAGTTTTCTCTGTTGCTGAACAGCTAAACCCAGCACAAGCAGGTCAGCCAGACTTATGGGCTGCTTCTCTCCCGCAGAAGAGGAAAGAAGCTTGGCTGTAAAAGGAGATAAATTATTTTAAGAGCCACTGTGCAACAAGCATGAAGTTGCCAAGGAAATGTTATCCTATACAGCAACCACGCCATAATTCCTCAAAGAAATCAACATGGAACAAAATCCAAAACGGAGGAAAAATGGGATAAAAGGAAAAAGTTCTAAGATTGCAGCGCAATGTTCTCAAAATGTGCTGCAGAATGTGCTCATTTCATGCTGCTCATGAAATGGTTAAAAGAAAACTGTGTGGTTGAAAACATCTGGCCCATAAGGTAAGGTTCCTTCCCCATGGATGAAGGTTTAATTCCCTAACTAAAGCTGTTCCATAAAACTCCAGATTCCATTTCTATAGGAAGACTACAAAAATCAGAAGATCATATGGTTTTTAAAGGTTTTCTTGTAACTGTAGGTTGGCCTGTTGCATAGCATGTTAACATGAGTATACATCATGCTGGGTGCTTACATGACAGGACATATCTTGCCTGATGAGGCAGTTCAAGACTTCTAAACAATACCTTTTGCTAGGAGCTTCCCAACTTCAAGGCTAACAAGATCATTAAAGGTCACAGAAGAAGGTCACAGAAGTCCCTTCAACCTGACACCCTCGAACAAATTCACTGTAAAATCAATCAGGCTTCATATGATAATTGAGGCACATGCCCTAAAAACAATCAAGGAATCCGCTCTCTTCCACAGGGTGATACACAATAACAGACAACCATCCCCCCCTGGGAGTATGCCATCAAGAAAAACGGAATGGGTCATGATAAAGTCCACAGTAATTTCCATGTTCTGTTACTGGGGCTTTGTCTATAGAAAGTCAGGTTACAGACCTCTCATTATTCTTCTGTTACCATTAAAAAAGCAGGCCGCCGTCAGTCTTGAAAGACTGGTATTGTGCTCAGCACTGCATACACTGCATGCGAAGCACGAAAGCCTGGGTTGGATTATTATGGAGGATAGGCTGTTACCCAAGCAGCAAATCCCCCCTCTCCACGCCACTGAATTAGTCCAATGGAAAGGCAGAGCCGATACAATTGGATTCAGCTGGCGTCGCAGAGCTGGTCTAAGGACAGGAGCTCATCCTGTCTTGTGGAGTCGACCCAGGTCTCGAACCCTGGCCTGCTTGTTAACAAGCACAGTGTCTCAGCCACTTGTGCCACCAACAGCCCAAATAAAGGTATTTGGAAATTGTGTGGGTTTTAAAATTGGTTGATTTATAATACTATATATTTACAACTGAATACATGATTCCAGTGTTTCTTACTCCAGGGATAGATGTGTTTGAGAAATGTGGTTTTTGTGTTTTTATTTAGTTTTCTAAAACAAAAACTTCTTTCTGTGGAGGTGCTCAATGTAGCGCCAAATTCCTCCCAAGCAACAAGGACAGGTATTACACTTTCTTCTGTTTCCAATCTTTTCCCTTTCCTATACTCTTTTCTTCTAAGAATTACTATGAACCACACCCCAACCACCCACTGACCCACCTTCTAGAAAGCCTTCTCCCAGGAAAGGCACCTTAGCATCTTTGCCTTGATTGCTTTTATGAAACTAAAAGCACAATCCCATGCAGGCCTACTTAGAAGTCCTATAGACAGTAGGATTTATTCCAGGTAACTGTGGATAGGTTTGCATTCCAAAGTTTAGCTTTGACTGGCCTGCCTATCAAACTCTTTTCTGTCATTTTCTCAACCTTTAAATTGAACAATCTTTGTCTGGGAAAGTAGCACTATGAGCCCTGCCACAACACAAGCCTCATCCCAGCAGATACAGATAGGTAATCTAGGCCCTCGGCATTCTGACCCATAAATCCCATTATTAGATCATGTATGAAATCAAAATTGCAACACATTGTTTATCCTTTTCTCCTTTATTTGGTAAGAGTGCTTTTTGGAGCCCAGGCTTCCATTTTCAGTCTTCTACAGTTCAAGGGGGAGATCCACCCCGATAATAGGAACACTGGGAGTCTCTTATGGAACAGACTTGCTAGATAAAATGTAAGGGCATATTCAAAAGCATTTTTTCCACTCCAGGCACAAAATAACAGGATCTTGCACACCATAGCTTTATGTCTTGCACATCAATACTGTTATTCCCTTAGCGAATCCCAAGCTAATATAATAGTACTATGGCACAAATATACTGTAGTAATTCCTTGGCACTAAAAAAAATGCCAACCCATATCAGGTAGTTTGAGAAGCCCCATCTTAGAACATAGCAAATAACTGGCAATCCTCATTTGCCATTCCAAAAGCATGGATATGAAGTGCAAGAACAACAAAATTGATGCAAAGTACATTCAGAGGTTATGTTTCTTTTCCTTTCAAATGAAAGGAAACACAATTTCTTTTAAGATACCTTGATTAAAATGTCATCAGTCCATTGGGGGGAGGGAGTCAGTAAACTTACTTTCACATTAGATATAGTCTACAAGTTTTCTATCCCTGATCTTTAAAAAATGCATTAAATCAACACTGCCAATGATAACAAGGTATACACATGTACTCTGACAAGGAAAATACACACATACAGTGCAATCCTATGCAAGTCTACTCAGAAGTATGTCCCATTGGGTACAATGCAGCTTACTCCCAAGAAAATGCTATAGGATTGTAGCCTTCAATGACTGAAGAAAGCATTTTATGGCAAGGATGGAAATGGTATGGCTTGGACAACATGTATGTGATTTACTAGAAGTTCCAGTCTAAGAAGCACTGCCACAGTATTATCTCTTGAGCAGTTGTGGGCAATTTACCAGAATTTGCCACCAGATGTACCCTCAACAAGAATCTGCCACTGATACAGAATCCTGATTCATCTTAAACTGTACACCTAAAAATATGTGTGAAATAGACCGGGTCTTCCTATCAAGTAGCAACTGCCTCCAACTTTAATGCTTAAAGCTATTGTCCAAAGCATATATCAGAAAAAGAAATGAAAAGAACCAATTAAAAAAGATACCATGTTTGCAATGATGACCCCATCTAACCCTTTCCAAGAATAATAGCAAAACTTATTACCCTAAATGAGGTCCTCCATTCATTAAATCAAACACCTGAGCTGGATTTAGTGACTGCTTGAATCGCCGGAGAAATTTTACTCCCTGATTGTCTCCACTCTTTGAATTAACAAAAACCAAGAGAGGACTGGCACAGGATGGTGGGCAAGTGGCTTTCCAAAATCCTGCAAATAAAGGTAAGGAATACAATGACATAAATGAAGCTGAGGGAACCAGGCTCTTCCCTTACTCTAGTAATATCATCCCTGAAGGCTTCAGGGATTCATGTGCTAAGAATAAGCAGCTGGGGGTATGCCAAACAGAGTCAAACTATAGGCAGGGGAAGGGGTCTTCAGGACTTTAATCCTGCTATACTTCAGTGACCAATTTTGCCCAGAATATTGTAAAAAGAAAAAAAAACTTCCATTGATTTTCACAGCTATTTGTTTTGCAAAATAATAACAGCAATGCTTTAACTAATTCAGCCAAATTTAGCAAACTGCTATTACATATAGCAAGCAAACATCTGCTGGAAGCAATTGCATTAAACACCCAAGAATTAGTGAATGATGCAAGTACGCCTATTTTTGCAACATACTCTATAACAGGCAGCCACTTCCACGCCTACTTAATGACATCTGTCAGAATTCTTTTAATCCTCCTACTTGATTCTTGATCAACTCAACTAGATCAACTCAACAGCCACTCACACTGTGAGCCTGTGGGGCAGGGTTGTGTTGCTTTTATTTTACTGAACAATGCCCTTGTTTAAGTTCCTGAGAAATAATAGAAGTAAGCTAGTCTTACAATACAAAAACCCTTCAAAAAGGATGAATTAAACCTGGCTTGATGCTTTTGAATTCAATGAGATGAGTCATGTTAGTGAACTGCAATGTATTTTCGTGTGTTTCATTATTAGAAATATTGAAATAATAATTTTCTAACAATCAAGCTACGTTCCTCTAACTTAGGGTGGTTGCAGTTATAGAACCTTGATCACTTTCCTCCCAAATTGCTCTAAATAAAAGTAAATGTAACTGTCATTGCAATTAATAATTAAAACAGCTTATGCAGTTTCATCACAATATACACATTAGAGATGTGAAAGTGGACTGTTTCGTGCAAACCACTATAACATTCATGCACACCTGCCCAGAAAGGCAGGTATCCCATTGCTGCACTTTTTGTTGCAATACAAAATTGTAGTTATTCTTCTATATCACTCTGCTTCCACTTCACCTGCCTATCTGACTAAGAGCAGAATCCAGAGTAACTACGGGAACTCTTACGTCGACATAAGAAAAATTTACTCTGGATTGCTCTATGAATTTTCCATAGATTTCCACTAGGTGGCGCCATAACTATATATCAACGTAAATGTCTCTTAAGAGCTGGATTGTTACTCTGGATTGTGCACTATAGCGTCTCGTTCTTCTGTTAAGTAGTCCTCACGCTTCCCTTTCTGATGCTCACCCACAACTCCTTTTTCACTTCTTGAAATGTGGATGCCAACTTGCTAGGGGTTCCTGGAGCCTAGGCCTGAACTGGGGCCCCCATGATAACCTTCCCAAATTAGACACTAGCACTGCCCAATAAGGGAGTGGCCATCAGTCAGTGCCTAATTCCCAGTTCTTCCCTGACCTCTTGTTTGCCACCCTAGGATCAAGACAGCCCTGTCATTTTCTACTACAGATCTCTTCTTAAGATGTGCTTATCTGCCACATGTGGAAGGATCTTGGATACACCTGACATTCAGAGAACTGTCATCTGCCTCCTGCCATACCCCAGCTGTTTTCCTCATCTGACTGGAACAAAAATTTTCACTGCCAGCTGCATCAGTATGATGGACAAAAAGACTTGCACTATTGCATTACCGCAACATTTCTGCTCAATCTTATTTGCTTTCTGCTTTGCAAAGCACATCAAACTCTCATACTGGAAAAACGTACATCTCTAAGGTTTTACTTACCATCAGAGTCTATGCTGTTCAGTGCTGTAGGAGGAATAATTGATACTTTACACTGGCCAAGCGGACACTTGTGGAAAAAGAGATCTCTGCAAGAAGTGTGTACCTAGAAACAATAACAGATGTGTAGTTTTTTCCCCATTACATTATTTAGTTTTGTGACAGAAAGCACCAAGATAGTGTTGTGATTTATTTTTCAAAGAAAAGGTAAATTTGAGAATAGCTCCCAAGTTATGAAACTGTAAGCTCCTTTAGGTGCCTCTCAGAGAGAAAATGGGATATAAATGTTGTAAATGAAATAAACTGCAACTGACCTGCACAACTTCTGACCCATCAAGCCCACCAGAGACTTGGTGAACTACATAACTTTGCTAACCAGTGACAGTCTTCACTGACTTCCTATTCGGTTTGGTTTCATTTTAAGGGGGATGGTTTTAAAGAAGGCTTGGGAAATTGTCTCAAGGACTTTTCCCATCAACGCACTCAAATTTCTCCTGGATATTCTACTCTAGCTTCTCCAGCGTCGCCATGGGGGTGTAGCCTGCACCAGGTGATGTGCCCAAGAGGGGGTGATATGTACTGGGAAACTCCAAAAATGCCATTTTGCAATGGTGATGGTATCCACTGTTGGAGAGCAGAATCTAATGCAAAGCTCTGTTTTGAAATAGCACATTTCTATGGTGGCGTAACTAATTATCATGTAGTCCGATACACAGCTAGAAGCGACATCATCCCCAGGTATTTCTAAGAAGAAAACTGGAGGAAAACCTGGCTCCTGCTCCACAGCAGTTCACCACCATTTGCTCTGGTAGTGGCAGAACTAAAGCACCAATTTGCTATCTGAAGATTTTGTTGCCTCCCTCTCGCCCCACCCCACAATAACAAAATCTAACCTAAAAAATGAAAATTGTGTCCCTTATTGGTTAGGGAAACTGTGCTGGGACAAAGCGGAATGGTTATTCTTTCTCTGCTAAATAGAAGCACCACTTAGAATTGCCTGTATACCCAGTGAGCATGGGGTAACTGGTTTATAATATACTGTATTTACTCAAATATAATGCTCACCTTTTTCAGCCAAATTTAGTCTCCAATATCAGGGCATGCATTAGATTCGATGGTTAATTAGATCAGAGTAAATACAACATTTTTATTATGAGTATAGGGGGGCGCATTAGATTCAATGTCTTGGAGTAAATACAGTATATACTGTATATGATATATGTACTGAGAGCTGACTCATATTAACACCTTATTAGTTCCATACAGTATCAGAATTACCGTATTTACCCAAATACAATGCACCATCGAATCTAATGCGCACCCCGTACTTATAATCAAAATACTGTATTTACTCAAGTCTATACCAGTAACATTGAGTCTAATGTGCACTCTAATTTTGGAGATGGAATTTGTCTTTAAAAGGTGTGCATTATATTTAAGTAAATACAGTATATCTCATTGGCTCTCAGAGCCATCAGTAACATGGGAGTTTTGAGTTAAGAAAATCCACTTTTTCCATAGGCTTTAGTGTTTTCATTTTTCTGGTTAACTGGCCATAACATTTGATAGAATACAGCTATTCCAATGCAGCTTGTTTCATTGCATTCTGCATTAAATTACTTTTCCAACGATATATTACATGATGGTATTATCCTTCATACACACTCTGTTTTTCACAATTTTAGTGACTAGCATCAAGTTTAGCTTGTATCCTCCCTAAAGGTTGTAGCCTGGTGCAACTGCACCCCCTGCACCTCCCATAGCTATGCCACTGCACTCCTATCAAATGTTATGGCAAAAAAACAAAAAGCACAAAAAATATGCATTGAACTTCATGGAAAGTGATAATGACCCATATTGCGGCTTTACTCATGAGTAGGCAAATGTGCCATAGTCCATTGGTAAGGGCTGGCAAGGACACCAGAATTGTCCTGATTCAATGAACACAGCCCCACAAATCCCCCCAGAAAGCAGTCTTTGATGATTGCAATGAAATTCAATTAAATTAAAAGTGAAGAGCACAGCTTACTAGCAAGTAAGCAAGCATGCCTTGGGGAGTATGTCCAGGGGAGTACAAAGCTTCCAAAATGTTCCTTATCATCCCTATCCCTATCAGGGACATCACTAGGCTGTTAGAAAGGGAGCACCTTTGAGGTGGGTGACAAAATTGCTAAAATCATTGTTTGTAGAAATAATCCAATCATTTTATGTACTGTTGGGTGCATAATTTACAACATAATGCAGTGAAACAAACCACTCTGAAATCTTTATTCTATCCAAACATATGGCCAAAAAAAAAACAATGGAGGCAGAGCAATGGCACATAACCACGCCCACCATTCAGGTTGTTGCCCCATCCACTGCATGGGGGTGACGCACTGGTCTCCGCACTGGATGACACTGGATGAATCTTAGTGATGCTCCTGTCTAGCTTTGTCTATGAGCTCAATCAACAGCAACTTACTCAGAACTGGAATTCACCACGAAAAGCGCTAACATTTCTTTGCAGCCATGAAAACCATTAAGATGAATATTTTTTTAAGGAAAATGAACTTAGTTAAACAATTTGGACCTACCATAGCTTTACACCAAAGGCACTTCCAATCTTGCAGGCGAAGAACACTACCACAAGTTTTGTCACAAACTGCACATTTAGCACTGACTGGCAGATTTCCTTCTAACCATTGGTGAGGCATAGCTATCTGCAGTAGATTACAGAAGTCAAGAAAGCAAACAGAAAAAAAGTAAATCTCTTTTGTTCAAGTTCAGTTCTTACTAATTGCTTGGCCCCCAATCCAATGTTAAAACTGGCTCAGATTCACAGTGTTCACAACGTTTGCATGCTCACAAAGGGGTTGCCAATTTTCACTTTCAGTAGCCTAATGAACTGCTGCTTCAGAGAATCCATAAAGCCCCAACTCACTATTCCACTGCCAGAATAACAGAAGCTTTTCATCACAATACTTCCATAACAGATAAGGAGATAATTATTACCAGCCTTTCACATTTTCTTGTAACTAAAGGGTCAATCCGTGTTACTTTGCACATCACATAACCTAGCTAGCACACACCTGTGTACAAAGGGAGCACATGATTTGGTTTTCAACTCATATCACAGCCCTATCCAAATTCTACCCTTATGAAATCTCTTTCCAATTACTTTGCAGGTCACTGAAATTTCAAATGGGTTTCTCCCTCTGGCATGTGAGACCAGATGACATATCTGTTGCAAAATCACAAAAAAGCTGACACTTCCAGAAGAAACTTGATGCACAAAACAAGATCTGGCCACACAGAATAATCTGTAATTTTTCCTATGTTCAACTTGGGAGTCCAAAGACTCATTTGTTCTAAGTATGATTAATTGCCTCAATCTACCACAACAAAACATGTTAAGAACATAAATTTCCATCAGTTCTTTGCCTTTTTTGCTGTTCATCAACACATTTATATGTAAAATTATAGACTCCCTCCCTCTTTCTAAAAATAGTAATACATAATGCGCTGGCTGCAATTGATATATACTTACACCATCTTCATCTTCAATAATATCTTTTCCAATTGAAGTAAGGGTAGTCCACTTGCAGTTGTTTACTGCCCTGACTGCACATCTTTTGTGAGCCTTAAACTTGCATACTAGAAGAAAAAAAATACACATTATTGAAATATTACTTAGTTGTATTTTCCATAGATTCACATAATCTTTCAGAAATCAAATCAATTTCAGATCATTTTGTTATGCAATATTTAATAACTACATTCAAAAATAACATTCTTATTTTGTTCTTGGTTGTAAAGAGCTTCTATCTACAAACCTTCCTTAATGCTGCAGTGGACTCATAAGACTCCAGCAAAACACTTGAACAACTTCTATACAAATACTGACCATTCAACTGATGCTCAGGGAGTCAAAGTGTTGTGCATTGATGACTAAGGAGCCAAAGCAGTGCACTCCACTATCAGAATCCTACCTCCACATTGGGTAGTAATCTATGCATAGTAATTAAGCAACTGGCTTTTAGTATGCAATGAATCACACAAGCACAAATGGTTCCTTTACCACCTACAATAGTGTACATCTGATATGAGTAAGCTGGTTCAGAGTTGCCTCTTAATTATTTTAAAATGATCCATAACCCCCCCCCCAAAGGGAAAACCATAAAGATTTGATCATTCCTCAAGTTTGTTTCAGACTTTGTCAATGCAGTCGCCAGCTTTCCTATGCTTTAAACAGCTCTCTCCCAATGTATGATCCCCTCAACACATGATTTATATATCTCAGTGGCTGTAGGGACTTCTTACTTCCCTGTTCATTATTCTACATGCAGTAAAGCTCATGAGGCATGATTAGAGTGTACTAAAGAATACTTTTTTCTCCCATCTCTCTAAACAAGGAGGAAAGGCTGATGGGAGCCAAAGCTTTTGAAAGGCCTCACTACTTTCAATTACAATGCAGGGCTCATGTCCTACCTGTCCCTTGAACTTTTTTCCTGTTAGGAGAGATGGAGGGAAACCCAAATGGAGCACACTTTAATCCCACCATGCTAAAGCAGGAAATGTGCCCCTTCTCTAGGGCAAAGTAAAGTAGTTGCTGAGAGCAAATAAGGCTGATAAGGCAGGATCAAGATGCTTTGGGGTCTCTCTCAGAAGCGAAGTTACTAAAAAATTCATCTCTTATGGGGCTTTTCAGAACTCCCAAAATTTACAGGTCCAACCTTGTTATACATGGTTTTTTTATATATGGATTTGACTCAAAACAAACGGCCACTGCAAATCACAGTTTAAAATAACTGCTTTTCTACTGTTGTCGATAGGTAGTCATGCAAACCATCATTCCATTTTTCAGATCTAGAACCAAATCCCTGCAGATACAGAGGATCTACCTTATTCAATAAGGCACAACAGAGGAGCAATAAACCTGAAAGTGGGTCTTTAAGTGTATTTTTCTGTTGTTTTCTTTATACAAAGATTTTTTAATCAGCGGGAGGTTCGAGAACAGAACCCTAGTGAATAATGAGGGACACCTGTATTTCCAAAACCAAACATCAATATTACTGTAAATATTTTTTTCACAGTTACTACATTCCTAAATATCAATACTACAATCTACATGAAATTTTGAGTAGTCAAAGTGTATTTCATTCTTTACTGTAATTTGCTGAGAATTTGTTGGACCACTGTTATTCCAGATGCTAACTAAGGCTGATAAACAGTGGATTCTAAAAAACACATGAAATTAAGGCCCTTGATAAAGTCCCATGATAAAGAACATAAAGCTATTTAAGCACCAGTATAAACACTAATATAAGTAATAGTTATATAATGACAACACAATGCTTGCAAGCCCCTTCTTGTGCTATATACTATGTCAGAAGCCTGGTTGATAATGTTCCAAGAACAGCTGCTCTCTCAGAATGCTTTTGTTGATTCCAAAAAAAGTAAAAATATTAATCTGACAAGATCAACATCCTGGGACTCGTAGTTTAGCTTGTCAAGAAGTGTAACAGTTGTCATGTGGGATTACACAAAACCTGTTATTTTGTTTCCAAGAACACAAATGCGCACTCAGAATAATTTAAAATTCTGAAAATATATTTCAGATACTGACATGAAAACAGAAATGTGTTCAGCATGGAACTTTTACCAGGAGCTTAGTGCTTAGGGCTAAGTTACACATTATGTTTAATGCACCATTAAAGAGCATCTCCCATTTCTATTTGCTGCCGTCAGATAGCGGTGGAACAAGCTGTTGCTTTGACAGTGTAATCCGCCTCCTTTCATGTTTTCTGTGTTGTGTGACTGCGAAATTGACCATTTATGCAATTACTTTCCCCACAGAAATTGTAACCCCTGATCCCATTAATTTTAAAGAGAAGTGCCACAGAGCAGGGATACAGTACACTGTACTTTTCATAAGAGGAGGGGGACCAGGGAAACACCATCTCTGTGTTGGGCTGTACTAACAGAGACATCAAGTCCAAATAACAAAAAGTAATTGTTCCATTCTTTTTACACTATCAGACCTCACCTGGAATAACAGCACTGCCTTTTGGGCATATCATTTCAAGAAGCACACTGATAAGTCAGAAAAGATTAAGAGGAAAGCAACAGTGTCAGAGAAGGGTCTGAATACCATGTCCATGAGAAATGATTAAAACAATTTGAGTTTTAGCCTTTACAAGTAGAGAACTAGTGGAAGATTTGATAGTTTCTTTCAAGTATCTGAAGAATATCCTACTGAAAAGAGGTTTTGCTCTTTAAATCTCCTGAAGGCAGGTCTAGAACCAATAGGTGGAAATTATAGCTAGGAAGATTGGCAGCAAGTGATAAAGATGTTCCTGACTGGAAGAGCTGTCCAGGATTGAAACAGTTGCCTCATGCCATAGTGAACATTGTTGGAGGTTTTCAAGCATAAACTGGACAGCCATCTGTTAGCAGTTACCCAAACTGAGCAGGTGATTGGACTAGATGTCATCAACACTCAATGATTCTACAACCACAATTTGCTTTAAAGTTCTTTAATCCTCCTGCATTGTGCATTGGACAATGGTAATTCTGAGTTCAACAGATCATGCAAGCGAGTCTAAGCTCTCACTAATTTAATTCTTAGGGAAACAATCTAATGTTTTCTGTAAGTTAAAAGGACTACTGTAATTTGTTATTCTTTTAAAGCTACAGTGGTACCTCGGTTTATGAGCATAATTCATTCTGAAAGCAAATTTTCAAAGCAAATTTTCCCATAAGAAATAATGGAAACTCAGACTATTGATTCCACTATCCAAAAATATTCGTATCAAAATAATGCAATACTGTAATATAATACAACATAATAAAGAAAATACAAAATATAAAAAGCCAATAGAACAAACTAACACACACTTAAGGCTGCAATCCTAAAGACACTTTCTTGTGAGTGAGACCTATCGATCACAATGGGCTTACTTTTGAGTAGATGTGGTTAGGATTGTGCCCCAAGTCTTTCAGGTCTCTCAGGTAGCAATCTGGCCACCTTACACAGGAGTGATCCCCACTGATTATAATAGGGCTTACTTTAGAAATGCAAGGCTAGGTCTTTTAGGCTCCTTTCCATTGCCCCCTCTTACAAAGAAGTGAGCCCACTGACTGTAATAGTCAATCCACACAGGCTGGTCTTTCAGGAGAAGCTGAGCACCAAAACTGGCCATATCCTGGCGAAAACTAATTTTTTGCTTGTTTATCAAGACATCGGCTGCAATCCTAAAGACACTTTCCTGAGAGTGAGACCCACTGAACACAATGGGGCTTACTTTTGAGAAGACATGGTTAGGATTGTGCTCATCATTTGAATATCAAGTCAAATTTAATGTTTTGCAAAACATTCTCAATTCAAGTTATTCTCAATCCAAGGTTTTACTGTATTGTATTTTAATACACTAAACTAAACCATGTCATTAGCATCACAAATGAACAGGAAATATATTCATGCAGTTCAGACAAACGCATGATGGAATAAAAAACACACTCTAACCTTGTCGTTTACAGAAAACCAGTTTATGAAACAAGATTGTAATTTGCCGTTTGGGCCGATTTAGAAGCAGGAGTAACATCAGTCTTCAAGAGTTCTTTTAAAGATCCCTTAAACTTTAAAATTATAGACTGTGGTGTTAATAAATAGTTTCAATGGGACATATCTTACATATTAGCACTTGAGAATAATGCAAACGGTCACTTCAAAAATGTTAAGAGAGAGAAAATGAATACTTTACCTTCACAGGACAGGCCATGCGAAGTTACTCCAGAAAGGCTCTCTCTGCATACATTACAAAAGGTGGGTCGAGCATGGGAGCAGGCGTACCAGTTATGCATCCCTGAGAAATGTTCCACATTAAACTGGGCAGTCTAATAGGGAAGACATCAAGACAAATTCGCAAATACATGTCATCCCTACAGCAACTAAACCACCTGATGCTTTAAAAGCTGCACTTGCAATACAACATTCTTTTTTTAAAAAGATTAAATAAAATCTACACTTTTATGTCATGGGTTTTTAAAGATAACATCAAAAACATTATTTCCAACCAATTTATTGTATCTTGAAAAAACTGGCAAAAACAGCAATATGCACAAGCAGCAGCATTAATCTTACCTCATAATGTTCTCGAGACTGTACAGATTTTAGTGAGCTGATCCAATCCTCCATCTCTTTTCTATTCTCTGCACAGAGTATTAGCCTCCTGAATGGGGTAATTATCTAAAAGAGATGGCTTAATATAATGATTCTGAGGGAGGAAAGGTTACTACCGAACATAAGAACAAGAGAACTGCTATAATAAGTTTCTAAAAACTTAAAATAAACACATTAACAATGTAATTTATTGCTCCATGCTTGAAAAACTTTGCTATCAGGCATCAGCAAATGTTTTGAAGCTACCTCTAAAACAGTAGTTCCCAGTCTTCAGTCAGGCACCAACCCCTTAAAGAAAGGTAGCAACCTGAGCAGGATGCAGTGGGTGCCATTAGTATGAAGTTTCTGGGTTTTGCAGCTGTCACTGCAAAATACAGTACATATAAAGTTTTTAAAAACTCTCTTTTTAACTTAACAATGTTCAGTGGCAGTGAAACCCAGAACTGCAATACTAAGTTACTTCATATTGTTGGCAGTGAAACCAAGAAAAAGGCCTATGAGGTTAGTTTAAACTTACCACTGTCTCTGGCAACGGGGAGGGGAAGAAACACTCCGCATTAAGAATGCTATGGTGAATGCATTCCTTCCCCCCTATATTTTTAGATACTTTTCACTACCTATATCTTATGCATAAGTCAAAAATTATGCCTTAAAATGATCCTTAAAACATAAGTCAACTTATACAAGGATCAAGTTGAAAAAGCTTCTTTTAACACTCAATCCTAACACATTAAAGCCAGCCTAACTCATATGGCATAACTTTCCATGGTGGTGTGGGAAGGTTGGCATGTGGTCACGCAGTGCCCTAACTCCCCCTTCCCCCTCCCACACACACACACAAGTGGGGCAGAAGTGACTTACGACACTTTTTTGATGCCCCCAGGTCAGCACAGGACGTATGCTGGGGCTTACACCGGCCTAACTGGAGGGTAGGATTGTGGCCTAAGAATAGCTGTTTGCTGAGGTATGGGGGAAGACCTGGCTGGGAAGCAGACCTCAAAGGGGACTTTCCTGGGGAGCCCCTTGACCATACAGGTGTTTCTCCATACAGGTGCTACTAAAATTAAATGTTGGGAGGGTTAGGACAGACAAAAGAAAATATTTCTTTACCCTACTTGTAGTGGAACTCCCTGCCACAGGATATGGAGATGGCATCTAGCCTCAATGCCTTTAAGGCTCTCTCACCACAGGTTACAAGCTATGATGGGTGTGTGTGTATTTTGAGTGTGTCTGTGTGAATAGATAGATGTAGATGTGGGCAACCTCCAAATGCCGGATACAGGGAAGGTCACCTAGATGCAGGTGCCATATGTGCTCCCCGAGGCATCTGGTGGGCCGCTGTGTGATACAGAACGCTGGACTAGATGGGTCTTTAGCCTGATCCAGCAGAGGCTGTTCTTATGTTCGAAGTATTTGAAGGCCGTTGGTGCAAATTGGTGAGATTCTTTGAGCTCTGGTTCTAAAGTTGAACCAAAAACTTCACTTCTTTAGAGGGGAAACCTCTGAAGAAGTGATTCTTCAGAGATTCTTCAGAGAATCCCCAATGCTGATTTTCAGACCTAGACTTTGAGAACTTTAGCAACACCTCATTTTTAAATGTACTCATACAATATGGACAAAATCCTCATCAGCAGGAGTTACGATGTAAATAATGAATTTCTCTGAGAAGGTATGCACAAAATTTCACAATTAGAATATATTATATAAACTCCCAGCTTGGACTACCTTGTGTATTTTATAAAGCAATACCTTGTGTATTTCAAGATGCGGAGGCTATGAAAGGAGCTCATTCTAAAAAAAATTTAGTACTGGATACTGTTCTAATTTCAGTATTAACCTACAGATCAGTCCTAGACTATTTTAGAACTGCAACTTTATATTATTTTTTTGAAAGAACTATCTTTTATGACCTTCTGAAAAACCTATCTACAAAATGGTATTAATTATAAGTATGTATTGCCACCAGCTATTCTTCTCTGATAATCTTCTACAACAGTAATTTGTTCCACAAAAATCTAAGAGGTATTTGCCAAAACAACTTAACAAAAAGAACTCATAAAAACTACAGTAATTTAGACTAAGCCAAATGCATCCAAGTTCCACAAATTCACTGGAACACAAGTGTTGAACATGATAATGCCTGTAATGATAATTAAGTATCATTAATCATCTTCATATATATATGAAGTGGGTGTTCCTTCTATGATGGAGGGATCCACTAAGAACCAGTTTTCGAAAATTCCAACAAGAAGGGGGTGAAAAGGGGTGCAACACATTTTCCTCCCTATACTTTACATTGAAGAATTCCTGACTGAGGGACCCTGCCTCAGCCCCCAGACGAAGAAGGATGAAATTTGGGGAGGGTGTTCCTTCTGTGACATCAACACCCACCAAGAACTGATGTTGAGAAATTTAACCCTTAAGGGGCTGGAAAGGGGTGCAACATGTTTTGTCCTTAACATTGAAGATTGATTAACATCCATAAATTTGGTGCCTGGTCCTGATGCACTGGGAGGGAGGTTGTACTGGGGGGATGGTGAGCATGGCAGGATGTTGCACATGGGGATGTTGCACATCTACATCTACAGTATTTATATACTACTTTTCAACTGAAAAGTTCACAAAGCGGTTTACAAGAAAATGAAAAAATTAATAGCTAATTAATAGCTAATGGGTTATAGCACATGGGGGGTAGATGCGCATGGGGGTGGTGCACATGGGGGGACGGTGCACATGGGCTGGTGATATGCAAGGGGGATGTTGTACAGGGGGTGTTGAGCATGGGGGGATGATGCGCATGGGGTTGTTGCGCAGTGGGGGAATGGTGTACAGGGGGAATTTTACTCACACAATGCAGGTACATTTTCACTAGTTTATACTAAAGCCCTAACATGGGTTGAAGATGCAAAAATAAGTGGTTAGAAAGATTACTTTATCATTTTTCTAGACACAGGGAATTTTGGCCTTTAGAACAGTGGAGAGATTGAAAGAGTGGAACATGCATTGAATGAATGAGTTCTGGGTATAATTAAAAGGTGCTGAAAAGTGGGTTGTCAGAAAACTACCCATCAGAAATTAAGGGATACCAGTATTTGAAAATGCGTGTAAATCTGAATGTGGACCTGATAGGCTATAATCTGTAATTATCCCTTTCCACATAGGCAGATATACCAACACAAAGAAGAATTTAAGCAAAAAGTGAGATAACTGTTTCTGTTGAATTAGCATGTGCCATAATGGGCTATGTGTCCCAGCCCTTCTGAGTGTAAGTCTAAGTTTAATAACATAACACCCAGAGGCCGGCTATGACCTATGGAAGACATGACAACATTGAAATTCCAATACAGTAAGTTTAAAAATAAAGTGAAATTAACAACAAACTCAAAGCATTTCCCAGTGCCATGTGTTCACTCAGTTATGGTAGCAGCATACCGTAAAACTGTTGTTGACGTTTTTTGTGCTTGATTCAGCCACACTGGCATCTGACAGGTCAACTTCATCAAATATTAGGGACTGAAAAAAATACAGTGCATTTTCATTTCTGTATATACAGTGCTGCTACTTATTTTATCAGACTTTAAAAAGAAGCAAAGAAAAGCATGCCAAGGCTACTAGCCTTATTGGGTTTATTAATCTGATATCACAAAATCATAGTTGCCTGAGGTTGAAAATCTTTGGAAAAATATGAAAAATATATATAATTTTTTAATATTTATGTTACAGTATCATGCCAAAAAATATATTACTAAATAATACAACGCATTTTCCTTTCATTCTAGAATATCATTAAATTTATTCACATGGATTAGTCAAAAAGTGTCTTTATGCATAAATTTAATGTCATGGTATTCAGATGGATTTATCTGCCAGTTCACTGACTCTCATATGGTTGTCCTTGTAGGGTGCCAAATATGCACATGGCTACAGTTTTGAATGCAAAGCAGTGAATGCCCCAAGTTCTCTAAAGGGATATCTGGCTGCTTTTCCCATTTTGTTTCTATTTATTCCCCCAAATTTTGCCTTCTTTTCAAGTTCTTCAATTCTTAGGAAAACTGAAAAAAATGCCAAACAAAAAAATGACAAAGTTGACACCCACTTTGTTTTACAAATAAGGCAGATAAAAACAGACCAGTTGGTTACCTAATGACAGCCCAGCACTCCAATGGTTCTGTTGAATTCTTGTTGCTGAAGAAGACAAGGACTTACCTTGTGAGTCACCCTTTGCATATTGCTAGATCATATATGTGTGTACCTTTAGGCAATGTCCATTTTTAAACCACACAGTAGCCTTCCCCTCCCTGCAAGGTTTGTTTGAGGATGAACATAACGATGCAATTCCAAACTATTTCTTTTTGTAAAGTACCTAACATTTTATTAAAAACCTACTTATGAAACATAAATGCTATTTTAAAACAGCTTTCATAATAGGTTAAAAATAAATCCAAACCCAAATTAGAGTTCCTGACACAGCATGATAACTGCTAACAGACACTTTGTTACCTTTGAATCCTTTGCATAATAAAGTGTACGGCCCCGAAGTTTGAAGTAGCGTTTTTTCCACCTCTGAAAAGAGCTGGTTTGCTTTATAAGGAGTCCTTCCTTTATACTGGTCTGAAAAGGGAAAAAAAGATATATGAAAATACAAAGTTCCATGTAATGTGTCCCAAGTGTTATACATATATTATTTCTTTGAAGAAAACTGATTAAGAACCAGTTTTCTGTTCTCTGACGAGGAAGATAAGAATGTTAAATTCAAATACTTCATGCATTTAATTATGGTTGCCACAGTAATCCAGTTATCTGCATTCATAGTGATACCGTATTTGCTCCACTTATGCAGTGAAGGGGCCAATCCTGGAGCACCTTCTGCAGCTGTGCTCTGCCCCCCTGGACAGGGCAGGCCTATATGAAGGCAAGGGCAAGCTGGGGAGGAGGGACAGAGGCTTCCTCACAGGCTCCTTCCCCAGAGAAACAAATGGAGCCCAGAGGAATAGCAGAGCATGGAGGCAGGCAGGCAAAAACAAGGGGGCACTGGTGGGAAGAGGGGAGGAGGAAGCAGCCCAGAAAAGAGAGGTCCCTGCTGCTGCAACCCTATGCATCCTTTCCAGGGATGGTGGAGGCTTACACCTGAGTAGACATGCACAGGAGCTGGTTCCTAGGGCTACAATCCTTTCCAGGGGTGGGGGAGGCTTGCAATTGAAGCTTGCAAATGCATAGAATTTGGTTTGCTAGAGGTTGCAAATGCACAGAACTTGGTTTGCCAGAGCTTGCAAATGATGAGTTTTTGGGGTTTCTAGAAAATTAGAAAAGTGTTTGAACCTTAAAGTCTCTCCTCATTTTTTTATGACAGTGATGATGGTTCGTAATACCACTATTGACTTTACATGGTGGTAATATTATTCTGCTATATTTTATTAAATATATTAGTACACCATTCGGTTGAGATTATTTTTTTCTTGTTTTGCTCCTCTAAACTTTGGTGTGTCTTATGGTCCGGTCCCTTTTCCATTTCCTTAGCCTTCATGCCCTGGCATGCCACCACACAGATGACAGGAGAGAGCTGGAACTCAACACTCAACTTTACTGGCACATAACAGGTAGAACAAAGGCACTTCTGCAACTTGTCCCATAGGCCTCTTTCATAACATTTCCACCATCATGAAGTCCATAACTTTCCAGGCCAGCTGAAACCCACAATTCCATCATCTTATACCACTTTCCCACCAACGACATCCGCCTTTCCCCCACCAAATCCTACTTTTTAATCCTTCCATTCATCCCTCCTCTCCACGTGACCAGGCCAGCCAGTCCTCATAGGCAGTGGGAGGGATACGTGGAAGGCATGGCGCCTGGCCCCTTCACAGCACCCCCCCTTTCAACTGTCCATCAGGGATCTCACTACCGCGATGGGTCTGCCCTGTGCGTCCCGATGAAGTTCAGGTCCTTATGCATCCTGCAGTCCCTGGCCAGCTTCCTGAGGGCTTCCTCTTCCCAGGTGCCACCTGCCAACCAACAGTCCCAGTTTGTGGCATTTCAGATCCCTCAGTGAAGACACTGGTGGGGATTTCCTCACATTGGACTCCGGCAGGCAACAACTGAATTCTTTTAAAAATATTTCTGAATATCAAATTATAGTAACATAGATACAAGGTGTGATCAATAAGTATCAATAAGTATCCATAGCAAAGGAGCTAAAATACACAGAGTGAAGCCACGTGACACAGATTGACCTTGACCGCAATCATGCATGCACACTAAGTTTTAACATCCTAGCTCACTTCCTTTCTTTACAGCAGTGCTTGAAAGGAATGTGCGTAGTGTGTGGTCGTCACATTGACCATGACAGATAACGTTGAGCAGAGAGTCTGCATCAAATTTTGCCAAAAACTTGGTGATACCTGCACAGAGACCTATGCAAAGTTGCAGAACTTTGTGCAGGTCTCTGTATGGAGAGGAACTCTGTATGAAGAAGAGTTCATGAGCCGCACACAAGTGTATAAGTGGTCCAGACGTTTCCAAGATGGCCGACAAATTGGGAGACCCACTACCAGCAGAACTGAGAAAAACCATCGCAGATGTGGGTGCAGCTGTGAGGGAAAATAGTCAAACCACCATCTGTGAGTTATCAGAGGATTTGCAGATTAGTTATGGTTCAGTTCAGTCCATTCTCACTGAAGATTTGGGTATGAGACACTTGTCTGCCAAGTTTCTGCCAAAATGCTTTCAGCTGACCAAAAAGAAATTATGGTTTCAGTTGTGCAAGATCTCATTGATTGTGCTGAGAACAAAGAAAACTTTTTGAAAATGGTCATAAAAAATCATGGGTCTATGGCTATGATTCCAAAACCAAGACTCAGTCTTTGCAGTGGAAGACCCCAACCTTTCTGAAACCAAAGAAAACACAAATGAGTCAAAGGAATGCAAAGACAGTGTTGACTGTTTTCTTCGACTACAAGGGGATTGTTCATCATGAGTATGCTCCACGCGGTCAAACAGTAAACAAGGAGTACTACTGTGACATGTTGCGGTGTTTGTGGGAACCTAATGCTTCCATCAATGGAAACAGCACTGGAGTAAGTGTCTGGCTTCCGAAGGGGACTACTTTGAAGGAGATTAAATGCCAAATTGTTACATGTTGTAGTTTTCTTTTTATAGCACCAGTCCCAATACTTATTGATCACACTTCGTATATGCCTTTTCACAACACAGCATTGGAGTTAACAAATAGCCATTTTCTAAAAAAAAAAAACCCAGCTCCTCCCCCCTCCAAAAAAACCTAACAATTTGTCTGAAATAAAGTAATGTAAGCTGCTGTTCTGGGATTAAGCCTGTTGGAAGAAATAGTTTTAGGATGCAATCCTAAGCATGTCTACTCAGAAGTAAGTCCCATTGTGTTGAATGGGACTTACTCTCAGGAAACAGTGTTTAGGATTGCAGCCTTTAGAAAACATGCATCTGATATTAGTGCTTTACAATAATATACCATCAAGTCTCAGATTTTTTTTGTCCAGTCTGTTCAATTTTGTCCAATTTGTTCAGTTTTTCACCACCTAAATCTTGCAACACAAAGATTTAGCATTAATTCTAAATCTGTCAGTTCATTACCCGGCATCTAACAACAAAAATTTTCTTGGCTTATTCAGAATGTACTGATAACTTTATGCCCACAGGTCATAAGCACATAATCAGCAGTAGGCATAGCACATCTCCAATATTTAAGTTCTTTTTATCCTGGATTTCAACTTCAAAGCCTTCAAGGTGGCTTAAAATAATAAAAAATAGTAAAATCACTATCTGATTTATACCCCTTGTGCCAGCATGTATGAAATGGCTGCTGATAGCAATTCTCTAAAAGCAGGGGTATCTAAACTTTCAAACTGAGGGCTCTTAAGACCTTTAACAATTTTGTAGAGAAGGGAATTTCAGCAGGTGAAGCTTGTGATCTGATGAAATTACACAATTGTTAAAGGACCAAGAGCCTTAAATTTGAAAGTTCAGACATTCCTACTCTAGATGGAAGAGCTAAATGACTGTTGATCTCAGGTGAATGGAGGACACCTGGCTCTCTGTTCAATTTTATCTGAAAATTTATTCAGTCAGATACAGAGGACCTGAAAATCCGTATACACACTTCAACAATTGTTATCTATGCCCTTTTCCAAAAACTTGAATTGAATTATGGAAGCAGTGTGTAGTATTTTGACATCCAAAGATTATGGTATTGTGCTCGACGCTGCATGCGATGCATGAAGGCCTGGGTAAATTGATATGGAGGATAGGCTGTTACCCAAGCATCAAATCCCCCCTCTCCACACTACTGAAATAGTCCAATGGAAAGGCAGAGCCAATACGATGGGTTTCAGCTGCGTGGCAGAGCTGGATTAAGGACAGGAGATCACCCTGTCTTGTGGGGACCCGGGTCTCAAACCCTGGCCTGCTGGTTAACAGGCACAGTGTCTTAACAACTTGCACCACCCACAGCCCTGTGTAGTAACCACCCACACTCCTCCCCTACCCCCAACAGGTGATGGAGAGTGGAAAGACATACCTTAGACATCCCAAAATGGCCACTGCAGTTCACCCTGCTGGTCATGAAGGACTAAAGGGCCGCAAACAAGTCTGGATGTTAAATGGTGATCACTTTGAGCATTGAATGTAATTGCATAATTCAAGCATGACTTTTAGCTAGCCTCTGATGTTTATACAAATTTAGTAACAAATTTTATGCATATATTTTTCATGTTGAAGTGTGTATACATTATTTGGGCACCCTGTTTATGTCTGGTCATCTTGTGTGCATCAAGTGCCACCAATAAATGGGCTACTCAGAGGGGGATAACTCTTTAAAATTTACAAAAATTAATTTCATTGAAAAATTCCGCTCCAATCCTTTTTAGACAAATATCATCTTAAATCTCTGTTAATGTTAAGTATCTGTAAACATTAAAGTGAAAAAAATGCTGGTACATCTGTGGCACATGCCCTTCTAGTGTTTAAAAATAACTTTTTCAAGAGTAATGGCAAAATCTGCTGATTGTGTTTTGTCTGGTTTCTAGTTATGAGTCTCACTAAAGGACCATGTGAGTAGAAAAGAAACCTAATAAATCCTCATGGACATGTTTTCAGTATCTATTTTAAAGCATTCTGAAAGCACAGAAATAATGTACCTGAGTGCAATTGACAATGCATTTCCCCCAAATCAGAGTCTTACTGAAGCTTGTGAAGAGGTAATGCAACTCTCACAGCTCAGCATTCCAGCCCATACATGGTGTGGCTTGTTCAGTCCTGTACTTCTGGTCTCTGATGCCATAAACCTTATGTTCCAAGTCTGAGTACTGGATTTTACAGTATCTCCTGCTTCTGTACTATCAGCATGACTTGAACTAAATATGTGCAAAATTTCACATATCTTCTTTTCTTACAACTTTTGGGGGTCTGTTATTAGCTTATGTATTCAATGTATTTTGGGGGGGTATATATCTTGCCCCTTGTAATCAGGAAGAGAAATGTAAATATCTTTTTAAATTCTTCTGCTAATTATGGATGTTTTATATTAGGAATATACAGTGGTGCTTCACATAAAGAGCTTAATTCATTCTGGAGGCATGCTCTTTAAGTGAAACGCTCTTTAAGTGAAGTGGATTTTCCCATAGGAAATAATGGAAAATCAGACGATTGGTTCCACAAACCCCCAAAATATTCATATAAAAATATTAACTGGATGTAAAAATGATGACAAAACACTGGTATTGAATTCAAAACATGCATTCACTGTGCATGATCCTATGAATTCTACTTAGGCTGCATTCCTAAAGACACTTTCCTGGGAGTAAGCCCCATTTAAAACAATGGGGCTTCTTCTGGGTAGACATAGTTAGGAGGCTGCAATCAAAGACACTTTCCTGGGAGGCTTACCTGGGCAGCTACTGCAGGTTCAGGATGGCCAGTGGAGACACTTGGGGGCAGTTACAGGCAGCTGCCTCTGGCACACTCAGGCAACAGGCCTTTTAAACAGCCTCCACGCAGAGCGTCAGGGCTACATAGCATGCATGCTCACTGTGTGCTTGCTTGTTAAGTGAAGCGGAACTTGTTGTGTGAAGCAAGATTTATTGGAAATTTATACTTGTTATGTGAAACACTTGTTATGTGAGACACTTGTTAAGAGAGGTACCACTGTACCAGATTTCAAAGCTTCAGCTCATCAGAAAGTATCTATACAACCAATTCCTGCAGTAAGACTAGTGCATCAATATATCTATACAAAATATGACAGGAACAATGGGTACATAGCTGTTACTACTACCACTACAGCTCCGTCACACTTTTACAGAATTAAATGTATTTGTTTTATTAGAACCTTTGCAAACCACCATGAAAACAACTTCCAGAAGAATAGCTGTGTCAATTTGTTGCAGCAAAACCAAATGTGCCATCTTGAAGACTAACTTTTATCTATATATATATAAAAATGAAAAGTCACTGACTGACTCACTGACTCATTCATCAACGCTCAGCCAAAACAAGGAGAGTCTAATCTCTGCAATTTTTTTAGGACACAATGCATAAGTTAGTCAGAGATGAATTTTTTACAAAGAATTTCTTGACTGGTTGGCAAGTCTCTTAGCCACCACCTTATCCCTATTGGAATGTACTGTACAAGAAAATTTAAAAATAAAACAGAAATAAAAAGGCCATCTTCTACAGCACAGGTGTCCAAACTTTTTGGCAAGAGGGACACATCTCTCTGACACTGTGTCAGAAGCCAGAAAAAATTATTTACATTTCAAATTTAATAAATTTACATAAATTTAAATATAAGTATTTAAACATAAATTTAAATGTACATACATCACCTACAAGAAAACTAAGATTCCTGCTCACTAGAACACTCCAATAAGCCTAAGGATCAAGGAAAGACAAAATGTAGGCATGTCAGTGGTAGAATACTCACCGTAAGTGGTTTAGGAGTACGTGCTGGTGCCACTCCTAAAAACTAGGATCCCCAACAATCACAGGTTTGTTAAAAACTGATTTAAGAAATCAGAAGCAGAAAGATATACATGGTACACAGAAACAATTGAAATTAAGGAAGAAGAAATTAAGCACTGCAGCTACTGTTCTGAAAGATGCTAAAAACTTAATGTAGCTCTCCACACACATTCCCATTTATACACTCTTACAGAGAGGCCCCTTTGCGGGGGAAATGCCCATAGAACTAAGTAAACATAGTTTACTCGTATCCCTTCCCAGACTTCCCTGTCTACTAGGAGCAAATAGGAAATGTTTGCATAAACACTGGGAGAACGCAAAAAGAAATAAATAGGAAGGGGTAGAAGACATTTCTGAGAAACAGTCACAGAACATCGCCCAGGATAGGGGAACTGCAGAAAACTAAACCTCATGTACCAGTTTATTACAGCTACATGTCAAAGGACAAGAAACTCTATGGTAATAAATTAATGTCACCCTTTAATGCTGGGTGTAGGTTTATATTTCATGCATACTGCAAGACCACAAAATGTTGACAGGATGATGAGAACGTTATTCCTAAAATAAACTCCACAGGTCCAAGTGCCTGAGAAATTCCATGCGCCGACAGCCTTTTGATTATGATTCTTCTTCAAAGAAACTGACATTTTCAAATGCATTTATGACTTGCTTTTTATACAAAAGAGCGCTGGCAAAGCATAGCTCTGTGCTGCACCAGCTTAATAAATTCACATAATGGTGGATGAGGGTCTTGCCAACTATCTTCTGGGTTCAAAGCATGAGATGAGCAGATACATTTGGCCCTTAAATGTGAGCACATTTCCAAGAGAGTTAGTTAATGGCTAATCTACAATGGAGGAGGTTGCTCTATATATGTAGATCTTGTATATATCTTGTAGGATGTATCTTGTACATCTTGTAAGTCATACGCATATCTGTATGTCTTGTAGGATCTGGATCTCAAACACTAGCCTCAGGATCTTAACCATACTACTACATCCCTGGTGAAAAGCTGACAGCTGAAAGGAAAATGCACCGAGCCTTATGAAAACAGAAAGACAGCAGCACAGGCATGTCCTTGTGAGTAGGCTATCAAGCCTTGGTCCACATCAAAGGACAGGCCAAGGACAACAAATGCCACCTGTTCATCCCAACCAGACCCCAACAGTCTCTCTCCAAATTTACAAGAAAAATGTACTGAACCCTAAGAAAAGAGAAACTGAGCCACACACAAATATTTACTTATGAGTAAGTTAACATGCCTCAATACTTAGTCGAAGCAGTCAAAGGGAAATACAAGACCACCAGAACAGTCTTGACCCAATGAATTGAAGCTGTCCACATCATCTGTCCGTAAGAAAAACCTGTGGTTTGATTAAGAAAATTGGAATCCTAGAAGAGTTGTTAGTTATGATGCAGATAGATTAGATCCTTCAATCCCTTTCAATGAGTGTCTGTAAGAAATGTCAAACTTCAGGTCTAGATATAGAACAGCAGGAGTCGATGGATTTGACTAATAAAACTTGCTCACCTCTGCATTTCCAAATCTCAGCCAAGATAGATCAAACGCCTTTTTTCTTTTTTGCTCTTCTCAAAGGCCCACAGAGTATACTCTCTGGCCAGTTGTAAAGCAATTCCACATGCTTGAACGGATGGCAGATTTTAAAGGGTGACATAAGAGTACCAAAAGATATTGCCAATGTGGGAGTGATGTAGAAACTGTTGCAATTTACTTTTAGAATATACACTCTTTGAGAAGGTACACTACAGACATTTAGTTTTGAACCTGCTTAACATGAAATGTTGATCAGAAAATGAAGAGGTTGGATTACTTCTATCTTCTGAGTTATAATGTGGACAAAACAGCAGATTTTCCGTGGGAGGTTATTAAGAGCCAGATTAGCAAACACTAATGATGGTGGGTTAGAAAGTATGTGGTGGGATCAATGGTGCGAGGGCTGAGATTATTTTAGTATTTGTTAAAGTCAGTAAGGTTTTTGGTGTGTGTGTGTGTGTGTGTGTGTGTGTGTGTGTGTGTGTGGGTGGGTGGGTGGGTGAGGGTGAGAGAGAGAGAGAGAGAGAGAGAGAGAGAGAGAGAGAGAGAGAGATGCCAATACAGTTTCCTAAACCTAAGCCCAGTAAACCAGTATTTCTCAAAGTGGGGGTCGGGACTCGCCTAGAGCTTTCCTGGGGGTTGCCTAAAGACTCCTGGTGCAGGGGGCCAGGTCAGGCTTGCCAGACCTCCAGCTGTAGCTGCGTGCGCTTTGGGGCTGACTGACAGCCTCAGGGTCCAATCCTATGCATGCCTACTCTGAAATCAATCCCATTGTGTTCAATGTTTGCATAGAACACACATTTCATTTGTAACAATGAAAATACATCCTGCATATTGGATATTTACATTAAGATTCATAACAGTAGCAAAATTACAGTTATAAAGTAGCAGTGAAAATAATTTTATGGTTGGGGGTCCCCACAACATGAGGAACATATAAAGGGGTCACGGCGTTAGGAAGATTGAGAATCTCTGCAGTAAACAAACCACCTAAATTAAATTGCTCAGACAAAACAGAACATTTGTTTATTAGATAACTGGAAACATAATTTAATAAACTAAGAACAGTTAGAGAGACAGATGGCATAATAACTCTTCCTTGATGGACTGCTCTTCCACCCCACGTACACTGTAAAAATGAGCAGCCAATAAATTAAGACTATTAATTAAATTAGATGTGTCCGTTTATAAAACAGTAACACAAATTTGCAACCAAGAAATGTAAAGCTGTATACTGCCAATATCTTTGTGTTCAAAGGCAATAAACTATTTTTGGGACTACACAAAATTATCAACAAAATAGTTCAATTTAAACCCTGACCTCTTATTAAAGCTATAAATTATAGACTGTATTTTCAGTGTTTTATTGTCAGACACATGGTTTCCGACTGTCTTAACATAGCGGTCAGATACATATGAGCATTTTGAACTGTGCATATGGGCACTTGTGTTTCAGTGCCACATGGATTCTAGAGACCAACCATATATTAAAGTAATATCTAAGCCATATCAAATTTGCAGAGTCCTGCGGTACAAGTAAACTTGGATTTTTACTGATTTGTAAATTTACTACCACCAACAAAGTCTGGTCAGTGTTAACCACAATTGATGATGATGCTGACAAATTTTATCATTCTTAAAACAAGAGGGAAAGGATATTTACAACAGTGAAAAAAGGAGACTGACAGCCCAATTTTAAGCAGCCCAGAACTCAGAGGAGTAGTGGTGCTAAAATGGCTAGGAATGTATCCTTCAGGCACCAGCAGATGCCCATCTTCGGGGAAGCATCTTCCCCAGGGGATCTTCATCTTCTGCAATGAGTCTCCTCCAGTTTGCACTGGATATTTTGCCGGTGCAGGTTACAGGACTTCTATGTTTAGCCCAACATGGGGCATTTGATCCTTTGAAGCAGGACTCTGCTGGACCCAGTCCCTTCTCACCCCAGTTTCTCCCTTGCTCTACCCTCTCATTCCAGCAAACCTGATAGACCTCCTGCCTGGAGCTCTTCCCTTGCTCTGTGTAGTGTCTGCCCAGCACTCTACTCAGCAAGGACTGAAGCTGGGCCAGCACTGGAAGTCCCTACTTGGGAGTAGGGTGGGGATGAAATGTGTTTTATCGCACATTTACTCCCCCATCACCAACAGCATGCCACCACTGGCACTAAAGAGCTCAGGACTGGGAAAGAGTGGGATCATGTAGCATACTCCCATACCCTCAATCACTTTTTAAAGATGGCTGTTTTCGCTGAAAGTGAACATTATCAGACTTCTGAAGTGACCACCAGATTTTGTCTCCGTGTCCGTATTTCACGAAGAAATCCAGATTGTGTAATTCCTAAATTCTCTGTCTCAGATAACCCGATAATAGATGTCACTGTTTTTGCCCTAAATATGTGTGTGTGTGTATGTATACATACATACACACAATACATATACACATACACATGTATATATAATGCACAATATATATATATATATACACACGCACACACATATATATATATGCACTATATATATATAGTGCATATATATAGTGCATATATATATAGTATAGTATAGTGATATATATATATATATATAGTGCATATATATAGATATATAGATATAGATATAGATATATAGATATATATAGGGACAGGCAGCCTCTCTTGTCCTCTAAAGAGAGTCCTAATCAGGGACATTATTAGGGCGTTAGAAACAGAGCACCCTTGAAGGCACCCCTTGCTCTCCCTGTGCCTCGGGAGCATCTCCCATTCACACATCTTGGTCTGCCTCTTCTTCTGTAGTTTTCCTTGCATTCTGTGGCTTCCTTTCAACTCCCCATCCCAGAACCTGAGCAGAGATTGCACTGCTGAACAGACAGCACTAGTCACCTGAGCCAGATAAAGAGCTTCCATGCACTGTATCCAGCTCACAGGACTAACACTTGACACCCCTGATCAAATACTTTCCTAACTACTGGAGCAACTTACCAAAATTATACCTAAATGATAAAACTGATCAGAAACTGAAAACATTGTGCATTTTTGTATATCAAAGCAGAAAAATGAAGGAAAGTAAAATATGCAATAAATGATATATTCAGTTCTACAGATATCTATTTTATCTCCCCATATTTAAAATTCAGTAACAAATTTTAACAAGCTTCATTTCTCTTTCTCAAAAAATAACTGCTATTATACAGTATATAGTAATTTCTGAAGTGTTAATTTAGAAATCTTAGCCGAGTGAGAGAGAGAAATCAGCATTTTCTCTTTAGCAGTTTCAACCTGCAATTAAAAGCATCCCTCAAGCACAGAACTCCTGTATACAACACTAAAAAGAAGCTGCTTGAAGTGACAGATTGTTCATTGTTACAGAAGAACTTCAAAGCATTTCTGCCTTGTCAGCTATAGCAGCTAGTCAAACTCTTCTATGACACCCAGTTATTTTCACACTCAATGTGCTGCTACAAATGGTAATTAAGTTCCTGACTTGCAATCTTCACCATCAACACCATACTATAAAGTCATGGAAATGTGAGCTCATTATCTTAAAATATCCAAATATTCATGAGGATGGTACTTTTCACAATCCGGCATTTATCCCTGAAATCTCATTACCATGCTTGAACTATTGAGTTACTAACATATTATCCTTCGCACTGGAAATTTAGGTTCTGGGGGATGCTAGAAATGGAACAGGGACTAACAAGCTAAAAGACAAAAGCCCTCTTCATTCAGGATCATCAGTCTTCTCCAAAAGATATTGTATTCCTTCTGCAGGAGAACATTCATAGCTTGGGGCTTCTTCTTGGCCAGGCTGGTGAACCTTTTTGAGAGCAGGTGCCCAAACTGGGGATAACCTTCTGAAAATTTCTATCAGGTGTCCATAGCAACTTTGAGCAGTGGATTACCATTTTTATTAATTATAGTTGGATTTTACATCATTTTTTACTGAGAAAAAGAACACAGAGCACAATCCTAGCCTTCTCTACTCAAAAGTCAGTCCCATTTTTGGGACTGTCCAACATTGCAAAATTGGGACTGTCCCTGTTTTTCAGGACATATGGCATTCCTATATATAACATAAGAACAGGACTATGTTTGCCGCTAACAGCAATATCAAATTTATTCACAACCATTCTTGCTGCTGAAACATTTCATTCCTTGACTTCCTTTTCCTCTCTAAAATACTGTTTTGAAGGATGCTCATTGCCAATTATTCCATAAATATTCACAGAAGAATTATTGCAACCAAGCAAATGGAAGAAGATCAGAGATCACCATGATGGATGGATAGATGAGGAAAGCAAGAGGGTGCTAAGGAAAAAGTGAACAGTTCTCATGTCCATTTTTAATTTACTTAGTAAGATATTATTAATTCATTTGCATGATAAAACCGTTGTTTTAGAGGTAAAGATTACAAGATAAACATTTCAGAAATCTGAAATCGTTATTAAATTTGATTATTAGTACCAAAGATGCTAAACAATTAACAGAATAAAAACACTGTTAGTTAAAACAATCCATGTAAACAATATTGCTTGGCCAATTTATGGTTATTCAGAGAAAAAGAAAATTCACATTTCTATAACAAGAAATATTTCAATAATAATTAACTGAATTTATTAATATTTTATTATTTACTATATACTAAGACTATAACTAGAACATTCTAGATCATAAACCAGCTGGGGTGTTCACTGTATGTGACATTAAGAGAAACTTAGCCAAAATACCCACCCTGGAAAGTAACATTTCAAAAATCTATTTTCCAGTCGAGATTTTACAGCACATTAAAGTCTAGCATCTAAGCTTCTATTTTAAGAACTATTTCAGACACTACAGAGATGGGATCAAGAGAACGGGAAAGAGCTCGCACATTTAATCTCTGCATTTTTCCATCAGTGACTTGCATTAATTTCTGACAACTCTTGACGATACAACGTGCAGAACTAAGAAGCAACCTTCATAACATTTTAATAAGACTGATCCTTTTTTCAGTTCCTGACCTAGTTGGATATTTTTACATTCCGCTTGAGTAGTTCACAACAGAGACTTTTAAGCATTGTATGTAGACAGATACACTAACATGGGCAAATGAGTAATGGCTTCCACCCAGCCATTGATTTATGGGATATGACAATTATATTAACATGTGACATCTCTCTTAAGAGCTGGCATGTAGGAAGCAGACGTTACTATGACAAAAGTTCAGAGAGAACTTAAATTTTGTATAGCAACAACCAATTGAATAAAATCTGGAAACAAAGTACAGTAAAACCTTGGATCGTGAGTAACCTGGATTGAGAGTGTTCTGCAAAACAAGCAAACATTTCTATGTTTTAACTTGATATACAAGTGATGTCTTGATAAATAAGTGAAAAATAGTTCCGGCTGCAATACAGCCAATTTCAGAGCTCCACCAGCATCTCCTCAGCCTCTCCTAAGAGACCAGCCTATGCATGTTTACTCTGAAGTAGACCTATTACAGCCAATGGGGCTCACTCTTATGGAAAGGAGGCAATGGAAAGACGCCTGAGAGACCTATTCTTATCTGTCTATTCCAAAGTACCGGTATGTCCTATTTTAATTAGTGGGGCTCATAAGAAGAGCCTCCACTGGATCAGGCGAGAGTCCCATCTAGTCCAGCTTCCTGTATCACACAGTGGCCCACCAGATGCCTCAGAGAGCACATATGATATCTGCATCCATGTGCCCTCCTCTACATCTGGCATTTTCAGGTTGTCCACATCTACACACACCCCTCATGGCTTGTAACCTGTGAAAGTCCTTTCCTCTAGGAATTTGGCTCATTCCTGTATAAGGGAACAGAAAACAGTCTGAAAGATCTGAGAGATTACGTGCAGGTTAATTTGTTTTATTTTTCTGTATATTTTGATTTTCTTTATTATTTTGTAATATTGTTTCTGGGTAGTGGAACAAATCATCTGAGTTTCCATTATTTCTTATGGGAAAATTCATTTTTATATACAAGTGTTTTGGATTACAAGCACACTTCTAGAGCAAATTATGCTTGTAAATCAAGGTACCATTGTATGATTGTTTCAGCAACCAGACCATTTAAAGGAAAGAAAAACAACAAATTCTAATGAATGAAACACCTTCTTCTTCTTCTAGCGAACCTTTATTGGCATATATTAAATTTAAACAGACAAATATTATACAAACAATGCATCAATAGAAAGATAAAAACAACAATAAAATCCACTAATTACCAAAGAGAACAATTACAAATTGGAAGTAGTAAGAACTTTTGCTAAAAACTTGGCCACAAGGGATGTTGTTTCATATATAAAATAATTCAGGAGAAATTCAACTAAAAGATGGGGAGGGCCAAAGTAGCTAGAAATAATGGGTCCTAAAATATGACAGCGATTCTTACTAAGTGCAGGGCAGGTACAGAGGATATGAGTGATGGAATCAGGCTCAATACCACCTTTAAAGCTACAATTCTGTATACTTATCTGGGAATAGGTCTCATTAAATTCCATGGAACTTAAAGTAGACATGTATATAATCACAATGTAAAAGTATGATCAAAATAAACATAACACCCATAAGATTAAATACAAAAACAAAAGAGAAAGCAAATGCAAATTTATATAAACAAAGTTTATGTGAAAAATGATTCTCTTTTCATAAGATATTTTAATGAAATACTAAGTAGACTACCTTAGCAAATGTTAGTGAAATAAAAAAATTCATGGTCTTTAAAAAATGCAGCACTTTTACATGCTGTAATTAGTGTCAAAAGAGTACCATGATAAAGAACTATCTAATTAAAAACTTTAAGTTCAACATCCTAAATCTTAGCATACTTACTACTTGAGGCAGGAATCAAGGCAATCCCAAAGCACCAGCCTTTCAGAGATCAAGACAAAAGTCTGCTATATTTATAGCTAGGTTGAAGTGCCCTCTTTATTGGAGCAACCATCTCTATTTACCAATTACCTCAGTATAATTGAAGACAGGTTGGAACACATGATGAACACCATAAACCCAAGATGAAAAGAAAGCATCAGTGTAAATGTTCATAAACATGAAGAGCACACATGCATAGCAAAGCAATCACTAGGTGGGTATGTGACCTAAGCCAGTATTCTCAAGCCAGAACTCACATTTCCATTGAACACACCTGATGCTAAAAGAAATACTGTATCTCTAAAAGAAGAACAAAAAGCATCATTCGTAAATGAAAAAGGCAAAGTTTAACTATAGGAAAATTTCACAGTGAAAGCACCTTGCCTTGCTATCTTATTTGGGATGGCAAAACAATGGAACACTGTCAAAGTGGTTTGTCCCTGAGAAAAACATGACCATGTGGGCCATACAAGAGCGTGCCATTACTCACCAATTTCATTGACAATTCAATCAGATCCCCATCCCAGGTTTTAGACCTCACATGCAACACTCCATAACTTCAGTCATGCAGCCTAAACCCTCCAGTATCAAGCAGAAAGGAAACAAAAAGGCAAGTAATGGCCCAGCGAGGACCATTTAGAAATAATAGGTTTGTCTGGGTCAATTCATTCCAGAAAAGATTCAGTTTTTTTTATCTATCTATATAAATAAACGATGAATTCTGTCTGTCTGTGTGTGTCTGACTTGGGCCACACTTGCTCTATATATACAAATTATACCTTTCTGGAATCAGGATGATAATCCAGGATTGAAAATCTGCCCTTCATCTGCTGCTTGAACATCTAGCATTGGGATTTGTGTCTGGCCTAAATTAGCAGACTTGCCATTTGAATTCAAAAGACAATGTATTGTGTGTTTAGTTTTGGCCCCTCTGCAGGAGCTGGATTAAAAGTCTGCACAAATAAAACTCTAATGTTTTTCACTAAAAAATAATTTTAAAAACATTTTTCACTTTTGTTTATATAAACTTGCATTTTAGAAAACACTTAAATGAATCTGATTGAGACACCAAACTGCTCTTCTTTCTTAACCCACTGATCACAAGGCATTTCACACCAGCATGGGTCACCAGAAATCTCCATGCTATTATGTAACTATTACAGGTAACTTGCTCCCTTGATCTTTTCATCTCCGTATCTCCCACATTCTCCACAAACCTGGAACAAGCCATTGCCTGTTGTTTGCTAAGCCCCCGCCATGCTGCTTCCTTCTCTCTTTTTCAAGCATTATTTCTATAAGCATGCTGGGCACTCAAGCCTTTCAGCACAAGCACATCAACAAAAAACTATGGACAGCAGATAGCTATTAGTAACCTTGGTCTGTGGTTGTGATTTTCTATCATTTTGGGCACAATCCTAACCATGTCTACTCAGAAGTAAGTCCCATTGTGTTCAATAGATCTTACTCCCAGGAACATGTGTTTAGGATTGCAGCCTATGTCTCACAGGCAAATTGGTTGTGGCACTTAGTGACTTGTTTATGCCCCAAGTGCCCCTGGGAAAAACATATTTCTCTTAGCTCTAGGACTTGGTTTAGGAGGACTAGTGATTTTAGGATTTAGTGATTTAGGAGGACTGCTGAGCCCAGAGAAGTAGCAAACTTAGGCCTCCTACTCCAACATAGCAGCTCCCCAAAATCCCTAGATCAGCTTCCTCTTCAGGCAGTTGGGACACCAGTTTAAGATAACCATATAGTAGAAAAGGATACCTCTCCCATTACAAGTGTTCTATGGTCCTTCAAAGAACTTTGATGCCAGTTTCAAACTACACTAAATTACTGTCCCTGCAACTGCCACAGACTTGCATTATGGCTAGAATTTCTACTTCATTTTCCTCAAACTTTCAGTTTCCTTCCCTTTCACCCATTCAGCCAGGAACTTGCATTTCCCTTCAAAACCTCTGGGAAGACAAACCATTTTACATCAGAAGCTAATGCCTCCCCCCTTCATTCCTCTGACACCCCAGGTAATTTGATTGTTTAGAATACAGTACTGCTTTTGTTTATAACAGGTTAATTTTTCCCTTATTACAGTACATTTCTTTCCCCCCCCCCCCCATAAATACTAGTATATAGTATTGGCATCCATCAGTCTCGAAAGACTATGGTATCGTGTTCAATGCTGCATGTGAAGCATGAAGACCTGGGCAGATTAATATGGAGGATAGGCTGTTACCCAAGCAGCAAATCTGCCACTGAAATAGTCCAATGGAACGGCAAAGCTGATACGATTGGTTCCAGCTGCATCGCAGAGCTGGGCTAAGAACAGGAGCTCACCCTGTCTTGTGGGGACCCGGGTGGGGTCCCTGGCCTTCTGGTTAACAGGCACAGTGTCTTAACCACTTGCGCCAAATCTGTGCCTCTCACCTTCTGCAAAACCCAATATTCACTGGATGACCCCCTTAGCCAACAACCCAATAATCTCAAAAAGAGTGCACATTGTTAGCAAAACACCCAGGTACACCTGCCTACTTGCTGCATTTGAAGAAATACCTGTACAGAGGTTCTCAAACTAAGATCTTGCAATGCCCCAACCTGAGAAGGATAGCGTTAGTTTTGAGTAAATACAGCAGTAACAATGTCAGTCCTGAACCTTGTTATGAGACAGGAATTAAGCAATTTTTACAAAATTTCTGCACTCAGCCCAAGAATCTGGCGGATGGGGGAAGAAGCTCTTCACAGGGCTCCCTGCAAATCCAAACATTAAAAATAACAAAAAAAACAAGCAGTTTTGATTTTTCTACTAAACAGAAAGTTATTTTTAGATATTTGTAGACAAGGGAACATAGGGAGCCCTTGGTGGAGGGCTCCCCAGACCCTCATGTCACTGCAAGGTTTTCACCTTTGTCAACAGTTAGGATAAAAAAAGCTTCTGTCCCCAACAGCAATATTATCCTGGGATGCTGCCCAAGCCTTACCCCTATACACACTTAGCTCAGATCTCAAACTCCCAAAGAGCTTGCAAGTCAAAGCTTTAAGGAACTGTTTATTCATTGGTACAGTACTGTACACCACCCTGGATCAGGTCAAAGTGTATAATGGTTAAAGATTGTAAAGGATCCAAACAAACAACAAACCTTCATCTAACAAGCAATCACTTTACTGAGAGATTAATTTTATGTCCAGAATTATATGTCCGAAACAAACACTGTAATAATGGTGTGATTGGCCTAAATTGAAGAAAAGGCTCAAAAAGAAGTCACACAAACTTAAATACCATATTAAGAATTTGCTTTCTTCAAAAAATTTGTTTTTTCAAAAAGAAATCAGAAAGAATTTGCTTTCTTCAAAAGCTTCTATCAAAGGGAGAATTTTTTAATTATGTTAAAAAGCTGTTGTAAAAACAATTTAAGTGTCCCATAAAATAAGTCTTGATAGGATGCAAAACTAAGTGCCACTAAATAGACAATCAACAACAAGTCTTTTTTCATTTAGGACTAATAAACCTATAAAAAATAGTATATAGTATGAGATTCAAAAGGCATTTAATTCTGACAAAAGTAAGCTGTCAGCAGTGAAGGAGGAGGGCATGACAGACAGCTGGATTCTGTGTGAGTTAAGGAGGAGTAGGGAGAGCTGGGTTTTGCGGGGGGGAACTTGCTAAAAGAACTTGCATGCGGAATGGGGGATGCTTCTGAGAGGGGGGGCTGGAGTGGCAAGTGGGAAATTGAGCTTGGAATGGGTGAGCTGCTAGTAGGAAAGACTTGGGGTCACATCCAAATTCAGTCACAAAGCTTTCTAGTTGACCTTAGCCCAACCGCAAACTCTCAACATAATCCACCTCAGAAGGTTGTTAAAGGGATAACGGACTTGTGGAGGAGGTTTGCGTGCCATCAGCGGCTCCTAAGAGAATGGGGAGGATAAAAATTACCCTGGCTTGGTAAGTCAGAAATGGCCCAGGTTTCAGTTCAAAGGAAGAACCTCTTCAAAAATGAGACACAAATTAGGGTCTGGGTTTCATTTAAACCCCCAAATGGTCACAAGGAGCATGGCTGATCTGGGATTGGTCATGATTTCTAAACTATCTCAGAGAGTTGTCATCAAAATAAAATACCATATCTACTTGAATCTAATGCACCATTGAATCTAACGCGCACACCCTACACTTATAATCAAAATACTGTATTTATTCAAAATAACCATCAAATCTAATGTGCACCCTGATTTTGGAGACTAAATTCAGCTGGAAAAGTTGAGTGTTAGATTTGAGTTAATACAATAGTAACAGTGACAGTCCTGAACCTTCTTATGACATAGGAAGGTTGAGATAGATGTCAAAAATAAAAACATTTTTTAATTTGTTCACATGTGATAGACTAAAAAGGGGAGGTTTTCCTTTTATTGTGAGAGTTAAATCATTTGCTATTATTTGGTAGAATACTTACCCACCTCATAATGTTCACCCATCTCTCTCCCACTCCTATGCCACCCAGCACAACCTTACATCCGCCAGTTGGCATGTCCTAGATGTAAACCTGGCAGGCTGAACAAGCCACTGGGCCACCACTGTTGGCTCACAAGTAGTCACAGACATGTTTTATGGCACATTTGCAATACTCTGAGCTGGTGCAGAGAGTTTTGCAATATAAATTGCAAAAGGATTGAGATTGCTCATTAGTTTAAAAATAATGTACTATACTTTAGATGTGCCCAGAGGAGTATTGCTCTTTTCTTTGCCTGACAAGGGAGTCGTTTGGGAACCATTTTGGCTTCTTGCCTCCATGAAAACAGTGACAGGAACAATTGGGAAATGAATTTCTTGAACTAGAGCCTAGAAAAGCTTACACTGAATAAATTTAAGTTTTTTAGAGATCCAAGACAAATTTTTCTCTCTCACAGATTCCCGCCTTAGTAGGTTTTTTCCCCATCAACTCCAACTGTGTGAAAAGTTATAACTATAGTATAGTGAAGGAAAAGGCATGCTGCCTATCTTCAAACACAGGCCAATAAGGTGGGAAAGATCCTTTTGGGGTTCATCACAGTCTGTTTTAAACTTTTTGACCAATAAAGGCTGCATCCCTAAACACACTTTCCTGGGAGTAAGCCCCATTGAATATATTAGAACTTACTTCTGAATAGACAGGCATACGATTGCAACTTTGTTATCAACAAAGGTGGCCTTACTCCTCATTCCAGTCAACTTATGAACAAAATAAAAAGCATCAACCCTAAAAAAGATACCACTTGAAAAATCCCACTTGTTACTTCCCACCCTCTCAACCTCTCTGAAAATTTCCCATTCATTCCTACTCTCCGCTTCCTTTTCTTCAACCACTACCATCCCTTACAATGCCCTACCTGCTTATTCATGAAAGCTAAGTTTACTGAAGAGTCAAAACCTCAGCCAAACATAATATCAGAAGACAGAAGATCTTTAATAGCATCTATACTGAAATGTTAAAATATATTTTTATTTACAGGATTTTTATCCCAACTCTCTCCTCAAAGGGACACAAGGTGGCAAAAATAAATGTCAAATGGCTCCAAAATCTCTTCTATTTTCATATATTGTTATTTATATGATTTTAATCAACTGATTTGTAAAAAAACTATAAACTGGATATAGCAGTTACATCTCTTTTGAGTACGCTGAAGAAGGCGGCAAAGAGAACATCTCAATCTGAAAGCGAAGGGAAACAAGAGAATACCAAGTAACGAGGTGGTCTGAAGCCAAGTCAAATAAGTTTGGGAAGAGGTACTGCATGATTTGCAAACTTTTTCAAGTCAATTCAAAAAGTGCCCTGATTTTTTTTATTTGAAGTGGGAATGTTATCAGTATCTGCCAAGAAAACTTTATTTGCTTGTTCTGTACTGGCAAGAAGAACTGAGGGTATTATTCATAGAGGATTTGCAAATGGGAATCCTTCCTTCAGGCTAAGGGTCACAAAAGCTTTTGCATTGCCATCAATCCAAATGAAGATGAAATAGAGGTTTCCCTGAGGAGCTATACTACCAGAAAATAGTCCCTATTTTAGATCTGCCAGGATATTTGTCATAATAGCAGCTGGCCTTCAGAGAAAGCACTGTGCCTTTTAGAGGTGCATTATTCAGCCATTCATACTTGTTGAACTACTCCCTATGTAAACTCAGTACTGATCTGATTTACAGTACTGATCTGCATACATGGAGTTTAAGTTGCAAAAATAATACAGGATATTGTACCACATAGACTTTACTACTTACATGTCTTAGAAGAACACAAAATTTAAAAAACTATTGTACCTACTATGAATTTTAAAAAAAATTTCTCCAGTGTCAAACACAGAAATACACCAAACTCTCAAATTGGTGCACTGTCATATTTTATTCACAAATATAAAAACTGGTCTGCTATTCTCTTATAAACATTAACAATTCAAGATTTTACAATGTTTTTATTTAGCACCTGTGACTTTGAGCATCTATCTACTTAAGAGCCTTGACCATTGTGTTGTTGTGTCTGCATTTTCCCTGTCAATCAAGCAGGCTGAGGGTTCTATTTCCATGGTCTTCTGCAGCAGAGAAGGCTGAGGGGTATGGAGGTGAGGTATCTCCTTTCCAACTGTCTCTGCAACAGAGAACAGGCCAGGCTGAGGGGGAGATTCACTAATGAGAGAGGTGGCAAAAGCAGTTGAAGGGGGACAGTTGATGAACATTGTTATATTGTACCTCCACAAGCAACAACTGCATCCCATTACTCATTCTGGATGCCTCTACAAAATTACAACTAGTAATTACTAGTGCATGAACTAAACAAACATGAAGAGAAGGCATTCTTAAACTTTGATTCCAAGCAAAACCCAGAAGCCACTGAAAGTTTCCACAGAGTCACTCCTTGCTCTTCTAAATGAAAATCAATACTACAGTATACAGTGTTTCATTTAATAAGATAACACGTGATTGTTATTTTATTGTTTTTCAAAGTATCTTGCAAGAAGATATTCCCATACAAAGGTTTTGGCACAGAACATCTTGATTTGGGATCTAATTTGTTGATAAAAAACAGGATAAAACTATAACAAAAACAAAATATTGCAAGAAAAGATAGTACAGAATTAGCAAGAGAAAGACATGAATTACCTCCATGTGTACAAGGCAATCACAAGGAAAAGGGCATAACATCTGATTCACAGACATGACTTTTTATAAGTTACAATGCTGGTTTATAATTTTTAGAACAAAGGCTAACTCTAAAAATGTGATTGTTTACAGCTCTGTTTCTCAACCACTAATTCAAGACATAGTCCAATTTCTTATATTGCTCCATACTAAGTGCCTGATGCAACACTGACATTTTAAGGGGCTAGATTTTATAAGGTCACATCATATTACAACTGAACTGAAACACAAGCAAGCCATAGCGCTTGCTACATTTAAATTACCATTCTCAAAATTCAATCAGGTTCAGAACCACTGGTTTACAAGACACTGACATTCAAAATTGGGTTAAATACACTACATCATTGCTATATACTGCTACACAAATTGAAAGTAATGGAGACCAAGTGAATGGCTGATGGCAAAAAAAGATGAATGTTAACAGAAAGTGATAAACAACTACCCAATTTCATTTACGAAGCCTGTTTGACTCTAGATTATGCTGGAAACTTTTATAATCATGGACATGAAAACAAAAAAAAATACAAGAACAGTCACCTAGGATATATACAGTAGGTGGAAGCTGTGAATACTGACAAGAGCATGTTTTGAAACATGAGATTAAAAACCTATTAAAGCTTCAATTTTAAAGCAAGAAAAATAAAAGTTAGAAAACACAAAGTTTTCTATAGACACAATTAACAATCTGTCCTTTAATGGGATTCATAGATATAGCTAGTATGGCAAATGATTAAAGATAGTATATATAGTATATAGATAGTATAGATAGTATGGCAAATGATTAAAAAAACAAGTTATCCTTTAGGATCTTTTCTTTCATAGAATGCTTAAGTCAATTGAGGGCATTAATTGCTCCACTCAGTATTTTCTTACTTAGGGTTCTTAACATTATCCTAAATCTACTGTATGACTTCTATTCACATTTCATGAAGATCATTACAGACTATTTTCTTCAAAGTATTCCAGACCAATTCAGCATACTGACAGACAATCATTCGCCCTGGCTCAGTGCTTCTCGTTTCCCCTCAACTGTACCACCTCATATGGTCCATTTATTTGATGTACCACCTGAAATAACTCGTGATGACATCACTGCCAGTTACTTCTGGGTTGGGAGGCCAAATGCAATGCAATAAACACCAATAAGGGGCTCAGGGTGGGTAGGAGGTCTTTTTGAGCATAGAAAATCAAACTCTGTATCTACCACTGAATCAAGCCTTCCACCACTGTCTGTTGCATTACATTCCTGGTCTTGCTACTAGGTGGCAGGTGTTCAGGGCCCTGCAAGAACCACCAAACACAATCCCAATTACCATTGGGATTCCCATACCAATGCTTGAGAAACACAGCCTAACAATGCTTAACCATGGTTTATCATTTTGGTTTAGCCCTGCTTAACCATGGTTTAGCATTAGTCTGAATATTAGTCTATTAGCATTAGTCTGAATATCAGACTATTAGAATATTAGCATTAGTCTGAATATCAAATCTAGACACAAATCAACATAAGACACCATAACCCTTGAAACTAGAGATAACCACAGCTAAATGTTATATATGCAGTGAGTACACTGTGAGTAATACAATTTTCCCACTGCTCTAGCCTCTGGGCTTGAAAGAAGATAATCTGGACTTGCAGTTTCTTCCAACAAGCAAGGGATTAGCCCAACATGCTGAAGCACAGTTTTAATGTGCATATGGAAACCAGAGATGAGGCAACAAACCATGAGTAAGAACTATCTGTTCTGTGCACAACAGTTTTAATGAATTACTGGGGTGAAAAGCTAGGATGGTGCAGATAACAGATAGAGGATTCAAAGCAATGTATTCAGAAATACAGTAATGGGAAGAAAATAGTATTATATTCCAAAACTAAGCTTATGCTTTCAACATCATGTACAGTTGCAGGGAAACACATTTCCATTCTGTCTGCAATTATCACTCTGGCAAAGATCAGCACACTGCCATCAGATACTCTGCCCATTCAATCCATTCTCAAGCCCTTTGAAGTTCATTTGTTTGCGTCTTGTCACCATGCAGATGTATAATTAGTTAAGTGACATATGCTACTAATTGAACCAGAACATAGTACTGTACTACCTAATTCACTCCTACAGCCACAGAACAAACAAAACTGGGAAAACCAATTACAGTTAAAGGGATTTCAATTTAATTATTATTAAATTTCATTTAATATTCTGATAATACACAGTCAGGCAATAAATCCAAGTTAATTACCCCTTTTTAAATGGAATAGGATGTCCTACTCAAGCAACTAATTCAGAACTCCATTAAATTATTTTGTATTTGCTTATATCCCAGTGTTTTTATGTTTGTTCCCCCCTCCCCACCAAACCACTTTGCATGGTCCACCTGCTGAATTTCATCACCAGTTACTTAACGACTGGGAGGCCAGATGTAACAGGACAAACTCCAGTCTCAGAGTGAACAGGGGGCTTTTGTGAGGATAAAGAAGCGCATACTGGAGCTCTGCTCACCAAGCTGAGCCTACTTCTGTTTATCATGTTGCATTGTGGTCTCAATGCTGGGGAGTGAAAGTCTGGCATTCCTGTAACTTCTGCCTGGTACTGGTGGTACATATACCACTGGTACATATATAACAAACACTGTTATATAATGCTTTATTTAACATGTTTTATACCCTAATATAATTTTTGTTTCATCTAGGCTGCAATCCTAAAATACTAGGCTGCAATCCTTACTCCCTTTCCTGGGAGTAAGACCCATAGAACATAAAGGGACTTAATTTGTTAATAGATATGGTTAGGATTGTGCTTTTTAACTCAATCCTTTGGGGACTTCACAATTCTGTTGTTTTTTTTTTAATGGAGGTATTACTCATCTCTACAGCTATAGACCTGTCTGAAGTTAATGCAGATGATTTCTGCCTTGGCACCCAGTACAAATTTTCAATATTCACACCTCTGATACATGTTTTACTGTATTAAACATGTGATACATGTTTAATATTATTTTAAACACACAATTTCTTATATTTAAAAGCTGTGGCATGAAAAAAGGAAAAGCATTTTTCAATAAAGCAAACAAGTAACACCGAAGTCACTGAACACAAACTATGATTTGGCATTATGGAAGCAAGTGTCAGGCTTACAAATTACCACAACTCATTTTTTTTCTCCCCAAACACACTCTTTCTGTAACAAGTTTAAATTTCTTATTATATTACAATCAACAAATTAAGGTTCGTGCTCACTCTTCAACAGAACAGCAAGCTAAAAATCAACTATGTTTGCAGTTCTGATTTGGACAGCAGGAGTAACTGGCTATGAAAGGAAGGAAACTAAAAAAGCGTAAAGGGTAGAGGAGGAAGGAAGGAAAGAGTGTGCAAGCCTGAAGCGCCTTCATGTAAAGGCAGACCACAGCTCCATAAACAGTCTCCTCCAAACAGAGGAGCACACAGAGCACGTACCTGTGTGCTACAGCAAATGGCATCAAAATTGCGCGCTACAATTTGTAGGAATTGCGCGCTACAGAAATGGCATCAAAATTCTGTGACAAGGTATCTCAAATTTCACCAAGAAACTTTGGCAATCCATTTAAATTATGTCAACTTTGCATAGTTTCTCTTATTTGAATAATGTGCATGCTTCTCAACTTATGCAGCAGCCTGAAATCAACATTCCAACATTTCACCATCATGAGTGAATTTTTTGTTAATTCACAAAGTTTTCACAGATGAGGATTTTTTTAATGACATCAATGTTATAGGATACAAATGTGCCTAAGACCAAATTCTGCTACTGTTGTGTGAGAAAGCATGGAATTTAACTACTAAAATAACTGTACTATAAAGAGCACAGCATTAAACTGTTTGCAACGCACTCATAGGCTTAGAAGTTAATCCCACTGAATTTGTTGAGATTTACTCCCAGGTAAGTGTGACTAAGACTATAGCAAGTACAGCTGTTACAATATAGCACACAAGCTGCAGTACAGTGGTGCCTCACTTTAAGAGCCTAATTCGTTCCGGAGGCATGCTCTTTAAGTGAAACGCTCTTTAAGTGTAACAGATTTCCCCATAGGAAACAATGGAAACTCTGGTGATTGGTTCCACAACCCCCAAAATATTCATATAAAAATATTTACTGGATGTAAAAATGATGACAAAACACTGGAATTGAATTCAAAACATGCATTCAATGTGCATGATCTTATGAAGTCTATTTAGGCTGCAGTCCTAAAGACACTTTCCTGGGAGTAAGTTCCATTTAACACAATGGGGCTTACTTCTGGGTATAAATGGTTAGGAGGCTGCAATCCAAGACACCTTCAAAGTGTCTCCCCACTTTCTCCTTCTCTCCATCCTGAGCCTCGCTCTCCCCTGCTCCCTTCTGGCTAGCCCTGAGCTGCTTCCCTCTTCTCCACTGCTCTTTTCTCCCTCCGGCCACAGGAGGAACAGCATGGAAGTGTTGCTTTCACTATGGGCAGGTGCGATAGGCAGCCCTGACGCTTTTGAAAAGGGCTGCCAGCCAGCGCGTCTGCCCCAACTGCCAACAAATGTGTTCTTAACGTGAAGCACAGTTTGTTACGTGAAGCAGAATCCTAGAGAAATTTTTGTTTGTTACGTGAAACATACTTTACGTGAGACGTTCTTTACGTGAGGCGCCACTGTAAAGGCAATTTATCTCCAATAGCCTGTGCAGGCAGCTAATGACTGTTTACTCAAAGGCAATTGACTGAGCCAAATGTTCACTTAATGACCAGGTCACTTTACAGTGGGGATCAGAGAATATATCCCATCATTACGTGACACACACCTATAACTGTAAGACATATGACCTGCTTTGCTAGAGCAAGAGCACTACATACTATCCATGAAGTCTGTAAAGGGGGTCTTCTGAGATATGGAAAAAAGGTATCCACTTCTTCTGTCCACCTCTTTTTCCAACATTAATGAGGAAAAGGTGCAACTAGCTTTCAACTTTCCCAAAAAGTGTTAGCGAGTTTCTTCTAGTCTCACAAAGAATACTATACGCCAGGTTTTGCATTTTTTTAAAAAATACCCCTTTTAAAGGGGGGTAGCAAACAGCACTGATCCATAGCAATAACACCCTTCACTTCCAAGTTTTCCACCACTGTGACAACAACAGGAAGGTATGGAACATGGTAACAAGGCTTCTTATCTTTCTTTCATCATTGGTGGTGGTACTATCACCTACATGCCCTGCCTCCTGAACTCTGCCAGGCTGCTAGACTGAACTTTTGTTGTTTTGTTCTCTGGAACTCACTATTGGAGTTAAGTGGAATTTTGGGAGAAAAATGTGCTCTGGACCAGGTTAAAATACAGAGAAGTTTTTGTTTGCATAACAGTAAATCCTGTCTTCTAAACTGACAAGGAGTTCTATATTCAGGGTTTTTTCACACTGTGGCTATTACTGGAGAAAGGCGATATTAATTATATCAATTAATTAATCCCAAAAAATAGAGGTTAAAAGGGAGGAGTATTTAGGACAAAGTGGTACCAGAAGTGGGGTTCACAAATTGGTACAAGGGACATTTTGGATTGAACAGGTTCCTAATACTACCTTAAAGGGGCAGGAGCTCTGCTCTCAAACATAAGGATCAGGGCCAATGTGGCAGATGATCACAAAGTTTGCTAGATGAACCACTTTTCAACAGTAGCACCCAACCCAGCTACTATAGCTATTATTATATTTTCCTTCCGTTTGTGGAAAATATTTCAACATTCCCCCCCCCCACAAGGTGTAGAAATCCTGACTATAATCTTGAAGTGCTCTCATTACATAAAATGCATAGCACACTTTGCTACTTAACTAGGTTCAACAGGCAAGCTATATTTTAAGTATTCCATCTCAACTTTTAAACTTATACAAACCTTTTCCTACAATAGCAATGCCAAATAGGCTAGCACTCTAATCCCAGTGAACCTTTCCAAAAACACCTCATAGCTCCAGTCCTCTAGCAACTCTTTTGACTATTCACAATGCATCAACATCCATGAGAAGAGTCTCCAATCCAGTAGTGACAGAAGGAAAGTGGACAGACCAGTAACAGTAATAATCAGATAAGAAGAAATAATAATTGCCACTCCTGATCCTGCCAGAGATCACATGAACAAGATGTACTGTAAGCAGTGTGCTGGACTTACAGTCCTTGCTGTTTAATGCAACCTCCACTGCTAATATCCATAATTTTAATTTTGGCATCTACCACAATAGCTCAAGAGAGAGGACTCAAGATTGGGCATAAAACACTGTATCATGAGATTCAGGGTTCAATCTCAATTTCTACAAACATTTCTTCACCTTGAGGAAACATTTCTTCACCATGGCTACACCGCTCCACTGTAGGATACAGCGCATGTCCTACTGGCGTGGCTGCATCAGCACTCAAATTTGGATAGGATTGGACCCTCAATGATATAAAAGGAAGTGAAAAATCAAACTAGAATTACAATGGATATGAAATACTTGGCAATTCCATACTATCAATATTTGCAGGTGGAACACATTGTCAGTAGTAAAGCACTAGAGATTCAAGCATAAAAACAGTTTATAGACCTTATAAAGAACAGAGAATTGGTAATTAAAGCTTGTACAGCTTATTTGTAGAAGTGTTTGTTTCAGATTCCTAAGATTATAGTCTAAATCTTACTCAACGAAATGGGATTAAACACTATTACTGACTAAACACTATTGTCAAACATCTCTACTTATTTGTTCCAGAAATAAGGGCTGAATTTCACCAGCCTTATGTAATCCTGATCCAGAAGATCCAGAGTCAGAACTTGAAACAAAATCCTGGCCAAAAACTGGCCTTATAAAGCCTCTCACCTTCAATTAACATTAAAGACTACATGAATGGATCCATGGGGCATTAACCTGTCCTAGCAGAATCACATCAGCAAATCCAATAATAATACAAACCTGTCCTAGAGGGGAAAAAAATCCAAAATTTCTGCTGATAATAGAGTGGAGAAGGGAAATATATGGACTGATGGTGCAAGTGTTAAAACAGAACTGGGCACACATTCTACTATTTTGCATCCACACTCTTCTGCATAAGATATTGCCTACCATGAATTCATTTATAAAAACAAATAAAATACTATGAAAGATTTATATCACAGATTGAAAATATTTGAATTTCATCATAAACTCTAGAGACAGAGAAATCTCAAATAGTTAACAAATTTAACTCAAAAATAAAGAGGTACATATTGAAAAATCTTGGGCTTTAAATGTGATGTGGTCATAATGCAATTAAAACATTTTATAGAGCAAGGGACTGTTTGAACATAATACGGAAAATCAAAGACAGCCTTTAAAAAGACACTGCAATTTTTTTCAAACAACTTTAATACAGCACAAATATTTTAGTTCCCCGTAGATATAAAGTCTTCCAAATATCTTGTTAGCTTACAAAATAAAACAATGTACATATTCAAGAAGTGATGCTCAGTGAATCTCAACACTGATATTAGAAGCAATAAATATGTTTCTTTAGAAACCATGGTAAATAACCCTGCTATCATACATTATGTGCAGTGGTGGGCTCCAGCAGGTTCGCACCTACTCTATAGAACCAGTTGTTAACAAGAGATAGGACATATAAAGTTTAAAAATAGCCATTTGAAAGTGGCTGTCAGATGGGCATAGTGGCTGTCAGATGGGTTGTTAATTTCTTTGAATCCCATCACTGATTATGTGGTATGCATATTAAGATTGCTCCTATTGAACAACTCCATCTGTAGGCACCCACCATATGCCAGTTTTCAGCTATGATTAACTGTATCAAAACGGCTGAAAATAATATTTTCCTGTACTGTATGTGCAAAATATTTACCAAATGCTAGCTATGCAAGTGCAGAAGTGTTTCAATTAACCATATACAGTAAACAACCACTGCCAAGAAAAACAGCGATGTGTTAAGCTGTACAGAACAGTCCATCATTCAAGATAATGTATTATGAACGTTTCTTGTTTTTATTTTTGGCTGTGAGAAAACCCCAATCCATTTAATTAAAACCTTGCCCTACAAATTTGTTTATTCAGTAAAGTGAAGCTCAATGTATCCAATTTAAACAGATGAGATGACTTGCTAAAAGAGTAATTCCCTTGATAATCCTTCTCTCCAGTGGTTTCTTGTAACCACAGGCTAGCTACCAGCAAAACAGCAAGAATACAACTTAACTGCATGGGATGTTTTCTGTCTAAATATAGTTACTTTTAAATAATGGAGCACAAGTTAATAAAGCATTCATGAATAATGTATTAAAAATTTTCTCATTAACTGTGGCTGCAATCCTAAAGACCACTTTCCTGGGAGTAAGACCCACTGAACACAATGGGGCTTATTTCTGAATAGACACGGTTAGGCTTGTGCTCTAAGTTATATCAATGAAATGAAGAGTTACCACTGTTATGATTTCCTTTCTCATCAGATAAAGCAATAAAGGATGCAATACAGATAAAATAATAACCAAGATGTTCTCAAATGTTCTATATTACAGAGCAGGAGTGTCCAAAATTTTTGGGCAGGAGGGCCACACCATCTCTCTGACATTGTGTCAGGGCCGGAAAAATTATTTACATTTGAAATTTGAATAAATTTACATATTAAAGTATATTAATGTACTACATTAAAAAGTATATTACAAGGCTTGTTCACAGGCCAGATGGAGGGTCCTGCTGCAGGTCGCGCTGAAGCTCACAATGGACTGATCAGGGGTGTCCAAAACCCAGCCCAGGGGCTGGTTGTGGCCCATTACAAGCCCCCTCATTACATTCCTCAGGCAAGTCTTATAATTCTCCAGAGGTGAGAGAAACTCCACTACCCTCACCTCTAGCGGGTATCCTGAGGGCCGGGGAGGCTGTACACACTTCCTTTCTGTGTGAAAGTGCTTATGAAATGGTTTGAAGATCACCTCTCTTTTGGTATGAACTGATTTGAATTCATTCATTCGCTGGCAACTCCATCTCTAATATATTCATTTATGTAAATTTCAAATGCAAAGCAATTATTTTCCTTCTGGGCCCCCAACGCAGTATCAGAGAGATTATGTATCCCTTCTTCCGAAAAGTTTGGACACCCCTGAGATAGACGATTGAATGAGGAAGGTACAGTACACGTGAATGGCTTGGCTTTCTGTGGCTTTCACCCTCTCTGTTTTTCTCTTCCTCTACAGATGGGTGAAGTTTCATTTGCCTCCACCTCCCCCCCCCCTCCCCCGTCTAGGTCCAATGATGGTGGTGACGACAGAGGCACTGTAGCACCCTTTTCCCTGTTCACTGCTTAATGTGCCATAGGCCAGCTACCTCACCCAACAAAACAAGCTCCATCTTCAGAAGCAGCCCTTGGTAAACAATTCTTAGGGGAAGAAGTTCTTCTTGCTCTTTGTTCTGTTCAGCCCACAAATGAAAAATACATACTGTACATATATCCCATTCATTGCAATGCTTGCCAAAACCAGTCTATATGGGGCAGAGGAAAAGGGAAATCCTTAACGTTTCTAGACACAACTACTTGTTCTTTTTCTAGCATGTTTAAAGTGGATTGTGAATAGGATTGGGCTGAATAGTATGAACTATGGCTCAACAGTATGGAAAAGTCTCATGTAAGTTTAGGTACAGTGAGAATTGTTTGATCTCTATTAATTACACAAGCAGTGAGAAACATGAATGTGGTTCAGGTTCAGAAATAAGAGCAGATTGTCCAGGAAGCCTTTTGCAGATGGTATGAATGGGCAATTAAATGGCAAGTGGGGTTCAGTGTCATGTGATGCATACTGGAGCAAAAAAATTCCTGCTTCACATAGAAAACGACTTTGATTATGTGTTATAAAATTATGCAAGGTGCACAATGCCACACATCTTTCTTTCACAATACTGGAATCACTGGTCAACCAAACTGATTGGTTATGACAAAGGAAGAGACCTCATCATGCAGCACATAATTAGACTGTGGAACTCATTCAGAGGATGTTGAATTAACTTGATCTTTCATCCTACCCAGCAGGGCTTTTCTAGTGCTAATCCTTTTAGTTTACTCCACCCCTTGCTCCCCAAAACTACTTAGGTGGCTCCCAACGTCCCTGTAGAAGTTTAGGAAATACAGTAAAACCTTGGACTGAGAGTATTTTGCATGAAAAGCATACATTTCTAATAAATTTTGACTTGGTATGCAAAAGATGTCTTGATAAACAAGCAAAAAATAGTCTCGGCCAGGATAAGGCCAGTTTCAGCTCTCCATCAGCACCTGCTCGGCATCTCCTGAGAGACCAGCCTACGCATGCCTATTCTGAAGTAATGCTATTACATGGAGCTCACTCCTATGTAAGGAGAGTAATGGAAAGGATCCTGAGAGACATACGCTTCAATCCTAACCATGTCTACTCAAAAGTAAGCCCCATTGTGTTCAATGGGTCTTACTCCCAGGAAAGTGTCTTTAGGATTGCAGCCATAGCCCTGCATGTCCATTGTAAAGTAAGCCCTACTATAATCAGTGATTCTCACTCCAGTGTAAGGGAGATTACAGTCAGAGAGACTAATGTGTATTATTCATTAATGTGTATTATTAATGTGTAATATTAATGTGTATTATTCATATTCATGACTAATGTGTATTTTTATTACACATTATATATTTTATTATATTTTATTAATATTATTCACATTCATGACTAATGTGTATTATTCATGTGTATTATTTTTCTTTATATTTTGTATTTTCTTTGTTATTCTGTATTATAATTACAGTATTGTAATAATTTTATACAAATATTTTGGGGTTGTGGAACAAATCATCTGAGTTTCCATTATTTCTTATGGGAAATTAGCTTTGATATACAGGTGTTTTGGATTACAAGCATGCTTCCAGAATGAATTATGTTTGTAAACCAAGATACCACTATACTGTGATAGAAAACAGAAAAAAGGGATCCAAGACAATATTGAAAGGACGGAAAACTGGGCAAATGCCAATCAATTGAGTTCAAACAAGGACAAATGTGAAGTTCTATGTGTAGGAAAAGTCAGAAGCATTCATATAAGAAGGGGGATACTTACTTGAACAGTGAATATGTGTGAATAAGGTCTAGGTTTTTAACGGATGACAAGCAAAACACTGTTGCGTACAGTGAAATAGGATAATTACTATTGTGCTCCTAAATTTTCTATATCACTATATACAAATCACAGTGATGCTGGTCATGCACAAATATCTCTGCATACCTTGCTTTCACAATCTATTTTTATTACCGTATATAAAATTAGGTAGTGAATTGCAATTAACATATATTCTAATCTAATTACAACACCATTATCACAGCCTTATCTGGAAACCTCACAAACATTATCAGAACCAGTCAGCAAGTTCAGAAGCTGTTGCAAGGGACATGTGAAGTTGCCTAAGGTAATTGCAACAGATCTGCACACAGAACAATCTCAAGTTGGACTTGATGTTTACACAGTACTAGCAAAGGATCTAGTCTCAGATTGGCTCTCCTAATGTTACAATCCAGAGCAACTATGGGAGCACATAAGAGACATTACGTGTACCTGTAGTTACTGCACCACCTAGTGAAAACCTATGGGAAATTCATATTGGAATCCAGAGCAAATTGTTCTTACACCGGAGCAAGGACTCCTCATAGTTACTGGATGGATTGCACCCTTAGTCTCAGATAGGCCTCAGAGTGCCTTTGAAGGCACTAAAACATCACTTCCAGTTTCCCAAGGTAAATGGAAAGTCTTTTTTAAACATGAACAGCCCTTCTGAAGCACACAGAGGCCTCTGCAGGCTTTAGAAAGCCCTCTGGAAGTGACCAGAGCACAGCCCAGATGCTCGGTTGGACCGAGTCTGGCTGAATATGGGTCCTGACAATATATTGAGCCATATCCACAGAAAATCTGTGGATAAATACGCTCAATTTTAAGTCTCTTTATACAGCTGAACATACAAAACAGCCTTATGTAGAGTGTAACCCATTAGTCAATCTAGCCCAATACTGTGTACACTTGCTGGTTGTGTCTCTCCAGGTTTCAAGCAGCCCTACCTGCAAATGCCATTGATTTAACTTATTTTTTATCAGCTGGGTTAAAAAAGTACTAGGGGGAATTTTACTTTCTTAAAATTTGAAATATAGTTTGCTTTTTAAGCCAAGTGAGAGAAATTTCCTCAATCTTAAAAAGCAAAAATATGAAAAGGTTTGTACTAGCTATTTCCATTTGCTAGCAGTAACAAAAAGCTATTGCAATAGGAGCAAACAGGCAGAAGCCTATTCTCAACCCAGCAGCTTTGCATCATTTTAAAACTAGGGTAAAGCTGCACGTCAAATACTTGCTCTCATCAAACCCCACTACAAACAAAAGGTTCTGCACACAGAAGTACATGTCTGGATAAAGCAGCTGCTGTGCTAAATTCTTCTGACATACTACTTTTCTGTGTGTAGGAAGATGTGCATTTAGTACAAGAGGTGCAAACTGTTGCTACTTGATTCTACTGTGCAACTGGCCCTTTGGATATCTGACATGGAGTGAGATTTTCAGTGTGTAATGCTAACCAATTTAGGCCAGCACAACTCACCCATCTCCATATTCTCATGGTGGCATGGGGAGGCCAGCACATGTCTGTGCACTGGCCTAGCCCCCCAAAGAGGGGCATGGGGAGGCCAGTGCATTTCTGTGCCCTTGCCTAACCCTCCCCAGGAGTGACACAGAAGTGCCTTACAGCATTTTTGCAACACCCTCAGACCAGCACAGGATTTGTGCAGGATTGCATTGTCAGTTTTCCTCAACTCAGGTAGCAATCTATCTTGGGGCAACCCTGTCCACCATCTTCATAATCTAATAAAAGTTAAAGAGATAAATAAAGAGATAAAGTTAAAAAGAGTAATAGTGAAAGAGATGTTTATTTTCAATGTATATAGTCTGTTGCAAAACTCACCCAAATACCATCTGCAATTCCTGCACTACATCACAGCTGAATGACCAAATCCCTCAGTCACACTTTTAATCCAATCAATCATCAGAACTGCCAGCAAACACTCAGTTCAGAATTTATTGATTTAACTAATGGATTTAAATGATCAAGAAAAAGGACTAACTTAAATTGAGTTTCCACTGGCTGATTTACCATATACAGTGGTGCCTCACATAAAGAGCTTAATTCGTTCCAGAGGCATGCTCTTTAAGTGAAACGCTCTTTAAGGGAAGCAGATTTTTCCATAGGAAATAATGGAAACTCCGACAATTGGTTCCACAACCCCCAAAATATTCATGTAAAAATATCAACAGGATGTAAAAATAATGACAAAACACTATAATTGAATTCAAAACATGCATTCAATGTGCATGATCCTATGAAGTCTACTTAGGCTGCAATCCTAAGATACTTTCCTGGGAGTAAGCCCCATTCAGCACAATGGAGCTTACTTCTTAGTGGACGTGGTTAGGAGGCTGCAATCAAAGACACTTTCCTGGGAGGCTTACCTGGGCTGGAGGTACAAGGTGGCCAGTGGGGGCAGTTAGAGGTAACAGCACTGGCCAACAGCCCTTTTAAAGAACCTCCATGTGGAGCGTCAGGGCTGCATAGCACGCGTGCCCATAGTGCGCTTGCTTGTTAAGTGAAGTGGAACTTGTTATGTGAAGCAAGATTTATTAAAATTTTTGCTTGTTATATGAAACGCTTGTTAAGCGTGGCGCTTGTTAAGCGAGGTACCACTGTATACTACAGTATACCTTATACATATTTAGTATACCACGTATACTAAAACCATTGTTACTGCAAGGATGGGCCTAGACTATGTGCTGCCACAAAGTGCTTTATGGAATTCTGTTGGCATAGGGCCTCAATAGGACTAGGTTCAAAATGTGAACTCTTAATATGTTTGCACTCTGATATAATTTTAATGTAGGTTATTTTTAAAGGGGAAAATGCATGTTTTTAGACAGAAGGACCTATCTGGATGCCACAAATTTCATTTATATGTATAAAAACAAAATTATTCTCACTTTTTAAAATGAGTTATTTTAATCCACCCTGGTGCTATTAACCTACATAGCCTCTTAAATTGGCAAGACTAGAATCCAAAAAGAATCAGACATTTTGCAAGTGAAGATGTGGAGGAATGGGATGAGAAAAATGTTACTGATTTTGCTTCTCGTCCACTGCCCCAAACATCAGCAGCAACTTAGGGATAGTGTCGGGAGGAAATAAACAAGGAGCTACAGCTAGGAAAGCCACAGAGTTCATACAAAATATGACGTCCAGTTCCAGATATTACAGCCAAAGTAGTTTTTAAAATGCAATTGAGGAATTATTCTCATTTTTTAGATAGGCAGATGAGGCTAAAATGCTATGGTTTTCACTCCTTGCTAAATCCCAGTGAGAGATTATCATTTTAAAAGGTGCTTCTGTGCAATTAGCCTGATACTAATAATCTAAGGACTTTATCAGAAATTTACTGTACATTTACATTTTCAGTAACATTAATATTTACAGGTATGCCCCTTTATCCAAGGGCCTCTGTTCTGGTACTCCCTCTCCCCGCCAGTCAAAATGGTAAATATGAGCAAATATGCCATACCTGTAGTATAGTTCCCACTAAGGAAAAGGGGAGCCCAGCTCCACTCCTCTCCAGAGGGACAAAATCAAAGCTTAGTTATTGGAGGAGTGTACTGATGGAGAATATCCATCTAGTTTTAAATTCTGCTTCCCACAGTGACCAAGCAGATCCCTGGAAACTCACATGAACAAGTTGAGGCATACATCTTTTCTATCCTTGTTCACACAGTCTCCAAACACAAAAGTCACCATGACTCATATCCATCGACTCGATGAATTTGTCTAATCTCTTTCTAAAGTTACCATCATCTAAGCCAGAGACACCACAATTTATGGGACCAATTTCATAAATTAATTATGCACTGTGTGAAATAATTATTTCAGGTCCAAAATCTGCCACCAAACAGTTTCATTGAATGATCTTTGGTTCTAGTGTTATAAGATAAGGAAATAAATTTTTTCTCTCTCTTGCATAGGGCCTCAATTCTGTCTTCCTTTAGTTGGCCTTTTTCTAACCTCAGAACCCACAAACATATTTCCTGGTGGGGAATGTACATCAGCATCCTAATCATGTCAACTGATATATTATATATCTTTATTATTTCCCAAACTTCCTTCTGAGAATATGAAATGTAAGTGTATCAAGTATCCTAAATATGACTACACCACAAGTTTTTGTAAGAGCATCATTGTATTTTTATTTTCAGTCTCTTTTCTAATGAACCGTAGTATGGAATTTGCACACAGTGAGTCAATGTTTTCATCTAGGTACCTGCTCCAACCCCAAGAACACTTTCCCGATTAGTCACCAGTAGCTCAGATCCCATTAGTATGTGCAAAGTTCTACCCCAGTGTGCACAAAATATTTACACTGAACCACATTTGGCATTTGGTTTTCCATTTTATTCAGCTATGAGAAATCATTCTGAAGTACTTCACAGTATGCTTTGATTTATATCCCCCTGTATAGTTTGGTATCATCAGCAGACTTGGCCACTTTGCATTTTACCCTTAACTCCAGATCATTCATGAACATATTAAAAAGCACCAGTTCACTTAGGAAAACCTTACTTCTTTATACTGTATAAAATGCCCACTTATTCCTAGTCTCTGCTTCCTATTCTTTGAATAGCTACCAGTCCTCTTATCCCTTAATTGCTAAGTTTCCTCAGGAGGCTTTGTCAGGGACAAAAGCTTTTTAAAATTCCAAATAATGTATACAGTATCAACCTGATCAGCTCCACTGACAAAGCTGATGATACTATCAATTACAGTATCTATAGAAGATTAGTGTGGCAGAACCTACTTTTGAAAAGGTGTCTCCAGCAGATTGTCCTGCAAGTTGAGACCAACTTTAGCAAGTGGTGCTCATCCACATTTCTAGAGCCAGCATTGTCTAAAGACGCCTCTGTGGCCAGCATATGCGCATGGAACGCTATTACCTTCCCACCAAGGTAGTACCTATTTATCTACTTGCATGTCCATGCTTTCAAACTGATACAAATGATACAAAATAGCTACTCATTTGTTCATATGATACAAGATAGCTACTCAGGATCCCAGATGCCATGCAGGGCGCCAGGATGCAGGTC